>CM070550.1:29623164-30223164 GCA_036346405.1 Phyllostachys edulis | reverse complement strand
GGAGTGTAATGGCGTAGTTTCGTTTACACTCTGTCAGTTTTGTCGCTTTGGGGATTTGACTACGGATTTGTTGATTTCGTATGCTTTAATGTGTTGCATGATGGATGATAGTGCTTATGGGTGTAAGTGAGCTAATGGATGGTCAAGTTGGATAACTTGTGCCAAGATTTGGGTTTCTTTGATCTTTGCATGTGCAGGTTGAGGCGTGAGGACGAACTACGTTCGGTGATGGGATTGACTCGGACTAGGATGGGGAATCTGAGATCTTGGAAGTCGTGGATGTCAAGAGGTGGTTTGGATCGCGCTGGAGCACGTGGAAGACAAAGGTGGATCACGTTGGAGCTACGGGAATGTTTCCTGGAGGCTTATTACGTGGAGAGTTCGGTTTTTTGGAAAGACAGTTTTGGAAGGATTTCCAAATCTGGTTGTTTTGAGGTTGA
Source organism: Phyllostachys edulis (assembly GCA_036346405.1). Taxonomy (NCBI): domain Eukaryota; kingdom Viridiplantae; phylum Streptophyta; class Magnoliopsida; order Poales; family Poaceae; genus Phyllostachys; species Phyllostachys edulis. The sequence continues at coordinate 30,222,724 of CM070550.1, read as the reverse complement.
ATCCATGTTGGTGTCGTGTTGGACATGGATAGGACTCTAGGCTATAAGAAAAGGAGTTTTGCGGTACGGACATGCAGGTCATGTGCCGAGAATAGGGTTTTTGACCGTAGCTTTCTTTTTCTTTGTCGGTTTAGAGGTCCTTCGATCTGGGGCTTTGAGGTGTGCTTCTTTGAGCACTTTGTAGACACAAATCAAGTTTGATATATAAAGTTCAGATTCGTTCTACTTTGTTTCTTGATTCGGTGTTCCTTCATGCGCTGAGGTGATCTTTGTTGTGGAGCTACACAAGAGTCATCGGAGATTCAGAGTTCTTGTGCACAAGAAGAAGTTTGAATGGGGTCAATTCACGCAATCATTCAACCCCCTTCTGATTGCCATTACGATCCTACATGCTGATACATATGTTTGCCCATGTTTATGATGCCTCTGGTCCCAACTTTGTCGTATGTACCTCTCCTATGTTTACCTGAAATACCTTATTATGATCCATTTTCGTATTGTCACAGGTGAAATACCTTATTATTCAACTTTGCTGTAGGAGCGGTGTCGACCAGCCTCCAATCCTCCATATCTAGACAGAGTGGACATAGATGGAGTTCATCATGGATTCCGGTGCCACTTCAGCATGTCGCCACCGCTCGTCGAGGTGTCGCTCGCCTCACCCCCTAGTTGCCCGCTTCACACCCTCGCCGTTGGTCTCACCCCATTGTCGCCTCACCATGCTAGTTGCATCTCCACCGGCTAGGGTTAGTAGTAGAGGGGATAGGGATGGGCTAGGGTTTCCTGATTCCTCTCACCTCTCTCTCTCGCTCACTCGACTGTGAGCTCGAGGGGATAGGATGAAGCCGAATAGAGGCCTAGAGGGGATGGGGAGTAGGGAGATGCGATTGGATGTGCCTTGGGTGGGTTGGGACCTGATGAGACTGGTTGGGCTAGTAACTTTGGTTTTTCAGCTCAATTGGTTTGTGAGAGACAGAGTTGGCCAAACGGGTGACCTACCGACACGACGAACTGCTCGCTCGGCCCATTCTAGTTCGGCTACTATTCGTGCCGTGCTGGGCCGACCCATGGACCGGGGTGATGGCCTAGGCACGGCCCATCGGCCTTTCATGCCGTGCTGGGCCAGCATGGCCCGTTTAGCCCATTTGGCTCCACAGAATGAAAAAATTCAAAAAATTCAAAAAAACAAAACAAAATCCAGAAAAATTAGAAAAATGTATAGAATTCAGGAGTAGACATGAAAATTGAAAAAAAAATGAGACAATCATATTGAAAATGTAATAGAATTTTATTAATGTTCAAATAGCTACTCGTTAAAACATTTGTCATTTAGCTCATAAGACATGCAAAATTGAAAAACAATCCTAGAAAATATATATATTTTAAAAAACCAAAATAAATTTATATATACTTATAAAATGAACTATATAAAATTTAAAAACTACAAAATAAAACCATATAAGTATTAAAAATGGAAAGAAAATCATATAAATATTAATAAATAAAAATAAAATTATATATGTATATTAAAACAGTGTCGTGCCTAACGGGCCGTGCCGTGCCTGGGTCGTGCCGGGCTGGGCCCGGCACTATTCGTGCCTTGCCGTGTTGGTCCGATTGTCCGAGTGCCACCAGAGCTATCGTGTCGTCTTTGGTCCGGATCGGGCACATTTGTGTCTTGCCTCGTCTACCAACAGTGATCCTTTGCTTGCTTGACTCTAGTGAGAGACAACAATCGAACAAAAGCCGAACACCGAACAAAACGTTCTTCTCTCTCTATCTTATGGCTGACTCAGAGGAGACAAGAGCGAGGGCGGCAGCAAGCTGTGATGGTGGAGCTCTGGCGAAGACTTGAGCACGGTGAGTTCCTAGGCCCGAAAAATCTGTTTTTGTCGGTGTGAGGTGACGGAGACGATGAACACGACCGGAATGAGGCGGCGACGAGCCACCGGACTCAGAGGGGACGAAGTCGCCAGCATCGCATCTGATAAACTTCGCTTCAACGCAAGTTCTAGGACCCACAGTGCAATTTTCTCTTTAAACTATTAACTCGATGGAGTAATGCAGGAAGAATGTCTATGTTTAATAGGGATAGTTTGGGAAAAATTATCTCGGGATCAGGAATGTGGCGAGTATTTAGAAACAAAACTTTTGGTCAAAGTACTCATAAACAAAAGGAGCACATAGTAATAGAATGATCAATGGGTGCCGTGCAAAATTCTTATCTTCCTTCACAAAACTACTATTTCTAGCTCGCAAAGCATGAAAACCTTTCCCGTAGTACCATGCTGGGTACCGGATTTCAGCATCGATCTCTGCCGTCTCCGTCCTTTGCTCAACTTGCAATTTCCAAGTGGCTAGTGGGTATTGGCACAGAAGGAAAAACATCTCTCGCATGCTCTCGTACGTGCATACTCCTGCGGCATCACACAAGAAGGGCAAGAGATATAGCAGAAATTAATTGGGAGAAAGATAACGGAAATAACCCAGCAGAACCCATAGGTGATGCAAGGAAATGCATGTATCTTGCGTCCCTCTGCACTCAGCAGAACCCAGCGGAGTAGCGGACAGAAACAACCATGGTGAGAGTCCCCGTCATGCTTCACGGCAAAACTTCAGGCTATTCAGCGCTGACAGAGCCAGCATTTGCCTTTCTGCATAGTGAAATTTATCTCCCACAGCAAGAATACCTCTGGACCTCAAGACAAGCAGCGAGCATTTGCGATTTCTGCAAACGAGATGTCCATATGTCGTGAGTATAGATCAGAGTTACATCCGAGATCGATCGTTACATCTGAGAAGCATTACGACGAGCTGCTTCTGAGAAGATAAATTGTGTTATATATAGTATACGGTAGCAAAACACTGCAGCGCCAGTGAAATACGTGCCGTAACGAATTTACTATTTACATTCTCAAGCAGTTACACACCGTAACCTGCAGTCTGCTTGCAATTGACCTCTTTGGAATGGACAACCACGTACGCATGCAATTCTGTAGCTCACCTATAAGTTAAAAATGCATTTGGTGGGCAATAAGATCACAAATGTTGCCAGGGACGAAGGATGGCATCGGGGCTGTGGTTCCCCCAGCATTTTAGAAGAAAAAAATTTGACAGTATGCATGTAATCTAATAGCCGGCCCAATTTGATTTGGTCAAATTCATCTAAAAAGCACACTGTTATTGCCTGCTACAAGTTACAATATACTACTTAGCGAGACAATGATTTAAATCGTGTGACGGTGAAACAGAGAAGCAGCGGACAAGATGACGAGACAAGACGCTGGTGCACCGTAGGCTTGCCACGACTGGACCCAACGGTGACAACAAGACGTGCAACTAATAGTGAGAAATGTGTTTCTGAATTTACTTTGATCTTTAGTTAAAGAACGTTGCGTTGCTAAAAACCACTTCTTGGTGAAATAAGAGTTGTAGATGTACACCTTCACACAGCAAAGTTCAAATCCCAGTGAACACGTTTATGCACACGGGTATGTTTTCAGTAGAAATTTTGTAAAATTATAGATTTATATCGAGCCGTCTTTCTAGACGTGTGCTGGTGTGGTGTGCGTGCGCACAATCCTTGTAATCGTAACAAAACAAAAGCTGCATTACTGACACAACATAAACCCCTCGGTTGGATCATTCCATTCAGCATCACAAAATGCGATGAAAAGTTAAAGCGTTCCTTCACAATCCCTAAAGACAGACCAAGTCCCTCCCAAGAGCAAACTAACACATTTCAAACGCCAGTGGATCCGAACCCTCCCTCGCCGCGCACGGTGGCATCAAGGTCTTCCACCTCCGCAACCTCCGGCGTCGCGACCAGCTGGATGATCATCTGAGCGATCCGGTCGCCGGGCTTCACCGCGAAGTCCACATCCGAGTGGTTGAAGAGTACGACCCCCACCGGGCCACGGTAGTCCGCGTCGATCACTCCGGCGCCCACGTCGATCGAATGCTTCAGCGCCAGCCCCGACCTCGGCGCTGCAAAAATCATAGAAGGATTTCGTCAAACATCTGCAGCGCAAACGAGAGACGATACCCAAACGAATCTTGCTCACCTATGCGCGCGTAGGTACCCTCCGGGATGGCGATGCTGAGGTCGGTGGGCACCAGCGCCTTCCCACGGGCCGGCACGATCGCCTCCGCCGCGCTGAGATCAAACCAGAAACGGTTAAGCAACCCGTAAAATTAACGGCGAGGCTTTGTTGGAGACTTCCTGACAAGTGCGTACCTCGAGAGGTCGTAGCCGGCAGCGAGGGCGGAGCCGCGGGACGGCAACACGGCCTTGTCGGAAAGCTTCTTGACCTTGAGCTGGGGTGAGGTCTTTGTGATCTTGTGGGGAGGCTCATGGACGGAGTCGGCGGCAGCGGCGCCGTTGGAAGCGGCCATGGAGACGGCAGGGAGGGCTCTTGGGGGCAGGTGATGGTAGATGCTGAGGAGTTGAAGAGGAGGTGGAGGTGAGGGGAAGCGGCGGTGGCCGGGGCTAAATAGGGAAGCGGCGGGGCGGGAGCAGATGGCGGCAAATTCTCCCGCCATAAATTTCCCGCTCGTGCAATTTTTTTGTTCCGGTTTGGTCTCCACTCTCCAGCGCGTCGCCGTAGCACGGGCCGTGTGGGCTGGGCAAATGCTGAACGTGTGCGAGAGTGGTTTCACTGTACAAGTTTAGTGTGTTTATTTGTAAAGTTTTCGTTATTTGATCTCGTATCCTCTTGGATGCCAAGTCTTAGAGATGATGAGTAGTGTGTGATTTGTTTGGCAAATTTCTACCACTGTATTCTTTGATGTGTTTGGTTTCTGCAAAACTCAATAAATATATAGAAGAGAAATGCTATCTCCACAATACCTTTTCCAAATGTTTAGTGCGATCTTTATCCATTTGTCGTTCGGGGTCATTTCGCATATATAGGAAGGAAAAGAGTCAAATAAAGGATGGAAGATTTCCCATGTCATTTTTAAAAAAAATAAAAAAGAGGTGAAATATACTACAGTGACGCTTTATCATATTCTCTCCTTAGGCTTCATTTGGAATACGAGAAATTTGTCCTATTCCTGCTAAAAATGAACTGATAACTATGAAATTTCTATAAAATTCCTGTGTTTCAAACATGCTCTTAGTTGGGTATCAAACTTTTTGAAATGTTCCAAATTCTACTTGACAATCTAAACGCGCAAAAAAAAAGTAAAACCTCCTAGTATTTCCTAAATTTCTCTTTTGCTACATCTCGAATTCCGTAAGCTGTTATTAATATAATATTTGTTGATTGATTTTTTTTCCCTTTCCTATGTAGTCCTTCCCAGAAAGGAAGGAAAAGTTGTCAACTGCCCAACCTGATAAGCAAAATAGCAAATATAGGGCTGTTTGATTTGTTACCCAAATGAGCCAAACAAAAAAATTGGTAATGCCCAGCCTCCTACGCGCCAACTAGCAGAGCAAAATTCGGGTGAGCAAATCGCAGCACACGTCAACCTAGGGTGGATTTGGGAGGAATAGGGTGGGGATCTCCTAAGTCCGAGGGAAAAGAAAAACCGACCGGTTACCGAGGTAACCGGATTACCTGGGTTAGCCGATTCAAATTCTAATTTTTGAATTTCGGTTGGTTTTTAATTAAATTCAAACGAATTTCATCCAAAGTTTTCCTGGGAATTCCGATTACCGTTTCCGGCTAGCCACCGAGAAATAGCCCGGGTCCGGTTCTTTTATCCCTGCTCCTAACTCGAGAAATGGACAGATTGATAATTGGGTTCCAAAATACACGTCAAGGTAGTACTTTTCTACAGCTAAAATGGTTGTACAACGAAAGTGCAGAATAGATCACATGGGTGCTGATTTCTGGTAGTATAAACAGTACGCTAACTTAACAAGGTACAGCACACGTCTTGGCGACAAATTGCATTTTCCATTGGACATAAGGTATGATACAGAAGATTCTATACTACAAAACCAACAGCTTATCTTCAGGAACCTGTTGAGTTGGCCGCCATTCTTAAGACACAATGAGGAGCATACAACACGGGGAGAAAACTGGCCTTCAAACTATTTTGCGGTGTCCACTGAAGGCCCAAATCTGAAAACTCAAAAGGTAGCAACTGGGACGTCAGAACGTTGAAGCTCCCTACAAGTTATTTTATTCCATTCTCTCTAGGAATGTATATGGGAAACGCTAAACTCAAAACTTTGTAATTCTCAGGGCTCTCCATCAGTGATAAAATACCTCACTGAGAGGGAAAAATATAGCCCACTGGAAGTATTGACACTGATCACTCTAGCATGCAGGATTCCCAAACATAACGAACAGCTAAGCTAGTAATTGCAGTTTCAAAGTATCCCTTTGTCTTAATATTGGAAGTGTTAACCTAAGATACATGTATCTTTTCAGTTAGGATGTCAAGTTGATGGCGCAAAGTGCAGTTATTTCAAATGAAAACTCAAGCAATGAACATGCATTAATTTGGAAATAACAAAGAACGTAAGATGTAATAAGTATACCTTATCCTAAAACTGCTAGTTCCAATCCAGCACAATTATTAGTGTTAAGGAAAAACAGTTCGTGCGATGCAATTGATCAAGTAGTCAACAAGAAATTTTTTCATATCAAAAGCACCTTCCTTACCTTCAAATTTTTGTCCCAACTTCCTGTACACAATGCACTCCCATCAGACGACAGCCCAAGGCAGCTTATACGGCCCTCATGAGAGTTTTGGAGGGTTCCCAAATTAAGTACCACCTGAGCCGTTTTTAAAAAATTCACTAGTCAACCAATATTCACTAGTATAAGCAATACAGAAAGACAGATGGTATATGATGTGAAGCAGGTGCTATATATTTCACCAATCCCCACAAGCTTAGTCCCTAGTAACTTGAACTCAGAAAAACTGCAGCATGCTGATATTCAATTAAGCTTTATGTTGGCCCAATCTAAACTCTATTCTCTGAAGCCTCTTGGCCTATAGCAGGAATCTTTTAATACAAGGTGATTTGCAACAGCATCCTCTAAAGCATGAATACACAGATGCTGCAGAAACTAAGAACGGAAGATGGGCTACTTTCTAAATTACAATCTTTTGTAACTCACATGCTTTTCCCCTGTGGCTAATGTTTACTTGATAATTACAATCACATCTACTGATCTACACGGCTAAATTACTGAGTTAAGCTTATGTAATTTAATGATCAAATCAATAGTGTCACAGACCCGACTTCACATTTTTTAACTGACTCTTGACTTTTATATGGTAAATAAACTGTACCATATTCAAAATATGTTTCCTTTTCAACAAAAGGAAATCCCAACTGAGGCGACACAGTAAAGTATTTCACAGTAATTTGATCAATAATATTTTTACTGTCTAGTTTTCTTCCCACTATCTAAGCTGCAATTAAATTCATGGAAAATGGCCAAAAATGCAAACCTCAGCGAGAAGTGTGTCCCACACATAACAGTCACCATTGGAGTATCCAGCAAAAAGAAGCCTTCCCGATATTGAAAATGCAATAGAAGTAACAATAGGGAGTTCATTATCATTTCTATCAGGCTCCCGACTGTACACTTGAAGTTGATGCCCCGTTCTCATGTCAAATAATCTACATGTACCATCATCTGAACCAGTACCAAACCTCTGGCCATCTGGGAAAAACTTGACACTGTTAATGTCACCCTCATGTCCATGATATGTTCGAACTGCCCGGCTTGCAATTCTGATATCCCACAGCCTTACAGTTGCATCACATGAACCCGAGACAAACATATTTGTGTTTATCGAATTGATGGACAGACTGAAAGGGTATAAGAAATAGATCAGAGCACTTGAAAATCAAACCAGTATGCAAATAAAAGTATAGCAAATTCGATATTTCAAAATAAAGACCAAATTAAATCAGCACTTTCAGCAGTAAATTTTAAAGCTGCAGCACCCCCATGCTGCCACATTACTAAGATGTTACTGTATTTGCCTCATGCACACGAGCAAATTGATTAGTAATTAGTGCATCAACTCTGTTCAGGCAATTGTACTCACCATTGATGATTCATATCACCATCCTTTAAGGAAATAGTGTCAGACCAAACTCTGCCTGTGCTGCTGTGTCATTACTAATTACAGCCAGCTCTTGAAAGCAAACTTGCACCATCTAATTGGTGTAGTGAACAAAGGCAAAACCCATCAGCTCTCTACATAAACGGGCCAGTTGGAGATGGTGTAGATTGAAGGTTAATTCCTTATATGCCACTGAAAATTTCCAAAATCCCTGATTGTGTCACTGATGTGTGGGGTCCGGACCCATATGTCAGTGACACAAATGAGTGACATAAGGGATGATGCAATCTTGCGATGGTGAATAAGGAATCGCCCCTAGAATTAACGGGTGATGCTCACATTAATACTGTGAAACTTTGTTCAACCCCACATCGATAACAATCAATAATATTTGTACAGCATTAACAGTGTTTTTTGGTCATCAAATATTCACAAATTAGTAAAGATGGCAACCTAGTTTCCAGTAGATGAAGTTGAAAATGTAACATGTGAGGAAGATTCCACTTAACTACAAGAGGAAGAGTTAAATCTTAAATGTACTGCAACAATAAGCATAATGTCCAAATAAATAAGTCATGAGAAAAAACAATCACCTCAAAACATCAGCTGTATGCCCTGATGGAAATTCACCTCCAAATATAGATATCCTTTGGCCAGTAGTAACATCCCACAAGACACACGTTTGGTCACCTGAGCTTGTAATTAGGCGGGTTTCCTGATCTGGGACGTACTGACAGGACGAAACATAGCCTTTGTGTCCGGTAAGTATTCTTGATACTGGTATGTTCCCATCTCTGTCTACTTGTGCGTTAAGATTGAAGATAGAGCATGCACTATCAAGACCGCCACAGGCAACAGACTGGCCATTGGGTGCAAAAGCACATGTCATCACCCATGGACAGTGTAGCTTTATGGCATGTGTTTTCTGACTTGTTAAAGCATTCCATACAATTAGCCTTCCATCTTGTGAGGCGCTGACTATCCAATTCTTTTCAGGGGTCCAATCCAGAGAATATACCTGTGTTGATTCATGAGTTAATACTAGTTATAAAACTATGAAGCCATTTGACATATGCAATTTTGCAAACAACTATCCTAAAAAGAAATCTAAAGTGCTCAATTACCAAAGCAAAGTCACAGAACCTAAAATTAGGCATCTTAGAACAGTTGGAAGCACCAAGCTATCACAAACTCTTAGCATCATGAATTTTTCTGTTCTTGGCAATGTTCTAAAAATCGGTAACCGGTATTTGTTGATCACCCACCTAGTAGTGATTATACTGCCTACGCGGCCCCACCAAGCGGCCAAACCGGCAATCATATGGTAACAGGTAGGGGCACCCTTACTAGTATACAGCCTAGTAGACCCATTTTCAGAAACACTGGTTCTTTGCGAATTGACCACAAAAAAAAAACTTATCCTAAGGTTGATAATGAATATCAAAGATCATGAGAAACAAAGACTTTCTACCAAGCATGTCCGTCACCTAGCTATGACAAACAGGTTACATAAGATCCTGAGAAATGAAGTCTTTTTAGTAGGGCCACAGACCCTCTGCAGTAGCAACTGCACAAACACAGTATTGGTCATTAAGGGCATGCTCCCAGCCTCCCATCGTTCAATCAAGACCCAAGGGTTCAGACCAAAAGCAGTAATAATTATTGCAGTAATAGTGTCATGTGGGGCATCCCGTATAAACAGCGCAAGTGGAAGGAGCAGGGCGCCAGGCAACTCGAGTTGCCATCGGTTGCGCCAGCTCCAAATCCAGTTGCGTCGGTTTCGGAATAGGTTCCGAACTCTAGTGTCCCTTTATGAATCTTTCTGAATTCTAGTGTCCCTTTAGGACTCCTCATTTAAATTAGGACTAGTTATAGATTTTCTGATTGCTTATTAGTCAAAGATTGTTAGGGCCTTTCTCTATTGAAAGAGGAGAGGCACTTTGCTTTTGAATTACGAAGGAAAATCATACAACCCAATCTACTCTCCCTCTCTTTCTCGGGCGACCAGCCCTGTCTCTGCCACGCAGCAGCCGTGGGCCACCACAGCTCCCTTGACACACCATCGAGGTCCAGGACCACGTCCCATTACTTCTCACGACTATCTCCTACGATCCAATCCTCTCTCCAACAATTCCACCCGTGACAACTTGGTATCAGAGACATCCGCTGTTCAGTCAACCATGTCCAAAGGAGATAGCTCGGATTTGGTGAGCAAGAAGCTAGACGCCCTGATGCAGCAGATGGAGACTGACTGGCTCAAGCTATAAGACAAGATCGATAGCCTGGCCGGTACCATCCGCAGCATCGATCATTAGCAACAGGCGCACTACCTCACCATCACGTGCCTGGAACAAGGGCACCACCAACCTCTCGGCAACCTCGACCACGATGCGATCACCGGTGCACGACTCCAAGCAACCGAGGGCTTGCTGCCCAGCCCGCGCTGGATTCGCACGGCTTGCCGACCACCTCCGTCGTCGACATGCGCACGGTCGACAGAGACGGCCCCATGGCCGACGTGTGAACGGCTCACCGACCGACGGCAAAAGGTCACCACATCAAACACAGAGGCATCCCTCGTTTTCATAAGCGCAATTTTCCAACGTTTGGCAGTCAAGATGATCCACTACTATGGCTTCATCGCTGTGAACAATTTTTCCGGAGCCAACACACCATGGAGGAAGATCGGGTTCGGCTAGCCACTTTCCACATGGCCGGCTCGGCGCAATTGTGGTACCATCGCTTGGAGCGCGACACCATCATGGCGTTGCTTCGTGGAGTTGGTCAATACACGGTTCGGTTCGCCCTTGCGTACCAATTCCTTGGGTGAGCTCATCGCCCTTCGCAGGAAAGGCACCGCATGGGAATTTTCAGATCAATTCTTGGCCCTCTTATGCCGCGCAGACACATTGAAAGAACGCCAACAAATCCAGTTGTTTACAACCGATGTGGAGTTACAAGCGCCACAATCCTTGTAGTCCGCGATGAGTTTGCCCCACGCCTACACACGCCGCCGCACATAGGTGCCGGTACCTGTGGCCACGCAACCGTCATGGCGGCCCTGCCGTTCGGGCGACATGGCACTCTAGCCTCTAGCCGTAGCACACCAGACGACACGGCGAGCGGCGCGCTGGCCGCCACGGCCGAACTGCCACACCGTACATTATTGCCAGCAGAGCTCGAACGGCGACGTACTCAGGGCCTGTGCTACCACTGTGATGAGATGTTCTTCGTTGCCCACCGATGTAAGCGTCTTTTCGTCCTCGAAATACAACCGGACTTCGATGATGCCGATGCTGACGCCGACCCGGATGTCGGCATCGAACCTAAAATTTCTTTGGCAGCACTTATAGGCATACAACTGCGGACCGGCCAAACTATGCGCCTCATGGTCGAAATCGGTCATAGCTCGTTAGTTGCCCTTCTCGATTCGGGGTCCACGCATAACTTCATTGTTGATAATGCTGTATCGACAAGTGTACTCGTGCGCCCCTGGTTGGGACTCAATATCACGGTGGCCAATGGAGATCAGGTTACTAGTTTGGGCCTATGTCGTGCTATGGCCGATCACTTTGGACAAGAAGACTTCACGCTCGATTGCTATGCTATGCCATTAGAGGGCTTTGATGTGATATTGGGGGTTCAATGGCTTGGTACTCTTGGTCCGATCACTTGGGATTTCTCCCGCATGACCATGTCCTTTACTTGGGAAGGGCGTCGGATCGTCTGGACAGGCCTATGCTGGCCTGTATAGGGACAACGTTGATGGACGATCTCCTCGAGTTCAGTGGCTTTTCTACTGAACCGCATGGGCTACCCTCGGTCCAGGAACTGTCACCGCATACATCTCAAGAAAGGGGCGGATGCTGTTGCCGTCCGACCATACCGTTATGCTCAATTGCAGAAAGTTGAGCTCGAACGCCAGTGTGCCGACATGCTTCACCAAGGAACTATACGCCGCAGTACATCGGCGTTTTCATCCCCGGGATTGCTTGTCAAGAAGTCGGATGGTTCATTGCGCTTCTGTGTGGACTATCGTGCCCTCAACGAGAAGACAATCAAAGACAAGTTCCCTATTCCCACCATGGATGAGTTACTTGATGAGCTCTGTGGTGCCAAATTTTTCATTAAATTGGATTTGCGCTCCGAATACCATCAAGTGCTGATGCATGCGGCTGATATTGAGAAGATCGTGTTCTGCAGTCATTAGGGTCTCTTTGAGTTTCTCGTCATGCCGTTCGGTCTCACCAATGCTCTGGCCATGTTCCAGGCTCTTATGAATATCGTCCTGCATCCGTTCCTTCGACGCTTCATGTTGGTTTTCTTCGACGATGTCCTCATCTACAGCTCCTCCTAGTCTGTGCATCTGCACCACATCCGCACCGTCCTACAAACCCTTCAACGTCATTGCTTGTTTTTAAAGCACTCCAAGTGTTCTTTTGGGGGAGACCACAATGGCATATTTGGGTCATGTGGTTTCAACAGACGGCGTCATGGTTGATCAGGCAAAGATCAGTGCTGTCTCTACATGGCCGGTTCCTACGACGGTGCGGGTAGTCAGGGGATTTCTTGGCCTCACAGGATATTATCGCAAGTTCATTCATGATTTCGACACCATCGTTGCACCTTTGACACAAATACTCAAGTGCAAAGCTTTTAATTGGAATTCCGATGCTCAGGACGCATTCACTGTTCTCAAGACAGCACTTACACATAGGCCCATATTGCAACTGCCAGATTTTACAAAGGAGTTTATTGTTGAATGGGATGCATCGGGACACGGGTTTGGCGCGGTATTGCATCAGGGCACCGGCGCCATTGCCTACTACAGTTGGCCGATCACGCCGCACCTTGGAGCCTATGAACTTGAATTGATTGGTCTCGTTCAAGCCATTCGTCATTGGTGTCCGTATTTATGGGGATGCAAATTTTTGGTACGCACTGACCATTACGGTTTGAAATTTTTGCTTGACCAGCGTTTGTCGACAATTCCACGGCATCAATGGGTCAGTAAACTCCTTGGCTATGATTTTGGTGTTGAATACAAGCCAGACAATACTAATGTGGTCGCCGATGCACTGTCCAGGCGGGACATAGTGTTACACGTTGCAGCCATAGCATTGTCTTCTCCACAGTTTGCTCTCTTCAACGATCTCCGCTAATATTTTAGCACTGGTCCTGCTATGCAAACCATCCACGACGCAATCGTGGCCGGTCGCCAACGGGGGCCATGGGAGTTGGTGGACGGCTTGGTCACCTACAACAAACGGGTTTATGTTCTGACTACCGCTACATTGTTACCGGCTATTCTTCAACTTGCTCGTGGTACTGGTCACGAAGGGGTTCAAAAAATGCTTCACCGCCTCCGTGCCGACTTCCATGTCCCGAATGCCCGTTCTCTCATCCAAGAATTCGTTCGCACATGTGATATATGTCAACGTAATAAGGGCGGATAATTGCATCCGACCGGCCTTCTTCAACCATTGGAAGTCCCTTCTATGGTCTGGGTTGACATTGCTATGGATTTCATTGAAGGTCTTCCTCGGGTGCACGGCAAAAGCGTCATACTTACAGTCGTTGATCGCTTCTCCAAGTTCGCTCACTTTATTCACTTGGTTGGGTTGATAATTTTGTATTGTCATCTGGCATAATTTCATCTGTTTAAGATGTTATACAAGACGATTGTAATATTATCTTGAAAAATATCAAGCTTTGGGATGCTACAGAGCAAATTTACCCTAATTTTATTCACTTGGTTGGGTTGACCTGACCTGCTAGAGGAGTCTAATGGTATAACTTTTATGTGAGCAAACATACACATTGTTGGACCAATTGTTGGTAAATGTTTACAAAGTTTGACCCACGAAATGCATAAAGGCCTTATATTTTGAAACGGTCCTCAAAACCAATACGTCTATACCCCATATATTCAATTTATTGACCATTCATAACATAACGAAACAAAAGTGCACCCAGATGGAAAAGTGTTAAATTGGATGACAAACAAACTTTGCTCTTGCTAAAAGGCATCATGAATTCAAGTTCCTCCAACCACCATTCCCAAACACAAGCTAACTACACGCTAATCTACAGCACTGTGTTTCAAGAAAACTTAAACAGTGCTAAATCCACACCAAGTTAAGCCCAATCATCAACATTTGTCAAGCGTTCTAGAGTCCACTCAATTTCAAGGTATGCAACCCGAGGCGCCAAACCTCATCCAGGTGAACAAACATGCATCTCAGAGGTCGACCCTATGATCAAATCTTACTTCCTGAGAACAACCTTGCAGTTACAAATTGCTCACACTACCACCACATAGTTCCAATTTCCATTTTCCAATCGCAACAAGTGTGAAAACTCACCCATCTCTACTTCGCAATTCAACTTCCAAAAACGTGCAACTGAAAGAAAAGTCTCAAAAGCTGCGCCGAAAATGAGGAAAGAGACCAAAGTCAACCAATCAACAACCTTTCCGCTGTGGCCCTGCAGCGTGCGGCAGCACACCAGATCCGTCGGGTTGAAGCTCACCGCCGTCCGCCCCTGCGCCTTCGAGTACTTCTCCACTGCACACCCACACACAAACAATCAGCAACAGTTCCCAAATTCCACGAACCTTCGAGAGCTCCCAGCCGGGGGAGGAGAAAGGCCCCACCGTCGGTGTCGAGGAGAATCTGCCGCCGCTGCCGGAGCCGCTCGCGCAGAGAGTTCACCGATTCCGTCGCCGCCGCGTGCTTCTCCTTGAGCTCCGCCACGGACGACATGGCCGGCCGCGCCCCGGAGGCCGCCTCAGGATTTCGTGCGCTCGTGGGGATCTACTGGATTCTGGGCATGGAGGGAGGAAGACAATGGCTTAGGTTAGGGCTCGGGGAGCTCACAAGGAGGAGGAAGAGGCGGCGGCGGCGGAGGCGGAAGGAGACGAAGCGGTGGTGGTAGTGGCGGCGACGACGACAAACTGACGAAGGGAGGGGAAAGATCGCGAGGGTGAGTTGTTGTGGAAACGTTGGGTTTAAGAAGAGGAGTGGGGGTGTCATCTACTGTTTAGTGCATGACATGTGGGGTCCGCTAGTATGAGGGCCCAGTTGTCGTAGGGTTGATTTATTGCACATCCTGGGATGTGTTGATGGGGGATGCCAGGATCATGGGACCACGGGGGCAGTGAGCCAGTGACCGTTGTCTGCAGTGATTAGGTCTCGTCTGGAACGCACCAATTTCACGGGAACTCTGCAGGGATCAAAAAAGATTTTCGTGTTTTTTTTAAATAATATTAATTTAAAAGATAATTACAAAAATAAATAGTAAAAAAAAAATAAAACTAGGTGTTTGTCGCCAATCGGAACGGCGATAGGCTCGTACAGAGAGCTCCCTTCCGTCAGTTGAATTGGCGACATCCTCCGCACTGCTTTTATAATAACTATTTTTGAGCACATATTTTGTCGAAAATCACACTGATATTACATAACATTTAGCGCAACGTCGTCATATATTTTGTCGACGAATCATAATAACATTACATAACATTTAGCGCAATGTCGTCACATATTTTGTCGACAAATCACAATGACATTACAGGTCATTCATCACAACGTCGTCACCTAGTTTTTCAACAAATCAAAGTGATATTACAAAGCATTGGACACCACATATCTCAACAGGACGAATCTTTCCCGTGACCGCGACCTCAACATCCGCCATATGGACCGCCTCGAGTGGACCGGTCGGATGAGGTCCCCACGGCGACGTTCGGACTGCCGATGCCTTCTTCGTCCTGTGGATTTCTTGTAGGTCATTTATTGAAGGTGTGCCCAGACTCCCTACAAATGGAGCACTTCTTCGTATGACGCCCGGCTTCTGTTTTGTCCATGTCGTTCCTAATGCGTCGTACCTGTCGTCAGACAATCTTTCCCTTAAGCCTATCAATATCCGCGGTTCAGATAAGTTGCTCTCAGGTCGAATGACCAGTGAAATGACCAACCACGCCGTAACTATACATCTCTACACTCTAGGTTTGCACCACCTCCTTGTTGAAATAGTCAAAGAGGTACTGGTCAGGATGCTGCGCCACTGTCGAACATACGGCCATGACATAGGAGCAGGGCCTATGCAAAAGAAAAGGCTTATTGCAAGTGCATACACAACTAGCGTGGCGTAGCGTGCACTCATAAATGACCCTCTCACGGTTCATCCTGCAGCGTCCTTTATACCTACACATTATCTCGAAGCGAAACTCCCTTGTGCTCATCTTGAATGCCTAGTGTATCTCACCATTCTTGCTCTTCACCTCCATGTACTTGGTGATCATGGTGGAATAGAGTACTCTATCATTTACTATGGCGAGTGACGTGTTGTTGCTTCTGTCAACAAAGTAATTTGTGGTACCGCGGAGAATTGCCTCCACAATACCAACCAAAGGAATGCACCTGGCGCCGCACATGACCCAATTGTACACCTCTACTAGATTGGTTGTCATAACACCATATTGTGCATTACCCCTGTCATGTAGTAGCGAACACTTCTCCTTAGACTCGTGCTCAATCCAGTCCGAGAAGCATTTCACCTGCACCTCGTCTTCCTCGACACACTAGGACCATCTGTGGGTAGCTGTTGTGAGAGCCGCTGGGTGATTTAATTTGTAATACTTAACCTTTTAATCGGTTCCAGCATTACAAAATAAATTTCCCTGCTCTCGGCGTATATGTACTTCCTAGAATGCAGTACACATACTCCGTACAAAAATTTAAGTATCAACATCCATACCCAACATAATACATTATTGAAGTCGGCATACATTACAACATATACACCATACAAAAGAGAGTTTTGCAGCGGAACATTGCCATAAGATGGTTGAAACAACACCAATCAGTTTGCCTTTATCCACAAGGCAACTGATAGGAAATGCCCAAGCTAGTCGTCCAAAGGGTAGTCAACCTCACACTCGTCAACCCCTTGGGGGTCAACCTCTTCTGCAGCAAATAAACAATGCAGTTGAGTACAAAAAAATTTGTGCTCGCAAGACTTACGTTAACAAACCTATACGTAGCTACATGCAGGCTTAAATCAAAGGAGACAGTCATATGGTTCATTTCGGCATAAAGCAGTATTTCGGTTGCAATAGTTAATAGATTGAAAGCAAGTTTAGCAAATCAATTTTTAAGATTCAAATAACAGAAATGACAACAAAATAAGCATAATTAACAACCTAGAAGTGACTTCCCACAGCCACCACAACAATAGCACAAATTACCCATTTGTACCACCCGATTTTCAAGTTTTATCAAACAGTTATAGTCTAACTCTCGAAAGACCTCCCCAAGCGTGTTCATAACTAAGGACTTGGCTTTTCGAAAAGATTAAATCCTGCAGGGGTGTACAACTTTACCCACATGTCAGACCCCCTTTTTGCCACGCGATAGAGCACACTTCCTTTGGTATGCTGGCACGGCTAAGTCCTACGAGATGTTTTCCAATGGATTGAGTTAATTAAAAGTCGCACGTATGGGGGGTTAATCCTCTGTGAACCGCCCACTACTGAACTCCCACAGAGGACCCATATGTTGTGTCAGAGATATTGGCCCAGCCGTAGCAACTGCCAATGCTCCTCGGGCGAGGGAACCACCAGGAACCTCTCACCCGTCACATGCCCGACACAGTAATGACACATTTCTTTTTATCCACCTAAACCTATCACCAGCAACTCATTAATTAACACTCACCAAAGTACTAAGTCAAGAGGGTTCCCATATGCCCTCATGTGGTTGCACGCAATAATGCTTGGTTTAGTGTAACAAGATGTTCGGTCCTTACTGATTCAGGCACACAACCACACACCCCACAATCACACCAACAACCATGTGCCCGAATCTAAATCCTTTTCATTTTCAGTTTTAGTTTTTCCAAAGAAGATAATAATCATGAGTACCCTGACTCAAGTATGTAAAGTGATGTTGTAACAACCATCGCCGAAGCGATGATCCCCAAACTACCGTTCTAAGCATGGCTAAGCGACACAACTCGAATACTACAATATGAAGTGACTAGAGCTCATCCATCGAGCCCTAAATCCTAGCGAGTACAACCTAGGCTCAATAATAAAAGATGGATAATTTGCCTACTGTTCAATTTAACTAAACAGGTGAACTATCGCAACTAATAAAATACTTGACAACATAGCATGCATACATACAGTTGAAACATTTGAAATATTAACATGCGAAAATAATGGGATCAACGTGCATCAATGGAAACCGCTGCCTTCTTGTCAAGAAAGTCCACTTGTTGTTGAGAATCACTCAGTATTCAATAGAATTGTCTGCACTCTATCGATCGAACAAAGAGCGAATAAGAACGAATAACACCAAATCAAACAAACACAAATATTTTTGCATAAACAGAAAGATTGGAATTTTAGAAAATTTTAGAAACAAAAATAATCTTATTTGGAGTTAATAAGAATTTTCTAGAAATTTTCCAAGTTAAAAGGATTTTTAAAGTAACAAATAATCCTAATTGAAGACTAAATCTAATACCAACATTTATGGTGGCCAAGACTGGTTCAAAACCTATTTCATATTAAAGTGCAGAAAGAATGAAAACCAACAAAATTAGGGTCACTCAATTTGAAGTTAAAATGAAATAGATATGAATTTTGGAAGTTTATTGAATTATCAGTGCAAGAATAATTCAATTCAAAAATTCAAAAAGGAATGAATCCTTTTGACACATGGGCTGAGCCGACCCACGATCACTGACCGATGGGGCCGGAGGAGACATTGACTAAGTCAGCTTGACCTAGCCAGGCCAAGAGCGGCGTCGAAGGTGTACTTCTAGAATACGTTTTCCAGCTTTCGAAAACGTAATCTTGAAGATATGCGCAAAACACTTAACCGGCCGAGGGCCCACATGTCTTTGACTATGGGGTTTCAAAAAGATTTCGATTAGATCTCTAATTGCACTTAACCTGGACGGGGCCCACCTGTCATACAAATAACTAAACACCATTTAACCCTAATGACTTCAACCTTAACAGCGCCGGCGGCTTGACGACGGCGAGGTAGAGCAAACTGGCGAACGGACGCAGCTCCGAGCTCAGGGACGGCACCTACGTGTGTGCATAGACCTCCTGAACTTGCTGACGGTGACACGGGTGCTTGAGGAGGCCGACGGCAAGCTGGCGGTGACCGAAGGCGGAGACGATGATCGGGTCTTCGCGGAGAAAGCACCACAGACGCCTAGAAGCTTCGGGAAAGCACGCCTCGGGTGCGCCTTGATCCCAGGAGCAAAACCCCCAAGGTCTAGTCGCCAATGGAGGTCGGAGGCGGTGGAATTGTCGACGACGGCAGAGGATGAAGCTTGGAGAAAAATGGCGATTGTGGGCGAGAGAGGACGAAAGAGAGCAAATGGATGGGTGGAGAAGGCTAAATAGGGGCCTGCGATGCTTCCCGCACAACACGTGTGCTCCAGGTGGTGCGAAGGGGCTTCGTGGCCACCATGCACAGCGCCAGCGCGCGAGCTTGAGCGGCGACGAGGACGAGGGTGGTTCCGACAAGTGGGGCCCGCTTGTCAGCGACCCAAAGAAACATAAGGTGCGGCGAGTCAAATTCAAATGGACGGTCCAGATGATTTTGATCAAACAAGGATGGTCCAGATTGAAATGGTCGTTCGGATGGTCCGAACGGCCTAATTGATCTTGTCTGTTGAATTTCAATCGGACGGCTCGTATGAAGAGGCGTGTTCGGACGGTCCGAACGGCCCAATCAATCCAGTCCGTTAAGATTCAATCGGACAATTCAAACGCTTTACGCGCTTCAATGACCTGGACCATTGAGATCAAATCAGACAATCCACAGCGAGTGGGATCTTCGGATGGTCCGAATGGCCCAATGGATCCAGTCCGTTGATCTAAAATCGGACGGTCCACAGCGAGAGGGGCATTCGGATGGTCCGAACGGCCCAATGGATCCAGTCCATTGATCTAAAATCGGACGGTCCACATGATCTCGCATTTGGAGAACTAGGCGCGCTAGGGTTAGAATTGAATTTAATTTTGATCGAAAGACAAACCAGTTTGACCGGGCTGTTTAAAATAGAAATAAAATTCTAGAAATTATGAAAATTTTTGTGGATGCTCTCAGGTTCAACTTGGGCTTAGGAAAAATCAAAACAACCACTTTTGGTTTTCCATTTGGCTAAAATAAAATCTTTTTCAAATCAGCCTTTCTTATTTGGTTTGAATTTTGAAGAGGTCAAAATAACTTTGAAAAATTCTAGAAAAATTATAATAATTAGTGTAAACTAATCTAGTATTTTATAAAATTGTTTCTAGAGATTTGGATACACAAATTGTTCTGAAATAGACTAGAACCTTGGTTTCAACTCACAAGTTTGAATTTTTGAAACAAAATTTTGGAACCAAACGTAAACTTGTGAAGTCCAACAAAAGTTTTTGAAACTCACGTACTTTTATACATTTGAAATACAAACCAGAGTTCAGGATGTTATACCTATGGCAATACTTCGGGGGTCTAGTCAAAGCTTAGGGCGACCTTTTTCGCCGCCTCCCTTCTGCGCATTTGGGTTTGCTCATCCAGAATCTTCTAGTGTGTTTCAAACTTTCGCTACTGGTTCTGGTTGCATAGCCGCTTGAACAAGTTCATCAAGTCCTTGTTGTGAAACTGCTTGTAGAAGTTTGCTCCCAAGTGTCTCATGCACCACTTGCTCTGCAGATCCGCACATGGAAGTGGTTCGTTCTATCCTTGTTGTAGCTGAGTTATTGCACTCAGCAGACCCACATGTCGATCATATATAATGCATACGTTAGGACGGCCCTATACAATAGAAATCCTTAAATTCCTAAGGAACCACAACCAGATGTTCGTGTTCTCGCTTTCAATGAAAGCGGATGCCACAGGAATAACTTGATTGTTCTCGTCCGTTGCTATTACAATCAGTATCTGGGCCTTGTACTTTCCTGTCAAGAATGTGCTATCCATGCACAAGATTGGACGGTAGTACTGGAATGCATTGATGTATAGACCAAAGGCAAAGAATGCTCACTTCAGTACCCTCTTATTGGCTCACTTTGGATGTGTGGAATTTTGAATGTTGTAACATCCCAATTTTCGAGGCTTTTTGAAAATTTTCAAATAAAAAATAACTATTTGATTTTATTGAATTATAAAGCTTAACTTAACATTTTAGAAATTAAAACAATTTAATTTGAATAAATCCAACTTCAATTAATTCAAAATTTGGTTTAATTGGGTATCTAGTATTTAAAGTCAAAAATATTATTTTAAGGAATTTCTTGGATTTTAAAAGGCTTTTCCTTTTTGTCCCAAAATTAAAAACAATTTATTTGCAAAATTAAAAGCCAAATTTAAGATGTAAATAATTTTATTAAGTTCCAATTGATTCAAGGATTTTTTGTGTATTTTTCTGGAATTTTGGGGCTTTATTTACTATTTTCTAAAAAGCCTTTTTGATTGTTGTATTTTCTAAAACTAAAAAGGTATTTAAATACTCCTTTTCGCTTTTGGACCGATTCTCTCCTTTGGCCTGATCCTATTCCCACGTGTGCGGCCCAATCACCGGCCCATTCCCGTGCGCCAAGCCCGCTCCCTCCTCTCTTTTCGCTCGCTCTCACCGATAGGCGGGCCTCGCCTATCAACCCCCCTCCCTCCTGGTCATCTTCTCCGCGAGCCCATGTCACTCCAGCGCACGCCCTTGTCACCACCACGTGGAAGTCGTCGTCCCCGGCGCAAATCCCTCCCCTTTTCTCCTCAAAGTCATGCGCATTTATTACCTTGACTTCTGTAGCGCTCGTTCCCCTCCTTTTCTCCGCCCCAATTGCCCTCGTCACGTTGAGCGCACGAAACCCAGAGCTCACCCATGTCACACCGCCATGATTTCCGCTGAAGCCCATCTCCCTCCCTGGCCTTCCCCATGCCCTATAAAGGCAAGCACCAGGGAGCCCTTGACCTCCTCTTCTTTCCCCCCTATTCCCCCTCTCTATCCCGCCCTCTTCTCCCCGTGCTTCAAGGTTTGCCGCCGCCGGTCGGAGCTTGCGCCTCTGCCTCTAGCACCGCCGTTGAAGCCCCTCCGCCATCGTGGTCTCCTCCGTTGGCTTCGCAAGGGCGCGTTCGTCCTTGTGCTCACCTCCTCATCACTGGAGCCCTGCCGGAGCCCTAACACCACTTTCAACCGCCGCTGCCGCCGTCGCTTTTCCTTCTCGCCGTCGGCCGCTCCATCAAGCCTTGCCGCCGCAACCAAGTGCATCGGGTTCACCTCGTCTCCCTCTCGCCGTTGGTGTCCTCGCCACTGGCCAGCTCCCCGCCATTCGCCGATGACCCTCGGGCCATGCGCGCCGCCGCTCGTTGTCGACATGGCAGCGCCACATGGCGCCATGTCTCAACCACGCCAGCACTCCCGCCTACGTGGTGCTAACGTGGCATTTTTTGTTTTCTTTTGAAAGCTTATTTTGGCCGAAAATCAAATTCCCGTGGCTGACATCAGCATGATGCAATAAAGTGATTTTCCTTTAGAAAAATAATTCTGAAAATCTCGAAATCCTGATTTTCAAACTTCCGAGAGCCTGTTCTCCCTCGTTCGAACTCTGATTCGAGTGACTCAAATTTCTAAATTCATATAAATTTAGTAACTTTAATTTGGTTCTAATTTGGTAATTTTTGGATTTTATTTGGAATTTTTTATTTATTTGACTCTTTTCGTACATATAGATTTTGGCGTTTCCCAAGAATTCTTGGACCTGACGACCAAAGCATCTCAACCCTTTAACGAA
Source organism: Phyllostachys edulis (assembly GCA_036346405.1). Lineage (NCBI taxonomy): Eukaryota > Viridiplantae > Streptophyta > Magnoliopsida > Poales > Poaceae > Phyllostachys > Phyllostachys edulis. Next base: position 30,199,884 of record CM070550.1, on the reverse strand, counting down.
GGCAAGTCATAGACCTTTGATCATGTCATGCCTAATTTATAAAATTATATTGTTTGATATAAACATGCATGGCTAATTGTATAAAAATGGTTTCAGGAATAGTTAATTACCTAATTGCCATTATGCCTCCTTGGTTAATTATGAATTACATGTACCCTTGGACACCATAGGTTGGGTTAATTTTAGTTGGACATATTTTAGTACCAACTTTGGTATCGTTTATGCTTAGCCATGCTCTAGCTATACTATGGAATCCATAATCACATAGTCTTGAATGTTTAAGCTTGACTTAACGAAATATGGAATTGTGGCGCGGCCATTGTTAATAAAAGTTTGTTGTGTCATGGCAAGGGTTGCCATTTGGTCGGAATGAACCAAAAATGACTTATACTCGGGCGAGTGATCGTGCAGTAAAGAGGATGATTTTGGGATGTGGTTGTCTCGCCTGAGTAATTGCTAATGACTTAACTTTTTGCGCCATTGATTTGGGTCATACCGTACAACCACAAGTCTATTTATGGGGTGGACTTAGCCAACTAATTTAGTAATGCTTTGAGTCGATTCTGTTTGGGTTGATAAGTGGCGCAAGAGGGGCCCGAGGTGGCGAATCCTTAGCGAGCATAACCATGTCAAAACAGAGCTTTGTAAAAGCCTTGTAATAATCACTTAATCGCACATCTTCGAAAGTGTGAAATGTCTGACAGTATAAGATGATTATCTCTTGTGGGTCAAGTTGTACAACCTCTGCAGAGTGTTAAAAACTATTCGAATAGCCGTGTCCCCAGTTATGGACAATGCCTGGTGATTTCACACGAGGGGTGTATTTTCTAAAAAAATGATGAAATAGTTTGGATGGATCTGAGTAGTAGGTTTTGGTTGATGGTCGGGAAGTGAACGGGGTGTTCACTAGTTGTCTCAAAGAACTTGATTACTTATGTATTAGTCTTGTAAATTGTGCTTTATAATCTACTAACTATATTTACTGTCAATATTGCTTTCTACAAAATAGCCATAAAGTTATCCTTGTCAAGCCTTGCATGAATACTATTTGCATACATTTCCCTATGACTTGCTAATTACTTTAAGTACTTACGGCTTTGAGCCATTTGTTGATCAGTCGCCGCTGAAGAACCAGGGAACACTGAATTCTATGAGGAAGACTACTTCGAAGATTATACGAACTAGATTACGTCCTCCACTCGATTGCCTGTGGACATGTCGGATGGCTACCACAAGACATTTTGGTTTGCGCTACAAGTTTGTCTTTTGTTGTTAAGCCCTGCGTGGCATTTCTGTAAGACTTGACCATAAGGTCCTTTTGCCGCTAAGTAATATTAATTAGCCTGCTTCTTTAGCTGTTTGGCTGTATGGGTATGATTTCATCGATGTTACAACTGTGTGAGCTAGCTACTGATCTAGGACTAGTTTAGAATACACAGTGGGTCTTGAAGTTGCATGTCTGGGGTCTCGACAAATGTTGACACGAGTGTCGAGATTTCTGTCTTGTATGACCTGGAGTAGCCCGAGGGAGGTTGTGATAGGAGTCCTCGAACGTATCAAACCTTGATTCCAATGCCTTCTATTTTGCCCTCCATGCCTTGGCATAGCTAACCGTGTACTGGAACTTTGCCTTAATCGCCCGAATGATGGATCGTAGTTCAAAATCTACATTATTCACGATCTCACCGTACATGAGGTTCGCGATGAAGCCTGATGACAGGTTCTTATGAGACTACACTAACTCAACGACGACACATGTATGAGGGAGCACTATAGAACATTTCCAGTAGGTGTCCCACTTATGGTGAAATACATGCACTCGTCAAGGGCATCCCTCTATGTCATACTTAATGTCGTAGCATCTTGGGTTAGACTTGACAACTGTGAATGTACGCCACACTAACAAGGCCCTGAATTTGACCGTCTCTTGCATGGCCTCCTTGTATTTGTACATAGCCCCTTGCCTGACCTCGCTCTGGTCGTACTCCTACGACACATGAGAGCCTTCATTAACGACGAGGTTGTCGAATTGATATGTGTACCACTCGGATGGAACCACCTGCTGGTCCACAACATCCTCGTCATCGGATCTTTTATCTTACAATGTCATGTAGTTCTGGTCTTTGAGATCCATCCTTTGCAGTAGGGCTTCCAGCTCATCATCCTCGTTAGCATGCCCACTAGCTTGTTGACTGAAGGAGTTCACAGGGTCTTCATCGACAGCATCACCAACTCTAGGACATTTGACCATTGTGTGCGTCGCGCTGTGGTTGGAGTCCCCAACTTCTTCTTCGGCATTACCACCCCCTTCTTATTCAGCCGCCGATGCAAGAGTCGGCTTGGCATATGGGCTAGAAGGACCAAATCCCACCATTTCTCCCTCGCCTTGCGTACATATGACTGCCATGACCTTGTTCCCTTGAGCTGCACTAACTCCTAATATGTTCCCTGTGTTGCTCGGGGGGCAAGGCAACTTAATCTCAGATTGTACACAGCATGGTCCAAATCGAATGAGTGAAACAACCACCGCATCACAGCACCCCATGTACGCTACTCTAGTCTTGTTAGGGGCACGGTCACCAATTGGAAATAATACAAATCAATCCCCTTGGGACCCTTAGAATAGTGCCTTGACCGTAGTAAATTTTGAAGTTGGTGGCGTCCAACATATTTGACGTATTGCATCGTAAACAAGATTTCCACGATTAACCACATATCTAAAACTAAACAACCCACCAAAAAGTATTATGTACAACATACTACACTACGTAACTATACATCTAAAACTATGTAATCCATTCGGTTAAAAAAATTACCTGAAAGGTGGACAACCGGATAGGCAGCACTTCACTATCTTCACTCCTTCCCTCTCCTCTTCTCTGCTCCTCTCCCTTCCCTCTCCTCTTTCTCTTTTTTCTGAATAAAAGTGAGTTTTCCCCGAATTTTAGGGTTTCAAGGGTCTTTTATTAGGGAGATTGTGTCGCCATTTGGAATAGCAATAGGGACTTGCGGGATCCTTATCGCCATTTGAAATGGTGGTTTTCCAAATTTGAATATTAAAAAAGTTAGGATCCCTGTCACTAGTTGAATTGGCGACAGGTCCTTGTCGCCAATTCAACTGGCGATAGGGAGCTGCATAGGTCTCTGTCGCCACTTGGAATGGCAACAGGCACCTAGTTTTGTAAAAGAAAATGACTATTTGTTTTTGTAATTATCTTTTAAATTAATATTATTTCAAAAAAATCCTTCCAAATAAGGTCTCATCCTCTCAGATGGTATCCATAGTCATTCACTAGCCTTATCATTTTTATCTTCAATGTGTAGCCTCTAAGGCAGGCCTGGCAACAAACTAATTTTGTGGATATACTCATAATCATAGGATGATAATAGAATTGGCAATGGTGGTGAGGGTTTGTCAAAATACTCGTTTTTGGCAAATTTCATAAACTGTCAGACTTCACGCGGTCTAACTGGCCATGGTGGCGGTCTAACAGGCCTTGGTCAGCGGTCTGACCGGTCATCCTTGGCGGTCATACCAGCTGTGGGCGGCGGTCTGACCAGCCATGCTGGCAGTTAGATCGGCCATGAGGGGCAGTCTGACTGGCCAAAATTTTCGGTTGAATTTTGGGCCGAGCCAAAAATAGAGGGTATAGGCAAGAGGGGATTCTTCTGCACTTGTTCTCATAATTTTTAGAGCTTTGAGCCAAAAGTTCTATTCATTTTGAATTTCCAGAGAGGGTTCGGATTTTCAGGGAGAAAATCTGGTTAAGTGTTTGTGCTGGCGGTTAGACCGGCCAGGGAGCAGTCAGACCAGCCATGTGTGGTGGTTTGACCGATTTTGTCCTGTTCACTAGCCAGCAAGGCGACGATATTCGTAGGTTAGGTCAATTTCATGGTATTCAGTGCATGTGTGTTGCATGATGCAAGTTTTGAGTAACATAGGTCAAGTTGCGAAGAACTTGTGCCCGGAATCAATTTTTTGGTCTAATTTTGTGCAGAAGGTTTGGAGATCAATGACGGTCAATAGTGAGGATGATCAGGATTAGGCTTAGAGAGTTGGGGTCCAGAACGATCAAGGATGTTGGGTGTATTCATTGGACTCAAGCATGGTGCAAAATGGACAAGGATGATCAAATAGAAAGTTCGGTGCGACGGGTTGCATCAAGTGACGCGGGGGTCGGTGCAAGTGCCGTGCTGGTTTCAGTGGGAGTCGGATATGAGAGACTTGCCGACATGAAGAGAGCCGTTGATCAACTTACAAGTGGCGAAGCATGGGATTGCTTCATGAATATTGGACTCGGTCTTTGGAGAAGGATCGAGAAGGGGTATTTTGGTAACTTCACCAAAATACTGACTTGATGACCTTTGGCCAAACCGCGGTGCAAGACAGTGCAAGGAGAGGTGGTTTAGATCAAGTAAAGATAAAGATCATGAAGAAACGGATTCGGGAAGCCCGATTCATCATTCGCTTTGAGAAGCGTGCGTGAGTGTAGACCCATTTGTGTGTGGGCTTAACGAGTGCCCGTTAGGGTCTTCTCTGTCAGCCCAGCCTTCACTGTAAAAGGAGAATCTCTAGATGTGGAGTTTTCAAGTCCTTCTAAGAGAAAAACCCTAATTTATGATTTGAGGATTTTAGAGTAGTTGAGGTTAGGGTTTGTGAGAGATGGATTGATTGTGTACTCAAGTGTTGAGCTTTTGTCCTCCATGGTGGAGTGGTTATAAATGAACATCTATCTCAAATCAATCCAAGCAATATTTCTTCAAGATGAGTCTATTCTTATTCTTGCTCTCTCTTTGATGACATTTGAGATTGTAGTGTTTCTTTGGTTTCGTGTTGTGATCTTACTTGCTGTGATATGTGGGAATACATCTAGGATCATCTTGATCTTCATCTACCTACAAGCAAGTTTTTGGATCAAAATTTGAATCTCTTGGTTCTTGTGCCATTTTGAGATCTAAGAAATTGGTGGAACCTTGGCTTTGTTCTTCCTGATCATCAATTGGAATAGGTTCATGACCTTCTTGATGAGCTATGGTTGGAATTTAGGAGAATTTGGATCCCTGGATCAAAAGTTGAGTCGATTTGTGATTTTGAACTTTGTGCCAATTTCATTGTTCATTCATGTTAGAGTTCACACCGCCCGGAGGAGAGGTTAGACCGCTAGGCCAAAGGTCAGACTGTCCATCTCAAGAGGTCTGACCGCCCATGTGATCTCTCTTTGAGTTTTTGGTGTTTTTGGTCGTTGTGTCTCGGGGTTTTGATTAGGTTCAACGCAAGACTTCTGATGTGCTTATACATTTGATCTTCCTAGCTTCCATGGCTATTGGAGTGAGAATGGAGTTGAATCCGGTCGAGGTGAAAAAGAGTAGTGCTCCTTTTCACCCCCTCTAGTTGCCATTTCGGCCCAACAAATTTATTCTCAACCTCAACTAATCCCCAATTCCACACCCCTTCCTTCACACGATCTCTAAATTCCTGACCCAATATTCTCCTCGCTCGAGCTGTTCAAACCCCTCGCGTCACATCAACAAATATGTCAACGCAACCATGAACCCCTCGTGCCGATCCACTCCTCCGCACCCTAGTCGAAGCGGAAGTTGATGAGCTAGGATGTAGGCCCACGCGGTGGTGGGGACACCACACCTCATGCAGATGGCGTGGAAGAGGATGTGATTAGCGTCAGATGGGAGGATGGAGAAGATGGAAAGCTAGAGGTCGACTGGGAGGGTCTTCGGGCCCTTCCTCAGTGAGGTAGCAGTGGTGGTTGGGTGGCGTAAGGGTGGATAGGTGGCGTGTCATACCCAGATTTCGCAATTCAGAATCCTCTGTGAAACCACTACACTATTCCCTAGATCAGAAAATAGTGTCATAGATACATCACTGAATCATTTCATACAAGACATAAACCAAACCATTCATTTATTACAACACATCAGAGTTAAGTAGACCGCATCAGGTCGAGTTTTACAATAGGGCCAAATAGGCCAAATGGATTACATTATAGAACAACGAAAACGATAGCGGAAGCAAAAGGGGTAGGGCACATCTCGCCAGAGGCACGCAACGGGGGTAACCTATGTACAACCGATATTATGCAAAGACTTGGGCAATATTGGTGTACACGAGCACCGACTAAGTCAGCTAGACTGGGGCGAGACCTAGACTACTAGAAGCTAAACTACTCTCCACCATCTTCATTGCCATCGACTTCTGGATCCTCGCAGTAGGCATAGTGTCCTTGATCCGTGGCTTCTGAGATATGGGGGAAAGAGCGAGGGTGAGCACAAACAATCGTGCTCGCGAGCCAACACACAGTATGCAATAGCTGTATATGCAAGGTTTAGCATGGATGGCTTGGGTTCTTTTATTTGCTAAAAGCAATATTTTCAGTTATTATAATTAGAAATTTCTATGACTTAGAAATTTAATGAAATCACATTTTACTAAAGAGATATTGTGCAATATTTATAACAATGAAGGTTACCTCCACCTTACACTTAATTTCACATGGGGTTACATCTACCTTATTAGCCACACTGGGTATACCCAGGAAAATCCAAATTTCAGGGTCACATCGGCCCGGCGAGTTTTTCATCCCACCCACAAAGTTATTTAAAATAGAACTAACTCATGTAAGTTCCCATGCCCATCTTTGACCGTGGGCACGGCTGTTCAAATAGTTTATATACACTTTACCCACAAGAGAAAATCTTCTTGATATGTACACATGTTTCCTTAGACATGTGAATCAAGGGAAATTAGCACAAGGCCTTTACAATGCATCCCTCAATGTTAGTTACACCCGCTAAGGTTTCATCTGAGAGTGGTTACATCGACTACCCCTCAAGTCAACCACACCTAGACCCCCTCTTTGCGCCACGACTCGTGGGTCCCTCCAGTGGTGCAACTCGCACTAGTAGATACATATTATTTAGCCAGGTCGACACCATTATAGATTTGAGGTTGCACTATTTTACATTGGGAGGCCAACATAGGATTAAGTCCTTAAAGTCATCTGGGCAGTTCATACCATATTCCAACAATTCTCGTGCTACGTTAGCACCCACCATCATACCATCCCCACAGATGTGGTAACAACAAGTTATTAGGGTTTTGAGAAGCATAAATTAATTATCCAAAATATTCTAGTCATATACCTCCAATGACTGCCCAAAACAATTTCATGTTTAAAAGATGATGATTAGAGCAATTAATGTCCTATTACTTAAGAAAGACTAGCATGGCGCTTAAGTATGACTATAGCTAGTAAGGTTACCACATAATTATCTAAGGTGACAAGGATTAAGTGATTCAAATGTCAAAGGATGGTATAATAATATTTAATCATCAAGTAGGCATGTAACTACCTTAAAGATTTGACATATGTTTGAATAATGAATTAAGCATGCAATTTGATATTTTAAAGGAATATAAATTTGCATAAAATGTAGGTTCAGTATGACCAAAGTATTGACTCACCTAGGTCAAAGGCAAGAGGGTCTTTAAAGTTTTGAGCTTGATCAAACTGGGCTCTCCTGCTTCTTCGAACTCTACTTAGACGATCGCGCTAGAAAAAGAACAAGCAAGAAAGAAAAGCAAATAAATACTAAATAATTAACAAATGAACTCCAAATTAAACAAAGCTACTGCCAAAAGAAAGAACTTGAATTTAGAAATTTTTAGAAACAAATTTCATTAAATTTGGAGTTGAAACGAGTGAGAACGGGCTCTCTGAAGTTTGTTTTTGAATTAAATCAAGAAAAATAAAAGGGGAGAGAGAAAGACTCTCTCTGACATGTGGGGTCCGATGCATAGTGGCTCGGTTCACAATACAACATATGGACCAAGTCCACATGCACTGGTCCACTGGGTTCACTGAAGCTTTTACTATGTATTTACATCACCGGGGTCCACTTGTCATTGACTTAACAAGGAAACCAGGATTAATTAACTTCATTAATTATGCGCCGGGTCTACGCGTCATTGAGACACTGAAGCAATTAAATCAGCTAATTACTCATCGATTAGCCCAAACCAACAGTGATTCGGGCGATTAAGGGCGCTACAGTGTCGGCCTGGATTCTAACAAAACAGAGGAAGTGCTGGCGGTTACGACCCGCACTCGTCACCAGTGGAGGAAGCCATGACGGCGATCAGGAACACCCAAAATGGAATCCCCTCAGCCTTGCGCACCTACTGGTGGCGGTAGTGAGGTTTGAGGTGGCCCATAGCGGCGGCGACGCTGGCAAGGAGCGACGGTGGCGCTACTGCCATGGTGGCCAAGGCGACACAATGACGCTTTTGGCTAGAGGAAGAGATCATGAGCAAAAACAAGGTACGGGGAACTCACTGAGACAAGGAGGGAGGCTGAAGGTGGACGGAGGACGACAGACGGCGTTGAAGAAGGCTTGGGCCAGAGTCGAGGAAGAAAGGCGATTCCGGCGGCTCTGGTGGACCAAAGGCAAGATCGAATTGGGGGAAACGCTGCACGGGTCTTGGAACATGAGGTTCCAGAAACGGCCGAGTGGTGAGCTCACTAGAGCGACGGCGGCGGTGCGGTGGCTAAAAATGAGACTTGCGCTCTTTGGTGGAACACGACGAAAAGAGAGGTAGGGAGGGAAAAAGCGAGGTGGCAGGGGGCTCTTATAGCCAAGGAGGAGAGGAAGGAGTCGTTGGGAGCTTTGAAGGTGGCGCGACGTCCCAAGGTGGCGAGGTGCGTCTTGCGTGGGAGGGGCCGAGGGCATGCGGGGGGGGGGGGGCGAATGGGGAGTAAGGAGAGGGTCTGGGCGCGGTGGTGACAGAGCAGGGGGCGCGGGCGCGAGGGCGGCGCCATCAGGCGGGTAGGGGGGCGCTGTGTCGGGACCCGGATTTTCAAATCTGGAATCCTTTGCATTCTCTGCACTAGTCCCTGGATCTGTAGCTAGTGCATACAGTTACATCATTGAGAACATGTTTGAATCAAAAAATAACATTAATAAATAACTAAGTACTGGCCTTATGGCCACTTAGTACAAAAGAGGTCAAGAGGCCTTGAGTCTTACAGCAGCGGAAATAACAAATGATAAACTCCGAGAGGTGGCACATCAAATTTTCCACCGGCATTCGACTGGGGAGCGTGGCCTAGTACTTCAGATGTCCTTCGTCAAACCTGTAGGCGTAGAAGTCGTAGTCGTCCTCGGCATCATTGTAGACTTTTGAGATTTGTTTGAGTGTAGCATGTGAGTACATAAAGTACTCCACGAGTCTTTGAAAATATGCATATGCATAGCTTTAACAATTGGGCTTACATGGTTCTTTTTCACAAAGCAATATTTTATATTTCAAACATTTTACAGAAAGCACATTTGACAAATGCAGTTTCAACAATTAAATTAATTATGTCACTAGTGGAGGTCCTAGCTACCAACCACTAGTATCAAGGCTCTAGCTGCCAAGGTTTTTAAAATAGGACTCTAGTTGCCCAACTAACTCTAGCTACAAGAAAACTACCCGAGAGTCCCAACTGCTCCCGGTTCCCAAAATTTATTCTTTTGAAAACAAAAACCAATATCTACCATGTGAAAACGCACCTTGCCCACCCTTGACCGTGGGTATGGCTATTCGAATAGTTTTACACTCCACAGAGGTTGCACAGCTTGACCTACACGAGATAATCGCCTTATAATATCAACCATGACACGCTTCCTTAGGCGCACGACTAAACGATTATCATTTTACAATACTTTGTCCTAACATTATCCCGCCCGATGAGCTTAACCCCAAGTCATGAACATCATTTACCATCGACCTAGAGCTCACCGTTGTGGAGGATAGCCTGCCCGAACATGGACATCAATTACCATCGATCGGTGCAAGCCTCGACAGACATGGATGTCATTTACCATCATCTGCACTACGCAGGTAACTCCTACCATCTACAGTCTGCAGGCATAATGCTGGAACATAGTAGATTATTCAGCCAGGTCCTTCCCATTTCAGACATGTTGTTGCACGGTTTTGCTCAGTTTGGATAATCACAAGCGTCGGTCCATAATATGACTTGGGCGGAACTTAACACAATACAAGTTCTCGTGCTCTAGCTGCATTCGCTTGAACCTACCATTCGCCCAAGTCTAAAACAAGTTTTCACTACTTTATTTTAGTTTCCAAATACTGACATTACCTAATGTCATACATTTTCCAAATAAAGCACAAAGAGTAATAATGGTTTTCCCCCCAAAGGTTGATCAAAACCAAAAAGCATATCAAAGCAGTTCTACCGTGTTTAACTATTTCACAATGAGATAATCAATATTGTGGAATTACTTGTAACATCCCAACTGTTTAAACAGGGTTTGTTCAAATATAATTAAATGTGTAGAAATTAAAACTTTTTCTCACATCTTGAAAACCCCTAAACTCTCATGTAATTCTTGTCCAAGAGATTGTGTAATCTAAAAACATAAGCTCTTGTTGACCAAAAGTCAAACTCATTTCTCAATTGTCACAAATCTTGTGCCAAACCCTTGGTGATATTTTTCCTTGGTCCTAGAAATGTTGTGGGACCCCTCTGAAAAATATCATGAGTTATAAAACTTGTTTGATAATTTTTGGAGGTAAAACAATTTCTTGAACAGCCTTCATGAAATTCCTGAGAAAAATGCATAGCACAATAACCTCTGAAAATTTTATGTAAGGTTAATCATGATGTCAGCAAGCTCCAGTTAAAATTTCATAAATTTTGGAGTTCATTTGCTATCTCAAATAATTCTGCAAAGTCTCAGTTGTTAAAAACTAAATTTAAATTGGTGCACTGTTCCTTGGGCTAGCCGCTTTGCAAAGTTGGTCCAACCCAACCCACTCCCTGCTCATCGACCTCCTTCCCGCCTTGATGAGGTCGCACTGCTGGATTTACATCCAACCGCCACGATCTCCTCCATGGTCAACACCGCAAGGTCCTCTCCCACCTCATTTGGTCATTGCCCTTGGATCAAAATCCGATGGCCATGACCTCCCCTTGTTATCAAACATCAAAGTCCACCTTCCACCTTGGTGAGGTCATAGCCCTTGGATTAAGATCCAACAGCTCATGACCTCCCGAGTGTTAAACCACCAAGGCATCCCACCTTGTTGAGGTCGTAGCCGTTGGATCCAATCCAACAGCCGCGACCTCCTCCTCAAACATTCACAGTGAGGTCCTCCACCCTGTTCAGGTCATTGCCCTTGGATCAAGGATCCATGGCCATGACCTCCACTCGCTATCAAACCACTCGCACCTCCTCTCCACCTTGTTGAGGTCGAGCCGCTGGACTCAGATCCAAAGGCCACGACCTCCGCCGCAAATCATCGCAGCCTCAGACCTCCCCGCTTCAATTGTTAGCGCGTTGATCAAATCCAATGACCCACAACCTCCTAGCGATATCAAGCGCACGTAACCTCCCCATCTCATGTTGTGTGCCGTTAGATTCAAAATCTACTGACCATGACCTCCTCCTTGCCTCGCTTGATCAGACCTCCTCACAAGACGTGAGGTCGTGAGCCTTAGATCTAAATCTAAAGGCCATGACCTCCCTTGTGCGCTATGCAAGCTCGACCTCCTATTCATTATGTGCCCTTGGATTTAAATCCAAAGGCCATGACCTCCACATCTTGGGTCAGAAGCGTGCCCAAACGTTAAGTCCTCCAGAGGTCCGCACTGCTGGATTTAGATCCAACGCCTTGGACCTCTGTTTTTTTTCCTCGTCGCGATCGCGCTAAGGAAATCGTGGGGCCACGACCTCCCTGTCCAAGATCGTGTGGCTGGGACCTCCTCCCAGTCACTTAAAACATAACGGTTCAAAAATAACATCCAAAGGTCCCGTAGTCTTATCCAACGGTCAAAATGATCTCCCCTGTTCTTCTCCTTCCTCGGTCACGCATGCGTGCTCCTGGGCAGAGAGAAAAAGGTGTGCCTGTCACCTTGTGTACCTTACAACGACTCTTTGTCGACCAAGATTAAATGCCGGGTCACCTTCCGCCTCTCGATGCACAGACAGTTCTGTCCCCATGTCAGCTCCACGTCTTGTCCAAGCCCTGGACCGAGCCATGGGCTAAGCTCACCATGAGCTTACCCCTAGCACTTGTGCCCTGCCTCTCCAAATTATAAAACCCCCATTGGGTTCCTCCCTTAGCTTCTTTGGCACACTTTCAAGCTCTAGCTTGCACCTGTGTCTTTCGAGCTTTCTCCTCCACAGCCTCTCCTTGGCCGCCATTGTTGAAAAGCTTGGAGCCCTCGGTGGCACCATTGTTCCAAAGGGCTCCTCTTCAACTTCTTGCTCGCTTTGTGCTCCCTTGCCTTCGGGTGTTAACCCTAACCTTGTTTAGGTTGACATTTTCAGAGGAGGCCTCACCGAGCCGGAGCCGAGCTTTGGCCGTGGAGCAACCCCATCTTCTCCAACTCCGGTCCTCCCTCCACGACCTCCTCAAAGATCCTCTCGACCTCCGTAACGCGTTCGATAGTCCTTAGATGCCGCACCCGTGTATGTTGTTGCAGAGCTTTTCTTGGGCACCCGCTTGAATGGCACCATGAGCTCAAATCTTGCTTCTTGCCTTTTGACCGTGTGGTCTCCTTGTTCTTCTCTCGCTCGTCGGCGCCTAGCCGCCGCCGCTGAGAGTAGGTCCAGAGATGCGCTGGCTATTGCGGTCCCGACGGTGCCCTCGGCAGCGCCGCCGTGTTCTAAATCGCCGGCGATAAGCCGTGGGACGTCCTCAAAATTTTGTCGGACGTCCCGACCGTGCCATTGTCGGTTTAGGACATAGATTTGCCCAGTAAATGCTCAATCATTGGAGCAATTACTACCGTCTTAAGCGCGCCGACCTCCTCGTTGTCCGCCAGATTAACTCTCGCCAGCCACAAGATGCGTGAGGTGCGTGGTCGTGGCCGCCCATCTCGCAAGATCAACGGCCACGACCTCCTCTCCGATCGCGGATGAGGTCTAGCGGCCTTGAAGCCTTGGCCTTGAGATCTTGAGGTCATAGCCGTTGGATCCAAGATCAACGGCCATGACCTCTATCTCATGGACGCGGCGCTTGGCTTTCATTGGGAGGACAAGGACCGTGGGATCCAAGATCCACGCCCATGTCCTCTGGATCTCTGGCGCGCTGCAGGCAAGATATCGCTGGGAGGTCTTGAGCCGTTAGATTCAAAATCTATGGCTCATGTCCTCCCAATTCGTTCTAGTCCTTAGGACCTCCCGTGAGGTCTTAATTCTAAACTAAAAAAGGTATGAACTTTAAAATTGCATAACTAATTCAATTTAAATCCAAATAGGGTCATTCAAATTTTGTTAGCTCTGGTTTGACCTGGGCTCCAATCTAAAAATGGTTAAGAGCCCAGTTCAGCTCCAGAACATGGTTTTGCAAATAGATTTTAAAACTAACTTTAAATGTACACTCAAAATAGTGTTTAACTTGTAAAATGCATAGGTAATGCTCTGTAGATTATTTTTGAGTGAATCCAACTTTGTTGGTTTCCTCTATTAATGAGATTACTGTGAAAATTAGTTTTGAGCTTGTTGCTGTTGTCAAAAAGAGTTCTTGTGCATTATAATTTTGTTCAAGTTCTTGTTTTTGAAAGATTATAGAAAATGCATAATAGCTCCAAATGAGGTGAACTCAATTGTGTTATTCACCTCATGAGGTGCTGGTTTTACAGTAAAAATCTCAGTATCACCACCCTTCTAGAAATTGTTGCCTAATAATTAAATTAGTGAATAGTGGCACTTGGTATTTTTAGGGTGAGCAGATTTGTTTTGCTCATAACTTTTGCATTGAGAATCCAAATCAATTGGTTCTTATTGCTAAATTCCCTAAAAATCATCCTCTTGCTTCTGTAGAAATTTCAGAGTATTTGGAGTTTGTTTGCTGTGCTGTCTTTGTCGTTTTCGTCGTTCTTATCGTTTCTTTTCGTCTTTTCAATTAGGTGTTGACGAGTGTGTTGATCCCGTGAGCGATCCTCAGCAACAAACTGACCAGCAACAGCAAGGCAAGCAGTTTGATCATATCCCCTCTATCGTCCCATTACTTTAAAGGTTAATATATTGTTTTACTTGTATGTATGCATGCTACTTTGTGTTAAAGTATCGCTAGCAAGCCTATAGTTGCATAATCTGTAGGAATTGCTTATCCTCTACTACCATGAGCCTAGGTTATTTGCTGTGGTTTGAGCTCGTTGGATGAGCTCTTATCACTTAGTAGTTTTCGATTTAAACTGCTTAGACATGCTTAGTTATCGGTAGTAATAGGCGATCATCGATTTATTCGATGGTCTTGATCACACAAATCTAATTATTACTCCTTTATGTCCAGCACTTATGCTTTGTTATTTTGTTAAGTCAAAATCTGAAAATAAAAGTTTGATTTGGACTTGGGCATATTGGATGGATGGTGTGGTTTTTGGAATGTGGTAGTATGCCTGAGTCATTAAGGACCGAGTTACTTGCGCCACTGTTCTGAGCATTATTACGTGCTAACCACACGAGGGACATATGGGACCCCTCTTGACTAAGTACTTTGGGGGGTGTTAATTATGAGCTGGTCGGTTGGTATGTTTTACAAGAAAATGTGTGTGTGTGGTGTGGGAGGGGAGTATTAGCGCACCGGTTAGGGCTGTCTAATGTGTCTTTATCCCGTGGGTTGCGGCTCTTAATTAGCATCGTCCATTGGAAATGTCTCAGAGGACTTAGCCGTGCTTCAGCATACCAAAGGAAGTGTGCTAAATCATGTGGCTAAAAGGCGGTCTGACGTGTGGGTACATTGGTGCACCCTCGCAGGTTAAAACTATTCGAATAGCCTCGTCCTAGGTTATGGACACGCTCGGATACGCCCCGTGAGAACTAGACTACAACCTTTAATTAAAACTTGACATGGGTGGTATGAATGGGTAATTCATGCTATTGTTGTGGTGGCTAATGGGTTAGTCACTTCCAGGTTGTTCATGTGTTGTTATTATGTTATTATCTCGTTGTTACTTCAACAATTAAAAATGCTTTGCCAAATTGCCTTCAATCTATTACATTATTTCAAATGAAAACTTGCTTTATGCTAAAAATGAGTCCAAAGCCTCATCCACTTAAATAAAGCTTGCATGTAGTTAAACTATAGTTCTGTTATACTACACGTCGGCCTTATGAGTACATTTTGTACTCATTTGCTTTGCTTAATAACTTTGTTAGAGGAGGTAAAGCCCAAAGGGCTTTACTTTTGTGAGTTTGTCTTGGTGGTTGGGAAAGCGACTAGCTTGGCGGTCCGGTCAGTTGCCTTGTGGGTGAAGGCACACTGGGTGGCTCTTGTTTTGGGCCATCTCTATGGCACTTTTGCTTCCGCTGTTATCTTAGTAGTCTTGTTGTATTTGGCCGGTCGGCCTCTCTTTTGTAATAACTATCCTTATTTATATTAACTTCTGGTTTGTTGCTTGTTCTGTTCTATGTGTTTGAATGGAATTGATGCAATCTTTTGTAATGAGTTGTGTGTACTGCATTCTTGGGAAGTACATATATCTCGAGGCACGGTTTATTTAGTTGATAATACTAGGGTCAATTGGATGACTAAGTATTATGAGCCTAATAAATCGGGGTCTCACATTACTATGCAAGGGTTACAAAGGTATAGGATAATTGAAGGAGGACATTAGCAATTTTTGGTTTAACTAACAACTTACAAATTAAACTCATCATTTTAAGTGAAATAACAATGCATAATAATTTTAAACTAAAAACATAATTTACAAAACATAGGTACAAAATGTTCAAAGGAGACTCGCCTTCGTTGTAGGTTGATGTTGTCACGTCCAGTTCGTCTAAACGGGTATCAACGGCGGTGGACTCTACACATGCAAATCGAAATAAATAAATAATAGAAAAAAATATAAAATCCAAAAAAATATAAAATAAGTATTGGAAGGAAGATATTGAATTTAGGAGAAAGACCAATGGATTCGGAGTTCGTATGAGAGAGAACGAACATCCGGAAGTTTGTTCTTCACATGAAATGATCAAAAATCAGTGGAATTACTATTTGGATGTTTTGGATAGAAGCATAGAGAGTATGGCATCATGGCCCTACTTGCAAGTGATACAAGAGAGAGACAACTTGGAAAGACATATGTATGACAATGGGACCCTACTGTCAATGACTTAGTGAATAATCAACAAAGACAGCATAGGCTTCTCAGAATGAAAAGAAATAGAGAAGCTCGAGAGCTTCATGGCCATGGTAGTGGCGCTAGCGAGGTAAGCGTAGGGGTGGCCGGGAAACTGCAAAAATGGGACCCCATGGGGTTCCTCCAACCCTAGGTGGCGGCGACTCGGCCAGGGAAGCTCGACAATAGCGGCGGCTCCTCCTTCGGTGGCGGCACCGGCAAACCGACGGTGCTCCGGAGAAATGGAAGGGAGCATGGGGTAGAACACAATGATGCTATGCCGGTGGTGGAGTAGAAGGTGGCAGGGAGTGGTCAGCGGGGTCGAGAATGGAGAAGAAATGATCTTTGGATGGCGAGAGGAAAACCTCGATTATGGCGAGGAGGAGAGAGGAGAGGGGATGAAACTCTGGGGATGGGAGAAGGAGACCAAGGGGCACCTCGTGACGCGGTTGGTTTGGTCGGAGGATCACCAGAGAGAGAGAGAGAGAGAGAGAGATCAATGCGAGGATGTCGTCGCCAGTCTTCGGGAAGGATGTGGATGGCGTCGGACGTTCCGAGCAATTGGAGGGGAGTTAGGAGCTGTGGCTTGGGGTGAATCGAAAAGGGTAGTCGGGAACACACGATGCTCACTTTATATTGCGAAGGCGGTGCTCGAATCGACGGGGAACTCTGTTGGAAAAACAGAACAGTTTTGGTTGTAAATGGACGACGACGGGGGAAACTTAAAATTGATTGCAATTGATCGAGGAAACATGTAATTGATGGCTGGGGTTGAGGGTGAGGTTCGTGGGGTCTTAATGCTTCAATCGGAAATGATTTTGGTGACTTGAGTGCGAAGAAATGCAAAAAAAAGCGGCAGACGGCCATTGCGAGCTGGGCTTGGGCGACTACTCTGCTAGGGTTTGGGCTACATAGGAGGCCAAGGGAGGGCGGCGGTGGTGGTGGTGGAGGCACCTGCTATCGGCAAGGAGGAAAAATGCACGGGCTAGGCAAGCATGGCGCTCACAGAAAGAGACAGGACAGAAAGAACACAGCGTTAGGAAGAATATGAAGGAAGAGAGAGAAAAAGAAAAGAAAAAGAAAAGAAAATCCGAAAAAATCCAAAAATAAAATAAATTCAGGAAAATTGAAGAAAATTCCAAAAAAAATCCTTGGAACCTGAATAGAACAAATAAAATAATTTTCAATTTAATTGATGTTTATTTTCATCATTTAAAATGTTTTTCATTTTCTAAAATTTCAAATTAAGCTTTAAATTAATCTAATAAATTGCAAATTGTTCCTTTTAATTTTTAAAACTTCAAAAAGGCTCTGAAAATTGGGATTCAGAATTTGGATTGATTTAGTAGGAACTCCAATTTAAAATCCAAATCTTTGAATTAATTATTTTGAAATAAATTTTTTAAAATGCCAAAATTTGGGATGTTGCATGCTGTCAGGCGGCGAGGCCAGCGGGAGCGGGGACGCTGGGTACTGGCGTGTCGGGGACATGTCGAGGGCGCGTTCTGGACATGCTCTAGCACGTGAGCTGGAGCTGGACTGAGCTAGGGGGGAGATAGGAAAAGAGTTGAGAGGGTTGGGCCAAGCCCAGGAGATTTGGAAACCAAATTTGTACTTCGAGAGATTTTAGTTGAGCTTTGAAATTTTGAATTCAAACAAGTTTTGAAAACCTTTTACAAAAGCTTAAAACGGGATGTTACAAAGCCTACCCTCCTTAAACAGAATCTCAACCCTGAGATATATTTGAGCTACTTCGAAAACAGAAATGGGAAGTCCAACTTCAGCTGATCTCCATGTTCCTAGGTGGCTTCTCTTTCCGAGTGGTTATTCCACTGAACTTTGCAGAGACGGATGATCTAGCGTCTTGTTTGCTTCTCCATGACATCAAAGATCTTGATCAAATGTTCTAGATAAGTCAGATCTTTCTGTAGTTCGATGGCTTCAACTGGAGACTGCTCTTCAAGAACTCTGAGACACTTCTTGAGTTGAGAGATGTGGAACATGTTGTGAACGTCTCATAAGATTTATGGTAATTCCAGTTGGTAGGCTTCTTCTCCACGCTTGGCGATGATTGGGAATGGGTCTATGTATTTTGGCGCGAGCTTGCCTTTCACTTTAAATCTCCGAGTTCCTTGAAGAGTGTAGGATCAAGGATAACCGACTAGAGGGGGGGTAAATAGGAGGTTTTTAAACTTTTTTTGACTAATTAACAATTTATGTCCATTATGAGCTAAGTCTAAACTAGATACAATTCTAGCTAAGCAATTTAACACAAGATAAAAGCTAGAATTGTAAATGCGGAATAAGTAAAGACAAGAATTAACCACAATTGAGATAATGAAGTTTTTCCCATGGTATCGAAGACTTGCCGGTCTTCACTAGTCCACGTTGAGGAAGCTTGAACAAATCAAGCTGGCTCCACGAATTAAGCCTTCCCTTGATCTTTAGTGGTTGTTCTTCCTCCGCTCCGGAGATGGTGAACACCAAACCACTCACAATCTTAGCACCAGGCCTCTTCACAATCTCCATGAAGAGATCACCGTGCTAACGCCGCCAAGCCGTCTAGGTGTTTGGCAAAACACCAAGAGTAATGAATCGATGACCTTCGCTTGACGACACTCAAGTGCAATGGGTCAATCTAGAATGACTGCACCTGAATTTTGGCTCAACTACCTCACAATGAATGCACAAGTGTATTTGAGGAGTTGAATGAATGCTCAAGGCTCTAAGGATGTTAAATGAGGTCTTGCACCCTGTCCTTGAGCAGGTGGAGGGGTGTTTATACCCCCCACAAACAAATATGACCGTTGGGGAGGAAATCCCCAACTTTCAGCAATTTGCGGTATTACCGCCATGTACCGAGCAGTACTACCGCTCTTCACCAACCGCTCCGCAATGGCTATAACAGAGCCATTAACTCCTTTTGACATAACCGTTTAAAACACGGCGCGATACTACCGCCAACCAACATGCGGTACTACCGCTAGCCGGTCGTACCGCTCAACACGGGCAGTATTACCGTTACTTGAAGAAACCAAAAGAATGCTCTCTGGAAAATATGTACCACTCAATTTTTTGGAATTACCAAGGTGCGGTAGTACCGCTTGAACAACGGTGGTAGTACCACTCTTAGGGTTTGCAAATCAAGCCAAAAAAGCATCTATCTGGAAATAACATACCGCCAACTAACAATCGGAATGACCGGGTTGCGGTAGTACCGCACCACGAGCCCGGTCGTACCGCTGAGTGGTAGTACCGCTGAATCAACGTCGGTACTACCGTTTTTCCCAACAATACACAGTTGGCTTTTCAAAACAAAATCCAAATACATGCATGATCCTAAATTGATCCAATTGGCACAAGAACATGTTATCAAGCTACTAGTCATGATCCCTCTTAATAGTACGACATTTAACCTAAAATCCGGTCTTCCAACCATTTCTCCTAAGACCGGTAAAACATAAAAAGGATCCTAGACTTCTTGTACCTTGTTTTTGAGCCATATTGATCTTCATATTGTCCTTTAGCATGCATCTTCAAGTTATCAAACTCACCATTGGGACTTAACTTTGTAAATACTCAATAAACATGTTAGTCCCATATTCACATATTATCATTAATTACCAAACCAATTTTTAGGGGCCTAGGTGCTTTCAATCTCCCCCTTTTTGGTAATTGATGAAAACCCAATTAATATGTGAAAAAGATTGTTTTGAATATACTACTTGTTGCGAAACAAGTGTATATTCTTTTGATGACTTAACAATAAAATAATTCTTACAATGAGCTCGAATGAGTTTGGAGAATTATTTTCTTGTTAAAGACAAAATAAAGAAAGCTCCCCTTAAACATGTGCATATAAATAATAGAGAATTCTTACAAGCACATGTATAGATTTTTAGAAATTTTTGGCGGAGTTTCTTTTGCTTGTTGGAACTTGAGGAATAATTGCAACAATATAGAATGACCACAATAAAGATTGCAATTTAGAAAAGAACATAAGCATAATATTAACCATCAAGTTCAATAAGATAACATTAAAACCATAAGGTAGTAAACTATTACAAGCACATAAGCATTCAACCATAACAAGTTTATCATACCAAGTTCAACATCAAAACATAACAATAAACCACAAGACACATAGAGTAAATAGTAATAATAATATAAGTCTAGCTTGCTCCCCCTAAATCTTTCTCCTATGCTTCCCTTCTAGCAAGCTTCTCTTCTACTTTTCCCCCTTTGGCATCAAAGTACCAAAAACATCATGCAACTGGATCCTGAGGGGGAATAATCGCTGGGTCCTGAGGAGTTGGGACCTGAGGAGCTAGGACCTGAGGAGCTGGGGCCGGAGGAGCTGGGTCCGAAGGAGGAACAACTGCTAGGGCCGAAGGAATAGTAGCTAGAGTAGATGAAGTAGAGGCCCCTGGAGGAGTGTTAGGGCGACGACGAGTGTAGCGCTGAGGAGTAGTCAAAAGCTACTCCATAGAAAAGACACACTCTGACAGGGCAGCCATCCTGTTGTGAGTCTCATTCTGGAACTCTATCTGTGATGTCCTCATCTCCAGCTGAGTGTCCTTTAGCTCCTGCAGATTGCTGAGAATCATCTGCTGATTGTTGAGAATCTAAGCAAGAGTTACCTAACCCTGTGCAACATCTGCAGCTGCCTCCTCTGGAGCATCATCTCATTGCTGATCGTGCTAACCTTGCTGACCCTGCTGACCTAGAATAGGAGCACCTTCTCGAGGTTTGTATGCCTTATGGGGAGAGCCCAATCCTCCATGATACTCTTTCTTGCTGAGTATCAAAGCCATAATATATGGAGCATAGTAAATCCTTTTGACCCTATCATTCTTTGAGGAAGCTATGCCCCTAATTATGACATCCACCACATCAAACCTCTTCTCATGCATAATGTTATCAATAATGTTCCATGCATGTCCTCTCACAGCATCAAAGTTCCCACTTTTGGGAAGAATGGTATGATTAATAATTCTATTAATCAGACTAGGAATGGGTTTAAGACCATGAATCTTTTCTGGTGTATACCTGACATTCTGATCATAGAAATCTGTCCAAGCTGGGACTAGTAGAGCTGGCCTGTCGTACAGCTTCTCCCACTTGTTGGATGATATTCTTAGGACACGCTCAAACTCTGTCTTGCTACTCTCCACAAATTGGGTCACTATCATCCATTTTAGCTTGGAGAAATCTAGAGAAACGTGCACTGTGGCATAGAATTGTCTCACAATCTCCTCATCATAGTCATTCCTTAGTGCTACGAGATCATGAAGACCGACTTTTTGAAAAAGCCAATACACACCACTATACTTGTCCAATGTATTGATGTGCTGCCACTTGATCCACTTATGATCTGCAAATTTTCTGTTTGGTCCATAAAGCTGCTCATAAACTTTCTCTTGAAACTTAGTGTGAAACCTTAGATTTATGGAATCCGAAGGATAAAGATACTGATCATTGTGTCTCAAGATTGCATAATCATTAGCTGGAATTGTCCTTAGATCAACTTGATGCTCTTTTGGCTCTCCCATTTCCTCATCTGATTGAGCCTGAACTTCTGTTTCTATTTCAGAGTCAGACTCAGATCCTGACTTAGCTTGTGAGGACCTTTCCTCACTTTCAGATTCGCTAGCTGTTTGTCCTTTGCCCTTTTCATGAGTGTCTTCCTCACGAACATCTTAAGTTGGAGCTGCAGGAGGTTGAGAGGAAGAAGATTGTCCTCTAGGAGGGCCATGTGACTTGCGAGTCATGATCCTTGTCCTTGGCATCTTCACAATGAGAAGATAAGTTACAAAGAGTACAAATGATCAAACAAAATAGAATTAATTTGAATGGAATGATCTTTGCTGCTCTGTCAAGGAAATCGGTAGTACCGTAGTTCCTTGTGCGGTAGTA
The DNA here is from genome assembly GCA_036346405.1 of Phyllostachys edulis. Classification (NCBI taxonomy): domain Eukaryota; kingdom Viridiplantae; phylum Streptophyta; class Magnoliopsida; order Poales; family Poaceae; genus Phyllostachys; species Phyllostachys edulis. Next base: position 30,177,811 of record CM070550.1, on the reverse strand, counting down.
CTGGAATCTAGTAGTATTGCCATTGTCTGGCCGGTACGACTGCATCGCGGTAGTTCTGCGCTCAAGAAGTGGTATTACCGCTTTCCCAGAACCGGTTCTAGGGCAAGCATTTGATTGAAATTTTTGATGTTTCTTATGGAGTGAATCCATGGAATAGATGTGTAATCATCATAAAACATCAATTTTGTCAATTTGCCCAACAAGAACCGCACATAATCATTCACATTCTAAATTAACCCTAAATGTGACCTAGGGTTTCAAACTCGGGTAAAACGAGAATAAAAATGAGTTTTACCTTGAGGATTGAAGGAATGAAACCCTAAAGATGCAAGGAATCAACAAGGAACGAAGAATCACCGAAGAAATTTGAGGAAATATGAGGAGGAATCGAGTGCTCTCGGTTTTGGAGAGAGAGAGGCCGAGAGGAACTGAAACGGTGAAGAGGTGCGGTCGAACCGTTCGAGAGAGTAAAGAGGTAAATGGTAAAACTGCATACAATTAATGCCCATTTACCAACCAACATGGTAGTTCCGCCTCTTGACCGCCGGTAGTACCGTGGTTATAGCACCGGTAGTACCACACTACGGTCATACCGCACGTAACCCGCCGGTAGTTCCGATTATCCTGGAGCTTCAAGAAACTGACTTTGGATTTGAGAATTATGCAAATTTTCTGTAGTTTTGCACACAAATAAATATCTTTTAGGATCATTATGCACTGAATAGACTAATGTCTATCTAAGAACATACTTTTTATGATCATAGGGATTTTTAATAAGATATTTTGAAAATAATTTCATAAAAGGCTTCAAATAACACCAAATAAAGCAAAATGCATGAGGCAAGAGTTCAACCAACATTTGAATAGTCCATGACATTTAATTCATTCCTCAATTTGCAAAAGCGGCCTTCATATAAAGGTTTGGTGAAAATATCCACTAATTGATCTTCGGTTCGGATGTGGCTAATTTCAATATCTCCCTTGCTCACATGATCTCTCAAGAAATGGTGGCGAATATCTATATACTTGGTTCTTGGTGCTGAACAGGATTATTAGCTATTTTCATGGTACTATCATTATCACACAAAAGAGGTATTTTATCAAATTTAATTTCATAATCCATCAAGATTTGCTTCATCCATAGCAATTGAGCACAACAACTTCTCGCGGAAACATATTTGGCTTCGGCGGTGGATAATGCTACGGAATTTCGTTTCTTGGATGACCATGATACTAAAAATCTTCCTAAGAATTGACAAGTACCCGATGTGCTTTTTCTATCCACTTTACAACCCGCATAATCGGAATCCAAATATATGATTAAATCAAATTTAGCAACTTTGGGAAACTATAGGCCAATGCTAGAGGAATGCTTTAAATATCTTAGTATTCTTTTTACGGCCATCAAATGGCACTCTTTTGGAGTTGATTCAAAACGTGCACACATGCAAACACTAAACAAAATATCGGGCCTAGATGTTGTAAGATAAAGCAAACTACCAATCATAGACCTATAAAGTTTTAAATCTACCGATTTATCTCCCTCATTTAGGTCAAGTTGACCGTTGGTTGCCATGGGAGTCTTGATGGGTTTTGCATCCTCTATGCCAAATCTCTTGATCGAGTCTTTTGCATACTTTGTTTGGCTCACGAAGGTTGCATCTTTGAGTTGCTTGATTTGAAGTCCAAGAAAATAGCTGAATTCTCCAATCATGGACATTTCAAATTCTCTAGACATCATATCACTAAATTCTTTGCAAAAATCTTGGTTAGTAGACCCGAAGATAATATCATCAACATAAATTTGACAAACAAAGAAATCATCATCTAAAACTTTAGTAAACAAAGCTGAATCAATTTTCCTGATTTTGAATCCTTTTGATACTAGAAAATCTCTAAGGCGTTCATACCATGCTCTAGGAGCTTGTTTATGACCATAGAGCGCCTTAGAGAGTTTATAGATATGATTTGGATATTTAGGATCTTCAAAACCAGGAGGTTGTTGTGAGGACCCCGGCTTATTTGGCTTGTAATGCTTAGTCGTCCATTGACCCTAGCATCACAAACAAAATAACCCGTGTCTTTGAGATGTATATACTTCCCAGAAATGCAGTATACACACCCCTTTACAAAATCATGCATCAATTTCATACAAGACATAGAACCAAAGCACGCGCCGGTACCGTTAGTGGGCTCGACCGAGTCAAGTGGCTCGAGCCCGAGTCTGACTCGCGCCCAAGGAACAGTGCAAACCAGTTAGGGTTTAAATTTTGAAAGCTGAGTTTGAAAGAATTTTTAGAGGTAGCAAACTAACTCCAAAAATTCTGAAATTTTTACTGGAGCTCCCTCACTTCAAGGTTAACCTTGCATAAAATTTTTAGAGGTTTTTATGCACACCATTTTTCTCCAAAAATTCTGCAAGGGTATGCTCTAGGGTTTGACCGAGGTTTGAACTGGTTTGACTTGGCTCCAAAAATTATCAAATAATTTCTAAAAATTATAAAATTTTTCAGAGGGGTCACAAATCATCCCTAGAACCAAGAAAAAAATATTTCCACAGGTTTGGCACAAGATTTGTGTCAAAGTTGAATAAGGGTTTGACTTTAGTCAACAGGAGATTTGTGTTTTGAATTCCACAACTCTTGACAAGAATTATAGAAAAGTTCAAGAGTTTCAAGAAGTGAGAGAAGTTTTAATTTCTACTCATTTAATTATATTTGAAACACACACCCATAATAGGTTACATTTGAAACACAAACCTAGATTTGGTTACATTTGAAACACAAACCCTGGTTTGGTTACATTTGAAACACACACCTATACTTGGGATGTTACAGTTGTTCAACAAAGACAAGTTCAGATATTTTTTCCATTTAGGAAAGCACTTTTAACATCCATTTGAAATAATTTAATATCAAAACATGATGTAAAAGCAAGTAATATCTAAATTGACTCAAGTCTAGCTACGGGAGCAAATGTTTTACCAAAATCCAAACCTTCGACTTGTGAATATCCTTGAGCGACCAACCTTGCTTTGTTTCTTATAACCATACCGTTTTCATCTTGCTTGTTCCGAAAGACCCATTTTGTACCAATGACGTTGTGTTCCTTGGGCCTATCCACCAATGTCCAAACTTCATTCCGGGTGAAGTTGTTGAGTTCTTCATGCATTGCATTCACCCAATCCGGATCATCAAGTACTTCTTCTACATGTTTTCGCTCAATAGAAGAGACAAAAGAGTAATGTTCACAAAAAGAAGCAATACGAGATCGAGTTTGAACACCCTTACTTACATCACCCAATATTTGATCTATTGGATGATCTTTTGCAATTGCATTGTGGATTCTTGGTGGTAGGTTGGATGGTTGATCATCTTCTTTATTGTCCTCTTCATCTATTTGAATTTGATTTGTGGAAGGTGTAGGAGGCTCAACTTGAGTGGAAGATGATGGATCATCCTTGGGCTTGATGTTGCCAATTTGTATGTTCTCCATGGCTTTTCTTAAGGCTTCATTACCTACATCATCCAAATTCTTGTGCTCTTCTTGAGAGCCATTAGTTTCATCAAATTGCACATCGTGTCTTTCTTCAACTAAGCTAGAGTTTTTGTTAAATACATGATAAGCTTTGCTATTTGAAGAATAACCAAGCAAGAAACCAACATCAAAACGGCTTGCAAATTTTGAAAGACGAACACCCTTTTTCAAAATATAACACTTGCAACCAAAAACACGAAAGTAGGAGATGTTCGGTTTTCTTCCAACAAGAAGCTCATAAGAAGTCTTTTTCAAAAGACGATGCAAATAAAGATGATTTATGGCATGACAAGCGGTGTTAATTGCTTCCGCCCAAAAACTATCGGAAGTATTATACTCATCAAGCATTGTCCTAGCCATTTCAAATAATGTACGATTTTTCCTTTCTACAACTCCATTTTGCTCCGGAGTGTAGGTTGTGGAAAGTTCGTACTTTATTCCAAGTTCATCACAAAAGTATTCAACTTTAGTATTCTTGAACTCTGAACCATTATCACTACAGATTTTCTTAATTTTGAAATCAAATTCATTTTGTGGCCTTTTAGCAAAACTTTTGAAAATATCGGAGGTTTCGGCTTTGTCATCTAGGAAGAATACCCATATGTATCTAGAGTAATCATCCACAATGACTAAACAATGGCCATTTCCTTCGATACTCTTATAGGTTGTTGGCCCAAAAAAATCCATATGTAAGAGTTCCAATGGTTTAGAGGCTGACATGATACTTTTGGAAGGATGAGAATTTGCGACTTGTTTACTGGCTTGACAAGCACTATAAAGTCTATTTTTCTCAAACTTCACATCCTTCAAGCCAACAACTAAATCATGTTTGAAAAGATTTTTAAGTTGAATCATTCCAACATGAGCTAGCCTTTTATGCCAAAGCCAACCCAATGAGGTTTTTGCAGTTAAACAAATTTTTAAGTATGATTCATTTGAAGTAAAATCAACCAAATAAAGATTTTCAAATCTAAAACCTTTGAAAACTAAAGAGCTATGTTTCGCATTTGAAATTGTAACACCTTCATTAGAGAATGAGCAAATTAAGCCAATATCACATATTTGATCAACAGATAGCAAATTAAAATTTAATGATTCTACTAAAGATACATTAGAAATGGGAAGGTCATTTGAGATAGCGATTTTACCCAATCCTATTACCTTTCCTCTGCTATTATCGCCAAAAGTGATCTTGTCAACTCCTTTACCATTCTCGAATGTGGTGAATATCTTTCTATCACCAGTCATATGTTGAGTGCATCCACTATCAAACACCCAATGTTTTCTACCGGTTTCATAGTTCACATACAAAACAAGAATCAAGTTCTTTTAGGTACCCAAATTTGTTTGGGTCCTTGGAGGTTAGTGACCAAGGATTTAGGCACCCAAATAGCATTCTTTTTAGCACCTAAAATTGAAGTGCCAACAAATCTAGCAATGAATTTACCATCCTTAGTTTTTCTAAGCATATAGCATGAATCATATATACCAAAGGATGGAGTCTTACCAATAGGACAAGCTTGTTGTAAATGTCATATTTTCTGGCACTCATGGCAATACTTACCATTTTGCTTAACAAACCTTGTGGACTTGTTTATCAGTTTCTTACCTTTCTTGGGGACATACACAAGTCCTTATTTGTTGAATGAGCACCTTTGCTCACTCAAAAACTGGTCAAGGGTAGCCTTACCCTTGAAGCACCGTTCCAAGCTTTTGCTTAACTTGGTCACTTGCTCTTTTAGCTCATTGTTTTCAACAATAAGCTTTGCATCATGAGACTCAACATTATCATGATTAGAGTTAATATTAGAGCAACATGACATAGCAAGTAGGTCATTACATGAAGTAGACGCACTAGTTTTAGCAATTTCTATACTAGATATTTCATCAATAATGTCACATGTAATACCTACACTAGAGTAAGACTTGCTTGAATTTTTTTGGATAAGAAAGTCATGAGCTTCCTTTAGCTCCTGATAAGAATCTTTTAGAGAGATATGCTCTCTCTTTAAGACTTTATATATCCATTAATTCATCATATGAAGGTTCACTATCATTAATAGATTTTACCTTATCTCCTTTTGCCATGAGGCAAGTAAGAGTAGAGAATAGAGATAGAGATTCCTTGATGGCGATGCCAACGAGTCCCTTTTTCTTAGGGGACTCATCCTCATCGGAGTCGGAGTCGGTTGACTCCTCATCGGAGTCCCATTCTCTAATGTGGGCTTCATGCTTGCCATCCTTGTGAAGCTTCTTGAAAAGCTTCTTCTTGCTATTGTATTCCTTCTTCTTGGATGACTTGCCCTTGTCATCCTTCTTCAAAGGACAATGAGAGGCAATGTGCCCCTTTTCTTCGCAATTATAACACCAGATGTTGCTATCACGCTTGTTGTCACTTGAGGATTTTCCTTTCTTGCTCTTGTCGAAGTTGAAGCTTCTATGTGGGCGTCTTCTCATGAATTTCTTCATTCTTCTCACAAGAAAGGCAAATTCCTCTTCGAAGTCTCCTTCTTCATCCTCGTCATCACTTGAATCCGCTTTGGCCTTGAAAGCAGTAATCTTTTTCTTTAAAGAAGACGACTCTAAGAGCTCTTCCTTGTCTTTCTTGAACAACTCATTTGTTATGAGGTTGCGCAAAAGTCCCATTGGCGTCATCCTTGGCAACCCGGGAGAGTTAAGAAATAGCGTCACCAATGTCTCATACTTGTCTGGAAGAGCCTTAAGTATCTTGCGCACAATATCAACACCAAGAAGGTTAGTGCCAAGACCTTTGAGTTCATTCACAATGTTATTGAGTCTTGAATACATCTCATTGATGTTTTCATGCGGTAACATTATGAATGTCTCATATTTGATCTGAAGCCTATGCAATTTGGCCTCTTTGACCGTGGATGTTCCCTCATGTATCTCCGAGAAGGTGGTCCAAATTTCGTGAGCGGTTTCTAAATTGCTCACTCTATTGAACTCATCCGCGTTCAAAGCACCAAAAAGAGCATTCATAGCTTGGGCATCTAAATGAGTATTACGCACCTCTTGATCCGTAGGAATTAGTGGATTAAGAGGAATGACATAACCGTCATTTACGATTTTTCAAATGCTTGGACTCATGGCTTTTAAATAAATTGATATTGTAATTTTCCAATAAGCATAATTTGAGCCATCAAACACATGAGCCTTTCCTATAGCAATTCCCTCACTAGCCATCATTTTCTCTCTTAGACGGTCAAGTCTAAATCAATGAGAGACCAAGCTCTGATACCACTTATAGGATCACAGATAACCGACTAGAGGAGGGTGAATAGGAGGTTTTTTAAACTTTTTGACCAATTGACAATTTATGTCAATTATGAGCTAAGTCTAAACTAGATATAATTCTAGCTAAGCAATTTAACACAAGATAAAAGCTAGAATTGTAAATGCGGAATAAGTAAAGACAAGAATTAACCACAATTAAGACAATGAAGTTTTTTCCGTGGTATCGAAGACTTACCGGTCTTCACTAGTCCACGTTGAGGAAGCTTGAATAAATCAAGCCGACTCCACGAATTAAGCCTTCCCTCGATCATTAGTGGTTGTTCTTCCTCCGCTCCGGAGATGGTGAACACCAAACTACTCACAATCTTGGCACCGGGCCTCTTCACAATCTTCATGAAGAGATCACCGTGCTAACACCGCTAAGCCGTCTAGGTGTTTGGCAAAACACTAAGAGTAATGAATCGATGACCTTCGTTTCATGACACTCAAGTGCAATGGATCAATCTAGTATGAATGCACTTGAATTTTGGCTCAACTACCTCATAATGAATGCATAAGTGTATTTGAGGAGTTGAATGAATGCTCAAGGCTCTAAGGATGTTAAATGAGGTCTTGCACCCTGTCCTTGAGCAAGTGGAGGGGTATTTATACCCCCCACAAACAAATATGACCGTTGGGGAGAAAATCCCCAACTTTCAGCAATTTGCGGTATTACCGCCATGTACCGAGCAATACTACCGCTCTTTACCAACCACTCCATAACGGCTATCACAGAGGCATTAACTCCCTCTGACATAACCGTTTAAAACGCGGTGTGGTACTACCGCCAACCAATATGCGGTACTACCACTGGCCGGTCGTACCGCTCAACACGGGCGGTATTACCGTTACTCGAAGAAACCAAAAAGAATGGTCTCTGGAAAATACGTACCGCTCAATTTTTCAGAATTACCGAGGTGCGGTAGTACCGCTTGAACAACGGCGGTAGTACCGCTTTCAGGGTTTGCAAATCAAGCCGAAAAAGCATCTCTCTGGAAATAACATACCGCCAACTAACAATCGGAACGACCAGGTTGCGGTAGTACCACACCACGAGCCCAGTCGTACCGCTGAGCGATAGTACCGCTGAATCAACATCGGTACTACCGTTTTTCCTGACAATGCACAGTTGGCTTTTCAAAACAAAATCCAAATGCATGCATGATCCTAAATTGATCCAATTGGCACAAGAACATGTTATCAAGCTATTAGTCATGATCCCTCTTAATAGTACGGCATTTAATCTAAAATCCGGTCTTCCAACCATTTCTCCTATAGCCGGTAAAACATAAAAACGATCCTAGACTACTTGTACCTTGTTTTTGAGCCATATTGATCTTCATGTTGTCCTTTAGCATGCATCTTCAAGTTATCAAACTCACCATTGGGACTTAACCATGTAAATACTCAATAAACATGTTAGTCCCATATTCACATATTATCATTAATTACCAAAACAATTTTTAGGGGCCTAGATGCTTTCAAAGAGGTGATACGTTGAGCTAAACATGGTTTCCAACTTCAAAAGTTAACTCCCTACGACGATTGTCGGCATAACTCTTTTGTCTAGACTAGGCAACTTGTAGACAATCTATGAAGGAATTTCAGAAGCTGAGTCTAGAAGTTGTATCTGAAGGATTTGTAGCCAGTCTAGAAGTACAATCTACTTTGGAGAAACAGATTTGTGAAGCTCAACCAAAGGATTTTGAGTTTTTAGACATCAAGAAGAAGATGGCAGAAGGGAGGTTCGAAGACTTGACCAAAGATGATCAACGTATACTGTGGATCAATGGACGTATTTGCGTACCCGATGTTGATAGTTTGAGACAGCTAATTTTGAAGGAAGCCCATGACTCAAAGTATTAGATTCACCCTGGTAGTACTAAGATGTACTAGGATATTAAGAATAAATTTTGGTGGCCAAATTTGAAGCAAGAAGTCGCAGAGTTCATTGCCTTGTGTGACGTGTGTCAGAAGGTAAAAGCAAAACATCAGAGACCACAGGTCTGTTGCAACCTCTGAAGATTGCAGAGTGGAAGTAGGAAGAGATCGGAATGGATTTCATTACCAGTTTACCCATAACTCAATCGGGATACGATTCAATTTGGGTGATAGTTGATCGTTTGACTAAAGTTGCCCATTTCTTGCCAGTCAAAACCACTTACTCAGGAGATCGCCTTGCAGAGTTATATATGTCAGGGATTGTCAGTTTGCATGGTGTGCATAAGAAGATAGTGTTAAATCGAGGATCTCAGTTCACTTCTTGTTTTTAGCAGAGTTTACATGAAACCTTAGGGACTCATCTGAATTTCAGTACTGCTTATCATCCTTAGACAGATGGACAGACTGAAAGAGTTAATCAAATATTGGAAGATATGTTGAGAGCCTGTGCTCTAGCTAATGCTACTAGTTGGGATAAGAGTTTGTCGTATGCCTAATTCTCGCACAACAACAGTTACCAAGCCAGTCTACAAATGTCACCGTTTGAAACTTTGTATGGCCGTGCCTGCAGAACCCCGTTGAATTGGTCAGAAACAGCTGAATGTTTGGTTTTTGGGCCAGATATTATTCAAGAAGCAGAAGAACAAGTGTCTATGATTAGAGAGAGATTAAAGATAGCTTAGTCGAGGCAGAAGAGTTATGCTGATAACCGTCGTCGTGATCTCAGTTTTGAACCAGAAGATTTTGTTTATCTTCGAGTTACTCCACTCAGAGGTGTAAAAAGGTTTCATGCCAAAGGGAATCTTGCCCCTCGGTATGTTGGTCCGTTTAAGATTTTGGATTGTCGTGGAGAAGTAGCTTATCAGTTGGAGCTGCCTCAGTCGTTAGCAGGAGTGCATGATGTCTTTCATGTCTGTCAGTTAAAGAAGTGACTTCGTGTGCCAGTCGAACAAGCCCCGCTGGAATCAATTGAGTTGAAAGAAGATCTCACTTACAAGGAGCAGCTAGTCAAGATTTTGGATGTCGCAGAGCGTCAAACCAGAAGCAAGTCCGTTCACTTTTGCAAAGTGTAGTGGAGCAACCACTCCGAAGGAGAAGCAACGTGGGAGCGTGAAGAGGAGCCGAAAGCCGAGTTCCCTAGCCTTTTCTCTAGCTAGCCTGAATCTCGAGGTCAAGATTCCTTTAAGGGGGGCGGTTTGTAACATCCCAATTTCCTGAGCTTTAAAAATCTTTTGAATAGTTAGTAGGGAGAAAATTCACCATTTGATTTTTTTTAATTTAATTCAAAAGCTTAAATATGGACTTTGGATATCAAAACAATTTAATATAATTAAATTCAACCTGAACAATTGTCAAAACTATTTTATTTGGATTCTATGTGCTTGGATATATTTTCTATATTTTGCTAGAATTTTTTCAAGTTCATTTGCTATTTTCTATTACCATTTGGAATTTTTGCTATTTTGTAAAATAGAAAAGCTAATAAAATTCTCGGAACAGTCCATGGGCCGAAACCTCCATGCTTTGGCCCATCTCCTTCCATTTCTCAAATTTAACTTCACGCGTGGGCCCAGCTCGCTTGCGCTGTCGCTCGTGATCCGCACGATCGTGGCCCGAGTCCGATCGGACGAATCCGAACGCACACGCATCTTTGCGTCGCTGACGGGTGGGCCCGCGAGGTCTTCGTCATCTCCGACTCACTTTCTTCTTCGCGCGAGTGTAGTTGTGTCCGCCATGACTTGAGCTCGAGGCTCGTACGGCAACGTGACTTCCTTATTTGAAACCTCCTGGATTTCGCTACCAAATCGCATCTCCGATCCTTCCGCGCCCATATCTACTTCCAATCGGGACCGGAACGAACTCTATCTCGTAAATCAAACAAACCCGAGAAATCCCAAATTTGGGGATTCCTTATCCCGTACTGCCCCGACCCTATAAAAGCCACCTCAAGGTTCGCCCTTGTCTCTTGAACCCAAACCCTAGCTCAATTCCACCCTGAGAGCTCTAGCGCCGTCACAATTCGAAGTTTAGGTCTTCAGCCGAGGATTAGGGTTTTCAAATTCCACCACCGCCGGTGACGCCCTATCCCCGTGGAGTGCACCATAGTCTTCCCCGTCATCTGAGCGACCTCCAGAGCCTCTTTGCGTTGCCAGAGCATCACCAGAGCAGTTTCTCGACAACCGCCGTGGTTCTTCTCTGCTTGAAGCTCGCCGCCAGCCACCACAAGCTACCTTAGCCACCCGTGAGTGTACCCCTAGTTGCGCAATAGCACTAGCTTCACGCCAGTACCACTCATCATCGGCGAAGCTCTGCCATTCGCCATTGCCCTTGGATTCTGAGCGCCACCCTTCGCCGTTGAGTCCACGTGGTGTCCATGTCATCGCCAGCTAAGCATCCACATCGGTGCATGTGCTCGCGTGGCATCCAGTCAGCGACCACGCACGCGCATGCGTGGCACGGTCCACCATCCCTAAGTCCATCGGCTCGGTGAACTTGGTTCACCGTGAGCCGAGCCGTTGACGTGTGGGCCCCACATGTCAGTTATTTCTTTTATTCAGGAAATTCCTTTGCTGACGTCACCATTGTGCAATAATCCGATTTTTCCTTTGAGAAATAATTCGAAAATTCGGAATAATCCAAATTAGGGTTTTTCCTTTAGTTTCAAACTTCCAAAGCCCATATCTTTTGCATCCGAACTCCGATTGAGCCCATTCAAATTTCAAAATTCATATAAATTCAAGATATATTTATTTGAGATTTTTATTTAATTTTTGGAGTTCATTTTGCCTCTGTTATTTATTTGTTTTTTTATTTGCTTCATTTGCGAGTAGACATCGGTACTTCGGGGAGCTTTGAAGAAGGAGTATGTAACATCCCAAAGTTCTGATACCAAAATAAAAATCAATAAAGTTATTATTTTATTATATTTTCTAGTCACAAAGATTTTCTTGATCTTTTGTAATTTAAAAGAGTTATCTTGGTTAAAACAAATATGTAAAATAAAACCAATTATTTAATTTCTTGATTTTAAAGTAAAAAATTATTGAATTTTCTAGGATTTCATTGATTTAAAGTGAAAAGTAAAAATTTAATTAATTTCTGGATTTTTTTGGAATGTTAAAAGCTTTTCCCTAATTATTTTAGAGCCAAAATAAATTATGTGCAAAAACTATTACCATCTATAAGTTGGAAATATTTTTATTAAGTTGAAAATAATTCTAAAATTTTTTGTGAATTTTTTGTGAATTTTTAGACTCTATTTGCTATCTTCTAAAAATCTATTTGATTTGTTGTTTAATCTGAATTTCGAAATTAAAATAATAATAACATTTTTTCCTTCCCACGCAGTCACCCATCCAAGCACCGCCCCACAGCCAACCTCGCTTAATGTCCAAGGCTCTAATAATTGTGCTAACCAGCTTGCCTTCTTTGTTTCAATCAACCATATACAATCTTCAATTCCTTTTATTCCCTTCCTTCTCTCTCCTATTCATCTTCTTCCCAAAGCATTTCTTCTCTGAGAGCATCAGTGGTAGCGCCTCTACCTCCATGGCCTCTGCCACCCTTGCCAGCTCTGGCCACCGTCGCCCCTCGCCGCGCCGACCCTTCCCCGGCCACCCACGCCACCTCTCCTCCCCTCCCCTTCCCTCCCTGTCGAGCCGCCCGAGCTTCAACCTCCATTAATGGCAGCCACCACCTCTCTCCTCTTTTCTCCTCACTCAAGCCATCAAAATTGATTCCGTCTGAAGCAAAACATCCGCACTAACATCACCCACGTTACCATACCATCAATTGCACGTTTCTTCCACTACATGCAATCAATTTTGCTGTTTTCATTGTTCTTCATTTCAACCCAAAACTGCCCAATTAATTTTAAAACGTTCTTGTTGATTTGGGCATCTCCTCCCCTATATAAAGTGAGCACCAGGAGCCCCTCTACACCCTCAACCCACCCCCAAAACATCTCCTCCCCTTTCCCCATAGTTTGGCCGAATTTTGGAGTTGAAGCCCATCGGCCGAACGCCGTTCATCGACCAATTGCGCCTCCTACGGTTGAGCTCCACTGCCATCTCCACCACCCCTAGCTTCACCTCGCGACGTTCTACATCGTGCTCCCTTCCTTTTCTTCGAAGCACCGTCGGTTCGCCAGAGCCCTGTACGCTGCCAGCCGCATATGTCACCGTGATTTTTTCTGTTCGCGTTCCTCGTCGAATCGTGTGCCGCCTTCGCCTAAATAAGTGAGCACCGTGTACTCCCAACCTCCATCTTCAAATCGCCGCCAACCTCACCTACTAACTCCTCTCCGTTTGCCCAGAACGCTGACATCAGCCCGCCGCCCGCTGAAGGTCTTCTCCGTTGGACTACATCGCCATCGAAGGACCTCTTGCCGAGCAGTCGACACTGTTGAGTTTGCCTCAATGCGTTCTACGTCATGCTTCCGTTCCCATTGCCTAAAGATCACTGAGTCACCGCCGACCTTGTCGAGCCACGACACTGAAACCGTTTCTTCGCGTTCTCTGCTTCCTCGGTGAGTTTTTCCAAAATCCGTTAGCGTCATCATCTCCGCCTCGAGCCAGAGTTTCATTTTGCTCATTCGCCGACCACCCCATCACTCACCTCGCCGACGCCACCGTCTTCCTCAGTGCGCCTGTACGTGCTGTCTCTGTTATGTGTTAGTTTAAGCCACTTACAAATGGAGCTCACATGTCATACACTTCCCTCATTCCTTTTCTCTTTCTTTGTCTAACAAGTGGGTCCCTCAAGTCAGCCATTTCATTTTATTTCTTATTTCCGAAATGGAATATTCCAATATATACCTCATTTTCGGAATTTCTATTATTTCATGTGATTCTCGACCTTTCAGAAATTCGTTCTCCCTCATACGAACTCCGATTCCATCGATTCAAATTCCTAAATTCATATAAATTCGATATCTACCTTGCAATATTTATTTTGTAATTTTATTTGAATTATGTTTGAATTTGGCTTGTTTTCGCGTGCAGATTTTGACGACTTCGGATAGTCCAATTTCAACGCCGTTTGAGAACAACAATTAATTGAGCAAGACAAGTTACATCTTTGATCATATTTTGATTCCATTATTTTAAATTGTTTAAATTCTGTTTAAATTATTACTGCATACTTATTTATATTCAGTTATTTAATGCATGTTTTTAAATTCATAGTTATACCTAAATCCTTTTGTATGGCCAATGTTGATATTGAATCAAACACATTGTCACCATAGATAAAACTTGGTTGATACAATAGTATGAACTAGGATCATTTGAAAAGCGATATGCAAAAACATGCTTAGACCAAAAGTATTTGATTTGGGGAAGTTTAGCCAAATGATCAACTATTGTTTTAAAAGTCTATGGAGTTTGTTTGTCATGGAAGATTTTACAAATTATTTTGAAAAGTAAAAAGGAAATGTTGGTTTGTACTTGGGCAAAATGGATGTTTGGATGGTGCACGTTGATGCACGGGATCGAGTCATTTCTATGATCGAGGCCCAGGGGTTATTTTGGAAAGTCGCCCAAGTCAGTTAAGGACCGGCCTAAGAGCCGCTTTTGCTAAACTCCACTGTACTACCACATGTCCTAAGTGGGCAGGACCGGGCTAACTAATTTGTAACATTTCACCGTGGTCGTGCCATCCGGTTGCGTGGGTGTCTTGTATGACCTACTTTTACGTATTCCCACCTGGCGCAAGAGGGGGTCTAAACCCGGCGAGTTTTTATCCAAAGGAAGTGAAACCTTAGCGAGACGGGACTACGGTGGGATGGTGCATTGTAAAGACCTTGACATATGCTCTAAACTGCTCACCTAAGATAGTGAGTGGTGGTATCGACGGATGTCAAACATACTAGAGAAGTCGTGTCATGTGGGTAAAGCTGTACAACCTCTGCAGAGTGTAAAACTATTCGAATAGCCGTGTCCACGGTCATGGACATGTTTAGCATTTGCCACTCAAAGTTAGACTTTGGTTTTCGATTTCAAAAGATTTGGACAAATGATTTTGGATAGTTTATCCAATTTGGAAATTGGGCGATTAGCCATGTGATAGGAGGGTATCCATCACCATATTTCATATGGAGGTTATCCTACTATAAAACTTGAGAATTTGTAAAATGAATTTTAGCTATAGAATAACTACTTTGGAACTTAGTACAAATATTTAAAGACAACATTGCTTTATGCAAACTCAACCAATAAGACTTCCTTTGATATATCCTTGCATGCATTATAATCTGTTACTGGGTGTAACTTGCGAGCACGGAAGTTGTGCTCATCCTTACTTAATGCAAATAAATTTCAGAGGAGAAGGACTTCGCTTTCGGTGTGGATCGCGACGACTAGAACACTACCCCAGTCGATTGCCTGTGGCAGATTAGCTGGACTCTACTACTTCTTTATCTTCCGATGTGTTCTTTATTGTTGGCTCGTAAGCCTTTCTTGTAATAAACTTTGTTGATTATTAACATAATTGTGCGATTTATGGATGTTACCATATCTGTTTACTGTGTGAACTAGCTACTGATCATGGGACTAGTTCAGAAATGCACAGAGGATTTGGAGTGTTACTCCCGGGTCTGACAGAGTGCCTCAAGAGCAAGATCAGTACTTAGACCTATTCTAAGGCAAGTTATACCTTTGATCATGTTGAACCCAGTTTTCAAAATACTTTGATTCAAATTATTGCATTTACTTTAAGTATTTATTTAAATGCTTTTGGGTGTAGTTATTAATCCAATTTGTTATATCCACACTTGTCTATTTGTTATGTCATAATCTTTTGTCACCCTAGATTGGTTCCTTATTTAGTTGGTATTTATCGTAGCACCAGCGTGGGTTGGTTAGATACGATTAGATTGCTTAGCCATGTCACGAGTCATCATTTCATGTAAGTTGTAATTATAAACTTGACTAAGTAATTATGGAACTACGTGATAAAACTGTGTGTACTATATGCTATTACCCATTGATGTCATGTATTGCACTTAACCAACAGGGTGGGAAAGGATTTAGATGGAGGCAAGTGGTACTGTGTGCTACTTTGGTGGAGCTGTGTGCATGGGATCAATAAACTGTGTGCATAGGGATTTGTAGCTATAAATTAGAAGTCTTGCCTTGGTCAATTAAGGACTTAACTTTGTGCGCCATTGAACTAAGCCTTACTGTACGACCACATGCCTAGTATGGGATGGGCCTAACTTAGTAGGTTATGGATTCTTGACATTTGTTACTCAGGTAGTAGGTTAGGCTGTGTTACATGGGTGGAGGTGTGCCACCAAGTAGTCACATCGCGGGACGGTTCGTCGCTTCCCTGTCCAACGATGTGTGTCGTACCAATCACTGTGTATAGGTTGGTATGACGATTAAACACACTGGGAGTGTCAATGCTTGAGATGAAGTTTCAGAAACGTTTTATTATGATTAGTGCTAGCTACACTAGTTGTATCATGTGGGTAAAGTGTATAACCTCTGCAGAGTGTTAACTAATCTATTCGAATAGCCGCGTCCGCAGTCATGGACATGCTCAGGGATTTCACATGAGGGGTAGATTTTCATAAAACACTTGGGAAGGGAGCTGTGTGATCTAAGTCATATGGCTGTGTGAATAACTTGTTTAGGTTATGTGTCTTTGTGAAATCAAACTATTAAAATTAATATTGTTATTTGTTCTACTGTACATTTTCAATCTATTATTCATATTCCAATTGCAAATGTTGCATTTCTGCAAAAGAACCACAGAAGCCATTCCTTTAGAATAAGCCATCATGTATAATTGGATTCTGTGGTATGACTTGTGAGCACGGTTGTGTACTCATGCTTGCTGAGTCAAATCAACAGAAGAGGAGGAGCCTTTGCCTGCTTTTGAGGAGGAGTTCTACAAAGATGTCTGATCGTTAGGGTCTTGATCCCAGTTGGTTGCCTGTGGTGAATTGATGGAATTCATTGAAGTTATCTGTCTACCGCTATTTAATTCTCTCACGCACCAAGTGGCTTAATAAGTGTAAACTCAACCATAAGGTCAAAACCATTATTTGTTAATCAAATTACTCGTTTATGTTACTAATCGTCTTGTGTGGATCGATATGCATCTATGTTGACACTGTGTGCACTAGCGTGATCCTGGACTAGTGCATTATACACAGAGGGTCCATAATTGCATTTTTGGGTCCCAACATCAGCCTCCCTCTCCTCGCTTCTTCTTCTTCTCGCGAGCACAACGCCTCTATCACAAGACGCCACGTCGCCGCTTATGCAAAGATCGTTTTTCGCTTCCCACGCCAGCGCGCCCATGTCATCTTCTCCGCCACCACCTATAAGAACCAGCCACAGCTCTCTCTTTCTCTCCCTTTTCCTCTCCCCTCCCCGCTTTCTCTTTCTTCTTCAACGCTAGCCGTGCCGCCACAACACCGAGCCACCGCTCCGTTGGTGCCCTGGCCGCGTCATCTTGCGCCTCTCGTCCCCTTCTTTCTTCCCCCTCACTCTCCTCTTCCCACCCCCTCCGAGCTCCCCATATTTCACCGTCGAAGCCTCCCGGCCGTACCACCTTTCTTCGGTGAATTCGCATCCGCCGAAGCTCCTCCGTCCCCATCGTCTACACCTACGATTTCGCCATCGCGTGTTCTATCTTGTGCGCGCGCCAAGTTCGTCGAAGAACCCCCGGAGCACCGTCGCCGCCGAAACCCATACTTCGCTGCCGCCTTTTTCCTCGTCGACGACGACCTCATCATGCTCTATCATCGTGAAGGTGCACGTCAGGTTCACCTCACCACCATCTACACATTGGTATCCTCGTCGCCGGCTAAAACCCCGCCGTTCGCCAGCAACCCTTGGGCCCCGAGCTCCGCCGCGTTCGATGCTAACATGGCCGCCCAGGTGGCACTACATGGAGCTGCGTCAGTGCCAGCTCTATGCCTGTGCTCGCATCAACCGTCACTATTTTACGTACTAAGTCTACGGTGTACCCTTTTAACCGAGTGGTGGACCTGGTCCATGGACCGCGGGCCCACTTGTTAGTGGCACGAGCGTTTTTCTTTAGAAAAATATTTCGGTCGAAAGTCATTAATCTCGGCTGCTGATGTCATAAATGTTTTTCTTCGGGAAAATAATTTCGAAAATTCTGAAAATCCCCTTTTCATCATTTTATGTAATTGCAAACTTCTGAGAGCCCGTTCTCCTTCGTTCGAGCTCCAATTCGAGTGATTCAAATTTCTAAATTCATATAAAATCAAGATCTACCTATCTATATTGAAATTATTCAATTTTGAATTCATTTGAATTCATTTGAATATTATTTGAATTTGGCTCATTTTCGCGTGTAGATTTCGACGACTCTAGGGAAACTAATCTTTTTGAAGAGTTAGATCCTCAAACTTACGAGTAAGGAAAGTTACATCCTTTTATTATATTTGAATCCCAATATTTAAATTTATTTAAATTCTATTTTAAATCATTAATGCATGCGTACTTGTATTCAAGTAATTCAAATTCATGTTTAAATTGTAGTTATTCCTAATACCTTTGTTTAGCCAAATTTTGCTATTGAATTAGACATTCCTTGATACCATAGTTAAAATATGGTTGTTACATTAGTATGACTAGAACATGTTAAAAAATTATACTTAGCGATGCTTAGACCTAAAATATTTGATTTGGGGAATTTACAGCCAAAAGTTCAAATGGTGTCTAAAATTGTAACTATGACATTGGTTTCTCATGGAAGTTTACAAATGCTTTGAAAATTGAAATAAAATCAAAACTAATTTAGACTTGGGTGAAATGGGTGTTTGGATGGTGCAAGTTTATGCACGGGATCGATTCATTTCTATGATTGAGCCTAGGGGTTTTTATTGAAAGTCGCCCAAGTTAGTTAAGGACTGGTCTTCAAGCCGTATCTTGCCAAGCCTTACCGTACAACCACATGTCCAGAGTAGGAAGGACTTGGCTAACTAATTTGTAACATCTCAACGTGGTTGTGCCATCCGGTTGCGTGGGTGTCATTATGATCTACTTTTATATATTCCCATATGGCGCAAGAGGGGACATAAATCCAACGGATGGTTCAATCCAAAGGAAGCGAAACCTTAGCGAGGCGGGACTACAGTGGGATGGTGCATTGTAAAGGCCTTATGATATCACTTAGTCGCACACCTACGGAAGTGTGTCATGCGAACATTATAAGATGATTATCTCATGTGGATCAAGCTATACAACCTCTGCAGAGTGTAAAACTATTCGAATAACCGTGTCCACATTCATGGACATGCTGAACAAAGCCAATGCAAAGTTAGATTTTTGGTTTTGATTTTCAAAAGATCTTATCAAATGATTCTGGATATCTTATCCAATCGAGAAATTGGGCGGGTAGCCATGTGATAGGAGGGTATCCTTCATCACTCTTGTATGGAGGTTATCCTACTATAAAACTTGAGAATTTACAAAAATAAATTTTAGTTATAGAATAACTGCTTTGGAACTTAGTACAAATATTGAAAAAGAAAACATTGCTTTATGCAATACCAACCCTATAAGCCATCCTTTGTTATACCCTCATGCATTATAATTTGTTATTGGGTGTAACTTGCGGAGTACATTCAATTGTACTCACCTTGCTTAATAAATTGTTGATCAAGAGAAGACTACGAGGAGAATGATAACTTGTATGACTAGGCTACGCCCCCAGATGATTGCCTGTGGTGAATCGTGTGGTCTACCTTTTACTTTTGCTTCCGTTGTATTTTGCTTGTTGTATTATGTCCTTTTGTAACAAACTTAAGTTATTATGAATGTATCACATATTATTGTTGTGTTATCACCTTTTGTTCAACTGTGCACACTAGCTGTTCCTGGACTAGTGTATGTGACATAGAGGATCCGGGATCCTTCGCTCCCAGGTTCGATAAAGGGTATCTGGCCTGAAGATATAACCTTCTCCTGATTCTGACCAATGCAGATGGATTCTGCATTTTCTACCATAGAGCGCTTCGAATGTGGACATTTTCAGACTAGACTGGTAACTATTGTTGTAGGAGAATTCTGCATAGGGTAAGCATCTTTCCTAGTCTACGGTAAATTCCAAAGCATAAGTTCGAAGCATGTCTTCTAGAATCTGATTCACTCTTTCTATTTGTCAATCAGTCTGGGGGTGATATGTTGTGCTGAAGGCTAGATGAGTTCCAAGTGCATCATGTAGACTAGCCCAGAAATGCAAGGTGAACTAGGAACCTCGATCTAAGACTATTCTCTTGGGTACTCCATGCAAACACACAATACGAGCCATATATAACTCAACCAATTTATCTCCCTTGTAGGTGGTCTTCACAGGGATGAAATTGGCGACTTTTGTCAATCTGTCAACTATGACCCATGTGGAATCATATCCAGACTTAGTTCACGGTAGGCTAGTAATGAAATCTATCCCAACTTCTACCCATTTCCACTAAGGGATATGTAGTGGTTGAAGCAGTCCTGTAGGTCTCTGGTACTCGTGTTTGATCCATTGGTACACATCACAGCAAGCTACAAACTTGGCGATGTCTTTTTTCATTCGTGGCCACCAATATAGAGTATTCATGTCTTGATACATCTTGATGCTTTCTGGGTGCAAGGTGTATGCTAAGCTATGAGCTTCCTTCAGTACCAAATCCTTGAGCTCCTTCTAGTGGGGAACAAAGAGGCATTTCCCGTACCATAGGATTCCTTATTGGTCTTCGATCATCTTAGAGACTTTTCCCTTGGCCATGAGGTGTTAGAATCTCTGGACTCTAGGGTGTCCTTGAACGGTCTTGATTTGCTCTTCTAAGGTTGGATGTACTTTCATAGCGGCTATGGTGCCTTGTTCTATTAACTCAAGATTGAGTGCCTCTAATTCTTTGTAGAGTTCAAGTTGATGTTCTCGAACCATGATATTGTTGCAATAGGTCTTACAGCTTAATGCATTGGTCACTACATTAGCCTTTCCAGGATGGTAATGGACATCCAGATTGTAGTCTTTAGTTAGCTTTAACCATCTTCTTTATCGGAGGTTGAGATCTGTCTTGGTGAAAATGTACTTGGGACTCTTGTGGTCTGTGTAGATATCACAATGATTTCCAATCAAGTAATACTGCTAAATCTTTAGTGCATGCACTACTGTTGCTAGGGATGAAAACGGATCGGATAGTTTTCGTCCAATTCGGATGGAAACAGATTCGGATGGTCTCGGATCGGATAATTTTCGAATTGGAGACGGATTCGGATTTTTTTCAGAAACGGAAACGAATACGGTAGGCACGATATCCGACAGATACGAATATGGATTCAGATTATCCGGATAAGAGCACATCCAGATATCTGGATTTTTCAGAACAACTTGAGCCCAGCCCACTCACTAGCAGGCCCACCTCGGTCCACTTAGGCACTAGCACAGTCTGGAGGGCGCATCAGGCGCCAGGAGGCGGCGGCGGCGGAGCAGGTGGCGCGAGGTACCGGGAGTGCCTCAAGAACCACGTGGTCGGCATCGATGGGCATGCCGTGGACGGCTGCGGCAACTTCATGGCCGTGGGCGAGGAGGGATCCATCGACGCGCTCCGCTGCGCTACCTGCGGCTGCAACCACAACTTCCACTGCAAGGAGTCCAACTCCCCATCGACGCCGACGCCGCCGAGCCCGCCATGTGTCCCCGCCGCCATCACCGCCACGGTGCCACGCCGCACCATCAGTTCTCCCCTACTAACGCACTCCTACCGGGTACCTCCACCACCACTCAAGACCAGATGGTGCGGACGGTTATCAGCAGCCGCCGCAGCCGCCGAACACACTCAAGACTGTCAAGCTCCCTCCACCTCCCACTCAGCCGGACGAGGGTTATTGACTTATTGTCTTCTTGACTTCCTTCTTCTGTTCTTCCACAGCCGAGAGCTGACAGGGGCCATGGCGCCACGCTGGTGATGCCACCACTCGGGCACTCGGCTACTCCAGTCCTTGCCTCGCCGTCGGCCACCTTGCCCGCCACCGCCGGCCACCTCGCAGAGGAGACAAGATGGAGAGCATAGGTGAGGCGCAGCGAGGGGGCTTGACTTTGGGGGCTATGGTGACGTGGGCGCACGGCCGGACCAAAGGCTGGGGACGGCAAGGGAGAATGGCGCCATGGGCATGGTGCTGCCAACAAGACAAAGCAAGGGCAACTCCGAAGTCGCGGGGTAGGTGCGGCGCTAGTGAGAGAGCTCATGGAGTCGGTGAGAGCAGAGGGGTGGCGTGGGAGATAGAGGGAGCCGGTGGTGGCAGAGGGCTCGTGGAGGTGGCGTGAGCGCGAGGGAGAGAGAGGGCACGGCCGCACGGGCGGCTCAGCTGTTTTGGCTGGGGAAGAAGAAAGCCAAGGCGAGGAGATGGCGTGGGAGCTGGGCCAAAAAAGGGGGAGGCCGAAGGTGGCTGGGCCAACCGGGCCGAGGGAGAAAAGAGGCCGGGTGGGCCAAGAGAGAAGGAGGGAAGGCAGGTTGGCCCAAAAAGGAAGATTGGGCTGAGCCAAAGAAAGAAGGAAGAGGACCAAAAGAGAAGAGGGCCCGAACTTCAAAAGAGAGGAATTCAAACCGAAATTTGAATTACAGAGGTCAAGAATATTTGAAACACAAACCCGAGCTTAAAGAAGCTAGAAGATTTTTGAAAATAGTTTGCTACTTTGAAATACGGCGAAAGACGAAAACTAGAATAGTAAACACTATTTACTGTCCGAAAACAGGACGTTACAAAGTCCTTGAGCTATGCCTTCGATTATCACTAGGTGTTTATTCCAATTTAGTAAAGCTCTTCTTGTTTCATCTGCACATCAATTAAACATAGATACAGTAGATGAAACACCTTCAACAATCAGAGTTAACTCCTCTTTAAAAAAAGAATCATGGTTAGTGTTACACTAAGTGTTGAAAATATGAACAATTTATGAATGTTTGCATCAAACAAACTAGTTATATGTTTTCGTTAATTTCTGGCATGTAATTTAAGGGGTTTTCATATTCCAAAAAAATATCCATGACCATATTCGTTTCGATTCGTATTCGATATTATTCGCATCCGTATTCGTATCCGGGGTATCCGTATTCGTATCCGTATCCAGGGAAAAATACGAAAACAAATATGGTAGAGCCATTATCCGTCCATATCCGATCCGTTTTCACCCCTAACTGTTGCTATCTCCAAATCATGCCATGACTTTTCCTCTTTGCATAAGTACGCAACCAAGACCTTGGCGTGAAGCATCACAATACACTTCGAAGTCCTTGTGTATGTCTAGTAGTACTAACACTAGTGCAGTGGTCAACTTCTTTTTTAACTCTTGGAAACTCTTTTCGCAAGGTTCTGTCCATTCATACTTCTTCTCTTTCTTGAGCAGGTGGGTCATTGGTCTGGAAAGCTTGGAGAATCCTTCTATGAAGTGTCTGTAGAATTCGGCCAACTCGAGAAGACTACGCATTTCAGTCACCGAGATAGGTTGCTTCCATTCCAACACAGCTTTACTTTAGATGGATCAACTACTACTCCTCCAGCGGATACAATATGTTTGAGGAAACTGATTTCATGGAGCCAAAACTCACACTTGCTGTACTTGGCATAAAGCTTGTGTTCCTTAAGTTTCTCTAGGACCAAATGCAGGTGTTCAGCGTGTTCTTCATTGGTCTTAGAGTAGATTAAGATGTCGTCTATGAATACGACTACAAACTTATCCAAGTATTCCATGAATACTTTGTTCATGAGGTTTATGAAATAGGCTGGCGCATTTGTCAATCCAAACGACATAACTGTGAACTCATATAGGCCATATCGGGTGGTAAAAGCTGTTTTGGGGATGTCCTCAGCCCTGATCTTAAGTTGATGGTATCTTGACCTTAGGTCTATCATGGAGAATATTGCTGCTCCTAACAGTTGATCAAACATATCATCAATACAGGGCAAAGGATACTTGTTCTTGATGGCCACATCATTGAGGGTTCTGTAGTCTACACACAATCTGGCGGTACCATCCTTCTTCTTCACGAAAAGTATCGGCGAACCCCGGGGGGTGAGCTAGTTCTAATGAATCATTTCTCTTGCATGTCCCTAATCTGTGTCTTCAGCTCTTCAAGCTCATCGACGACCATTCTATATGGTCTCTTAGCAATTGGGGCGGTCCCTGGTTTTAGGTTGATCACAAATTCTATGTCTCTATCTGGTTGCATGCCAGGCAATTCTTCTAGAAAAACTTATAGGTAATCCTAAACTATAGGCATTGTTTCTAGTGACAACTCCTCAAGGTGGTGGATTACACGATCTAGAAGAGAGGGATGGTCCACATTAACTTTTATTGTGGTTTCTGGGTTCTTGGTGAGTACCACCTTTCTGTTGGCACAGTCTATCATTCCTTGGTATCTAGCCAACCAACACATCCCTAGGATGATGTCCAGAGTTTGGGATTGTAGCACCAGGAGGTTTGCTAGGAATCCAGAATTTTCCATTGTTATCTCTACTCTGGGATTTACTAAGGTAGCAGTTAAGGGTCCCCTTGGTGAACTAAGTACAACGGGTTTCTTCAAGTTAAATATTGGCAATTTCAGCCTTTTAACAAACTTCATTGAAATAAAAGAATGTGAAGCTTCATAATCAAACAAAACTTGTGCTGGTATTGATTTAATAGAGAACATACCCATAAGTACTCCTATGGCTTCCTGTGCCTCCTCTGCTGTGACATGGTTCACACGACCGTGGTTCGGTGTTGAGGTAGTCCTGGAGGCTTCGAGGTATGATGACTCTTGCTTTGAGTTGATGATTGGCCTCGAGTTGGTGTATCTCCCAGCTTGAACTTCATAGGAGCGACTTGGCGTTGCGGGCACCGGTTGGCAAAGTGTCCTTTTCCTCCACAGTTGAAGCAGTGAAGGTGAGCTGCCGGTTCAGTTGCTGCAGGTTGCCTCACGGGGCGAGGAGTGCGGAACACATTCCCACTGGGACACAGGGCTGGAGATGGAGCTCTTGGTGGCGAGGCTACAGCTGGCCAAACTGACGGGGTTCCATGATATGCTGGCCTCTGCGGATAGCTACTTTGCGGCCTCTGAGCTGCCATCTTGCGTTTGCGATGGTTTTCCATCATCCTTTTCTCATTTTCCAGGATGAGAGCTTTGTTGACTAGGTGGTGAAAGTTGGAGAAATACTGGATGATCAGCTACACTCTCATATCTTTGTGCATTCCTTCTAAGAAGATATCAATCTTCTCTTCTTCATCAGCGACATCACTTGGGGCATAGCAGGCGAGTTGGTTGAACTTGGTGAGGTACTCATTGATTTGCATATGGCCATGCTTTAGAGCTCTAAATTCATTCTTCATTCTCATGGTACCAGCTGGTACAAAGTTGGTTCTGAAAGCGATCTTGAACTCGTTCCAAGGAATTGCATGCCATGTTGGTTCAGTCTCTTCTTCTATCTACACATCAGCATCTTCTTCTATGGCTTGGTCTTGTTGATCACCGGCTTCTGGTGCTTCTTCTTCGTCTGACTCTTCATTGGCAACTGGACTTTCTCCTCCTCGTGAGGCGAGATAGTTTTTCCACCAAGCTGTTGCGGTTCCTTTGAGTTGGTGGGTGGCAAAGTCCACTTTATTGTCTTCTGAGCATCGTGCAAGATGAAGCTTCTTCTCTGTATCATGAAGCCAATCCTCAGCTTCCAGGGGTTCATTTGCCGATGCGAAGGTTAGAGGTCTTGTCCTAAGAAAATCCGTCAACTTTGAGTTGCGACTGGCTGCTCCAGTCTGTTGTCTAGTGAGCAAAGCTTGGAGAATCTGAGTCTGCTAGACCATGACTTGAGCCATGGTTGGGTGCACTGGCGGTGGGGGAGGTAGATCTTATCCACGGCCATAGCATCTTCATCACCTATGGTACTTGCACCACGCCTTTGAGCGGCAACTCTCTTGGGTGCCATTTGATAAAGGAGTATGTCAAGTTCTTTTAGGTGGTATATCAAAAGTGGGAGTAACTACACCCGGAGTAGAAAGTATTTTTCATATATATATATATATATATATATATATATATATATATATATATATATATATATATATATATATATATATATATATGTTCATTAGCCCTCTAAAGCACACAGAAGAACTCAAACCAAACAAGGAAAATGATTCAATACAATACAAAGCCTAAGATGGCTGCATCACATTAATAATAAGTGGTCAAGTGTTACATGACTTCTAATACACAGCATATAGGTCATGCTAAGCCATGACACAAGATACAAACCATAACGTCTACAAAAGAAGGACAAAGTTCTTGCAACCAAAAGACTGCACTAGCAAGTACTACTAGCTAAGCTAAACTAATCCTGACTACTCCTCCAACGGGTGTTGACCACCACAAGTAGTGCATTTGCCCGGGGAGCAGGAATGAGAACGGCTGTGGCTGAAGTTGGGCGACCTGGAACAAGAGCGGGAACTGCTCAGGCTACGTCCTCGGCGGGAGCCTCCGATGTCGATGATGGGCAGCGGACTGGGGCATTGCACGCTCTTGCGCGCCGTGAGCCTAGTGCGGGGTCCTTGAGATCTGATTGGCGCCGGGTTGCTGGGGATGACATCGGGTGCAGGAGGTGCTGGAGTATAGATTGCGGCGGCCACTGCAGTTCGCTCTAACTCGGTAGTAGAGTAAAAATACAAGGAGAGTACAGGTAAGTACAGAACTAAGAGTGATAAGTAAGAGCAATAAGTACACTATATTTTGGCCAAAACTTTTCTTAGCTTTTGAAAATAGGACGCGGGTCCTAAGGCACGATCAGTCTAACTAAGGCTCCTAAAGTCGTATGCTCTGATACTAGCTCTGTCGGACCTGGATTTCACAATCCAGAATCCTCTGTGAAACCACTACACTATTCCCTAGATCAGAAGATAGTGCTCACAGATATATCACTGAATCATTTCACACGTGACGTAAACCAAACCATTCATTTATTACAACACATCAGAGTTAAGTAGACCGCATCTGGTCAAGTTTTACAATAGGGCAAAACAGGCCAAATGGATTACATTACAGAACAACGGAAATGATAGCAGAAGCAAAAGAGGTAGGACACATCTCTCCACAGGCACGCGACTCAGGTAACCTATGTACGACTGATATTATCCAAAGACTTGGGCAGTATTGGTGTACACGAGCACTGACTGAGCCAGCTAGACCGAGGTGAGACCTAGACTACTAGAAGCTAAACTACTCTCCACCATCTTCATTGCCATCAATTTCTAGATCCTCGCAATAGGCCTAGTGTCCTTGATCCGCGACTTTTGAGGTATGGGGGAAAGAGCAAGAGTGAGCACAAACAACTGTGCTCGCGAGCCAACACACAATACACAATAGATGTATATGCAAGGTTCAGCAAGGATGGTTCGGGTTCTTTTATTTGCTAAAAGCAATATTTTCATTTATCATAGTTAGAAATTCCTATGACGTAGCAATTTAACCAAATCATATTTTATTATAGAGATATTGTGCAATATTTATAACAGCGAAGGTTACCTCCACCTTATGCTTAATTTCACATGGGGTTAGATTCACCTTATTACCCACACTGGGGTATACCAAGGAAAATCCAAATTTTAGGGTCACATCGGCCCGACAAGTTTTTCATCCCACCCACAAAGTTATTTAAAATAAAACTAACTCATGTAAGTTTCCATGCCCGCCCTTGACCGTCGGGACGGCTATTCAAACAGTTTATATTCTGCAGAGATTATATATTTTACCCACAAGGGATAATCTTCTTGATATGTACACATGTTTCCTTAGACATGTGAATCAAGGGAAACTATCACAAGGCCTTTATAATGCATCCTTCAGTGTTAGTTACACCCGCTAAAGTTTCATATGAGAGTGGTTACGTCTACTACCCCTCACGTCAACCACACCAAGACCCCCTCTTGCACCACAAAGCGGCTTAACACCAGCGACCCGACCCGTGTCCACGACGCCTTATGTCAGCGACACGACTCGTGAGTCCCTCGAGTGGTGCAACTCGCACTGGTGGATATATACAAATTATTTAGCCAGGTCTACACCATTATAGACTTATGGTTGAACAGTTTTACATTGGAAGATCATCACAGGATTAAGTCCTTAAAGTCATCTGGGCGGTTCATACCACATTCCAATAATTCTCGTGCTACGTTAGCACCCACCATCATACCATCTGCCCAGATGTGGTAACAGCAAGTTATTAGGGTTTTGAGAAGCATAAATTAATTTATCCCAAATATTCTAGTCATGTACCTCAAATGACTACCCAAAACAAGTTTAAAAGATGATGATTAGGGCAATTAATGCCTTGGTACTTATGCAAGACTAGCATAGCGCTTAAGTATGACTATAGCTAGTAAGGTTATCACATAATTATCTAGGGTGACAAGGATTATGTGTTTCAAATGTCAAAGGATGGTATAATAATATTTAATCATCAAGTAGGCATGTAGCTAGCTTAAAGATTTTACATACGTCTGAATAATGAATTAAGCATGCAATTTGATATTTTAAAGGAATATAAATTTGCATAAAATGTAGGTTTAATATGATCAAAGTATTGACTCTCCTGGGTCAAAGGCAAGAGGGTCTCGAAAATCTTGAGCTTGACCAAATTGGGGCTCTTCTGCTTCTTCGAACTCTACTCGGATGATCGCATCGGAAAAAGAACAAACAAGTAAGCAAAGCAAATAAATACTAAAGAATTAACAAATGAACTCAAAATTGAACAAATCTACTTCCAAAAGAAAGACCTTGAATTTAGAAATTTTTAGAAACATATTTCATTAAATTTGGAGTTAAAACGAGTGAGAACGGGCTCTCTGAAATTTGTTTTTGAATTAAATCAAGAAAAAGAAAAGGAAAGAGAGAAAGACTCTCTCTGACATGTGGGGTCCGATGCATAGTGGCTCGGTTCACAACACAGCACATGGACCAAGTCCACGTGCACTGGTCCACTGGGTTCACTGAGGCTTTTACTGTGTATTTACAACACCGGGGTCCACTTTTCATTGACTTACCAGGGAAACCAGGATTAATTAACTTCATTAATTATGCACCAGGTCCACGCATCATTGAGACACTAAAGCAATTAAATCAGCTAATTACTCACCGATTAGCCCTAACCGACAGTGATTCAGGCAATTAAAGGCGCTATAGTGTCTGGCCCGATTCCAACAAAAGCGATTGAAAGCGCCAAGTTACGGCCCACACTGTCGCGCCATGAGGAAGCCAAAGTGGCGACCAGGAACACCCAGAATGGAATCCCCTCACCCTTGCGCGCCTACTAGTGCCGGCGGTGAGGTTCGAGGTGGCCCATAGTGGTGGCGACGCCAACAAGGAGCGGCGGCACTACTACCATGGTGGCCAAGGCGACACGGCGACGCTTCCAGCTAGAGGAAGAGAGCATGATCAAGAACATGGTATGAGGAACTCACCGGGACAAGGTGGGAGGCCGAAGGTGGACGAAGGATGGCGGTGAAGAAGGCTTCGGCCGGAGTCGAGGAAGAAACAGAATTCCAGCGGCTCCTGTAGACCAAAGGCAAGATGGAGTTGGGGGAAACGCTCCACGGGTCTTGGAATACGAGGTGATGGGGATGGCTGAGAGGTGAGATCACCAGAGCAATGGATCGACGGTGGCGGTGCGGCGACGGAAAATGAGACTTGCGCTCTTTGGTGGAACTCAGCGAAAAGATAGGTAGGGAGGGAAAAAGCGAGGTGGTACGGGGCTCTTATAGCCAAGGAGAAGAGGGAGGAGCCGTTGGGGGCTTTGAAGGCAGCGAGACGTCCCGAGGCGGCGAGGTGCAGTGTCGCGATGGGAGCGGCAGGCGCGGGCCGAGGGCACACGGCATGGAAGAATGGGGAGCAAGGAGGGTCTGGGCACGGAGGTGACAGGGCGCAGGGGCACGTGACGCGTGGGCGATGGCCACTATGTGGAGCAGGGTGGGGTGCTGTCAGGCGGAGAGGCCGGCGGGAGCGGGGGTGCCGGGTGTGGGCGTATCGGGGACACGTCGAGGACGCGTTCTGGACGCGCTCTAGCCCGTGAGCTAGAGCTGAGCTGGGCCAGGGGGAAGAAAGGAAAATGGCTGAGAGGGTTGGGCCAAGCCCAGGAGAGATTTGGAAACCAAATTTGAACTTTGAGAGATTTTGGTTGAGCTTTTGAATTTAAACAAGTTTTGAAAACCTTTTACAAAAGACGAAAACGGGATGTTTGATGGCGGCATGGAGGTGGCATAGTGCCTTGACGAGATTTGATGAGTAGATGATCTCATCCTCCACTTGGACGGCCACGCCTCGCCCCTCCGCCACCACTACTACTGTATCGCACCTTTGGTCCCGGGCCTAGTATTCTAGTCCCGATTATAGAGCCGGACTAGGAAATCGACTAAATGTCTCACCTTTAGTCCCGGTCCCGTGCAGGGATTAAGGTCGATTTTAGTCCGGTTAGTAATACCAACCGACTAAAAGGTCCACTGGGTCACACTTGGTCGTTTTAATCCCGGTTGGTATTACCAACCGACTAAAGGTGTTTTTTTTCTTTTTGTTTCCATTTCAATTCATTATTGATTTTGGTTTTACAATTACATTAGGTTTTTAAATGCGTATTCTTCACCGCTAATATATGTATACGCCCACATATAATTTAGTTTGGAACATTATTACACACAAATAAAGTATGAAACTATATATATTATGGAGCTATATATATATATATATATATATATATATATATATATATATATATATATATATATATGCACATAAAATTTACAACATTATTCATGCATCCTTGGTATTTACAACACAAATGTTGTCCTCCACTTAAATGTCATACAAATGTTCATTCCGGTTTGGCTTCAATTGTTCATCCGGGTTAAAGTAGAACTCGGTGCGGGCTTGAGGACATGCTCATTAAGAAATCCTCGCCATAGTCTCTTGAATTCCTTTGAGGCGGTCCATATCCAACACTGCTCCTTCAACCATATCTCCTTCAATTTGCATTAAACGAAAAGAAGTATTAATATACATAAGATTTATTTAATAGCAACAAATAAATAAAATGGATTTATTATATATACTTGTTACGCACTTTTCAGATCTGAGATGGGTTCTTTTGCATACACCATGAGGAACTCGCAAACGTAGTATCCACACAAATTGTTGCCCGGTGGTCAGCCAGAGAACCCATCAGACGATATAAAAGATTACTCGTCATCCCAGCGTGAGTCAAGCATGATAAGGTAAAGATGGGAGCTAGTACAACTTACATCCAATCGGTGTGGATCGAAGTGGCGCTTTCAGATCCGGACGGTGTAGCCGAACTAACCAAGCCCAAACCCCGCCTAATAATTGATCGTTAATTAACTATTGCGAGTTAAAGAGCAGAATAAATATTTAAAGATCGGTTACCCCGGATAATGTCTATCATATCTTGGTAATCTTCTGCGGTTTTTCAACGAGTCATAGATTAGCAAATGACCGCTTGAGAGATCAAGACAATCAAGATCCAAAGGAAAGTCGATTTGTTTATAGAGTCAACATATATATCTTTATGTTGGATTGAGTAAGTAAAGTAAAATGTGCACACGATAACAACACTCACCCAAAGTTGTAGGGAAGAGTATAAATCTTTTGTTCTTTTGGTTGATCAAGAACCTCAGGAAATTCCTCTCCGCTTGAGGTCTCCATTGATCGTAGGGAGTGTTTGGGTCCTTGAATACGATATATGGATCAACGAAACCAATGTTCTTGTCGTTTCTACGTGTGAGGTCTCTCATCATGTCTCTGCATATGTATAGACATGCTAGCTAGTGTGAGGATAATTACTTATACATATACATATGCTAGAGTGAGATTATTAAAAGAAAGAATCACGCATGCATAAAAAGCGGTGATGAGAGATTTGTCTAGAGCGCTCATGTGGCATAGCCGGTGTAACTCATTAAACCGAACCATTATAATGTCATCGCCACTAAGTAATGATGGTTTCTAATTTTGACGCAAATATAGTCATCCGTCATGACACGCCGCCATGTACCACTTGTTTAACAAGTACATTTATGCATTTAAGTTCCATGAGCTTCTCGTGGTTGTATAGACTCTTGCCATATACATATTCCTTCTTCCAATTATCAACTTCCCGAGCACTTTTGATGTGTGCTTCACGAGTATTTGGGAAATGCTTAGACCGCTTTCATGAAAAATTCATCAAGTTGATCCAAATGCACATTTCCTGATATCTGTTCTAGCACGCTCGTGTTTGAACCATATTCATTCCCAATAACTAGCGGGGCACCGATTGTTGTGATTGTTCCCCGAGTCAGGCAACACCCTTCCGTGCTCTCTTTCTTTCTTCTTCGCCTCCTCAATTGACTTCGTGAGAGTGCGGTCATAGTCCGATAGTGGCGAATCCTTACGAGCATGACGTAACTTTTTTCGTGAGCGCCCACCCTTTGCCTTAGAACTTCGAGGTCTGGAAGAAGCACGGCTCGTGGTTTCGCCGCTTCACTTTTAGCCTTGACTTTCGCCAAGAAACCTGCCCACATCTGTTATCAAGCATCTATTTCTGCAGTCTTCTCATAGGAAAGTTTAAATGCGCCTTAGAAATAGCTGGTGTTCTCCCGAGGTTTTTCTTGGCGGTGGGGCCGACGCTTGCTTAGGGTGCGCTCTTCTTTGGCAGAGGGGCGGCGGTGTCGGCGTTGGAGCCGCCGTGGAGGCGATGGGCGGCCGGTGGCGGCGTTGGAGCCCGCCGTGGAGGCGATGGAGCGCGGTGGCGGCGTTGGAGCCCGCCGTGGAGGCGATGGGGCGATGGCGGCGTCGGCGTTGGAGCCCGCCGTGGAGGCGATGGGGCGGTGGGGATCTTGTTGTGTCTTCCACTTCATTGTCATCGCCCGCAACACTGCGTGACTGTGTGGTGAATGGATAATTGGACTTAGGTTGGGGAGGTTCTCACTGGAAAACAACGTGGTATGAGTAAACCGTTATTTAAGCCAATACATAATTAGTGAAAAAATGTTTCGCTCACTTTCATCCGCACCTAGGGTTAGGTTGTTGAGGAGGAGGAGGTGACGCCCCAGAATAATGATATAGCGCTTGCGCCAACATATGAATGTCTTCTCCGCTTCTCCTAAAGTCTTCTCCCCATCACCTCCTTCAATGTCAAGAGGCACATTGCTATTACCTTTCACAACTCTATCCACCGAGACGCTAGCATATCCAGAGGTATTAATGCCCCATGGCATCTTGGTGTCTTCGTAGGGTCGACACGAGATACAACACCGATAGCCACCATGACCGTGGCATTCCTCTCGAATGTGCAGCTCACATGTCGTGAGAGGATCGGTGATGTCATCCACGGGAAGCGCACCTGCGCCATCTTGAATCACCGGCACCTCCGTGGAAGCGCAATCGCTTCAACCGATTAGGGGCCGATGTTGACTCCGGCTCGATGCGCTTTGCCTTTGGATGGAACTTATCGCTATCTGCACTTGCCTTTTGATTTCTCATTCATTTTGGCTTCAAGTGCTTTTTTCGCTTATCGCTTCACGAGCCACTTCCGTGACTCAAGAACCATTTCTCCATCCTGCGCAGATCCGCTCTGCCTCCTCGTACTTCTTTCTCTGGCGGCTTCTATAGGTGGCTTTGTCTTTAGGGAAGGCATGCTCCCACGACACCTCCCCATAGCCTCTTGTTCGCCCACCGTGTTCAAGATTTCCGTATGATGTCACCATCCTTATCTCTCGTTTCGGTGCCACCGCCACTCTCACCAAGCCTCGAGCATAAGCAAATCTTTCACGCTTTGGAGTTTTCGCCATACACTATCTTTCCGGCCTCTAGGTCCAGCTTCCCCATGACCGAAAAACCAATACTTGGCGCTCCAAAGGCTTGATTGATTCTCGTTCGATCCCTTGGCAAGAATCTCCTGCTCCATTCTTTCCCACTTAGGAATGGCACTCAGTAGCCACCGATCCCAAGTGATGGTGGTATTGCTTTTGTCCGCATTCTGGTTCCTTCTCACCCGTGCCTCACCCTCTTCCGATGTCTTGAACTGCATAAACTCATCCCAAAACGGCCTCAACTTGACGAGGCCTTAGTGTTGAAATCAAGCGCCAGTTCTTCCCGATAAATGTGTTGTACAATTTCTTCTTCCAACACCGAATTGTGTGGCCATCTTCTTCATAGCCCGTTCCTAACTCTCTCCTTCAAAGCTTCATCTTCAGACGAGCGAAATGTTGAAGGACATCTTGCCAAACTAGTGTCTTGTCACGATCAGAGACAAAACTAATATGAGGAGCAACTTTCTTTTGCTTTCATTCACGAGCATTGATCGATCTGTCCCTTACAAGGTACCCACAAATGGTCGACAAATTTCGTGCATGTGGTCCAAGTACTTTGCTCAGATCCTCCTCGAATTGCGAGAGAATGAACCGACCCTCCAACGGCTTCTTCTGCCTCGTGACATTTCTACTCTTCCCGTTGTTGTCGCCGATCCAGAGGGCTACTTAATGTAGAAACACAAAGATTTAAATAAATATATTTATACGACAAATGAAATTATTCTCAATTTCATGTATACATAAGAGATTGTAGATAGACCTCGCCAAAGATTGTCTTGCTCATCTTCATAATCGGACAGCATCGACTCCGCCATCTACTTCTTGATTGTTGTCATCACCTTGGGCACCTTGTAAGGCGCCATTGTTGATAATATCCATCATGGCATCGCCCATGTTGTCATTCGGTCGGCCATTTCGCAAATATATGTGTAGGACGTTAGAACGGTTCGTGATCGGGTTATGATTTCGCATCAAGTGGCGTGCGGTTCGTGACATGCATCGACAAAAGAAAAACAACATATTGATGGCAACGTGAGCACGTGGTGCGACTCCGCTAGCCGCGCCAAGCCCGTAGTCAAGAAGGATCGCGATGGCACGGGCCTCCCGGCGATCGACGACGCAGCGCGCTGCGTGCCCTTTCGTGTCGCGTGTTGAGTTCATGGAGATGTTGATGCATGTGGGGTTCGCGGCGATTAAGTCGGAGCGCATAAGAACGAATATCGCCGCCTTGTATTCCAATTTTTTAGGTAAAATCGGTTTGGTACTATCTCGAATCTGACGGTTCACTTTAATACCACCGTATTATCTCGGCTTAGTGTAATACACCTGAATTTGTATGCTCGCCCGGTACGGCTCGATCATATGTGTCCCACGACCGTAAAGTCTCTAGAGTCTAGACTAAACAAGCGGAAAGAAACCTTCAGATCAAGCGCACTAAAGGCGTTGTCCACGTACACACCGTGATGCCGTGGATGCCATTGATAGTGTAAATACATGGTTGGTGCCTCATCGCCAAGCTTAATTCGCTAACTTATAACAAACTTGCAAACTTTGGGGAAATTGACCGTCTGTTTTCATTAACAACGATTTACGCGTTAGTGGAGAACGGAAGGTGGTGGTAAAAGTAATTTCGGTGATTTAGTTTCACGCCCATAGTACTTCAATGCCTCGCTGATCCAAGGTACGAGGAGAGGCATGCATGTGCATTAGACAATTCTTGATTGTCTATAAAATGCACGGTTCACCACTGCTTTATTACATTTAACTCGAGATCAGCAATACATACAAAAGTAGCAACAAATTAAATCACACATACCACATTGTTTGGTAGAACATCACATACAAATAGCCACAAAATTTTGAAACTAATGTCCAAGATTAAGTTTCTTTGAGTCCATATGCTTGCCCCGAGGATGGCCATGCATGCATCATGTGTATAGATTCTAATTCATAGCTCATGCATCATGAAAGTGTCTTGGTACATTGGCCAAAATAAAATAGGAGGAGCATAGCATTAGGTTGCTATAAATTCCATATCAATAAAAACAAATATATCCCACAAAAATAGAAAGTCAGAAATATCAAGCAAAGACATCTGCGGTTTGATATCCAAATTCTCGCAAAAATGATTTCTCGGCTCGATGGCGGTCACAAAAGAGGGCTCCAGCGTGGTAATACGGACCGACAACAGTCGTGAACGCAACTAGGATACGCTGATCTAAGAATAACTCGGTAAATGGCTTTAAATAACATCACAGAAAAATACTACGATAAATGGGTTGAATCGACAAAGCTGAATATCTTATCATAAGTGTGCACTAGCATCATAAAAATAATCAGAATACATCCTCGCTCAAATCCTTATAACTGGGCAATCAACGGGGATGAACGAGCAAGAACAGCATCAGCATCCCAATCACTGCTTGCATTCCTCAAGAAAATTAAGCGGCGGATAGCAATCACAAACAACATAATAAGTGGTTCCCATATTCATCCAGGGCTCTCTTATCAGCTCTTAAGCTATAGGAAATAAATTCAAACGGCACACATCCATTTCATCGGAGTAATCGATGTGACCAGAGCATAGATATTCTAGATAACAGCATCTAAAATTGGGTTTGGGTTGAGATGAGCCAATTACACTTTGGATCAGATGGGGCGCAATGCGAATTTATGCAAAACGTGGAAATGCCTGACCTGCAGTGCGGTCGATGAGGATGATGGCGGCGCGGCGAAGATGAGGCCGGTTCGGGCGAACTCGGCTCGGGAGCGTTGCTGGGTGGGCGCCACACGGAGAGGAAGGCGACGCGGCTTCCGTGACGCGGGCGTGACGATGGAGAACGACGGAGATGGGGCACGGCGCCGGCTTCGGAGATGAAGGCGCCCGGTTGCGGCGCAAGGAGCTGGAGCCGACGAATTGCTGCTGCGAGGAGACGGCGACGAGACTAAGGGTGGAGAAGAGAAGAAGCCATGTTGCTTATATCGAGGGGACCTTTAGTCTCAAGCAGATACTAACCGACTAAAGACCTTTAGTCCCGCTGGTAGTATACGGACCGACTAAAGGTGGACCTTTAGTCCGGGTGGTTCCACTACCGACTAAAGGTTTTCTTGGGACATATTTTCCAGAGAACCTTTAGTCCCGGTGTGTGACCTTTAGTCCCAAGCAGTATACTGACCGACTAAAGGTCCAAGACTATTCGATTCCCGCCACGTTTTTCACAGCTTGGGTTTTGTATTAAGTTTATTTGTATAAATATGCTAATTCTTGTTAAATGCATAGTAAATTAAATACTAGGCATAAATTTTTAAAAATAATAGTTGCATTTCCTTTTATCTTATTGACATTTCAAACGACTTTTATAGTGACCACAAGTCGGGAAGTGAAGAGCCAACTATAAACAAAATGAAGGGCTCAAACCACAAGTCGAATTTCATTTGAAGGCATAAATACTTGCTAAAAAATTTCAAGTCATTTTGACACGGTGGAGAAGACATGCTTCACAGAGGTACATGTGTCCTTTTATCGAATAGGAATTTCATTTGAAACGATAAAAACAAGAAAAATATGATAGAAACATCTGGTTACAATTATTACATAAAATCTCTAATACACACTATTTATTAAACATCACTATATATCAAGCGGGCACGATGGTGAACTTCTTCTTGACGATGACCCTTGGTTATGATCATGCCGTAACCATGGAGTGTCCTCGCATTTAGCAGATGCTTGGGTCTTTGGTCACACCTTGAAGGGCGGGATTCGGTCATCCTTTCATAATCTTGACTTGTCCGACTTGTCCTCAATTCCCACGATGTTTCTTTTCCTGAAAGAACTATGTGGCGTTTTGGCTCATTGGTTGATTTGTCGTCGTTTTTCCCTCTCTTGGGTTTTGTAGACATGTCTTTCACATAGAACACCGATTCACATCGCCAGAAGCGACTAATGGTTCGCCTTTGTACCCAATATTGTTGAGGTCCACCGTTGTCATTCCATACTCCTTGTCGATCGTTGTTACCCGCCTCCGGTCATCTTCACCCATTGCCTTTGGAACAAAGGGACTTTAAAATTAGGTGCGTAGTCTAGTTCCCAAATCTCCTCTATGCGCCATAATATGTTTGCCTCTTTCCATTTGGGTCTGTGGCATCTACGCGACACCACTGCTTTTGGTTCGTGCTCCTTTTATCTTGGGCTACGATTGTAAAATGTATTTCCATTTATCTCGCACTTTGTACGTGAGGATGTGCCACGATGGTTGCCTAGCCAACAAATACAGCTTGCTCATCAATATTGTCATCACGCCGACATTCTTTTCGCAACCAACCGCTGAAAGTTTCCATGTGATGATGCCTAATCCAAGCTTCATTCTTCCCTCGAAACCGATCGAGGAACTCCTTGTGTACTCGACATACGGCTCCACCACGGAGGAGTTTTGAAGAACTGTAGTGCGCTTTATTGAAATAATCGTCCCCGCATCGATATATGTTTTCTTCCCTAGTGTTCCTTTCCACTAAGTCTCCCTCGTGTCGCGATTCAGAACACCAATCGGGTCAAGGTCGGGAATGAAGTCAACACAGTAACTCAATGACCTCCTCTCGTCCGTAGCTTGGCTTGGCGATGCTTCCTTTCGCCGAGCACGCCGGTGAACATATTTCTTCAGACTCCATGAACCTCTCAAAGGGGAACATGTTGTGTAGGAACACAGACCGAGAATATTAATCTCCTTGACCAGTGAACTAGGAGGTGTGTCATGATATTAAAGAAGGATGGAGGAACACCAACTCAAAGTCGACAAGACATTGAACCACATCATTCTCAGAGAGTAGCTAGTTCCATTGGATTGATTGCCTTCGAGAAATTGCATTGAGGAATGCACATAGCTTCACGGTGGCTGACGTACATGTGGAGGTAGAATTCTCTTAAAGCAACCGGAAGCAATTGCGTCATAAGCACGTGGCGCTCATGGGACTTTAAGTGTAGGAATTTCTTCTCCGCACATTTATTATACGCTTTATATTGGAGGAGAATCCAGATGGGACCTTGATGTGTTTAGGCATTCAAACATGCTTTCCTTCTCTTCTTTGCTAAGAGTGAAGCTAGCAGTGTCTTAAGTAATGGCGCCCATCGTCCTGCCTTCTCTGGATCTTGAGTTGTCTCGTTCTTTCATGCGCCGCA
The DNA here is from genome assembly GCA_036346405.1 of Phyllostachys edulis. Taxonomy (NCBI): domain Eukaryota; kingdom Viridiplantae; phylum Streptophyta; class Magnoliopsida; order Poales; family Poaceae; genus Phyllostachys; species Phyllostachys edulis. The sequence goes on along the minus strand of CM070550.1, from coordinate 30,139,005 downwards.
AGTCCTGCTGCGTGCTTCGAGTGAATCCTTAGACTTTCCATACACATCCATGAATCCTAGCGAGTTCACACAAAGATTCTTTGTCGTGCATCACGCCGATCGCGCTGCGGACCTCTAGGACTTGCCAATAGGGTAGCTCCCAAAATATGGACTTCTTCTTCCACATGGGTGCGTGTCCTTAGCATCTTTCTAACAGTTTGTTGCCTTGTCCCTTTCCAAAGACTACTTGCACATCCTTGACCATATCAAGTACATCCTCCCGCCGGTTATGAGGCTTGGTTCGTGTTCGCGCCTTACCGTTAAAATGCTTGCCTTTCTTTCTTAGTTGGTGATTCATAGGAAGAAAACGATGATGGCCAAGGTACACGACCTTTCGACATTTTTTCAAATATATACCGTCAATGTCATCAAAACATTGTGTGCATGCATTGTATCCCTTGTTTGTCCGTCTCCGAAGATTACTTAGAGCAGCCAATCATTGATTGTTACGAACAACAATGCTCGCATGGTCGAAGTGTTCTGCTTGTACTCATCCCACACACGCACACTGGTTTGCTCCATAAAAGCAGGAGTTCCTCAACTAATGGCCTTAGGTAGACATCGATGTCGTTGCAAAGTTGCCTCGGCCTTGATGAGCACCGGCATCATAATGAACTTCCGCTTCATGCATAACCATGGAGGAAGGTTGTAGATACATAGAGTAATGTGCCAAGTGCTATGACTAGTGCTCGTCCCCAAAAGGATTCATACCATCCGCATTTAAAGTTTAACCTTAGGTTTCTTGCGCCATCCGCAAACTCCGGAATTCTCGCCTATTGCTCTCCATGGGACCCATCGCCAGGTGTCTCAACATGTTGTCTACCTTACGGTCTTCTTTGTGCCATCGCGACAACTTTGCATGGTCCTTGTTTATGAACAGACGTTCAGCGTGGTATTATAGGAGCATACCACATAACCTTGGCAGGATTTTCTTCTGACGCGTTCTTCGCCCTCAACATCGCCAGGTCATCTCGCCGATCTTATACCGCGACGCTTTGCATACGGGCATTCATCCAAATTCTCGTAGTCCTTGCCACGATACAGATGCGATCATTAGGACATGCATGTATCTTCCGGATTTCTAATCCCAAAGGGCGACGACTGCTTTTGCTTCAGACGTAGTGGCGGGCAATTCGTTAGGCTTCTAAGCATCTTTTTTGGATCTTCAAGAATTGCCCAAATGCCTTGTCGGATACACCATTCTCGGCCTTCCATTGTAGCAACTCCGATGTTGTACCCAACTTTTTTGCCCATCTTCTACGGACGGGTATAGTAATTTCTTGTGATCCTCTAGCATGCGGTCAAACTTAGCCTTCTCCTTTTCACTTTCGCAATCTCTTTGTGCATCACTTAATGACATCACCAAGAGCATCATCTTCAACGAGTGTGTCTTACGCCTCGCTTCTTCTTCACTTCGCCCATTGCAAGATCATCGAAGTCACCGTATTGAGCAATAATGTCGTTAGGGTCCAATTGTTCTTCTTCACCTTCTTCCATTATAACCCTGGTTTCTCCGTGCTTGGTCCAACAAATATAGTTTGGCATGAAACCCGACTTCAACAAGTGTGAGTGAAGACTCCTTGAGCTAGAATATTCCTTCAAATTCTTACATTGGGGCACATGGACAAAGACATGAAACCATCCCGCTTTGTTTGCCCTTACCACTCTTAAGAAATAATGCACGCCATCAATGAACTCTTTGAGCGGCGACGACATTGTACATCCAATGGCGTGTCATCGTCTGCATTATATGACATATCACATAATTAAATTTCAAGTTTCAAATTTTTCCCAGATAGTACACATGATAGAGAGGCTACCCAAAAAATTTTAGAATTTTTGAAATTAAGATGAATTTATTTTGAATTTTCAAAAAATCAGCACTATTTGACAGCGTTTGACCCTAGGTCAATAATTAACTAAATTGCCCAAAGTCATTAAGGGTGAATGACCCTAGGTCAACAATCAATCCAAAAGGCAAACAATAACTAAGTGATTAAGCTAATTAAGAGATTAACTAATTACTTAATAATTAAATATTAAACTTATTTATTAAAACAAAATTAATATTTATTATTTTTACCCAAGAGGTTGGATCTGATAAGATAAGACTTATCTCATCAAACACCCCTCAAAGCTTAACCTAACTAACACATGTAAAAGTCATTTTTCATTTATTTAAATAATTATTAAATAAGGTGAAAAATAAAAGTCTTCAGATTGATCCCAAAATTTTTATACAGATAGTTCATAGCCTAATTAGATGGCAAAACAATTTTCAGAATTTTTGGATCATTAATTTAGCCTACAAAATTCATGGAATAATAATTAAATAAATAAGCATAAAATAGGTATAAATTCAACTTTGTCCAAATAGTCTTAAAATTTTTATATGGACTGTTCACAGTGTAACTTAGTGGAAAAACAAATTTCATGATTTTTGGAAATTTATTGTGGCCTACAAAAATAATGAAAGTTCCATTTATGAATTAATTAATTGGCAATTTTATAACATATAAAAAATATTCAAATTTCACATTTCATATTTTTCATAATGGACTAGCAGGTTAGCATCAGAGCTATCGCGAACACGCCAAGTGAATACGGTTGAGTGAATGAACAGCTCGGCGGTGGTGACAATGGCAATGGCGTGTCCCGGCGGCGACAGCGGCGTTCCGCTCTGTGATTTAACGCATTTAAACAGAGTTTAAATAGAAGGACATTTAGTCCTGCTGGTGTTACCAACCGACTAATGCCAACCTTTAGTCCAGTTGGTACTACAATCCGGGACTAAAGATTTAGTCCCTGATTGTAGTACCAACCGACTAAAGGTTGACATTTAGTCGGTTGGTAACACCAACCGACTAAAAGTTCCTCCCGCAAAGCTCGCCACCGTGCCGTTGGGCGGGGATTTTAGTCCGGCTGGTGTTACCAACCGACTAAAGATCTTTTTCGTCCCGGACGCAATTTTGTCCGAGACTATTGCCCATTTGGCAGTTCGACCAAAGGTCTGTTCTGTAGTAGTGCACCCGGCAGTCTCGCCGACAGTGTGCTTCCGCTCCCTCTGATCCTCTTGGATGTCGGTTGCTTGGGTCTCACCGGAAAGCAACAGTCGAGCAAATATTAATATTTTTTTCGTTGCCCACTGTCTCTAGCTTATGAAACGAAATGGCCTAGAGGCTCTGATGTGCGCAATGTTGGAGGCACCCGGCTTCTCTCTTCTTAGAGACCTAAAAAGGCCACACTGTGGATACTCTAGTCCTATGACACTAGAAACAAAAACTTTGGTAGGAACTTCGTGGGAAAAGATTTAATTCTCATAGGAATTTAAAAAAACATTTCCATATTCCATTCAGGGTATTATATACTACCTTCATTCTTTTTTTACGTTTTGTTTCAGACATCGGTATGGTCTCTAATACACACATTTGATTATTACTTTTTCTAACTATATGTTCGTAAAAAACATTAACAATATATTGAGATAAAAGTATTTTTATGACAAATCTGGTAATATTATTTCAATATGACAAATCAAAATACTTTTGCACTCCCTCCATTTACAAAAGAGTGATGTTTTGGATATGGACAAAGTCTCCAAAACCCAGCTCTGACCTATGATTGTTATTGTAATATAGTTATAAAACCTAACAAAATTAAAATATTATAAAAGAACTTTTAGAGACAAATATACACATACCATTTTCATATGACAAATCTAAGTATTTGTAGAAATATCGATAGCCAATGTTTGCAAAAGTTTGATTGTGCACATCCCAAAACATCACTAATTTGTGGCCGAAGTGAGTATATATTAGCAGTAAAAGTTTTAAAAGTATTGATTGCACGTATTCTAAAATGGCATCTAAAAAGGAACGGAAGAACTATCACATTATATAGTTCATCTCTCAACAGAAATGTGTGAATGCACTATCTTATCAATCTATAAAACTCATAAACTATTATATGCCCGATCATAATATACTAGCAATACCAACTCCCGTATGTATCTTGATTCAACAAAAACTTTGTTCTTGGAACATAAAGCTAGACATTCTCTCAGCATGAATGTTTTTGCGATTGCAAACACTACTACAGAAAAGGTCTTCACGAATGGTTCAAAAATGTCATCACAAACGGTTTCGTGAGCCGTCTGAGTTTATGAGTCAGTAATGACATGAGGTCATCACAGACGGTTTTCGAACCATCTGTAATACATAATATCACAGACGGTTATTAACTCAAAACCGTCTGTGATAGTCGGCTATCACAGACGGGTTGTAGATGAAATCGTCTGTGATGGTCAACTACCACAGACGGTTTCATCTACAAACTGTCCGTGATATTCTTTTGCATTGCTAAATCTATTTCTGTTTATTGGCTAGCCTTAGGAAATGCTAGCCATGCCCTCTGAAACAAGCACATCCAATTCGCATTCATTTCAGAAGTACATCAAATTTGCATTCATTTCAGAAACAAGCACATCCAATTCACAAATCAATTAACTAAAATTAACCATTAATGTACATTTACACACATGTACCATTAAGTTCAATATATCCCAATCAAGTTCAATCTACACTGTGAAAACTCCCATCTGGATTTATGACCTGATTGTTCAGGAATGACTCAAGGTGTGATCGAACTTTTCTGAGCTGGGTCTGTTCCAACGCAGTTTTGGCGATGGTCGCAACCTGTCGATAGGAAGATTAAATTCGTGCTTATATAAATTAGTAAGTATATATGAAATAATTGTTGACAAACCTGAGGATCATTGGTGATTGCGGAACCGATGAGTAGTTCCATGTTGTGCCAAACATAGTATCCACAGACGCTTGTGTCCGGCCTTGGTGGCACCGCAAAAATAGAATTGGTTAGTTCAAGAGGCATTACTACTTAAGTGTTATATAGGATTAATGTGTACTAGCTAGCTAGTACCGGAATTTTAGATCGTCTGACAGCGTTCTTCCCTTGTTTTTCCCTCCTTTAGCATAGTGCACGCCAAATGCCCTACGTGACTCCAAGAAGTTAGCCTTAGCCATTGCAAAGGAAATAAAGACTATAATAGAGTTTCTATGGAGGAAATGTGTTTACGTGTTGATTAAATGGCGGATAACAGTGAAGTTGTGAGAAAAACTCTGTAGGGAATCTAGGTATATTACCAAGCTCCATTTTGGTATAATTACAATTAGAATCCAGTGTAAGCTACACAGGTATATCACCATGGTCATTAAACCTAACTTCGTGTTGCTTATAAAGTACAAATCAACAAGTATAGCCAGTAGTGCAACACTTACTCCTGGTTGTAGGGCAAAAGTATGTATTCCTTGTTGCGGCGAGCTAGGAAAAACTCTATAACGTAATCCTCGACGAACATTGCATTCGCCTTGATGGTTTGCTCGGAGACCACATGTGGGTCAAGGAAACCTACCGGTGAATTCCTTCTTTTGGCTTCAGACATCATGTATCTATATACAAAAGCAAGGAGTTATATATAACATTTAACAAAGATACACTAACATTGATCAGTGATTGTACACACTTACGCAGTATAGCATCGCATGAGTGAGACGCCGAGCTGGTCAAGGTTGAAGAGACAGAACAAGTCCTCGAAGGTCACCGTGAAGACACAGTCTTGAAGCTCGTAGTTAAAATGATCCTCCTTGAACTTGACGGTGACACCCGAGCATCGTTGTTCATCTGGCTTGTTGGACTGTTCCATGTACCATATATGCAATGTCATGCAAGCCTGTCCTAAGGTAGGGCTATCTAACCTCTCGACCAACGGCTCGCCTAGCACGAATTTCCGGGCCAACGACAAGAAGGGGATATCAGAACAGGAGTTGACCGTCTTCGATTTGCCCTTGCTGCCTCGCTCTGTAGAGGTCGACTTCACAAGAGTCGACTGAGCACGAGGTGTAGATGCATCTGATGCATCGGGCCCTTGCCGCGTCGGTGCAGGTAGCTTCGGTGCAGTCAGATCCCGTGGACTTGGTACCTGTAACATCCCAAATGTTTAATCAGGGTTTGTTTCAAATGTAATTAAATGTGTAGAAATTAAAACTTTTTCTCACATGTAATTATTGTCCAAGATTTGTGTAATCCAAAAACACAAAGTCCTTGTTGACCAAAAGTCAAGTCCTTTTTCCAATTGTCACCACTCTTGTGCCAAACATTTGGAAAATAATTTTCCTTGGTCCTAAAGTTGATGTGGGACCCCTCTGAAAAATATCGCAAGTTGTAAAACTTGTTTGATAAATTTTGGAGGTAAAACAATCCTTTGAACAACCTTAATGAATTTCCGAGAAAATGCATTGCATAAAAACCTCTCGAAAATTTATGTGAGGTTAATCTTACCATCAGCAAGCTCCAGTTTGAATTTCATAATTTTGGAGTTGTTTGGCTATCCCAAACAATTCTCGCAAAGTCTCAAATTGCTTAAAGGTTCAAATTCAAAAACCACCAGACTCCTCCTTGGCTAGGCTGCTGGCAAAGCCGGTCCAAACCAACCATTTCGCACCTCACCGACCTCCTTTCCACCTTGATGAGGTCGCACTGCTGGATTTACATCCAACCTCCACGACCTCCTCCTCAAAGAACGCAGCTGTGTCCTCCCCATTCACATGAGGTCACGGTTCTTGGATCAACGATCCATGGCCATGACCTCTCCTCGCGCTCAAACCACCTGCACCTCCTTTGCACTCACTTGAGGTCGAGCCCTTAGATCTAAATCTAAAGGCCACGACCTCCTCTCGCAAACCACCACCGCGAGGACCTCCCACCTTGTTGAGGTCGTGGTCGCTGGATTTAATCCAAAGGCCACGACCTCCTCTCGCAAACCACCACCGCGAGGACCTCCCACCTTGTTGAGGTCGTAGCCATTGGATCGATCCAACAGCCCCACGACCTCCCTCAAAATCCAACAGATCTCGACCTCCCCATCTCATGTTGTGCACCGCTGATTAAAATCCACGGCCACGACCTCCTCCTTGCCTCGGCGCATCAGACCTCCCCACGCACGTGAGGTCGAGTCTTAGATCTAAATCTAAAGGCCATGACCTCCCTTGTGCGTTATGCAAGCTCAGACCTCCCTATTTGTTATGTGCCCTTGGATTTAAATCCCAAGGCCATGACCTCCCTCATTTTCTCAAGTCACGTGCGATTCGTCCTCCCAGAGGTCCGCACTGCCGGATTGAGATCCAACGCATTTGGACCTCTGTCCCTTTTTCCACGTCAAGGCTGTTCGCATTGTGGAGATCTAGGCCACGACCTCCCCTGCTCAGATCGTGTGGTGGGACCTCCTCCCGCCACTTAAAACATAACGGTTCAAAATGAACATCCGATGGCCAGACCTCCTCATTCACTTAATCCGACGGTGAGCTTGAGGTCCTGTTCTTCTCCTAGCTTGGGCTCTCGTGCCCGAGCCATGGCAGTGGGCAAAGTCAGAGCCTGGTCACATCCAATGGCTCTGCCCTACAAGCATTAAATGTGTGTCACCCTTTCCGCCCCTAGACCACGCCTGCCTTAACCTACTGTCCCCTCCGCCTTGTCCAAGTCCAGACCTCCCATGGACCTCCCCATGGGCTAAGCTCACCATGAGCTTAACCCATGGTGCAGACCTCTGTGCCATTGGTATAAGATTCCCTTGAGCCCCCTTTGGCTTCTTTTTACACACTTGGAGCTTGCCATGCTGCTTGGCCGAGCTCCTACCTCACTAACCTCCTCTCGGTGGCTGCCATTGTTGAAGTCCTTGGAGCTTCTCGGTGGCACAAGAGTTCCAATGGCTCCTTTTCAACCCTTGCTCACTTTGTGCTCCCAAAACCTCTTGGAAGTTAACCCTAACTTAATTTGTTTGGGCATTTTTAGAGGTGGCCAAAGTGGATCTTGAAGTTGGAGCTTTGGTCGTGGAACACCTTTCTTCCCCAAGCACCGGTCCTTTCGTCCTCGACCTCCTCGGCTCCTCCGACCTCCTGTAACCTCCTCGTTAGTCCCTAGATTTGGGCACCTGCATGTATGAAGTTGCGGAGCTTTATATTTTCATATTTGTCTTTTGGCCGCAAGGGTCATCTTTGTCCCCGCCGGCGGCATGCTCAAGGCCGCCGCCGCCGAGAGTGAGCCCATGGTGTGCGCAACACTATTGGGCACACGGTGATGTCCTTGGTTGTCGCCATGAGGTCTCAGATCGCCGGCAATGACCACGTCCTTGAGCTCGGGATCTTTGTCGGACAAGAACAGCAGCTCTGTTGTCATTTTAGGACAAAGATCCTTCGCCTTAATACCTCAATCATTCTTAATCATTGGTTGTGCCTTAAATGCCTTTAATCCGCACGCCCAAGACCTCCTGCGCATCATCGTGGCCGCCTGCACCTCCCCGGAGGTCTGCAGGACGCTAAGACCTCCGCTTGACCTCCTCGAGGTCATCTCTGCCGTTATGACCTCCCCGCTGATCCGAGCCGCTTATGTCCTCCCTGTGTTGATCGCACTGCTGAGGACCTCCTTTCGTGTTGTGGCCCGTTGATGTGCCATCAACGGCCACGACCTCCCCTCTTGCTGACGCGGCTGGCCGCTAGGAGGTCCATGACCTCTGGACCTCATTTGGCTGCAGGCGTGCGTTAACTCCTGGGAGGTCTGAGCCGTTAGATCTCAGATCTGTGGCTCACGTCCTCCCATGTCTTTATGGTTTTTAGAAATTCCAGTGAACTGTTATTTTAAGAACTGAAAAAGGTATGAACTTTAAAATTGCATAACTAATTCAATTTAAATCCAAATAGGGTGATTCAAATTGTGTTAGCTCTGGCTTGACCTGGGCTCCAATCTAAAAATGGTTATGAGCCCAGTTCGGCTCCAGAACATGGTTTTACAAATAGATTTCAAAACTAGCTTTAAATGTTATACTAGAAATTCCTTTAACTTGTAAAATGCATAATTATTGATCTGTAGATTATTTTTGAGTGAATCCAACTTTGTTGGTTTCCTCTATTAATGCTCTAAATGTTAGAATAGGATTTAGGCATGTCACTGTTTTCAGAAAACTTTCTTGTGCATTATATTTTTGTTCAAGTTCTTGTTTTTGAAAAATTATAGAAAGTGCAATATAGCTCTAAATGAGGTGAACTCAATTTTGTTATTCACCTCATGAGGTGCTGGTTTTACAGTAAAAATCTCAGTATCACCACCTTTATAGAAAATGTTGCCTCTTAATTAAATTAGTGAATAGTGGCAGTTTGGTATTTTTAGGGCTGAGCAGATTTGTCTTGCTCATAACTTTTGCATTGAGAATCCAAATCCATTGGTTCTTATTGCTAAATTCCCTAAAAATAATCCTCTTGCTGCTGTAGAAATTTCAGAGCATTTGGAGTTGGTTTGCTGTGCTGTCTTGTGGTTTTCGTCGTTCTTATCGCTTCTTTTCGCATTTTCGTTAGGTGCCGACGAGTACTTTGAACCCGTGAGCGACCCTCAGCAATATATTGAGCAAAATCAGCAAGGCAAGCAGTTTGATCATATCCATTTATTGTCCATTACTTTAAAGCTTAATACTTTGTTTCACTTATATGTATGCATGCTACTTTGTGTTAAAATGTCGCTAGTAATCATATAGATACATATTTTGTAGGTAAATGTTCATTCTCTACTACTAAGCCTAGGATTATCTTGCTGCGATTTAGAGTTCGCTGGATGGACTCTTATCGCTAGTAGTTTACGTTGATAATGCTTAGCAATGCTTAGATAACAAGAGAAATGGGCGGTTGTTTACATTATGTCGATGACCTTGATTACACTAAAATCTTTATTCCATTTTGTCCTTCTTGTGGCTTGTTACTTTTAAACAAATAAAACCAAAATGAAAACAAAACTGTTATTGACTTGGGCACAATGGATGTTGGTGTGATATTTTGGGTGTGATCGAATGGTGCCTAAGTCCCCAAGGACCGAGTTACTTGTGTCACTAAGCCAAAGCGCTCTTGCGTGCTAACCACACGAGGGGATATGGGACCTCTCTTGACTAAGTACTTTGGGAGGTGTTAATTATGAGCTGGTCGGTGGGTGGTTTTAAATGTGTATGTGTGGTGTGGGAGAGGAGCATTAGCAGACAGGTTAGGTCTGCCTAGTGTGTCCTTATCCCGTGGGTTCTTGACTCTTAATTAGCATCATCCATTGGAAATATCTCAGAGGACTTAGCCGTGCTTAAGCATACCAAAGGAAGTGTGCTAAATCATGTGGCTAAAAGGCGGTCGGCGTGTGGGTACATTGGTACACACCCGCAGGTTAAAACTATTCAATAGCCTCGCCCTAGGTTATGGACATGCTTGGCAAGGTCGTGCAAGAACTAGACTACAACATTTAAATTAAAACTTGATGGGTTGGTATGAATGGATGTTCATGCTATTGTGGTGGCTAATGGGTTAGCCACTTCCAGGATTGTTGATGTTATCTATCAATTGTTACTTGTCTCGTTGGTTTCTTGCAAATGAAAAATGAATTGCAACATTGCTTTGGAATCTATTTAAATATTGCAAATGAAAACTTGCTTTATGCTAAAATAAGTCCAAAGCCTCATCCACTTAAATAAAGCTTGCATGTAGTTAAACTATAGTTCTGTTATATTACACGTCAGTCTTGCGAGTACATTTTTGTACTCATTTGCTTTGCTTAATAACTTTGTTGCAGAGGAGGTAGGATCCAAAGGGCTCTACTTTTGCGAGATGTGCATGGGTTGGGAAAGCGACTAGCTTGGCGGTCCGGTCAGTTGCCTTGTGGGTGAAGGCACCTTTGGTTGGCTTCGTTATGACCATCTTTATGGCCCTTTTGCTTCCGCTGTGTATCTTGGTAGACTTGTTGTTTTTTGGCCGGTCGGCCTTTCTTTTGTAATAACTATCCCTTATTTATACTAACTTCTGGTTTGTTGCTTGTTCTGTTCTATGTGTTTGAATGGAATTGATGCATTCTTTTGTAATGAGTTGTGTGTCTTTGCATTCTTGGGGAGTACATATATCTCGAGGCACGGTTTATTTAGTTGATAATACTAGGGTCAATTGGATGACCAAGTATTATGAGCCTAATAAATCGGGGTCTCACAGTACCGTTGCAGGATATTCCCGTGAAGTTGACACCAGAGCAGGTAGCTCCAGGCAGATGTCCCCCTTGGGCCACTGGATGAATGTTCCAACGGCTTGCTCTAGAGTCATGACCTCGCTGCTTGGGGAATATGTAGTGACGGCCCCGAAATTGGCACAAACACCGTCCACATTCACTTTTGTGAAACCCGGCGTTAGATTTACACCGTGCACCAAAGCCCCGACACCGGATGGATACACCTGGCCCCAAGTAGCATCTAGGGCAACAGAGGCATATCTCACTTGGAGCTTGCACTTCATAGCCACCTACATAACGATACAAAATTAGCTACTCCAACAGGCCTATCAATGGATCGAGCATTCCAGAGATAATAATTATTACCTGGATGTCATTGACACGAAATCTGTCGTCGCCTATTGGGGTAGGGTTAGACACGCAGCTACTCGAAAGTTTGGGGGGCTGGCTAGCACAGTAGGGGCAGGGACTTGCAACTGATTTGGGAGTTGCAATTCCCTAAGCCTTTCTTCAAAGCTCTCCATTTGCCGTTGCGACGCAGCTCTGACACAATCATCGATCTCACGGGTGATCTTATCTTTGAGGGATTCACGAATCTCCTCTCGTAGATTTGCATCGCGCTCGGCTTTGGCTCTCTTCCTACTCCGGTACGATTCGGAGTCCGCTCGGAATCAATCTTTCCATGGAACATAAAGACCAACACCTCTCATGTGACCCGGGTGCTCATTGTTTCCCAGGGCCGCGGAGAGTATATCTCTCTCCCTGTCTGCCTGGAATGAGCCTTAGGAAGATTGTGCACTCAGCGTTACCTACAATAGCTCGACATGTCATTTCACTTCCAAAAGTTATGGAGTAATTACAAACTAGGTAGTTCGATATCTTACCAGGCGCTAGGACACTTCCTGGTCTGCGGGGTTTGGAAAGGACTTCCCCCGTAGATAGGGTACGTAACCTCCCAAATAACCAGTTTCGGGCGCGCACATCAGTGATCTCGAGAAATGGCGGGGAGACATTCAAACGGCTTGCCTGCTGGTCCTGATCCCTCCATATTGAGATTTTACCCGCATACCCAGCGGTGCCGAGTATGTGGGGGTGCTTGTCTTTTGCCTGGAGGGCCGTGTGCGCTGCACTTTCACTCCTAAATTCATATGTCGTCTTCTTCGCCACAAACTTGGCCCAGGACTCTTTCAAGAACGGATACTTGTGGAAGGGCATCAGATCCTTCTCCACGTAGTTCTTGACAAGCGTGCTCTTGAAGTTCTTCCACGCTTTGCACGCCTGTAGCAACGCGTATCGTCGCACGGAGTCCTAGTGTTCTTCTGGGATCTCGAACGATCGAAAAATATTTGTCAGCAGCTCATCTTTCTGTTCTTTGGTCAACTCCTTCCACGAATCGTAGGTGACGTTGACCTGTTGCCGTGCAACTATTCTGACCGTTCTCCGGAATACGGCCGCTGCTCAGCAAGGATTGATAGGGGTCCCAGACTGATCGACCTCTGTGGTGGTATATCGGCCCGCAGGCCTTTTCGATATTCCTCTTCTTCTACCGCGATTGGATATTCTAGAGGATGGTGCATCATCAGAAACATGAGGCGGCGATGACGAAGAATGAGCGGAAGACATCTTCACAAGAAATAGAAGTTCTGACACGCATGAACATATTATCATAAGATTCAATCTCTATGTGTATGGGTATACACACCAATTAATAATAATTGGGATATGTAGAGAAGAAATTAAGACCAATACAATGACATAATTGACATAGACATCTAAATCCTCCAAGTCATTTAAAAGGAATAATATGCTCAACACAAACATCATGTGAACAAATGAAATCAGCATAAAGTTAAGATTTAACATTTTGATACTGCTATCACATGTAGAGTAAGCATTCCAATTAGAGCTCAAGTTCAAAACCGATTATCAAAACAATTTCAGTACAAGACTATTATCATCACAAAGCATTCATCTCAAGCCTACCACACCACATTGCAATATATTCCAGTAGTAGTATCAAAACAAATACCATATGAATAACTGACTAGAACAAATACAAATTCCTAAAACAAGTACTGACGAGGATCTAATAATCCTCATTTTATCTTTTATCTATAATTCTTATTATAAGTAAATATGATGTCATATGGTCCCTGGGTATTCCCCTTAATTTTATAAGGGAGAAGCCTACTAGGTGGTCGTAAGTTCTTCTACGACCACCCCCATAGTCGTAAGTCTTGCTACGACTACCTTATAGTCGTAAGTCTTGCTACGACTACCTTATAGTCCTAAGTCTTGCTACGACTATCTTATGGTCGTAAGTTATTCTACGATCGAGTCACTAACGACCACCTTATGATTAATAAAACCTACAGCAAGTGGGTCCAATTGATTAAGGAATCCAAGCAAATAATATGCGTTTGTTATTATGCTTAAAAGATAACACATAATACCCCATTATCTCTGACTAGTAACTGCCATGCGGCGTGAAGGAGTCACCAGCCCGATAATTACTACAAACGTGCGCCCGTTACTGGATTTGATGAGGCGTCTCTTTAGCAGGGGAAAACGGCTATTCCTTCACGACTATTTAAAGGCAACGATCAGAGAGAGGCAGGGAGACGCGATCAAGAGCTATCAGGGAGACAAGTAGAATCATCTGTAATAGTCTTAGTTTTTCTCTTGATTGTTCAGAATACACTCAATACCATACACACACAGGAGTATGATTGTTATTCTCTCCGGAGAAGGCCTGAACCTGTATAAAAATTCCCGTGTCAATCTCTCTGCGTGATTCCATTCTAGGAGACCCCCCGAATCAAACAATCTTTACGTAAGATCGGTTCTAAAACACCGACAGTTGGCGCCGTCCGTGGGGATCTTCTGGTAATCTCTTGTCAACATACTCTCTTTTTCCCAAATCTCATGCACTCATGGCAGGAGAATGGAACGAGGAGAACTGGTTCGACTTGGCAGATTACGCAGACGTCGACATGGATGCCGGTTTCGATTATGAGCCGAGTATTGACTCATCCGATGGTACTGCTGCCTCCGGGGATCTTCCCGCAGATCCAGAAGACAATGCTGCTGATGGAGTTGAGGAGGGATCCCTATCCCCCACAACAGCACATCCAAGGGAGGAATCTACCCTCTCAAAGGACAAGGGTCAATCTGACCAGGACTACACTCGGGTGGACTCACAACACGACGAGAGTTTTTCCTCGAAGTGTCCGAGTCCCTCTAAGGCGGTCCGACTTGGTGAGGCAAGTTCTGGAAGCCACAATTCCAGGACTTCACCAGCATTTGGTTATCCTCTCTCTCCGGATGACGCCAGAGAGAGCGGGATCAAGCATGCTTTTCCTACAAATTCGACCATCTCTCCGCAGATCACACCTGCGGACGAAGACGGTTATAACCCAGAGTTCCCCTACCGAGAGGATTACTCCAAGTCGCCAGATGGTGTCTCGACTACTCCTCAAGCGGGAGGCCTCAAGCGCAAGTGAGAATCATCAACGGAGGTCTTCGCCCTTCCTGATCAAGGTCACTCTCCTAGAGACCGAGGGGACGCTCCCAAGATCATGCACTACGCCCCTCGTGGCGTGGCAAGGACACCACCGATGGCGGACACGACCAACACCTTCACGAACGCCGACACCTCACGAACAAATCGAAGGTCGGGGAAGGTTCAGACAGCATACACCCACGCATCAAGATGAACCCCTGAGACCTTCTAGAATCGCTAGACAAAACTTGCGACGATTCAAAACATGTTAATAATTCCGATCCTGCTCTAGCAGAACGCCTAGTTTTGTACAACTCGAGGTCGTATCGAAATTCTCCAACAGACCATGCAAATAACGCAAGCGATCGGGAGCAGAGGGTTTCGTGAAGTCGACTATGACTTCATCCCAACGCTCCTCCTCGCCAGGGACAACACGGTCATACCAGAGAGCGATCGATACCGAGACCTCCTCGACGATTCCGACCAAGGAGTCACGAGGGAGAAGGTTATTCAAGAAGCTACTCCCCATCTGTCGAGAGGAACCACCACTAGGACCTAACGATCTCCGACATCGTTTGAACCAAGTGGGCGGTCGGAGGCATCATATCAAGAAACCACGATCGGATCGGTACACCGGAGTTCCAGCGTCCGAATCCTAGGGATCGGTCTCCCATCGACATAATCCGCACCTTCCGAGAAGACGCCATGAATCAATCACAGTTGTCGAGCCTTCTCTGCGGGGCTCCAAAGGCGTGCGTTAGCCTAACCGTTCGGCCGGCCAACTTGGACAAATTCAATGGAACTCAAAACCCATTGGAATTTCTCCAATATATACCACCGCCATCGTGGCTGCTTGGTGGCGATGAGAATGTAATGGCCAACTATTTACCCACCGTGCTCGAAGGGTCCGCCTTGGTCGTGGTTGTTAAACTTACCGGTCGGATCAATATATACTTGGGAACAACTCTGTGATCTTCTGATTGCCAACTTCCAGGGTACGTACGACCGCCCTGGGAAGGAGGACGATCTCCACAGAATCCGGCAGGGATCTGATGAGACTTTACGTCAATATATCAAGAGGTTCAGCCAGGTTCGTAACTCTATACCCGAAGTCGCAGAATCCTCTGTTATTCAGGCTTTTAAAACAGGACTGAGGAATCGGCGGTTTACGGAGGACATAGCAATGAACCCTCCAAGAACAACCGTTGAGCTTTTTGATATGGTGGACAAGTATGCCACCACTAGCGAAGCAATCGAGTGGTGTGAAGCCATTGATCGGAAAGACAAGATTCCCCAGCCCGGCCTGGACAAACAAGAGAAAAAGAACAAGAAGTCTCTCAAGAAGAAAAAGAACCGCAGACCCGACGACAAAGAAGTCCTCGCCGTTCCAGAAAAATTCAGGAAGAGCAAGAAGGACTATGCCGGTCGAAGCAAGGCAAAAGCTCCGATCGAAGGATTCCAAACGAACAAGAAGTGGTGTCCACTTCACCAAAGAGTGGCATGATCTGCGACTGCCGTGTCTGGCAAAAGAAACTGGAGGATTATTATGCAGGTAAGGACCATTTCCGCAATCTGGGAACATGGAGAAACGAGCTCCAAAAGGACAAGGATGGCGACGAAGAGATGGAGTACCGGGATCCCCAACACACATCAACATGATTTTTGGAGGATCTTCTTCATACGAGTCGAGACGTCATCCAAGGCCGTGGAGCGAGAGGTCAACCTAGTCGAATCTCCGATCGTAATCAAGCACTCGAAGTGGTCGGACACCGCAATTCTTCAAAGAAAGACGATCGCCCCATCCCATCGACTCGACCGGTAGGTTCCCTATCGCTGTTGAACCAACCATTAATAATTGTCGGGTTAATCGGGTCTTAGTAGATGGGGGTAGTTCTTTGAATATATTATTTGTGGGAGCTTTAGAAGAAATGCAGTCCCCATGTCAAAGGTGAAACACGTGAAATATGCTTTTCATGGCATATTTAGGGTTCTACCGCTAAACCGATAGGACAAGTTTCTTACGATTATGTTGGAAGCCCGACAACTTCCGAACAGAGAGGATTCCGCTTGATGTAGTAAACTTGAATCCGCGATACAACGGAATTCTCGATCGACCAAAGATTAGCAAAATTCTTGATAGCCACGCATTACGGTTATCAAAGTTTGAAAATGCGGGGGAAGGGAGTCATCACTATTCGAGGATCGGAAAATGGCTTATGTATGCGATCGAAATCCTTTGCCTTTGGTGATGAACTTCCGACCAGAGAGGTTAACCCGACTCCCATGCGTGTCAAGCACTCGAGGCCAAAGATGACACCCAAACCATCCGACCGGATAAAGGAGGTACCACTCGACAAAAGCGCTTCCGGACAGCGTCAAGTCTTCACATGGGTCAGACATCCGGACCCAACCGCCAGAAGATTCTCGGCTCGGGCAAGACTCGACCCTAAATAGGAAGAGTCGCCGTCTCCTTCCTCCGAGCGAATCAGACGGTTTGCACGGCAAGCGTCCGATATGCCCGAGTCCCCGGAGGTGATCGAGCACGAGCTTGCTCTCAACTCGACAAAAACCGATCAAGCGTAAACTACGACGTTTACTTTTGATCGGAAGGAAGCAATCCATCGGAGATTGACAAGCTTCTCGAAGCTGGATTTATTCGTGAAGTCGACCACCCATAGTGGCTTGCCAATCCTGTAATGGTTAGAAAAAACAATGGGAAATGGCGAATGTGTATCGACTTTACAGATCTTAATAAGGCTTGTCCGAAGGATGACTTTCCTTCCTCGCATTGATCAATGGTAGACTCTACTTACGGGTGCGAGTTACTAAGTTTTTAGATGCGATTCGTGGTACCACCAGATTAGTATGTGTAAAGAAGATGAGGAGAAAACTTCCTTCATCACCCCATATGGCACTTCTTGTTATATTAAGATGCCATTTGGTCTCAAAAATTTGGTGCAACTTTTCAAAGGTTGATGCAAAAACCTTTAGTCCACAAATCGGTCGGAATCTAGAAGCTTACGTTGACGATCCGTCGTAAAGACCACCAACGGCGACCACATTCCCGACTTACAAGAAACTTTTAATAACTTGAGAAGACATAACCTCAAGTTAAATCCGGAAAAGTGTGTGTTCGAGTTTCACTGAAAACCGCTCGGTTTCCTAGTTTCGCTAGAGGTATTGAAGCAAATCCGAAAAATTGCGCCATCGACCGGATCGCCCCGACCACGAAGAAGGAAGTCCAAAACTAACCGTCAGATGGCGTTAAGTCGTTTCATAGCAAGGTTAGGGAAAAAGGATTACCTTTCTTTAAACTTCTTGGAAACATGGGAGTTTTGAGTGGACTAAAGAGGCAAGCGATGCCTTTGAGGAACTTAAAAGTACCTTACAAGTACCGGTTTTAGTTTCTCCGAGACCGGGAGAAACATTGCTAATTTACATGGCAAACAACACCACAGACGAGTTAGCGGTGTCTTGGTTGTAGAAAGGATAATATCCAACGACCGGTCTATTACGTAGGCGAAGTCTTACATGGACCAAAGGAAAGATACCCACAGTACAAAAGTTGCTCTATGGCCTCCTTATGTCTTCAAGAAAGCTAAGGCACTACTTTCGAGGCCCACAAAGTGGTCGCGTACCTACCGGATATCCTCTTGGTCAAGTCCTTGGAAACAGGAATCATCGGGACGAATAGCCAAATGGGCGGTCGAGCTAGGGCGTTCGATCTCCATTTTATTTCACTTAACAACAATAAAGTCGAGCAATAGCGTAATTCATTGCGAATGGACAAACCTCGAACCCACCCAAGGACCCGAGTACGAACACCACGACAGTGGACATTGTATTCGGCGGTTCCTTGATGTTACAAGGATCGGGCCGGAGTGGTCTTGATATCCCTCTTGGCGAACACATCAAGCACGCCATCCAAGTTAAATTTTCCGCCACCAATAATGTGGCGAGAATATGAAGGTTTATCGGGACTCGAGCACTCGTTAAGCTCGGGATTCGCAGACATTACTAGTGAAAGGCGATTCTCAACTAGTAGCGAATCAAGTGGGGAAAGAGTATCAATGCTTGAGTACCAAGATGTCATCTTATCTGGCGGAAGTACGAAAACTTCGAAAAGCACTTCTTCGGTTTTCGGATCCAACATATTCCTAGAAAAGAAAACTTTTCGCGCACCGGTTAGCACGGATGGCCTCCACGAGGTCGGCCGTCCCGCCCGGAGTTTTTCTCGAGCAACTCAATTCACCCTCGGTAGTTGAGCCTTCCGAGAACATACATGATTCTTTGCAAGTTGAACAAACTAATCAAGGAAACATGGATGCTCCACAGTGTCGTTGACGGTTGGTATTTATCACGATCACGGTAGAGATCGGATGACATCGATCTACAATTATCTTGACATGACATAATTCGAGAAGATGATGTAGAGGCCGATCGTATAGCACGAAAAGCCAAATCATACACTCTAATCGAACGTATCTTGTATAAACGAGGATCTCATGGAGTGTTGATGAGATGCATATCTCAAACGGATGGCATTAGATTGCTAACTGAAATCCATGAAGGCGTCTGTGGAGCACACCATTCCTATAGAACCCTGGTCGGTAAAGCCTTCCAGCAAGGCTATTACTGGCCAACTGCCCTTCATGATGCAAAAGAGCTTGTGATGAAGTGTGTACAATGTCAGTTTATAGCCGACAAGTACACCCGCCCAAGACAAGCCTTACAAACAATTCCTCTTTCTTGGCCTTTTGCAACCTGGGGACTGGACATTCTAGGACCTTTCCCAAGAGCACTCGGGGTTTCAATTCCTTTTCGTCATGATTGACACGTTTACAAAATGGATTGAAGCCGAGCGATCGTTAAAATAACAAGCGAGGCGCTAAGAGATTTCTCTGAAAAATGTGATCACGCGATTTGGTGCACCCATCGTATCATCACAGCATAATGGTTCCCGATTCTCCAAAGATCAATTCCAGAATTCTGCGATGAACTTGGTGTCAAAGTTCATTTTGCTACATTGCTCATCCACGAGCAACGGAGCGATTGAGCGGCTAATGGTATCCTTATGCGAGGATCAAACGCCGAGTATTCGACCGCTTAATCAAGCGGTCGGGAGCTTGGGTTAAGAACTTCCCTCGTGTTATGGGTCGTTCGAACCACGACCCGATCGTGCGACCGGTGAAACTCCATTCTTTTTGGTTTATGGTCTTTGAAGCCATGCTTCCTCCGAACTCAAAATTAGCTCTGCTTTCGGAACGATCGTTTTGGCGAAAATGATCGAATGAGCAACGACTTCGACGGCGCCGATTTCCTTGAAGAACGATGAAACCAAGCCCTTATACGATCGCTAGTCTACCAACAAGCCATGCGAAGGTACCATAGTCGAAGGTGCGACCTCATGACCTTCTTTGTAGGTGATCTGGTTCTCAGAAAAATTGAGCCAAACAAATCGCAATAAACTTTCTCCTAAATGGGAAGGTCCTTACACTGTGGTCGAAGTCACCCGACCAGGTTCCGTACGACTAGCTATGTCTGATGGGCAAATTTTGTCAAATTCTTGGAACATCGATCAATTATGTAAGTTCTATGTTTAATTTTCATTCTTTCATTTCTTTCAATTTCAATTTCATTAAATTCATTAATTAATTAAGAAGTGCAACCTTGCTTATATATATACACCTACATTCTGGTCGTTTATTATTGTTAGTCCAGTGGAGAAGACATTTTTCTCTCCGATATCCTTTTAAGGATCTCGATACTCTATGGTCCTAGTCGTGAGCATTTTCTTCAAATGATTCCCCGCAGCGACTACACTCTTTTCTCAAAGAAAATGATTAATCGAGCGCCACACAACTAACTATCTCATGAATGATACGCTTACGATTCGAAGGTTATGCTTCATTATTTCAAGATTACGGTCTATTCTTGTCGCTCATTGGTGGGACACGGAAAGCCTCCTAGTCGAAGTCTCTCCTTTTTACGACGTGGTCACGCCTAATGGAAGGAGCTTCCTAGCGACGGTTCTTTTCTTACGATCCTCGCTACGATCGGATATAGAATTTGAACACGTTTCAAAAAATATATGTCGTATGCCTTCGTGTCTTAGCATTAGTTCGACCGGACTATGGGACAATAGATATAAACAAAGTTCACTTATAATCTGCTGCATACATATTTGCATTTCTTCTTATGTCAAGTTTGACAAAGTCTTTTTCCGACCATATATAGTGTTTTTGATTGGTATTTCCATTATGACAAACAAAGATCTATAACTAGTCGAAATCTTCCACCGGGTCCGACCACATTTGATTTCCTAATCTTCGCAACGATCGTTTTGTCTTACATATCCAAACATACCTTCAAAAACTCACATACATGGTTATGACCTCTTTTTATTCTCTTTCTTGGCTCACCGCTTGTACAAGAACGTTCTTCTACTATAAAGCGATCGGGGCTAGGAAATATCTGAGAATTTTAAAAAGTCAAACAGATAAACAAAAGCTTTGTCAATGACATAAAAGGTAAGTTTTCATAGATATTCAAATATTTTTACACTTGCAGAACCTACTCTAAGAAATATTCCCACCTAACCATGTTTGTCGGAGATTCGACCTCTATCTCCTCTACAACTATATCTCCGAGTGGCCCGAGTTCTTCCATGAACTTGGTCGCCTCCTCAGGTGGGCAGTTGAAGTCATCTTTAATAGCTTGGAGATCTATGGAGGGGTCGGAAGCTTTCAGTTTTGCCAAAGCAAAACTAACTCCACTTGCAACGCCTGTTTTTAGGGCCTGGGCATAATTCGTCCGAGTAGTTTTGAGCAGGAACTTTAAGGTCCTCTAGAAGTTGACCCAAATAGTTCATTTTTCTATTGGATCTCCTAAGGAAGGCAGAGTTGATCCTGATCCCATATCAAAGATCATCTTGTTCAAAGCATGAATCTTTTCATCAATATTTTGAGCAAGAGCGCCTCCTTATCCTCGCTCAAATTTGAGTTTTTTTACTCTGTTCAAAGATTTGTGTTTGCTCTGCAAAAACAAATCGCTTAATGAACACAAGCATAAGTGAAGGAAAAATCAAGCTTACGACATATT
Organism: Phyllostachys edulis; assembly: GCA_036346405.1. Classification (NCBI taxonomy): domain Eukaryota; kingdom Viridiplantae; phylum Streptophyta; class Magnoliopsida; order Poales; family Poaceae; genus Phyllostachys; species Phyllostachys edulis. Next base: position 30,117,272 of record CM070550.1, on the reverse strand, counting down.
ACCTTCATTTGTTTTGCTAAGTGTTTCATATTTGGTCGTTGCTTCAGTTGATCAACCTTTTTTAGTGAACTTGCTTCAAAGAAATGATCGGTCTTTAGCTTTTATTTCTTCTTCAAGAAGAGCCGTCTTGGCTCTCTCACCACAACCTCCTCTTTTTATTTTCTCCGGATCTATCGAATACGATAAGGAGAATAATTGTAGAGGAGCAAAGTATTGAAGAAGAAACAAAAGTTTAAAAGGAAAAGTTCTTACTTTCCAACTCGGAGTGCTTTTGCTCCAAGTCCTTAACTCATTTGGTCATCCTCCGATCACAAAGAAAGTTCTCGACCAAATGCTACACAAATAGCGTTCTCTTTCTTAAGTTTCTTATAAACTTTTTAAAGAAGAGCTATGAAGCTGTGTGAGCACCCGACGTTTATTAGGCTCATAATACTTAGTCATCCAATTGACCCTAGTATTATCAACCAAATAAACCCGGTCTCGAGAGATGTATACTTCCCATAATGCAGTATACATACCTCACAACAAAAGAATGTATCAATTCCATACAACACATAGTACATAAGCAACAAACTAAAAGTTAATATAAATAAGGATAGGTTATTACAAAAGAGGGGTCTTCTGGCCAAATAACAACAAAACTACAAAGATACACAGCGGAAGCAAAAGTGCCATAAAGATGGCCCAAAATAAGAGCCAACTAGTGTGCCTTTAGCCCACAAGGCAACTGACCGGACCGCCAAGCTAGTCGCTCTCCCAACCACCGCACAGCTCACAAAAGTAAAGCCCTTTGGGCTGTACCTCCTCTGCAACAAAGTTGTTAAGCAAAGCAAATGAGTACAATAAATTGTTTATTGTACTCGCAAGACTGACGTGTAAGATAACAGAACTATAATTTAGCTATATGCAAGCTTTATTTAAGTGGATGAGGCTTTGGACTCACTTAAGCACAAAGCAAGTTTTCATTTGCAATAATATAGTAGATTGAAAGCAATTTGACAAAGCATTTTTAATTGTTGAAATAACAACGAGATAAATAACATGGTAACAACAACAAGAACAACCTGGAAGTGACCAACCCAAGTCACCACAACAATAGCATGAACTCCCCGTTCATACCAACCATGTCAAGTTTTAATTAAAGGTTGTAGTCTAGTCTTGAACGACCTTACCAAGCATGTCCATAACCTAGGACGAGGCTATTCGAATAGTTTTATCCCTGCAGGGTGTACCACTGTACCCACACGTCAGACCGCCTTTCCATTAGGCACACTACCTTTGGTATGCCGGCACGGCTAAGTCCTACGAGACATTTCCAATGGACAATGCTAATTCTGAGTCGCACAACCCACGGGAGAAGGAGACATCACACAACCTTCCCGAAGCTAATGCTCCCTCCCACATCACACACACATTTTATCTTTAAAAACACACCAACCGAAAGCGACCCCAATTAACACCGCCCAAAGTACTTAGTCAAGAGGGGTTCCATATGCCCTCGTGTGGTTAGCACATAAAATCGCAGCTTAGTGACCCAAGTACTCGGTCCTTAGGGACCTGCATACCACCACATCCAAAAACCATGCCATCCATCCAATATGCCCAAGTCTAAATCAATCTTTTATTTTCAGTTTTTGATTTTACAAATTAATCAAAGCACAAGTGCCGGACATATAGGAGTAATAATCAGTTTTGAGTGATCAAGACCATCGACTAAGTCGATGATCGCCCATTTCTACCGAAAACTAAGCATGTCTAAGCAATTTAAATCGAAACTACTAAGTGATAGGAGCTCATCCAACGAGCTCCCACCACAGCAAATAACCTAGGCTCATGGTAGTAGAGGATAAACAATTCCTACAGATTGTGCAACTATAGGATTGCTAGCGATATTTGAACACAAAGTAGCATGCATACATATAAGTGAAACAAAGTATTAAGCTTTAAAGTAATGGGACAATGATGGAAATGATCAAACTTCTTGCCTTGTTGCTGGTCACTTTGTTGCGGAGGGTCACTCTCGGGATCACCACAAATGTCGAAACCTAACGGAAAAGCAATAAAGAACCGATAAGAACGACGAAAAACAACAAAGACAGCACAGAAAACGAACTCCAAATTCTCTGAATTTTCTACAGAAGCAAGAGAGTGATTTTTAGGGGATTTTGCAATAAGAACCAATTGATTTGGATTCTCGATGCAAAAGTTATGAGCAAAACAATTCTGCTCAGCCCCTAAAATACCAAACTGCACTATTCACTAATTTAATTATGAGGCAACATTTTCTAGAATGGTGGTGATACTGAGATTTTTACTGTAAAACCAGCACCTCATGAGATGAATAACACAATTGAGTTCATCTCATTTGGAGCTATTATGCATTTTCTATAATTTTTCAAAAACAAGAACTTGAACAAAATTATAATGCTCAAGTCCTCCTTTTTATAACAGCAACATGCTTAAAACTAATTTTCTTAGTGAGTTCACTAATAGAGGAAACCAACAAAGTTGGAATCACTCAAAAAGATTCTACAGAGCATTAGTTGTGTATTTTACAAGTTAAACATTAGTTTGGGTGTATATTTGAAGTTAGTTTTAAAATCTATTTGCAAAACTGTGTTCTGGAGCTGAACTGGGCTCTTAACCATTTTTAGATTAAAGTCCAGGTCAAGCCAGAGCTAACAAAATTTGATTTACCCTATTTGGATTGAAATTGAATTAGTTATGTATTTTTAAAGTTCCTATCTTTTTCAGTTTATAAATAAGTGCTTACAGAATTTCTAAACTTCCAAAAGCAGAGGGAGGACGTGAACAGTTGATCTAAATCCAACGCCCAAGACCTCCAGAGGAAAGCGCCGACTGCCACAAGCAGTCCAGAGAACATGGGCCGTTGATCTTGGATCCAACGGTCCATGTCCTCCCGCCACGCCGCAGCCGGACGGGGAGGTCGTGGCCGTGATATCGCATCCAACGAACCACAACACATGAGGGAGGACGGGACGGTTCAGATCAAACGAGGGAGGTCTGAGCGGCTGAGATCTTCCAAAGGAAGATCTAAACTATCAAGATCTCCCCAAGGAAGATCTACACGGTCAGGACCTCTCGAGGGAGGTCCTAGACGGTCTAGATTTTCCAAGGGAGGACCTTAATGGTCTAGATTGTCCCAGGGAGGACCTTAACGGTCAAGACAACAACAAAGAGGTCCTGGGCGGTTCAGATCCACTTGGGGTGGTCCTGAACGGCCAAGATCTAACAAAGGGAGGTCCTAAGTGGCTCAGATTTCCACTGGGAGGTCTAGGCGGCTAAGATTTACCCGAGGAGGTCCACAAAGGTTGAGAGGACCTCGGGGAGGTCCTACACGGTGGAGATCAACACAGGGAGGACCTTAACGGCTAAGATCTCCCACAAGGAGGTCCTAGCGGTCAAGATCACAAGGAGGGAGGTCCTAGGGGTTGTCCTTACAAAAGACCGGGGTGGTCTTTGCAAAGAGGACCCCGAGGGAGGTCCAAGATGGCTAAGATGGCCCCGAGGAGGTCTGGCCGTGAACCTAAGATGGACGGCACAAGACCTCGCCTGCACGCAAACACTAAGGACACAATAAAAGCTACAATGATTGGAGGTGATTAGCCAAAAATGGGGAGGTCTTTGTCTTAACGACAAAGGCGCGGTGCCATGGTCGTTCGACAAAATCCCGAGAGGCTACCAAGGCTCGACGCCGGGCGATGAGGACCTCACGGCGCCATCCAGGACACCAACGTGTGCGCAATAGTGTTCTTGACACGCCAGACCATTCGTGGCGAGGGTGGCCCTGAGCGGCGACGAGCCAGAGATTGGCGCAAAACACGCGAGCCAAAACACAAACAGCGATAATGAGCTCCGTGAACATTCAAGCGTGTGCCAAGCTCATAACAACATACATGCAGTGCCCAGAGCTAAGGACTACCGGGAGGGTTACCGGAGGTCGCGAAGTCTTGAAGATGTTGGGGGCGTGGAGGACCGGAGTTGGGGAAGAAGGGTTGCTCCACGGCCAACTCCAAGCTCCAAGCTCCAAGTTAGGCCTCTTGAAAATGTCAACCCAAATGGGGTTAGGGTTAACTCGGGAGGTGCTGGGAGCACAAAGTGAACAAGAGGTTGAAGAGGAGCCATCAAGCACCGCCACCGAGGAGCTCCAAGGACTTCAACAATGGCGGCCAAAAAGGGTAGGTCGGTGGAGGAGATGCTCGGCCAGCAGCAAGGCCAAGCTCAATGGTGTGTAAAAGAAGCCAAGGGCAACAAGTGGGGGTTTTATAGCTAGGGCAAAAGAGGTCTGGACCACGGGTTAAGCTCATGGTGAGCTTAGCCCAAGGGAATCCACGGAAGGTCCATGGAGTTGGACAAGATGGATGGGAGAGTAGGTAGGTCGGAGCATGGGCTAGGCGGAAGGCAGCGACACGCATTAAATGCGACAGCATAGAGCCGTTGGACAAGACATGCCATTGACCTCCTCATCGCCATGGCGTCTGCGCGCATGAGCTAGGAGAAGAACAGGCATGCCTCCCAACCGTTGGATAAGAACACGAGGAGGACATGACCCTCGGTTTGATTTGAAACAGTAAGGTTCAAAATGGAAGGAGGAGGTCCAGACCACCCGATTTGGAAAGGGAGGTCGTGGCCCTCCGATTTCCATAACGCGATCACATGCGTGGAAAAGGGGACGGGGAGGTCCAAGGCATTGGATTTCAATCAGCGGTCACGGACCTCGGGGAGGACTTAACGCACACGGCCTTAGAACATGAGGGGAGGTCATGGCCTTAGGATTCAAATCCAAGGGCACACAACCAAAGGGAGGTCGAGGTGTTGCATAAGCGAGGGGGTCAAGACCTTTGGATTTTGATCCAACGGTCTTGACCAAGAAAGGGAGATTCGATGCCTTGGCGTGGCGCAAGGAGGTCTTGAGCTTATGCAACAAACAAGGAGGTCATGGCCATTAGATCTAGATCTAAGGGCAACGACCTCACGTCTTGTGAGGAGGTCGATGTGCATAAGACAAGGAGGAGGTCGTGGACCGTGGATTTTAATCCCACGGTGCACAACATGAGATAGGGGAGGTCTTGTCGCGGATATTTTGAGGGGGAGGTCGTGGGCTGTTGGATCGATCCAGCAGCACGACCTCGTTTAGGTGGGAGGTTTGTTTAGTTTAACAAACAGTGAGGGAGGTCGAGGGCCATGGATCTTGGATCCAAGGGCAATGACCTCAATAAAATGGGGAGGTCTTCCTTTGTGATGTTTCACGAGAGGAGGTTGTGGCCTTTGGATTGAATCCAACGGCCACGACCTCATCAAGGTGGGGAAGGAGGTCGAGATGGGGTTATTTGGACCCGGCTTTGCAAAGTGGCTAGCCCAAGGAGTGTGTAGGCTTTTAAATTTAGTTTTTAACAAATTGAAACTTAGCAGAATTATTTGAGATAGCAAATGAACTCCAAATTTGATGAAATTTTAACTGGAGCTTGCTGACAATGAGATTAACCTTGCATAAAATTTCCAGAGGTTATTATGCAATGCATTTTTCTCAGGAAATTCGTTAAAGTTGTTTAAAGGATTGTTTTACCTCCAAAATTTATCAAACTAGTTTTACAACTTGTGATATTTTTCAGAGGGTCCCACATCAGTTTTGGGACCAAGGAAAATATATTCGATGTTTGGCACAAGATTTAGACAACTGGAAAATGAGTTTGACTTTTGGGTCAACAAGAGCTTTGTGTTTTTGGATTACACAACTCTTGGACAAGAATTACACACGAGATTAGGGGTTTTCAAGATGTGAGAAAAAGTTTTAATTTCTACACATATAATTATACTTGAATAACCCCAATTATACATTTGGGATGTTACAAAATCTCCCCCCCTTACAGAAATCTCGTCCCGAGATTTGGTTCAGGCGGGGAAGAAAGAGGGGCAGTCCGTATGCAGACGATTTTCCCGCTTCCAAGTAGCTTCATCCACGGAATGGTTCGACCACTGAACTTTTGGGATCTTGAGGACACGATACCCAGATCTTCGTTTAACTTCTTCAAAGATACGAACCTTCCTTTACGATTCTTTATCCATTTATAATCTTTTGTTGTACTTGGATCTAATTCTCAAACTCATTCATCCAATCAACGCTTTACTTATCGCATATTGTTCCCGGCTTGTTTCTTGTCGAGTCGGATCTTATTTAATTCGCTTTATTGCATTGCTTCTCGTTAGGTCACGATTCGACCCAACCTCTTGCACATCAAGAGTTTCCAACGGAGTTTCCTTGGTTGGAACACGAGGCACTTCTTCAAGCTGGGACACATGGAACATCGGTGGCCCTTTACGGTCTAACCATCAATTTGAGGATGGTAAGTTGAATGAAGGAAAGCGAGCCCCATAGCCTATTGTAGGCTATGCCAAAATCGAGAAGTGAATAAAGGCACCATGATCGACACGATCATTTTCGCACCCCATGCAAATTTACGATCACGGGATATGTAAAGATCCGTTAGAAAATCTACGAAGGTCGGTTTTGACAGATCGAGAGCTTTTTGTCCGTTGGTGGTGCATGGCCGTTGTTAATTTGTGGAACGATTTGTCTGGTTAATTCCGGAACAACTTTTCTGGTTAATTCCGGAGCGATTTATTTGGTTAATTCCACTAACAACGGGATCTCAGCCTGCTAACTAGCCATACGGAGTCATCCCTCCGCAGCTAGCTATCTAACAAAGGATTATGGCCATTTAGGTCACGAAGGTTCGAGGCAACAACAGGTATGTGATGCCCTTAGAGGTATCAGGAAGGAATTATGCCGCTTTAGTCAAACGATCGATGACAACCCAGATGGCATCATCATTTTCTTAGGGGTTCGGGGTAGATTAGAAGACCTCTTTGAAACCGGGGTGGTGCCGAGCACCGGATAAAAGAGTGAAATTAGGATCACCAACAGTGATAAAAGATGGAGATACAAGGGAATGAGGCGCTCCTGAATCGAATAAAATAATATCCGGGCAAGAGTTAGCGAGAAGCGTACCTAACACGACGTCAGGTGCCTCCAGAGCTTTCTCAGTTGAGATGGAGTCGACTGGATTACAAACGATCTTTTGCTGCTTCAAAGGGCAATTGTTGGCGTAGTGCCCTTTCTTGCTACAAAAGAAACAAGTGATCATGGCATCTGATTTGCGGGGACCACCTTGCTGACTCGCAGGTGCACGTGATGGAGGCACGGCCTGCGAGCGACGAGGGGTTGCTGCAAGCTTCTTAGGACAATTATTAGCATAGTGGCCCTTGAGATTGCAGAAGAGACAAGTGACACCGGCGACCTTGCTGGAGTCACCTTGAGTCCTCTCTTGACACTTGCGACGATCCTCTGACTTTCTCTTTCTGCCCACAGCAACAACAGGATTTTCAGCCACAAGCTGAAAGTCGGGGAAGGTATAGACTGGTAATTTGTCTCTCAGCTCCTCAGACAAATCACCCAAGAACTTCTCTGGTTTGGAGGCATTGGCGATTGCGATGCTTGCAGATGACCGAAGAAGCGATCATAGCGGTTCAATGACTTGGCAATCACCGAGTTCATGCTACATTCCTTGGGATAGTGATCGCTTCCTCGCAAGGAAACAAGTAACTTTGGCGATTGGACAATCTTGGGTAAATGGTCTTCATCACAGTTTGGACAAGGTAGTACTGCGATTCTTGTAGTGTCCTTCCTCGCCACAACACCGACATACCTTGATTCTTCCTAGTTCGCAATTTTCGCCGAAATGCCCTCCTTCACCACAACTAAAGCAACCGGTGGCGTTGTTGTTCCTCGAAGCAGCGGGACGATAGTGGCCCTCCTCGCCACAATTGAAACACACTCTAGGGCGGAGGCGTTCTGAGTCTTGTCCAGGACAGTTGGAGCCAGGAGATTTTCATCCCAACCGACTTGTTGACCTAGTCCGACATCCTGTTCAAGAGATAGGTTAGCAAGGAAACACGAAGATTAGAAGCTAAAGAACGGGAAAGGAGAAGCCAATGATTAGGGGATGAAATACCACCCTAACCGAGAGCTAACAAAACAGGTGGTATAGAACCCTACCGAGTTAATAATAGATTAGATGGTAATACATGCAACTAAATGAAGCAAGAAGAATGAAAGAAGCCAAAGACATCATAATAAAGAGGAAACAAAACAGCAAGGAATGCACTTTAAAAGCTTCTGAAAAGACTCCAAAACCGCGAGGAAAACACCAAAACCAAGGCTCAACTTCCCAACACAACCAATTCGTATTGAATGAACGAGTAATTGATTGAGGAGATCAAAATCAGATCATAAGGTAAGGTCTAATGCTACTAAAGAGCAGGGTTAAATTAACAAAATAAATGTTAGATACTTAGCTAACTAGTATCACATCTTACCCTTTTATTCCCACAAGTTTTAGTTGATTAACCTCTCATTTTCTACCCTATTTAGAACCTTTGAGCTTGCTGTCCGGAAATTGACGCTTGCTGTCCAGATTTTGCATCCAAGCTTCCAGTCGAAATTGGCCATTCCAGAAGCTTCAAAACCTTGTAAATGGGCAGCTAACACTTCAATTTGCCAAACTCATTGATTCCCCAAAACCCCATTAATCGATAACAACTATTTTGTAGAAGGGAAGAGAGGAAAACAACTTTTAAAACTCAAATTAGAGTGAGATGAGAAGAGAAAGCTAAGATAGATAAGGAGTAAAATCTGAGAATTTCCTTAAGCTTTCAAAACTCATTTGACACTTTGAAATTAGGTTTTCAAAATATCCTAAAGGCGACCAAGCTTGCGTTACTACGGTCAGTATAGCTCTGATACCAACTTTTGTGAGCACCCGACGTTTATTAGGCTCATAATACTTAGTCATCCAATTGACCCTAGTATTATCAACCAAATAAACCCGGTCTCGAGAGATGTATACTTCCTGAATGCAAGATACATACCTCACAACAAAAGAATGTATCAATTCCATACAACACATAGTACATAAGCAACAAACTAAAAGTTAATATAAATAAGGATAGGTTATTACAAAAGAGGGGCCTTCTGGCCAAATAACAACAAAACTACAAAGATACATAGCGGAAGCAAAAGTGCCATAAAGATGGCCCAAAATAAGAGCCAACCAAGTGTGCCTTTAGCCCACAAGGCAATCGACCGACCGCCAAGCTAGTCGCTCTCCCAACCACCGCCTGACTCATTAAAAGTAAAGCCCTTTGGGCTCTACCTCCTCTGCAACAAAGTTGTTAAGCAAAAGCAAATGAGTACAATAAATTGTTTATTGTACTGCAAGACCGACGTGTAAGATAATGTAACTATAATTTAGCTATATGCAAGCTTTATTTAAGTGGATGAGGCTTTGGACTCACTTAAGCACAAAGCAAGTTTTCATTTGCAATAATATAGTAGATTGAAAGCAATTTGACAAAGCATTTTTAATTGTTGAAATAACAACGAGATAAATAACATGGTAACAACAACAAGAACAACCTGGAAGTGACCAACCCAAGTCACCACAACAATAGCATGAACTCCCCGTTCATACCAACCATGTCAAGTTTTAATTAAAGGTTGTAGTCTAGTCTTGAACGACCTTACCAAGCATGTCCATAACCTAGGACGAGGCTATTCAATAGTTTTATCCTGCAGGTGTACCACTGCACTCCACACGCCGATCGCCTTTCCATTAGGCACACTACCTTTGGTATGCAAGCACGGCTAAGTCCTACGAGACATTTCCAATGGACAATGCTAATTCTGAGTCGCACAACCCACGGGGAGAAGGAGACATCACACAACCTTCCCGGAAGCTAATGCTCCCCTCCCACATCACACACACATTTTATCTTTAAAAACACACCAACCGAAAGCGACCCCAATTAACACCGCCTAAAGTACTTAGTCAAGAGGGGTTCCATATGCCCTCGTGAGGTTAGCACATAAAATCGCTTGGCTTAGTGACCCAAGTACTCGGTCCTTAGGGACCCGGGCATACCACCACATCCAAAACCACGCCATCCATCCAATATGCCCAAGTCTAAATCAATCTTTTATTTTCAGTTTTTGATTTTACAAATTAATCAAAGCACAAGTGCTGGACATATAGGAGTAATAATCAGTTTTGAGTGATCAAGACCATCGACTAAGTCGATGATCGCCCATTTCTACCGAAAACTAAGCATGTCTAAGCAATTTAAATCGAAACTACTAAGTGATAGGAGCTCATCCAACGAGCTCCCACCACAGCAAATAACCTAGGCTCATGGTAGTAGAGGATAAACAATTCCTACAGATTATGCAACTATAGGATTGCTAGCGATATTTGAACACAAAGTAGCATGCATACATATAAGTGAAACAAAGTATTAAGCTTTAAAGTAATGGGACAATGATGGAAATGATCAAACTGCTTGCCTTGTTGCTGGTCACTTTGTTGCGGAGGGTCACTCTCGGGATCACCACAAATGTCGAAACCTAACGGAAAAGCAATAAAGAACCGATAAGAACGATTTAAAAACAACAAAGACAGCACAGCAAACGAACTCCAAATTCTCTGAATTTTCTACAGCAGCAAGAGAGTGATTTTTAGGGGATTTTGCAACAAGAACCAATTGATTTGGATTCTCGACACAAAAGTTATGAGCAAAACAATTCTGCTCAGCCCCTAAAATACCAAACTGCACTATTCACTAATTTAATTATGAGGCAACATTTTCTAGAATGGTGGTGATACTGAGATTTTTACTGTAAAACCAGCACCTCATGAGATGAATAACACAATTGAGTTCATCTCATTTGGAGCTATTATGCATTTTCTATAATTTTTCAAAAACAAGAACTTGAACAAAATTATAATGCTCAAGTCCTCCTTTTTATAACAGCAACATGTTTAAAACTAATTTTCTTAGTGAGTTCACTAATAGAGGAAACCAACAAAGTTGGAATCACTCAAAAAGATTCTACAGAGCATTAGTTGTGTATTTTACAAGTTAAACATTAGTTTGGGTGTATATTTGAAGTTAGTTTTAAAATCTATTTGCAAAACTGTGTTCTGGAGCTGAACTGGGCTCTTAACCATTTTTAGATTAAAGTCCAGGTCAAGCCAGAGCTAACAAAATTTGATTCACCCTATTTGGATTGAAATTGAATTAGTTATGTATTTTTAAAGTTCCTATCTTTTTCAGTTTATAAATAAGTGCTTACAGGAATTTCTAAACTTCCAAAACAGAGGGGAGGACGTGAACCGTTGATCTAAATCCAACGGCCCAAGACCTCCAGAGGAAAACGCAGCGACGCGCACAAGCAGTCCAGAGAACATGGGCCGTTGATCTTGGATCCAACGGTCCATGTCCTCCCCGCCACGCCAGCAAGCAAGCGGAGGGGAGGTCGTGGCCGCTGATCTGCATCCAACGAACCACAACACATGAGGAGGACCGGACGGTTCAGATCAAACGAGGGAGGTCCTGGCGGCCGAGATCTTCCAAAGGAAGATCTAAACTATCAAGATCTCCCCAAGGAAGATCTACACGGTCAGACCTCTCGAGGAGGTCCCGGACGGTCCAGATTTTCCAAGGAGGACCTTAATGGTCTAGATTGTCCCGGGGAGGACCTTAACGGTCAAGACAACAACAAAGAGGTCTGGGCGGTTCAGATCCACTTGGGGTGGTCCCGAACGGCCAAGATCTAACAAAGGGAGGTCCTAAGCGGCTCAGATTTCCTTTGGGAGGTCCGGGCGGCTAAGATTTACCCGAGGAGGTCCACAAGGTTGAGAGGACCTCGGGAGGTCCTACACGGTGGAGATCAACACAGGAGGACCTTAACGGCTAAGATCTCCCACAAGGAGGTCCTAGCGGTCAAGATCGCAAGGAGGGAGGTCCTAGGGGTTGTCCTTACAAAAGACCGGGGTGGTCTTTGCAAAGAGGACCCCGAGGGAGGTCCAAGATGGCTAAGATGGCCCCGAGGAGGTCTGGCGTGAGACCTAAGATGGACGGCACAAGACCTCGACGCAAAGACTAAGGACACAATAAAAGCTACAATGATTGGAGGTGATTAGCCAAAATGGGGAGGTCTTTGTCTTAACGACAAAGGCACGGTGCCATGGTCATCCGACAAAATCCCGAGAGGCTACCAAGGCTCGGCGCGGCGATGAGGACCTCACCGGCGCCATCCAGGACACCAACGTGTGTGCAATAGTGTTATGCTGACACGCCAGACCATTCTCGGCGCCGAGGGTGGCCCTGAACGGCGACGAGCAGAGATTGGCAAAACACACGGCCAAAACACAAACAGCGATAATGAGCTCCGCAATGAACATTCTGCGTGTGCTAAGCTCGCAACAACATACATGCAGTGCCCAGAGCTAAAGGACTACCGGGAGGGTTACCCAGGAGGTCGCGGGGTGCCAAGATGTTGGGGACGTGGAGGACCGGAGTTGGGGAAGAAGGGTTGCTCCACGGCCAACTCCAAGCTCCAAGCTCCAAGTTAGGCCTCTTGAAAATGTCAACCCAAATGGGGTTAGGGTTAACTCCGGGAGGTGCTGGGAGCACAAAGTGAACAAGAGGTTGAAGAGGAGCCATCAAGCACCGCCACCGAGGAGCTCCAAGGACTTCAACAATGGCGGCCAAAAAGGGTAGGTCGGTGGAGGAGATGCTCACCAGTGAGCAAGGCCAAGCTCAATGGTGTGTAAAAGAAGCCAAGGGCAACAAGGGGGGGTTTTATAGCTAGGGCAAAAGAGGTCTCGACCACGGGTTAAGCTCATGGTGAGCTTAGCCCAAGGAGGTCCACGGAAGGTCCATGGAGTTGGACAAGATGGATGGGACAGAGTAGGTAGGTCGAGCATGGGCTAGGGCGGAAGGCACCGACACGCATTAAATGCTTGACAGCATAGAGCCGTTGGACAAGACATGCCACCGACCATCGCCATGGCGCGTCTGACGCTGAGCTAGGAGAAGAACAGGGCATGCCTCCCAACCGTTGGATAAGAACCTGAGGAGGACATGACCCTCGGATTTGATTTGAAACGGTAAGGTTCAAAATGGAAGGGAGGAGGTCACAGCCACCCGATTTGGAAAGGGAGGTCGTGGCCCTCCGATTTCCATAACGCGACTGCGCACGTGGAAAAGGGGACAGGAGGTCCAAGGCGTTGGATTTCAATCCAACAGTGCGGACCTCCAGGGAGGACTTAACGCACACGGCCTTAGAACATGAGGGGGAGGTCATGGCCTTAGGATTCAAATCCAAGGGCACACAACCAAAAGGGAGGTCGAGGTGTTATGAAAGCGCGAGGGGGTCAAGACCTTTGGATTTTGATCCAACGGTCTTGACCAAGAAAGGGAGTCGATGCCTTGCGCGAGCGCAAGGGAGGTCTTGAGCTTGCGCAACAAACAAGGGAGGTCATGGCCATTAGATCTAGATCTAAGGGCAACGACCTCACGTGCGCGAGGAGGTCTGATGTGCATAAGACAAGGAGGAGGTCGTGACCGTGGATTTTTAATCCCACGGTGCACAACATGAGATAGGGGAGGTCTTGTGCGCCGGATATTTTGAGGGGGGGAGGTCGTGGGCTGTTGGATCTGATCCAACGGCTACGACCTCGTTTAGGTGGGAGGTTTGTTTAGTTTAACAGTGAGGGGAGGTCAGGGCCATGGATCTTGGATCCAAGGGCAATGACCTCAATAAGGTGGGGAGGTCTTCACTGTGATGTTTCACAGAGGAGGTTGTGGCCTTTGAATTGAATCCAACGGCTACGACCTCATCAAGGTGGGGAAGGAGGTCAGATGGGGTTGGGCTGGACCAGCTTTGCAAAGTGGCTAGCCCAAGGAACGATGTAGGCTTTTAAATTTAGTTTTTAACAAATTGAAACTTAGCAGAATTATTTGAGATAGCAAATGAACTCCAAATTTGATGAAATTTTAACTGGAGCTTGCTGACAATGAGATTAACCTTGCATAAAATTTCCAGAGGTTATTATGCAATGCATTTTTCTCAGGAAATTCGTTAAGGTTGTTTAAAGGATTGTTTTACCTCCAAAATTTATCAAACTAGTTTTACAACTTGTGATATTTTTCAGAGGGGTCCCACATCAGTTTTGGGACCAAGGAAAATATATTCCGATGTTTGGCACAAGATTTAGACAAGCTGGAAAATGAGTTTGACTTTTGGGTCAACAAGAGCTTTGTGTTTTTGGATTACACAACTCTTGGACAAGAATTACACACGAGATTAGGGGTTTTCAAGATGTGAGAAAAAGTTTTAATTTCTACACATATAATTATACTTGAATAACCCCAATTATACATTTGGGATGTTACAAAATTTGGTCGAGAATACTTACGAATTGCTGGTCATTATAACCGACAAAAATCAAATCAGGTGCATCTTGAGTTGAGTATCCGATACTTTCGCCACGCCTCATCAAGCTCCTTATCCTCGATAAATCGGGACTAAAAGGAACTTGTTAGGTTGGGAAGGGTTATCAACAAAGGATCGAACTGTTGAGACCTTTCAGAGGCATCTACCTCCACGTAAGGGGTTTCAATCACCAAAGGATCCAACTCAACCGTTGTTCTTGTCACCGCTTTCGGGGCTTCTTCGACCACTACTTCCTCAGAACTTTGTCCCGAGAAGTGCTCTAGTCGAACTTCCACAGTGTCGTCGTCCTCGGGAAGAACACAGTCGAAAACGATCGAACACCAGAAGACCTATGCAAACCGAAGATGGGAAGTTCAAAGTATCAAATCATCAAGGAATTATTAAAGGTACATACTTATACGACCATTTTCATTTGTACATACCTTGTTAATCTCCGGATTTGACTCTGAAATGCGCAAGAGAGAAATCGTGCCGCTTAGCCTTCCTTTTCTTCTCCTCCAATTTTGCCGGTTCTCGACCAAAGCAAGGTTTGTTGAACCTCACATCCTCCAACAAGATGTCGGAAGCTATGTCCTCGACCAGTTCATCAAGGTCCACATTTCGACTATCCGGGCCTGAGGAGTGGTTTCATCAATCTCCGGATCGCTTGTTTCAAGAATAAGAAAGGTCGCGGCACGACCACTCTGGAGTCTCTGACCTCGCAGCTACATTCTGCGGGCCCTCGAAGCTTATCCACCTAAATCAAAGAACAAATTTGATTGGGTGAAGAAATCCTTTATCTAAAAAATTCGTACATATATGATTCCTAAATGTTCTATTACCTCGAGGATTCATCTCCTTCAAGTGCCTCGAGGCACGACTCGGTCGGAACTAAGGTGGGACGTTGATCCTCACCAGATTGTATGATTCGCAATCCGACCGATCGCAAATGTAGAGCACGATTGGAAATCTGGTGGAATATATGTATACACATGGTAAAAGGAATTTTTGATTAAATTACCTTAAGCCTTGCGATCTCCCTTCAATAGGAGTTACGGCTAAGATCTTGGGGCATTGACCTTTTCTCCAGCTCCCCAGCAGATCATCGACTCGTTCTCTAATTTCCCCGGGAAAGAGCTTTAATGAAGGAAGAATAGACAGATTTTAAGGTAATACATTAATCAAATCAAAATACCGATCGAATTTATCTCAAAGACTTACCACCTTCCGAGGTAGCTTCATCACGATCAAGGCACCAGAGCAGGAATGAGTCAGGAGCTTCAATGGGCTAATCTCGACGAAAGGTGAAATCCTTCACCACATGCCACGAAGTCGTGCCCCGACTCAAGAAGTCATAGATGGCATCCGCCCATCTTTTGACTATCCTCGTCTTCTTACTGGTCTCCTTCCATTTGGGGTTTTCACTTGCTCTAGTTCCGCCAAGTAGAGGCCATCGTCTTCAGAACCGTCATGTAAAACCAAGATTTTTCCATGACGACCACGAAGATTTCAGCGTACATGAGGATGTACTCATCGGCCTTCCCGTCATGAAGACGCAATGTGCATTCCCCAGAGTCGCCAGATTTTACCGCAGATTTTCCCATCACCATGCGGTAGAAATAACTAAAAAGCTTCAAGTTCGGTTGTATTCAGTATGCCTCGCATAAATATGCTAAAATATCGATATTTGCGATCGAATTTGGGGCTAAATTCACTAATTCCACCCCGTAATGTTCAAGAACGCGGAGAAGGAATTTGTGTACTGGTAATCTCATTTCACATTCGATGTAGGCAAGAAAACAGGATTTCCTCATCTTCACGGCTCGTAAAATGCTCTCCGATCGCCGGTCTCCAATTAATCGATTCCTATCTGGGAGCATTCCCATCTTCGCCAAAGCCTCAAGCTTTTTCTTGCCCAATTCAAGGCGACCACTTTGTAATCTGCTCCGACATGGCGAAAATCCTCAAGGATGAGTAGTGAAAGTTGGAGACTTTGTGGTCGGAAGAACAGAAAAGGCTCGGAGGATTTCTTGGCGAGAAGCTAAAGGATCGAAGGATTTTGGAAGCATAAAAATTCTAAGAGCCCAAATGAGAGGAGATTTTATAAACTTCCGATACTTTCAAGGATTCCACAAAAGTCCAACCGACAAAAGCTTCTTTTTGTTCAAGCGAAACAGAGGAACTCTTCGCTTCCCAAGGCAAGTTCTCAACTTTAAAGTGAACATGACCACTTTATACCACGACATTAAATGGGGTTCGCCTGATACGATTTCATCGGGAAAAGGTATATACACGACCAGTTCATTTAAAGTTCGGGGCTAGCCGACGAGATTAAAACCTCTATGTATTATTTTAATACATAATAAAAGACCATACGCCTACATGGTGCGTGACCCTAAGACTAACGACCTCCACCGGTCGTTAATATTCCGAAGGTTACTTAATGGGTACCACGGTGGGATGAGGCTTTGTGCCTAATCCCCACCGATAACCGCCAGAAATTATCGATGGTGGTATTTCTTATCGTATGATAAATGGAACACGTGCTATATGTTCCAAACCATGCGATGGTACAACCCTGAGACACTGACTATTAACCACCCTACGGTTAAGCTTTTCACAGGCAACCACAAGGAAGTTAGCACGTTGCTAACTGCCCCACCGTTCCGACCAGTCGTAACGTTTCACCAGGGACGTCTTCTCCAGGAGTAACTGCCACCTCTTCGGAAGTTATTTAAAGGTGAAGCGCAGAAGACGAAGGGACGGACACGGACAAAGAGACAACAAGACCAAGATCAACAAAGACAAGAACAACGACAGTTCAATAGAATACACAGAAGCCTAAGCGGTGGAATTAGAGGCTAGATAATCAGACTTAGACTCATATTCTAAGTCTGATTACCCGATTAGACATTCCCCCATTCAGTGTAATTCAGGGTAGTACTTAGCCACATCTTGTAAAACCCAGTTCATATCAATAAAGAGCGACCCCCATTCCATTCCAGGATATTCCACGTCATTTTCCTCGTTCATTTTCGTAAGATCGGCGACTTGATCGTCGACAAACGCGAGGGAAATCCTCGACATACTCGCACTCCATTGAGGCAGTCTCAAGAGTCCAACATGGAAAATCTCGAGGCTATTCGACGAAAGAAGATTGTAGCCCAGAAGAATTTGCCTGGACGCATCCAATATCAATCAGAGGAAGCTCAAGGACTCCAGCACATCAATGACTTGCTCGAGAATCCCACTCGAGAACTCGCCCGAGCGCCAGGATACGATCTCTTCGTCGAGGAGATCACGCAAAGGCTTCGGTCCACGATGGCAAGACTGGAAGCACCTCGCCGACATCATTCAGGAAGTCGTAGCAATACAACTTCTTCAGCTACCAGTTGATCGAACATATCACCACGGAGGAATCGACGCAACAGTAAGTCGCATCGATCTCCTACTCGGAGAAATGTCTTTCGAACGACTGATGATCAACAAACCCCTCGGAGAGGTGATCGCTCACCATTCCGATATGGAAATCTGTAGCAGCAGATGAACTACGAGGAGTATTCCCCTCGTAGGACCGAGACCTATCATAGGTCGGGTCAACCTGTTACTGGGTATCGTCGAGTACGACCACCTGATGATATCAACCCTTCTTTCCTGCAAAGGAGGCGTCAAGAAGTTATTATCGATGTCGGGCATTCTTGCACGATCTCGAAGCCGTTTCATCGCCACCTCGCTTTCGACCCGGTGAACATGGAAAATTTGATGGATCTCAAAATCCCATTGAATTCCTTCAAATCTACACAACAAATTGTCCGAAGCGGTAGGAGGAGGAGAACATGTGATGGCAAATTACCTTCCAAGCGTGCTCGAAGGGTCGCTTCGATCATGGTTATTGAACCAACCACTCGAGTCGATCTATTCTTAGTAACACCTCTGCGACCTTCTCTTGGCGAATTTCAAGGCACTTACAATCGCATACAGGAAGGAGGACGACTTGCACCGGATGAGACAGAGCGACAACGAGACCTTGCGCCAATTCATCAAGCACTTTAGTCGGGTTCGTAATTCAATTTCGAAGTTTCGACTCATCGTCATCGTGGCTTTCAAGCAAGGAGTCCGTAGTAGAAAGATAATGAAGATATTGCTTTAAATCCACCTACCCATCCTTTGAACTCTTTGAGATGGCTAATCGGTATGCGATTGCCTCTCGAGGCGGTCGAGTGGAACAACACAATCGATCGAGAAGACAATACCTCTCGAGAGCCAAAGCGACATTGGTAAGAAGAAAGATAAGAAAGCAAAAAAGTCCAAGAACAAGGCGAAGAGTCAAAAACTCCAAGCCAGTGGTTCCAAGGAGGTTTTGGCTATGAATGATAAAGAGCCACGCACCTCCAAGCTGCACTCCGACCGAGGCAAAGGTAAGCATACGATCGGAAAAATGATAAGCCTAGATGGTGTCCTTTCCATAAAAAGGAAGGACATGACCTTCAAGAATCGGGTCTTTCAACGAAAGCTTGAAGACTACTACAACGACAAGGACCACTTCCCACTCTCGAGCAGGTAAGACAAGCGAGTGGTCATAAGTCCTCAGATGATGAGGAGGAGATGCCGTTCCAGGATCCGCAACACACCGTCGAGCACATCTACGGGGGATCATCGGCATATGAATCAAAGCAACAGCTTAAGGCTGTTGAACGTGAGGTAAACTCCATAGATCCTCCTCTCGTCAATAAATTACCGAAGTGGTCGGAAGTCACCATCTCCTTTGAGAAGGGTGACTGCCCGATTCCTTCGACTCGACCAGGTCGGTATCCGATCGTGGTCGAACCCACCATCAACAATTGTCGGGTCAATCGAGTTTTGGTTGATGGTGGCAGCTCGTTAAACATTTTGTTTATGAGTGCCCACTACTACAAAATAGGCTATAGTAGACGCCCCATCACGAGCGGTTCCTTTGGGCTATGCGTGTTGGGTCACCCCGACATGCGGTGGCGGCGGGCGACTATCACGAGCGGTATTTTTAGAACCGCTCGTGATAGTCATCTATCCTGATGGTTGATAAATAGAATCGTCGTGAATTATCCTGAGCGGTTCTATTAACAAACCGTGCGTGATAATCTAATCACTGAGCGGTTTTAGGTTACAACCGTGCAGTGTACTATCCTGAGCGGTTCTTATGTAGAACCGCAGCGATAGTTGTTATCCTGAGCGGTTCTTATTAAGAACCGTCTATGATATCTAGCTCCATATAAATTGAGCCCGACACATCCCTCTCGCCAGACCGCATGTGTGTCATTGCGCCGACTACTGTTGCCTCGCCATCGCCGCTTTGGAGCAACCCGCCCCCATCACTGGCTCCACTTAGATCTGCTCCAACATACTGCTTGCTCCTCCCAGCGCCACACTTCAGATCTGGGATGGGATGAGGAGCTCCTACTATGGGCAAATAGATATAGTAACTTCACCTCCAAACTTTTTTTTTTCATTTTGGAATTTTCATATATATAGCCAAACAACGTGGCGACCGCATAAAAAGATTAAAAACTAGAAACCTATCTAGTGGCGGAGGTAGGTGCTATCTCCGTCTTCAATACTTCGAGGCGGTGACGTCGGGCGGACGGTTCATGATCGAACGAAGCTCGAAATCGCCCACCACGACGCCATTGCTCGAAAGTGTCTCCAAGACCCTCGGATTGTTGAACTAAGAAGAATTGAGCCCATAGGCTCTCTTCTCTTGCTTGAGGGGTCTCGGCCTGGTCGACTCGATCGCCTGTTGCCTCGATTAAGTAGTCCAAGTGACGGCAAGCCTCCTGGAGATGTGCAACGTCGTTTTGGAGGACCACGTCGACGACGCAGTAAACTTCGCCGAAAGTGGGAGATCACCGGAAGACACGGAGGAGGATGTCAAGGCGGCGGAAGGTGGCCATCACCCGCTCGGCAAATTCTCGAGACAGAGGAGTGAAGACATTGTTGAAATAGTGTTCTTCCGCGAAGACGATTCAACGTACAACGAGAGAGGTGCGTGTACAAAGGCGTGTCTGTAAGAGGAGGCAGCCATTTACTGTTTTTGTGGAGAAAGGGGATCAAGGAGGTTGTGTGAAATACATTGTAGAAGGGACACATCTATATATAGAACAAGTTCTAAAGTCGGAACGGAGACGAAGAGATATTTGGGGAGCTATAGCGGCGTTGGAAAATGAAGAGATGAAGCGCCGTGTGATCGTGAGACTAAGAGACACATGCGGGAAAATGAAGACGTAAGAGACACGAGGAATATGAAGAGTTATCACGAGCGGTTCCATAGTAGAACCGCTCAGGAAGAAATCACGAGCGGTTCTATTTAAAAACCGTCGTGATCGTTCCATATCACGGCGGTTCTATTATAGAACCGCTGAGGATAATATCCTGAGCGGTTCTCGCCGAAACCGTCTGTGACATACTTTTTATAAGGCGGAAACGCTAGGGTTTTGCTCTCACTTGTCACTTCCTCTCCGTGTCCCTTAGGCTCTCGCGCTCGTTCGCCGCCTCTAGGGTTTAGGGCTCGCTTGTAGTTCACCGCCGACTACGACCTCGGCGCCACCGCCCCGACATTGGCGCCCGACCTCGGTGCCGCCGCCCGACCTCGGCGCCCCGACCTCAACGCTTCAACCTCGGTGCCGCCGCCCCGACCTCGGCACCTTCGACCTCGGTGCCGCCGCCCCGACCTCGGCGCCCCGTTCACCCCCCGGCAGAAGCCCCGTCGCCGCCTCCCGACCTCGGCGCCGCCGTCCTCCTCCCGTGTCGGCCTCCTCCCTCTCTCAGACCGCCTTCTCCCCACGCCATCCTCCTCCTCTCAGACTGGCCTTCTCCCGCGTCGTCCTCCTCCCGTGTCGGCCTCCTCCTTGCACCGTGAGTTCTTGTGCGGCATCCTCTCTGTGAGTATTGCTCCTCTGTGGCGATTCGGCTTTATTGATCAGTGGGCTTTGTTGACATGCTCGTGATGAACTCATCTTATCTTGAGATTGAATGTGATAGTTAGTTCATACTTGAGCTCTATTGTATTACTTACTCGTCAATATGATCTAATGTTAATTGGTTACTTTCGGTTGAGCTCATCGTTACATTGCAAATTGATCGATGGGCTTTGTTGACATGCTTTCTGTGATGAACTCTGTCTTATACTAAGATTGAATGTGATAGTTAGTTCATACTTGAGCTCTATTGTATTACTTACTCTTGTCAATATGATCTACTATTAATTGGTTACTTTCGGTTGAGCTCATCGCTCATTTGCAAATTGATCATGGGCTTTGTTGACATGCTCGTGATGAACTCATCTTATCTTGAGATTGAATGTGATAGTTAGTTCATACTTGAGCTCTATTGTATTACTTGCTCTGTCAATATGATCTACTATTAATTGGTTACTTTCGGTTGAGCTCATCGTTACATTTGCAAATTGATCGGTGGGCTTTGTTGACATGCTCTGTGATGAACTCGTCTTATCTTGAGATTGAATGTGATAGTTAGTTCATACTTGAGCTCTATTTTATTACTTGCTACCGTCAATATGATGTCTTTGTTAATTGGTTACTTTCGGTTGAAAGCTAGTTATTACGATTCTTCATGTTCGGTTCTAGTGAGAGCATTAGGTTTTAGTTGGTAATCTAATGACTAGTTTGCGATTCTTCTAGTAGTCTGTATGAGCTCATTCAACTTTTCATTTGCCATCTTGATCTCTCTGATCAACCTCTGTTTGATGGAAGTTTAATCTGTTTTTAGTTAGATTGAGATCATTTGTGAGTTAAGCAAAGTATTGTTTAGAGCTCATAGTTTGAATTTATATTATCATATTCATTTTATGAAGAGTATAGACAATAGGATTGAGATGGCAAAGACTTGTTCTTTAGCTACTCTCCTTACGAGAGCACATAATATCATCAATCAATATGTTGGAATAGTGTCTACGGCACCGTGAGTTCTTGTGCGGCATCCTCTCTGTGAGTATTGCTCCTCTGTGGCGATTCGGTTGATCTTTGCATATATATATATATATATATATATATATATATATATATATATATATATATATATATATATATATATATATATATATATATTTGCAAGTGCTAGTTGATACCTTGATCTCGTATTAGTTCGATTTTTGAATCTATATGAAGATATTGCAAATTGATCAATGGGCTTTGTTGACATGCTCGTGATGAACTACATCTTATCTTGAGATTGAATGTGATAGTTAGTTCATACTTGAGCTCTATTGTATTACTTGCTCTTGTCAATATGATGTCTTGTTAATTGGTTACTTTCGGTTGAGCTCATAGTTCATTGCAAATTCATCGGTTGTATTGACTAGTTTGTGATTCTTCTAGTAGTCTCAGATGAGCTCATTCAACTTTTCATTTGCCATCTTGATCTCTATAGTCAACCTCTATTTGATCGAAGTTTAATCTGTTTTAGATTAATGCTTGAGATCATTTGACGATTAAGCAAAGTATTGTTTGGAGCTCATAGTTTGAATTTATATTATCATATTCATTTAATGAAGAGTATAGACAATAGGATTGAGATGGCAAAGACTTGTTCTTTAGCTACTCTCCTTCCGAGAGCACATAATATCATCAATCAATATGTTGGAATAGTGTCTGCGTGTAATCGTTAATCTCTAGACCTTTTATTGGTGAGAGTTTAATCCAGGCGGTTCTTATTAAGAACCGTGCTGTGATTCCTTTGCATTTCCTTAGAGAAGCTGGTGGATTAAGGAGTGTTAAATTCTTTAGGAATTATGCTTTAATGCTAATTAATTTTGTTGGGATTAATTCTGAAATTTTGCTAAAATCAGCATTTTTACAACAATCAAAAAAGAAAGTTTTACTTGATTCTATTTTGTTTCTATGTCTTTATTAAAGGCTAGTCTTACGTACATGAAGCATTAAACCTTTGCTTAGCATTTTCTTCGTCGATCTGACACACTTGAGTGTACCTTTGCTTCATGCCAATCCTCCACGGCATGAAGCGGATGGTACACTCCAAAGGTGTCGGGCTCGATGAAGTAGGCTCGAGCAAAGATAGGCTCGAGTAAAAGATTTGTATCACTAGTTTCTATCTATACAAAGATCATAAGAGAAGTGGTGGATTAAGGAGTGTTAGAATAGGAGCAGGGGAGGCGGTGAGCCCTAGAGCATTAAACCTTTGCTTAGCATTTTCTTCGTCGATCTCGACACACTTGAGTGTACCTTTGCTTCATGCCAATCCTCTCAAAGATGAAGGGTGGTACACTCCAAAGGTGTCGGGCTCGATGAAGTAGGCTCGAGCAAAGATTTGTATCACTAGTTTCTATCTATACAAAGATCACAAGAGAAGTGGTGGATTAAGGAGTGTTAGGAGTGTTAGAATAGAAGCTCATGGATTAAGCGGTGTTAGGAATGTTAGTAGTGCGTATGAGCTCATTCAACTTATCATTTGCCATCTTGATCTCTATAGTCAACCTCTGTATTTCTTCCCGAGATTAATTGTTTCATATTTATTTGGAATGTTAGTAGTCTGTATGAGTTCATTCAACTTTTCATTTGCCATCTTGATCTCTATAGTCAACCTCTCAGACTTCTTCACGAGAGCAAGTAAGCGAGATGGCAGAGGCACTGTCTTCGCCCCGTCACCGACGCCCGCAGATGGAAGAGGCGCCGACGAGGCCGCCAACACCGAGCCCGCAGATGGAAGAGGCACCGACGAGGCCGCCGTCACCGTCGACGATAATGACACGGAAGCGAGATGGCAGAGGACAATCAAAAATGCCTTTGGGCCGACTGGTCATCACGGAGGTCAGTGACTTTGGGGTCCCTCTGAGTCCCAAGAGATCAGCGGCGAGATTCCGGACCATCTGCGGGATACTTGCAAGGGAACGGGTCCTCATCACCACACCAACGTGGAAGGACTCGACGAAGAAGCGAAAGTATGTGGGGAGAACTTTCAGAGAAGTTCACTATTCCGTAGCACATGTGGCACGCGCGGCGACGGACGGCGATGCTCACGATGGGTAAATCGTGGAGGACCTTCAAGAGCATTCTTGTCACGAAGTACGTGAACACGGGTCAGACGCCCTTCGCGCAGTACAGATTCTTGACGCGG
Source organism: Phyllostachys edulis (assembly GCA_036346405.1). NCBI lineage: Eukaryota > Viridiplantae > Streptophyta > Magnoliopsida > Poales > Poaceae > Phyllostachys > Phyllostachys edulis. The sequence continues at coordinate 30,092,791 of CM070550.1, read as the reverse complement.
GAAGCATGGGACACCTTTGTGGCTATGAAAACGACGGCTGAATTTAAGGAGCAAAGTGCAACGCACAAAGCTCTCCAGACACGAAACACTCACCCGCACAAACTCGGCACCGCTGGTTACGCGGGTAAATACGAGGAATGGGCGGCGGAGAAGGAGAACCCGTTTCCTGATGTCAGAGACCCGCGTTCCCTAAGCTGGTTAAAAGCGAGGGCAAAAGTCTCGTCTTCGGGCAGCATCTCCTTCACAAACCCGGCAGACCAGGAAGTGTCCCAACGTGTGGTAAATATATCGAACTACTAAGTTGTTAATAAGTCCATAACTTCATAGTGCCTATAATAATGTGATGACCTCTTGTAGCGTGACTTGACTGCCCAAGCTTCCCAAGGCTCCTTCCATGCAGACAGGGAGAAGGATATACTATCTACGGCATTGGGAAACAAAGAGCACCCGGGTCGCACGCGAGGCCTTGGGGTTAACATACCTTGGAGTCATGGATTCGCGGACGACTACTGCACGTATAGGACTAGGAAGAGATCCAAGGCCGAGCACGACAACTAGTTGGTACAGATGATTACTAACCAATTTCAAGTACAGATGGCAAGATTGCAGAGTCAAATGGATATACTCATGAGCGGTGATGCATAAGCCGCCCGCTAATTCGGGAGGCGTCCTCCTCGGCGTCGGAGTAGCGTCGGCGTCAAGATAATTGTGAACATGACGACGTCCGACACCGATAGAGCGACATCAAGGTAACGTACATCTATGGAATGCACCAAAGATAGACCTATAGGACGCCTTAGCTAATTGCGTGATCGCTTTGTAGGAGCCGACACCTGTAAGCTCCAAGTGAGGATGGATGGGTCCCTTTGTATTGAGGTGCGTGGGGATGGTGTATCCATACGAGGAAGGGGTAGTGCGAAAGATGCTGCCGGTGGTGCACGGTTACGCCAGGTCCGGTGGATATGGTACATGTCAATTTCCGAGCCGCCCCGCTGAAGATTTGTTCGAACGAAGAGATCACAACACTAGGGATGCCGTCCTCTCTTTTATTCAATGGCCCAAGAAGGACATCGCTCGACCCGAGAGGTGCCGCGATCCGACACGACCATTCCTCTCCAACGGGACCCTCGATGACTCCACCTCATGTTTCGCCTCAGAAGGCCACCTCTTCGATTCCCGTGGAGAAGACGCCGAAGGAACAGCAAAAGCGTGCCGTCATATCGGTTCCCGAGTCGTCTCACAAGAAGACGCTGCCAATCGCTAAGGCCAACTCGAAATCGACGAACGTTAAGCCGCCTCCCAAGTCCGGGAAGTCTGCGATACCCGGGAACTACATCATCGGAAAACCATTGTGCTCCGACGCAGTATTGATACACGCTGGATATGCTTGGCAGGCTTTGCATGCTTGGTACTTGGAGAAGACCCAAAAGAAGGGGTGTGATACTGGAATCATCGTCAGATACGAGGACAAGCATTTCTTCAACGGGACGAGGTACTTCGTTGTAGGGCTTCAATGACTTATTTGAACTATTCAACCTCGTTGGCCTCGACGTCTCGCTTCTACGATGTTGGACCTTCGTAAGCGCGTATAATCAAGTTCTACATTCATGTAATACCGATAAATATCACAACTCATTGCTTATGTATAGATACATCTTTGAAAAATGTCCGGAATGGAAAGAACCGGTGGGTTTCCTCGACCCACATGTGGTATCGTTGCAAACCATCCAACAAGACTTGTCCTTCGTCGAGAAATACATAACGAGGTCATTGCTTCGTTAGACGAACATGAAGTACATAGTGGTGCCCTACAACCAGGGGTAAGTGTCACTACTTGCTATACAAATTTCATTTGTACTTTATACGCAGCACGAACTTAGGTTTAATAACTATAGCGACATACATGAGTAGGTACCATCGATCCTTTTAGTTATTACACCCAAGAGGAACCATGTGATATACCTTGATTCCCTAAACCGCAACAAGCATGACTTCAAAGATTCTAAGAGGAATACTGAGAGGTATGCTCATTTCCTCCTTACATAACTCTATTGTAGTCTTCATTCGCTTGAAATGGCCGAGGATAACTTTTTGAATCATGTAGGTCGTTCATCAATTATGTTGCCAACAAAGGAATATACAATGGAAAGAGCGCCTAACTAACACAGGATGGATTTTCGATGACGCTACAACACGATAATCCTATATCATACTTCATAATAACGCGTCTCGAACCGACTATACCTATATATGTAATTCTATTTTTGCAAAGGTTGCCAAAGAAAAAGATGATGAGTTATGTGCAATCTACATACGCTATCATATGCGACTAATCCTTAGAGCAAGGAAGAAGGATCCCGAGGTTTGTCAATCTCGAAATAATTATTTCCTAATTATAAATTTAAATATATATAGCTTACCACTTTACTCTTAATTGGTAGCGTGTCTTGGATTTACAATGTGATTCACTCGTTGCGGAAGAGATCAAGGACATTCGAGGAAGCTCGCACCTTTATCAACACGTAAATCATTAACGATAATGGAGAGTTTCACTCCGCCAACCGAGAGCATCACCCGCCGACACCTCTCAACGTAAACAATTGTAATCCGGTTGTAACTATAGCGACAATACTTGAACAAATGCAATCTTTTGTAATTTATTTTGAGTAATGATCACTTTGAGTTGTCAACAATTGATTATCTCTAATGAATCTGTTTTTGTGCATGCTTGAATCTGTTTTTGTGCATGCTTGTTTTCAGAGGGCATGGCTAGCAATTCCTGAGGCTAGCCAGAAAAACAGCAAAATTGTGGTCAGGGTATGAGCTATCACAGACGGTTTTTGTTAAAACCGCTCAGTGAAGGCAAGTATCACAGAGCGGTTTTATCGAAAACCGCTGCGTGATACGAGAATATCACTGACGGTTATCAAAACAAACCGTCGTGATCCAAGAATATCACGAGCGGTTCTAAACAAAAGCCGCATGCGTGATATTCACAAATCACTGACGGTTTTATTTAGAACCGCTCGTGATATTCTCGATCACGCAGCGATTTTAGTTGAAACCGCGTGATACTAGCCTTCACTGAGACGGTTTTTAGTAAAACCATACGTGACATTTAAATATCACGACGGTTTTTGCCGCTCGTGATAATATCTCGTTATCACAGACCAACAAACATAGACGGTTCGGAAACCGTCTGTGATGACAGTTCCGAACCGTCTGTGATGTGGCTTCCTGTAGTAGTGGCCCTAGATGACATGCAAGTACCCAGGACTAAGGTAAAACCGGTACGATACTCTTTCCATGGGATCGTACTGGGATCTTCAGCCAAACCAATTGGCCAAGTTTCTCTTCCTTTAATATTTGGTTCACCAAGTAATTTCAGGACAGAGAAAATCTCCTTTGATGTGGTCGACTTCGAGACGGCATATAACGCCATACTCGGACGACCAACTTTGGCAAAATTCCTAATGGCTACTCACTATGGATATCAATGTATTAAGATGCCAGGTCCCAAAGGAATAATCTGTAACATCCTAATTCTGAAAATGAGGAGAAATTAAAACTTTTTCTTCAATTGAGAATGCTTGCCCAAATCTGTAATTCTTGCAAAGGAATTATGGAAAATCCAAACTCAAAAATCAACTTCTCCAGTTCACTCCTATCAAAAACCTCCTTGGTAAAATCTTGTGCCAAACCTCTGTAAACATTTTTCCCAAGTTCTTGGGATGACTTGTAGCACCTCTGAATTTTCTCATAATTTTTAGAAATTGTTTGAGTAGTTTTGGAGGCGAGTCAAACCAAGTCAAAGCTGGTCAAACCCTAATGTCCAAACCTTCTGAAATTTCTGGAGAAAAATGCAGGGCATTGAAACCTCTGGAAATTTTATGGTAGGTTCATCATCAGGTCAGAAAGCTCCAGTTAAATTTTTATAAATTTTGGAGTTGTTTTGATCCTCAATTAAATCCACAAAATCTCAGTTCCAAATTCAAACCCTAATTGATTTTCCTTTGTTCCTCGGCGCGAGTCGCTTGGGCTCGAGCCAACGGACTCGATCGAGTCCACTAACGGCACTCGGCTCGGGCGCTGGGCGCTAACTCGTGGGCCGTTGGATTCTTATCGTCTTGCGCACGATCGCAGAACCCTTCACCCACTCGATCCTTCTTCGCCGCTCGATCAAAATCCGACGGCGGCCACTTCATCCTCTTCCTCGCTTCGCCCGCGCTCGCGGCGCTTGAGGCCATGGCAGAGGCGTGGCGTGGGCAGCGGTCGTCATGTCACCTCGGTGCGAGCTTCAACGGGTCGCTCAGCAGAGCATTAAATGCTCGTCGCTGCACCGCCTTGAGGTCCTCGCCTTACTGCTCCGCCGCCCTCGGTGCTCCTTGGTGGTCAAAGCACCCGAGGCCTCCATGCCGTTGCTCTCTGCCCTCTTTGCTACTTAAGCACCGGTCCTCCTTCCTTGCCTTCTTTTCACTATTGCAGACTCTAGCTAGCACCCACTCGTCTTGCTGGAGCTCCAAACAACCACTGCACCTCGCCGCCATTTTCGCCCGTGAAGCTCGTCGGTGGAACTGGTGCTCCAGTGGCGCCCTTGCTCCCTTCTCTGTTCCCATTCCTCCCTCTACCCTCTTGGAGCAACCACCCTAACTCGATTTGGCTTACATCAGACAGCGTGTCCGCAATCGGAGTTTCCCCATTTTCGCCATGAGCACCCATCGTCGTCTCCAAATGACAGTGAGTCCTCCTCCTCCAATTCCTTTCTCTGGTGGCATCGGTGGGAGGTATGGAACCTGCCCCGATGACGCGGTCTCACCGACGGCCCAGTCACTCTCTCGCGTCTTCGTCTCCTTCGCGGCAAGCCTCTCCGCCACGGTGCTCCTCCGACCTCTCCCCGCCTCCGCGACCTCCGGTATACTCTGGTAGTCCTTAGTGGCTTTGGCACCGCTCAAGTGAACCGCGCGGAGCAGCAAGCATTGTCATCGTTCCGTGCTTTCCACCTCCGCTGTCGCCGCGTCGCCGCTCGTCCACCATCGCAGTGTGAGTGAGTACCAGAGGGTGCGCAATGCTATTGCGCACCCATCCCACAGCACCCACTCGCACCGCCGTCTTTGTTGGTCGCCGGCGATGAGCCATGGACCGCATCGGGGTCAATTGTCGGACGCGCCGTCGTCATTTTCGGTTAGGCGACGTGGCTCATTAGGGGCCGTCCATTCTTGTGATCTATGGTCTAGATCGCGTAGGAATTTGTTCTTCGTTCACTGTGAACCGTCCATCTCGCGATGTGCGGCCGAGGTTCGCTTCGACACTCGCTAGTTCATCGTGTGGGCGTGGTCGTGAGCCGCCCATCTCAAGATCAACGCCCACGACCACGCGTCTTCGCAGCGGAATCCAAAGCGTCGCGTTGGATTCAACGTGGACCGTTGGATCCAAGATCAACGGTCCCCGTTCATCGTCTCCAGCGGCAAGGCGCGTCTTGGCTGTTCCGTGGTTGTGAGCCGTCCGATTCAAAATCAACGCCCACAATCGCCCACGCCATTATTGATTTCGGATTTCCGATAGGTTTATTTATGAACCGAAAAAGGTATTAATCTTTAGAAATGCATATCTTTTTCATGTGAATTCATTTTAGATGATTCGATCGTGTTAATTCTGTTATAATCTCAACTTTAATCTAAAAATGTTTAGGAGATTAAAATGACTCCAGAAAAACCTGAAATTAAATTCTAATCTTTCTCAGTTTTATTAAATGCATTAAAATTTCAGTTAAATGGTAAAATGCATAACAAATTCATTATAACTCCTTTTTAGTTGAAATAAATTTTGTTAATTCTGTGATTAACTGTACTTCAGTCTAAAAATAGCTTTAATCATGTTATAGTTACAAGAATGTCCAGGATTAACTTTAACTTTGTATAGGCTTTAATTGTTTCACTAGAAATCCTTTAACTTGTAAAATGCATAACTAATTATCTGTAAACTCTTTTTGCGTGAATCCAAGTTTGTTGGATTCCTCTATGGATGAACTTACTAGGAAAAATAGTTTTGAACATGTTACTGTTTCCAGGAAAAATAATCATGCATTATAATTTTGTTCAAGTTCTTGTTTCAAAAATTAATAGAAGGTGCATTATAGCTCCAATTGAGATGAATCCAATTTGGTTGTTCATCTTATGAGGTGCTTATGCTACCTTAAAAATTTCAGCTCCTCTGCATGTCTAGAAATTTTTGCGATGAATAGTAGCACATGTTTAATTAATAAAGCTGAGCAGAATTGATTTGATCATAACTTTTGCATTGAGAATCCAAATCAATTGATTCTTGTTGCTAAATTCATGATAAATCATTACCTTGCTGCTGTAAAATTTTCAAGTCTTTTGGAGAAAGTTGGCTGTTGAGTCTTTTTGGTTTCTTTGTTCTTATCGGTTCTTTTTCGCTCTTTCGTTAGGGTTTCGACATTTGTGGTAATCCCGAGAGTGACCCTCAGCCACAACTTGAGCAACAACAGCAAGGCAAGCAGTTTGATCATATCCCCTCTAACGCCCCATTACTTTAAAGGTTAATATATTGTTTTACTTCTATGTATGCATGCTACTTTGTGTTAAATGTCGCTAGCAAGCCTATAGTTGCATAATCTGTAGGAATTGTTCATCCTCTACTACCATGAGCCTAGGTTATTTGCTGTGGTTTGAGCTCGTTGGATGAGCTCTTATCACTTAGTAGTTTTCGATTTAAATTGCTTAGACATGCTTAGCTATCGGTAGTAATGGGCGATCATCGACTTAGTCGATGGTCTTGATCACACAAATCTAATTATTACTCCTTTATGTCCAGCACTTGTGCTTTGTTATTTTGTAAAGTCAAAATCTGAAACTAAAAGTTTGATTTGGACTTGGGCATATTGGATGGATGGTGTGGTTTTGGATGCGGTAGTATGCCCGAGTCATTAGGACCGAGTTACTTGCGCCACCGTTTCGAGCATTTTGCGTGCTAACCACACGAGGGCATATGGAACCCTCTTGACTAAGTACTTTGGGCGGTGCTAATTGGGGTCGCTTCGGTTGGTGTGTTTTTAAAGATAAAATGTGTGTGTGTGGTGTGGGAATTGAGCGTTGGCGCACCGGTTAGGTTGTCTATTGTGTCCTTATCCCGTGGGTTGTGCGGGTCGAATTAGCATCGCCCATTGGAAATATCTCGTAGGACTTAGCCGTGCCGACATACCAACGGAAGTGTGCTTGGCGAAAAGGCGGTCGGACGTGTGGGTACATTGGTACACCCCGCAGGTTAAAACTATTCAATAGCCTCGCCCTAGGTTATGGACACGCCGAAAGCCCGTGAGAACTAGACTACAACCTTTAATTAAAACTTGACATGGTTGGTATGAATGGATGTTCATGCTATTGTTGTGGTGACTTGGGTTAGTCACTTCCAGGATGTTCTTGTTGTTGTTATCATGTTATTATCTCGTTGTTATTTCAACAATTAAAATGCTTTGCCAAATTGCCTTCAATCTATTATGTTATTGCAAATGAAACTTGCTTTGTGCTAAAATGAGTCCAAAGCCTCACCCACTTAAATAAAGCTTGCATGTAGCTATTTATAGTTACGTTATCTCACACGTAAGTCTTATGGAGTACTTTATGTACTCATCGCCCGTGGTTGTGGCATTTTGTGGCTTTTGTTGCAGAGGAAGAAGGAGAGCTCCAAGAGCCTCTCTTTTGTGCTACGTGTTGCGCCTTCTTGACGACTAGCTTGGCGGTCGGTCAGATGCCTAGGGTTAAGGCACACCGATTGGCTTTGTGTTATAGCCATCTTTATGGCACTTTTGCTTCCGCTGTTATCTTAGTAGTACTTGTTGTTATTTGGCCAGAAGGACCCTCTTTTGTAATAGCCTATTCCTATTAATATTAACTTCTGGTTTGTTGCTTATGTACTATGTGTTGTATGGAATTGATACATTCTTTTGTTGTGAGGTATGTATCTTGCATTCAGGAAGTATACATCTCTCGAGACTGGGTTTATTTGGTTGATAATACTAGGGTCAATTGGATGACTAAGTATTATGAGCTTAATAAAACCGGGGTCTCACAAAAGTTGGTATCAGAGCCGTCTTGACCGTAGTAACGCAAGCTTGGTCGTCTTTAGGATATTTTGAAAACCTAATTTCAAAGTATCAAATGGGTTTTGAAAGCTTAAGAAAATTCTCAGATTTTATTCCTCATCTATCTTAGCTTTCTCTTCTCATCTTACTCTAATTTGAGTTTTAAAAGTTGTTTTCCTCTCTTCCCTTCTACAAAATAGTTGTTATCGATTAATTGGGTTTTGGATAACTTATGAGAGTTCTAAATGTGAAATCTTGGCTGCCTTTTGGTGAAGAATAGAAGTGTTTGGAGCCGAAATACAAATCTGGAAATTTTGGACAGCCAACAAGCATTTCCGGACAGCAAGCTCAAAGGTTCCAATTAGGGTAGAGAATGAGAGGTTAAATCAACTAAAAAAAATTATGGGAATAAAAGGGTAAGATGTGATACTAGTTAGCTAAGTATCTAACACTTATTTCGCTGCATTAACCTTGCTCTCTAATAGTTTTAGATCTCATCTCACAATCTGATTTTTAATCTTCTCGATCAATTACTCGTTCATTCAATACGGGTTAGTTGAGTTGAGAAGTTGAGCCTTGCTTTTGGTGTTTCTTGGCTGTTTTTAGAGTCTTTTAGAAGCTTCTAAAGTTAATTTACTCGCTGTTTTGGCTTTCGTTTAGGGTGATATTTCATTCCCCTAGTCGATCGCTTTTGCTTCTTTTAAAGGCTTGTTTTGAGTCTAGTTGCTAACCAAAATTTCTTGTAACAGATGGCGGGCCTTTTCGTAGCGGCCAAGGCGATCGGTGGTCCGGACGAAGAGCTTCCTCCTCCTCCGACCATGGCCGAGGTTCTTCTTCAGATCGAAGCAACCGCGGATGACAGAGAGTTCTATGGGCGTCATCGCGCAACACCACCGCACTTACCGGAGCTTCAGGATCGGGCAAGGAACGCCCATCGACCTCGTGGGGGCCTTCTTGAGTTCTTCGTACTCAGCCCCTACCTTTTCTCGGTCGAGGACCCTTTGGATGCGGACGATTGGCCGTCTTGTGGGCGGAAGCCAGATAGCGATGCCGGGAGCACGAGAAGGCGCTGTTTGCATCGCACCATTGGAGGGTGCGACTTTGTCATGGTGGGAGAATTTTCTCGCCATGCAGCCCGCAGACCACACCGTTTCTTGGGAGGAGTTTCAGTCGCCTTCCGCCGATCTCATATCCTGCCGGCTTGATGGAGATCAAGAAGCGGGAGTTTTTCTTGCGCTCAAGCAAGGGCGAGCTTCATCATGGAGTATGTATCGAGTTCAACCATCTAGCTCGTTATGCTCACGAGGATGTGGCCACCGATATGGCTAAGTAGGCCAAGTTCAGCGTGGCTTGTCCGAGGAGTGAAGGACAAGCTATCCATTGTCGACTTTCACGATTTCCGGACCTTGGTCGACAAGGCCATCGTCACGAGCATGCGGCTCGAGAGCTTATGGATTCCGAAGCGCAAGTGGGAGACTTACAAGTCTTCCAAGTCCGATTCCTTCCGTCCTCGCTTGGCGGTCTTGAGGTTCGATCTCGATCCTCGGCACCCCGAGGTCACCGCCTGTTCCTCATCCTTCGCAGCGCGTGCCCGACACACGTCGCCGCTAGTCGAGTGGCTCCGCAATCCGGCGGCCAATGTCACTTGTTTCTTCTGCGGCGAAGGGCATTATGCCAATCAATGCCCTAAGAAGACCGGAGCGACCCCTCGTCCTAATGGAGGACGCGGCAAGGAGGTGGATCTTCGCAGACCGAAGATCGCCCCGCTACCTGTAGGCGTGGGTAGTGGCAGCGTCAACGCCGTCACCGCAGAGGAGGCTCAGAGGCACCGACGTCGTGCTAGGTACACTTTCGTTAACTCTCACCCGCCATTGTCTTGTTTGATTCAGAGCATCTCATTCCTTTGTTTACGAAGTCTTTTCTTGCTGTTGGAGAGCTTCTTTTCTCTCCATTGTCGGTCCCCTTACTTATTCGCTCTCTGGTTCGGAGTTGAGAGTGAATCTGAGTGTAGGATGTTCCTATCAAGATCGAAGGAGTAAGGTTCTTAGCAAACCTTATCCTTCTCCATTCAGCGAGTCTAGATATAATTCTTGGCATGGATTGGTTGTCTCAAAGACATGGGACAAATCGATTGCGCCAGAAGCTCATCTCTATCTAGTCCCTCCATGAAGCAGGTTCGCCACCGAAAGTCGCTAGATCCGCATCTCTTCGCTTGAAGCGAAACCCGCTCTAGATATTAGCGAAGTCCCAACAGTTTGTGACTTCGTTGATGTCTTTCCCGCAGATCTTCCGGGAATGCCACCCGTTCGAGACCTCGAGTTTGTCATTGAGTTGGCTCCCGGTACCGCCCCTATCTCAAAGAGGCCTTATCGGATGCCACCGAACGAGTTGGTGGAGTTGAAGAAGCAATTAAGTGAGCTGCAAGAGAAGGGTTTCATCCGCCCTAGCTCATCTCCTTGGGGTTGTCCAGCAATCTTCGTAAAGAAAAAGGACGGTACCTTACGCATGTGCGTTGATTACCGCCCACTTAATGAAGTGATGAAAGAACAAGTATCCATTGCCCGCATCGACGATCTCTTCGATCAATTAACCGGAGCTCGAGTTTTCTCCAAGATTGATTTGAGAGTGGGATATCATCGAGTTGGATTCGACCGAGGATATTCCAAAGACGGCGTTTCTACTCGCCACGGCTTGTATGAGTACGTTGTCATGTCATTCGCTTAACCAATGCTCCGCCTTGTTCATGAATCTCATGAATTCGGTATTCATGGAGTATTTGGATAAGTTTGTCGTGGTCTTCATCGATGATATTCTTATCTACTCCAAGAACGATGAGGAACACGCCGAGCATCTGAAGCTTGTGTTAGGCAAGGCTGCGTGAGCACCACCAGACTGTGAAGTTGACAAGTGTGCATTCGGTTGAAGGAAGTGTCCTTTTTAGGCCACGTTCTTTCGGCAGAGGCGAGCCGTTGACCCTAGCAAGGTCAGCGATGTTCTTTCATGGAGTCACTGCCGGTCACCGGCGCGGAGTTTTCTTGGTTTAGCGGGATACTATCGCCGCTTTATCGAGAACTTCTCCAAGATCATGGCCGATGACGGAGTTGCTCAAAAGGACAAGAAGTTCTTGTGGTCGGATGCTTGTGAGGAAAGTTTTCAAGTACTCAAGAAGCGTTTGACCACCGCTCCGCTCTTGTTCTTCCCGATATCCATCGAAGCTTCGATATCTTTTGCGATGCTTCTCGTCGAGGCCTCGGTTGCGTCCTTATGCAAGAAGGCAAGGTAGTGGCCTATGCATCAAGGCAATTGAGACCTCATGAGCTCAACTATCCTACCCATGATTTGGAGTTAGCGCTGTGATTCATGCACTTAAGATCTGGCGACATTACCTAATCGAATCGTTGTGAAGTGTATTCGGATCACAAAAGCTTAAAGTACTTGTTCACGGCGACTGAACCTCGTGCAAAGGAGATGGTTGGAGTTGATCAAGGATTATGATATGGGTATTCACTACCATCCGGGCAAGGCTAATGTCGATTGCCGGCGCGCTTAGTCGTAAAGCGCATTGCAATGCCTTGTTGTCCAAGGAGCTTGACCCACTCTTCGGAAGAATTTCAGCGTCTCAACTTGAGCTTAGTTGAGCATGGTTCTCTCTTTGCCTTGGTTGTGCAACCAACCTTGGTGGATCGGATCAAGTCCGCTCGGCGATCGGATATAGGAGTGAGCCACATTAAGGAAAATGCCAAGAACGGAACGACCAAATGCTTTTCTCGAGGATGAGCATGGTGTTGTGAGGTTCGCAACGCCTTGTGGTTCCAAAGGACATGGAGTTGCGAATTTGATCCTCCATGAAGCCCATGATTCGCCTTTATCCATTCATCCGGGGCCACAAAGATGTATCAAGATCTCCGCCAGAGATTTTGGTGGACCCGAATGAAGAGGGAGATTGCGGTTCGTTCGAAGAGCGGCGTGTGTCGTCGTGTTAAGGCCGAAGCATCGGCGTCTGCAGATCGCTTCACCTTTGCTGTCTTGGGAATGGAAGTGGGATTCGTCGGCATGGACTTTATCACCGGTCTACCCACGTCCCCAAGAAGAATGATGCCATTTGGGTTGTCATTGATCGGTTGACTAAAGTAGCACATTTCTTGCGGTGCGGGCCAAGATTTCGTTGGTCAATTGGCGACCTCTATGTTTCCCGCATCGTGTGCTTGCATGGTGTGCCCAAGACAATTGTCTCGGATCGTGGTTCTCTTTTCACCTCTCGCTTTTGGCATAGTTTGCAAGAGGCTATGGGAACCCGTTTACCTTTAGCACAAAGATATCATCCTCAAACCGATGGTCGACCGAGAGGGTCAACCAAGTTTTGGAAGACATGCTTCGTGCTTGTGTCCTTTCCTATGGGAAGCATTGGCGAAATGCTTGCCATTCGCCGAAGTTTTCTTACAACAACGACTTTTCGAGGCCGGTCTCGGCATGGCACCTTTTGAGGCCTTATACGGAGAAAGTGTAGAACCCGTTGAACTGGTCAGAGACCGGTGAGAGACCTCTCTTTGGCCCGGACTCAATCAATGAGGCTGAGCGCCAAGTCCAGCTTATTCGTGAGCGGTTTGCGCACGGCTCAATCAAGCAAAAGAGCTATGCGGATCGCCGTCGTCGTGAGTTGAGCTTTGAGCCCAATGACTTTGTTTATCTCAAAGTCTCTCCTCTGAAGGGCCATCAACGTTTCGGCGTCAAGGGCAAGTTAGCTCCTCGATATGTTGGTCCATACCGCGTTATCGAGAAGAAGGGAGCTGTTGCCTACAAGTTGGAATTGCCATCTGCACTTGAGGGGGTACATGATGTCTTCCATGTATCCCAGCTAAAGAAGTGCCTCCGTGTTCCAACTGAGGAAGCTCCGTTGGAAGCTCTCGATGTTCAGGAAGATTTGACCTATCGCGAGCACCCTGTTCGCATACTCGATGAGTCTGAACGAAGAACGAGGAATAAGACCATTAAGTTCCTTAAAGTTCAGTGGTCGAACCATTCTGAGGATGAGGCCACTTGGGAAAGGGAAGATCGTCTGCGTGCGGACTATCCCTCTTTCTTCCCCGAGTGAGCCAAATCTCGGGACGAGATTTTTGTAAGGAGGGGAGGTTTTGTAACATCCCAATTCTGAAAATGAGGAGAAATTAAAACTTTTTCTTCAATTGAGAATGCTTGCCCAAATCTGTAATTCTTGCAAAGGAATTATGGAAAATCCAAACTCAAAAATCAACTTCTCCAGTTCACACCTATCAAAAACCTCCTTGGTAAAATCTTGTGCCAAACCTCTGTAAATATTTTTCCCAAGTTCTTGGGATGACTTGTAGCACCTCTGAATTTTCTCATAATTTTTAGAAATTGTTTGAGTAGTTTTGGAGGCGAGTCAAACCAAGTCAAAGCTGGTCAAACCCTAATGTCCAAACCTTCTGAAATTTCTGGAGAAAAATGCAGGGCATTGAAACCTCTGGAAATTTTATGGAAGGTTCATCATCAGGTCAGAAAGCTCCAGTTAAATTTTTATAAATTTTGGAGTTGTTTTGATCCCTCAATTAAATCCACAAAATCTCAGTTCCAAATTCAAACCCTAATTGATTTTCACTGTTCCTCGGGCGCGAGTCAGGCTTGGGCTCGAGCCAACGGACTCGGTCGAGTCCACTAACGGCACTCCGGCTCGGGCGCGCGGGCGCTAACTCGTGGGCCGTTGGATTCTTATCGTCGCGGCGACGCATCACAGAACCCTTCACCCACTCGATCCCTTCTCTGCCGCTCGATCAAAATCCGACGGCGGCCACTTCATCCTCTTCCTCACGCTCGCCCGCTCTCGTGTGCACGCAGGGCCATGGCAGAGGCGTGAGCGTGGGCAGCGGTCATCATGTCACCTCGGTGCAGGCTTCAACGGGTCGCTCCGCAGAGCATTAAATGCTCGTCGTGCACCGCCCTTGAGGTCCTCGCCTTACCTGCTCCCGTCGCCCTCAGTGCTCCCTTGGTGGTCAAAGCACCCGAGGCCTCCATGCCGTTGCTCCTCGCCTCTTTGCTACTTAAGCACTGGTCCTCCTTCCTTGCCTTCTTTTCACTATTGCGCAGACTCTAGCTAGCACCCACTGCCTTTTTGGAGCTCCAAACAACCCTTGCACTCGCCGCCATTTTCGCCCGTGAAGCTCGTCGGTGGAACCGGTGCTCGATGGCGCCCTTGCTCCCTTCTCTGCTCCCATTCCTCCTCTACCCTCTTGGAGCAACCACCCTAACTCGATTTGGCTTACTGCAGACAGCGTGTCCGCAATCGGAGTTTCCCCATTTTCGCCATGAGCACCCATCGTCGTCTCCAGCGACAGTGAGTCCTCCTCCCTCCAATTCCTTTCTCTGGTGGCATCAGTGGGAGGTATGGAACCTGTCCTGATGACGCGGTCTCACTGATTTGGCCCAGGTCACTCTCTCCGCGTCTTCGTCTCCACTGCCGGCAAGCCTCTCCGCCACCAGTGCTCCTCCGACCTCTCCCGCCCCTCCGCGACCTCCAGGTATACTCCTGGTAGTCCTTAGTGGCTTTGGCACCCGCTCAAGTGAACCGCAGCGGAGCAGCAAGCATTGTCATCGTTCCCGTGCTTTCCACCTCCGCTCGCCGCCGGCGCCGCCGCTCGTCCACCACCGCAGGTGTGAGTGGTACCAGAGGGTGCGCAATGCTATTGCGCACCCATCCCTGGCACCCACTCGCACCGCCGTGCTGTTGGTCGCCGGCGATGAGCCATGGACCGCGTCGGGGTCAATTGTCGGACGCGCCGTCGTCGTTTTCAGTTAGGCGACGTGGCTCATTAGGGGCCGTCCATTCTTGTGATCTGTGGTCTAGATCGCGTAGGAATTTGTTCTTCGTTCACTGTGAACCGTCCATCTCGCGATGTGCGGCTGAGGTTCGCTCAGACACTCGCTAGTTCACTGTGTGGGCGTGGTCGTGAGCCGTCCATCTCAAGATCAACGGCCCACGACCACCGCGTCTTCGCGCGCGCGGAATCCAAACGCGTCGCGTTGGATTCAACGTGGACCGTTGGATCCAAGATCAACGGTCCCCGTTCATCGTCTCCGCGCGGCCGCGCGTGCGCTGTTCCCGTGGTTGTGAGCCGTCCGATTCAAAATCAACGGCCCACAATCGTCCACGCCATTATTGATTTCCGGATTTCCCGATAGGTTTATTTATGAACTGAAAAAGGTATTAATCTTTAGAAATGCATATCTTTTTCATGTGAATTCATTTTTAGATGATTCCAGTCGTGTTAATTCTGTTATAATCTCAACTTTAATCTAAAAATGTTTAGGAGATTAAAATGACTCCAGAAAAACCTGAAATTAAATTCTAATCTTTCTCAGTTTTATTAAATGCATTAAAATTTCAGTTAAATGGTAAAATGCATAACAAATTCATTATAACTCCTTTTTAGTTGAAATAAATTTTGTTAATTCTGTGATTAACTGTACTTCAGTCTAAAAATAGCTTTAATCATGTTATAGTTACAAGAATGTCCAGGATTAACTTTAACTTTGTATAGGCTTTAATTGTTTCACTAGAAATCCTTTAACTTGTAAAATGCATAACTAATTATCTGTAAACTCTTTTTGCGTGAATCCAAGTTTGTTGGATTCCTCTACGGATGAACTTACTAGGAAAAATAGTTTTGAACATGTTACTGTTTCCAGGAAAAATAATCATGCATTATAATTTTGTTCAAGTTCTTGTTTCAAAAATTAATAGAAGGTGCATTATAGCTCCAATTGAGATGAATCCAATTTGGTTGTTCATCTTATGAGGTGCTTATGCTACCTTAAAAATTTCAGCTCCTCTGCATGTCTAGAAATTTTTGCGATGAATAGTAGCACATGTTTAATTAATAAAGCTGAGCAGAATTGATTTGATCATAACTTTTGCATTGAGAATCCAAATCAATTGATTCTTGTTGCTAAATTCATGATAAATCATTACCTTGCTGCTGTAAAATTTTCAAGTCTTTTGGAGAAAGTTGGCTGTTGAGTCTTTTTGGTTTCTTTGTTCTTATCGGTTCTTTTTCGCTCTTTCGTTAGGTTTCGACATTTGTGGTAATCCCGAGAGTGACCCTCAGCCACAACTTGAGCAACAACAGCAAGGCAAGCAGTTTGATCATATCCCCTCTAACGCCCCATTACTTTAAAGGTTAATATATTGTTTTACTTCTATGTATGCATGCTACTTTGTGTTAAATGTCGCTAGCAAGCCTATAGTTGCATAATCTGTAGGAATTGTTCATCCTCTACTACCATGAGCCTAGGTTATTTGCTGTGGTTTGAGCTCGTTGGATGAGCTCTTATCACTTAGTAGTTTTCGATTTAAATTGCTTAGACATGCTTAGCTATCGGTAGTAATGGGCGATCATCGACTTAGTCGATGGTCTTGATCACACAAATCTAATTATTACTCCTTTATGTCCAGCACTTGTGCTTTGTTATTTTGTAAAGTCAAAATCTGAAACTAAAAGTTTGATTTGGACTTGGGCATATTGGATGGATGGTGTGGTTTTTGGATGCGGTAGTATGCCTGAGTCATTAAGGACCGAGTTACTTGCGCCACCGTTCTGAGCATTTTGCGTGCTAACCACACGAGGGGCATATGGAACCCCTCTTGACTAAGTACTTTGGGCGGTGCTAATTGGGGTCGCTCGGTTGGTGTGTTTTTAAAGATAAAATGTGTGTGTGTGGTGTGGGAATTGAGCAGTGGCAGACCGGTTAGGCTGTCTATTGTGTCCTTATCCCCGTGGGTTGTGCGGGTCAGAATTAGCACTGTCCATTGGAAATGTCTCGTAGGACTTAGCCGTGCCGACATACCAACGGAAGTGTGCTTGGCGAAAAGGCGGTCTGACGTGTGGGTACATTGGTACACCCCTGCAGGGTTAAAACTATTCGAATAGCCTCGTCCTAGGTTATGGACACGCTCGGAAACGCCCCGTGAGAACTAGACTACAACCTTTAATTAAAACTTGACATGGTTGGTATGAATGGATGTTCATGCTATTGTTGTGGTGACTTGGGTTAGTCACTTCCAGGATGTTCTTGTTGTTGTTATCATGTTATTATCTCGTTGTTATTTCAACAATTAAAATGCTTTGCCAAATTGCCTTCAATCTATTATGTTATTGCAAATGAAACTTGCTTTGTGCTAAAATGAGTCCAAAGCCTCACCCACTTAAATAAAGCTTGCATGTAGCTATTTATAGTTCTGTTATCTCACACGTAAGTCTTGCGGAGTACTTTATGTACTCATCTGCCCGTGGTTGTGGTATTTTTGTGGCTTTTGTTGCAGAGGAAGAAGGAGAGCTCCAAGAGCCTCTCTTTTGTGCTACGTGTTGCAGCTTCTTCGATGACTAGCTTGGCGGTCCGGTCAGATGCCTAGGGGTTAAGGCACACTGATTGGCTTTGTGTTATAGCCATCTTTATGGCACTTTTGCTTCCGCTGTTATCTTAGTAGTACTTGTTGTTATTTGGCCAGAAGGCCCCTCTTTTGTAATAGCCTATTCCTATTAATATTAACTTCTGGTTTGTTGCTTATATACTATGTGTTGTATGGAATTGATACATTCTTTTGTTGTGAGGTATGTATACTGCATTCTGGGAAGTATACATCTCTCGAGATCGGGTTTATTTGGTTGATAATACTAGGGTCAATTGGATGACTAAGTATTATGAGCTTAATAAAACCGGGGTCTCACATAATCACAATTCATTGTGACAAGAAGATGATGCATACCTGCGACCGTCGATCCCTCGAGATGGTTGGACAAATATCAACTCGAGAAGAAAGTCAGCCTTCGACCAGCAAGTCGAATCCTAAAGCTGCACCAAGGCCGAACGACAAGGTCAAAGAGGTTCCTCTGGACGCAGGGGAGCCCTCGAAGACTGTTCGCATCGGGGATACTTTCGACCCCAAGTAGGAAGACGCCCTCATCACCTTTCTCCGAGCTAACGCAGATGTCTTCGCGTGGCAAGCATCCGACATGCCCGGAGTCCCAAAGGAGGTGATCGAGCACAAAGCTAGCTTACTACCGACAAAGTACCCGTAAAACAAAAATTACGGAGATTTGCCCCTGATCGACGAGATGCTACCAAATCAGAATTGGATAAGCTACTTAAAGCAGGCTTTATAAGAGAGGTCAACCACCCAGAATGGTTGGCTAATCCTGTAATGGTTAGAAAGTCAAACGGCAAATGGCGTATGTGCGTAGACTTTACTGATCTTAATAAAGCTTGTCCAAAGGACGATTTTCCTTTACCTCGCATCGATCAGTTGGTTGATTCTACTGCAGGTTGTGAAATGTTAAGTTTTTTGTATGCATATTCTGGATACCACCAGATCAATATGTGTCTAGACGATGAAGAAAAGACCGCATTTATTACACCATTTGGTATATTTTGCTATGTCAAAATGCCATTTGGTTTAAAAAATGCCGGTGCTTCTTTTCAACGCTTGATGCAATCGACTTTTTCATCTCAACTAGGTTGAAATCTAGAGGCCTATGTTGATGATCTAGTCGTTAAAAGCATGAAGAGACTTAATCATATCACTGACCTACAAGAAACATTCGACAACCTCAGAAA
Organism: Phyllostachys edulis; assembly: GCA_036346405.1. Classification (NCBI taxonomy): domain Eukaryota; kingdom Viridiplantae; phylum Streptophyta; class Magnoliopsida; order Poales; family Poaceae; genus Phyllostachys; species Phyllostachys edulis. The sequence continues at coordinate 30,074,064 of CM070550.1, read as the reverse complement.
AAATTGCTTAAAACTCAATCCTGAGAAGTGTGTATTCGGATTCTCTTTAGGAAAATTACTTGGATTCCTAGTATCTATACGAGGAATCGATGCAAATCTCGAAAAGATAAAGGCCATTCTCCAAATGTGCCCTCCAACCACAAGGAAAGAAGTCCAGAAACTCACGGGGTGCATGGCGGTTTTAAGTCGTTTCATCGCACGACTAGGAGAAAAGGGACTACCTTTCTTTAAACTTCTAAGGAAACACGAAGGTTTTGAGTGGTCGAAAGAGGCAAACGCTGCCTTCGAGGATGTCAAGAGGTACCTTACGAGTGCTCCTATTCGGTCTCTCCAAGGCGGAAGAAACGCTCTTAATTTACCTAGGCGCCACGCCACAGCGAGAAGCCTTGAGATTAGTCGTAGAACGTGAAAACGTACAACGACCGGTTTACTACGTAAGTGAAGTTTTACACGGGCCTAAGGAGCGTTACCCTCAGGTCCAAAAGCTTCTATATGCCCTCCTCATGTCTTCGAGGAAACTGTGGCATTATTTTCAGGCACACAAAATAGCAATGCCGTCTGAGTTTCCCTTGGGAGCGATCCTCCAGAATAGGGAAACAGCGGGACGCATGGAAAAATGGTCAGTCGAACTTGGGGAGTTTGACATCCATTTCGTGTCTCGAACGGCCGTTAAATCCCAGATCTTGGCAGACTTTGTCGCCGAATGGACAAATCCTGAATCGGTTCAGGATCCCCAGTACGATTCCCATGACCAGTGGACGATGTACTTTGACGGGTCGCTTACTTTAAGTGGCTCGGGGGTTGGGGTGGTCCTGGTATCTCCTACCGGAGAGACTTTAAAGTATGCCATACAATTAAACTTTCAGGCCACTAATAATGTGGCAGAATACGAAGGTTTGCTAGCTGGCATACGAGCAGCGAAAGCGCTCTCGATTCGCCGACTACTCGTGAGAGGAGACTCTCAACTAGTCGTGAATCAAGTCGGGAAAGAGTACCAGTGCTCTAAGCCGACAATGTCTCGGTATTTATCGGAAGTGCGTAAGTTAGAAAAGCATTTTTTAGGTTTCGAGGCACAATTCATCCTCGAAGGATAATTTCCTCGCATGAACCGACTTGCTCGAATAGCTTCTTCCCGATCAGTAGTACCAAAAGGAGTCTTCTTGGAACAACTCGAAGCCGTCACTGATAGAAGAACCAGAGACACCTCCTATTGAGACGGCCTCTCTAGAATACGAGGATACATGGATGGCGCCCATCTATGAGTATCTTGTAAGAGTTACAGATATCCAAGACGATCCCGAGGCGGATCGCTTATCCGAAAAGCCAAAATGTATACTTTGGTTGAGGAGTCCTCTATAAACGGTACTCAAGGGGTGCTCATGCGATGCATTCCGCAGAGCGAAGGATTAACACTCCTTCACGACATACATGGTGGCATCTGTGGAAATCATGCTTCCTCTGAGAATCTTTGGTTGGTAAGGCCTTTCGACAAGGTTTTTACTGGCCAACAGCCCTTTACGATGCTAAAGAGTTGGTTAAAAAGTGTGTCCAATGCCAATTTCATAGCAGGCAAATACACCAACCAGCTCAAGCATTACAAACGATACCTCTATCTTGGCCTTTTGCGACCTAGGGTCTCGATATCCTAGGACCGTTCCCCAAAGCCCCAGGAGGTTTCGAGTTCCTTTTTGTGGCTATTGATACGTTCACAAAATGGATTGAAGCCGAACCTGTGACTGGGATAACAACGGAAGCGGCAAAACGGTTCATGATGAGATGCGTAATTACTCGATTTGGAGTACCAAGTCGAATAATTACAGATAATGGTAAGCAATTTTCGAGCGCAAAATTTCAGGAATTTTGCGACGAGTTGGGTACCAAGTTCTGTTATGCTTCTGTGGCCCATCCCCAAAGTAATGGGGCAGTCGAACGTGCAAACGGCCAAATAATGAGAGGAATTAAGACCCAAGTCTTCGACCAGCTCATCAAACGTTCGGGGGCTTGGGTACAAGAGTTACCCTCTGTATTATGGGCAGTTAAATGCGACTACCGGTCAACTCTGGAGAAACACCATTTTTTCTGGTTTTCGAAGCTGAAGCTATGCTTCCTCCGGAACTAAAGATACGGTCAACACGAGTCGAAACTTTCAAAGACTCCAACCAGGAACAACTTCGAGCGGATGATATTAATCTACTCGAAGAAAGGAGAAACCAGGCCTAAATCCGTTCAGCAGTCTACCAACAAGCCCTGCGCAGATACTACGATCGTAAGGTCCAACCTCGTACCCTTACTGTAGGTGACTTGGTATTGAGGCTCTGCCAATCCAAGTCTAATCGGAACAAACTTTCTCCCAAGTGGGAAGGTCCTTACACAGTGGTCGAAGTTACTCGGCCAGGGTCAGTATGATTGGCAATGGAAGACGGCCAGGTTCTCTCGAATTCTTGGAACATCGACCAGTTACGCAAGTTTTATGTGTAACTAACCATTCAGACAATAAAGGCTCAGGTTCTTTCTACCTCTATTGTCTTAATTTTGAGTAGTGCTTTCATAATCTTTCGACTACATTTCAAACACCCAGTTGCCTTTACACTGGTCGAAAGGAAGGTAACATCACCTAGTCGAAGTCTCTCTCTCTGACGTGGTCCCGCCCACTAGAAGGAACTTCATAGTGTCGACTCGTTACTCACTTTTACCATCAATACAAAGAGCGGGTTCTTTTCTCGGTGAAATATTTTCCAAAGCATACTTTTTTCACCTTAGATTATTTCTTGATTCTTTTGAAAAATATTCTAAGCAGAGTCGCTTTTTAGATTTATTCAACTACCTTTGGTGTATTCGATTAAATCTCAACTAAGTCGGAGGAAGAAACACATCTAGTCGAAGTCTCTCCTCTCTCGCACGTGGTCTTGCCCACTAGAAGGAACTTCCTAGCATTGTTGGCTTCCTACTCTTGCTATCAGGACAGACTTATCGAGTCCACCAAAGAAGGGCGAACGAATTTTTTGAAGTCCTCTGGATGTTTGTTTAACTCAAGTTGTTGTTCTCGATTAAACTAATCTAGTCGGAGATGGTAACATCACCTAGTCAAAGACTTTCCTCTCTGCACGTTGTCCTGCCCACTAGAAGAAACTTCCTAGCGTCGATTTGTTCTCACTTTTTCGACCAGTGCATGACAGTCGTGACCAAAAACTACAAGTTAACCAAACCTCTCTGTTTTCAGAAGCCCTTTTTTACACTATTTATTTAGTTTGTCTAAACAAACTAAGCAAATAGTCGGGGGTTAGGATAAAGTTATTAATTTGACTTCAATTCTTAGTCTTTTTCTTTTGTTAATTATCTTTTGAGTTACTAACTACTCGACAAGATGATTTGCAGGAAACAAGATGGATTATATAATACATCAACAAAAGCTTGTTTTTTCACAGGTCTTTTACAAATCACTCTGAAGAAGGAGAGCCCAGTCGCATTTCCTCCGAGACTTTTCTGCCGACTGGTAGCATTTCTTCAATAAGACGATTTGCTTCCGCTTTAGGGCAGTCGAAGTCGACTTCGATTGGCTACACATTAAGGCTGGGGTCATGAGCTTTAAGTTTTGCCAATGCATAACTTATTGCACTTTCGACCGCCTCTTTGATTGACTCAGCTTGATTGGCCTTCAGAGTGGTCACCAGTTCTTGCAAAGTCCCGACTTGTTCCCCAATAGTACTTACGTGAGTAGCTATCGTATCATCTTGAGGAACTTTTCCCTCAGTACGTAGCTCACCAAGTACATTGTTTAGGAGCGTGATATTGCCTTGAAGATTAATCTTCATCGCCTCCATCTCCTGTTGGGTACGAGTCGAAGCCTCGCGGAGTTGTTTGTTTTCGACCACTTGCTCTGAAAAGAATAAGACTGGTCAAGCAAAAGTAAACTCCTACAGGAAGAGAAAACAAAAATAATCACAGGTAAAAGATTTCCTTACCTGCTAGTCGAGAATCTAACTTCTCGATTTCTGCATTATGGGAAGCAATGGTCTCAGCATGCCGTTTCTCCCATAATCTGATGTCCTCTTCATTTATCTTAGCAATGCGGACAGCTTCCTCAAGGATCATACCTTTATCCCTAACTTCAGTTTCGAGCCTTCCTAGTTCAAGGTCCATTTCTAGAAAAGAAATGGGAGTAAGAAAAGGGAAAGAACTTCAGAAGGACAGCGAGTAAAAATTGCTTACCTGATTGTCGGGATCTTAACCTCGTAATTTCTTGATCTTTATCTTTGGAGATACGAAAAATCTCGTGAATAACCAAAGTTTTATCTTTGACTTCATTCTGGAGCTTTCTCATATCATCTTCTTTTTCTAAAAGAAACAACAATTAGGTAAAGATCAACAACATAAGCAGTCTTAAGTTTAGCACTTACTGTTTATCCTTTCCTGCACTTTTTCAGTTGCAGAGTTAGCTTCTTTAAGCTTCCTCAAGAGGAATTCTACTTTTTCCCATAGCTTTCTCGACTCCTCTTTTTCACAATCAAGCGAGTCAGCTAAGGTCTTTTCATCACTGTTTAGCCTACAAAGGAGAAAAGTGGACATGAACATTATTAAATTGGTCGTAAGTTCTTATACAACCATTGATCCAGTCGTAAGTTCTTCTACGACCATGGATCTAGTCGTAAGTTCTCCTACGACAAAGCATCTGGTCGTAAGCCTTTTACGACTAGTATCTAGTCGTGAGTTTTTCCACGACAAGCCCCGTAAGCACTATATAAGTAGTCAAGTCGAAAACGACTACGAATAATAGTGACTTACCACCTCTCTACCTGTCTGCAGAGTTCCTCTTTTTCCTGTCGTAGCTCTAGAAGTTGTCGGTGATATTCACCAACAACAGCAATTTGTTCTAGAGCTTTCTGCAAAAAGAAAGACAGTAAGAAACAAGGGAAGACCACATGTATAAGTATCCTTAAATACTTACACTCATGGTTGATCGAGCAAATATTGAGTAAACCAGCTCTGGACTCTTCAGCTTATCCACTCTTTCGACTTGATCCCACCAAACCTTCTCAAGACACTCGTTGTCAAAAGTTTCCCCTCTATCGGGAATATCTTTGGGATGAGGAACTCGATGGCGAGATCTAAAAGCAGAAGACCCCACTATAGAAGCAGGGCCAAAGAAATCAGAACAGAAGTTGAAGTATTCCTCATCTTCCGATTATAAAATTGCGTTTCTCTTTGGGTACGGGAGAGGCGTCTTCAATGACTTCCTTTCGGTAGCGGTGGTCGACACCGTCACCACCACTCGGCAGAGGCTTCTCTGGTTGCCTCTGCTGTTTCCACGATCACCTCAGTAGTTGTAGCTACTACCTCGGTAGTCGTAGCTACTACCTCAGTGGTGGTGGTAACCACTTCAGGAGCCACGACTTCTTCCACAACCCGGCCTGTGGACGATCCTTCGACCACCTCCGCTGTCATCTCTCTAATCGCTGGAGATGTGGCAATGGGCTTCTCGATAGAAGCGTTCTCGGGGGCTGAAGGAGTTGGGCTAAAATCAGCAAAAGGAAAGCAAGTCAAGCTGTGAAAAGTAAAAGGTAAATGCTGTTCTTACACTTTAGCTTATTTCACATACCTCTGCATCCTGGACCTAATCAGGAACTTAGGAGTTATCTTCCCGACGGAAGATTTCTTCGACTTCTTTTCTACGACCACGTCTGATCGTAGTTCAAGTTGGAGAATGGGCTCGGCCACGACCACGTCTGGTCGTGGATCTCGAACAAGAACCATCTCTCTGGTCTCCTGACTTTTCGGAGGGCCGAGATCAGTCTCGACCACTCCAAGAGTAGCGCTACCCTCAATGGTAGGCTCGGCTGGATCAGCGTTGTCCTTCACATAAGACATAAACTCCTTCCAGTTCTCCTTTTCTAGTTGCTTGACAAAACTAGGAGTGGCAGAAACTATGAAAGTTTTCTTGTCGTAATAAAAAGGTACCTTGGCCTTGCGGGCTTTACGCCTAAGAGGTTCTTCGACCTCCTCAGCCTCCTCAGTTGCAGCTGCTTCAGCCTCGGCTTCTACTGCGGCCGCGTCCTTGGTCTTGCGGGCTTTGCGCCTAAGAGGTTCCTCAGCCTCCTCAGCTTCAGTTGTTTCAACCTCGGTTTCTGTTGCAACTGTGCGTGCCGCAGACTTTGCCAAGGACCTGGTCGAAATGAAGGAACTTGAGCTTGGTCTTCCCTTGTCAGCGACTTTTGTAAGTCGACGCTTTTTAGTCGGAGGAGATGAACCCTTGTCCACTGTCACCCCTACGCCAATGGCTATCAGTTCGACCTCTTCATCGTCCTGACGATTGTCCATACCTACTTTCTGTAAAGAAAAACAGAAAAAGAAGAATTACTAACCAGTCGTAAGATTTTCTACGACTAGTATCCAGTCGTAAGCTTTTCTACGACATTTCCTTGATTGTAAGATTTTCTACGATCACTACCTAGTCATAAGTTCTTTCTACGACTATGAAGTCCTAAGGATAAAATCAACTTTTGATTACCTTCAGGCGCACCATCTTTTCCTCTGCGGATAAAACCGCAAGGATTTGAGGAACCGCCATTCCGAGTGGCGGAGGCTTCTCACAAACGAGTTTGACTCGAGCGTCAATCTCTGCCTGTGAAAGATCTGTGTAAAACAGATAAAAATATTCATTAGACAATTTTGAAGAAGACCAAACTGAAAGATAAGTCAAAAAAACTACTTACTCTCCTCGTAGTCCTTGGTCGGGTCTTTTGGCCCCGTGTACCTCCACATAGGAGGTACTCGTTTCTTCAAAGGGCTAATTCGACGTGTGATGAAATCCTTCACCACATGCCATCCGGTTAATCCCTCTTCTTTCAAGTCCTTGATAGCTTGAATATAGGGGGCAATCCAATTGATATCCTGGGGAATTGAATCCCACGAAGGTTTTTTTTCGGCGGCCTTTCCCTCGAAAGTAAGGCTGTCTTCTGAGGTGACTTTCCAGTAAAACCACCTCTTCCTCCATCCCGGCCATGAAGATCTAGTAAACATCTGAATATACTCCTTCGACTTCCCATCATGGAGCTTCGATCAGTAACTTCGGCTATCGACTTGTCGAGCCATTAGTAGAAATATTGAAAGAGCTCAAGGTCATTTGGAATTCCTGTGTATGCCTCACATAGATACACATATACGCTAAGCATTGTGATGGAATTAGGACCGAGATTCACCAATTCCACCCCAAAATGCTCAAGTATAAGTGTGAGAAAAGGGTGAGTAGGCAGTCGAAGGCCACACTCACAATATGCCTGGAAGATGGGGATTTGCTCAGCCTCCCCCGACGACCAATGCTGCCCATATCCCGCGAACCACACCACGAGGATCTTCTCTGGAATCTTCCCAGTGTTGACGAGGGCTTGAATCTTCACCGCATCCATTTCCGACTCGGCCCACTCAGAAACTCTCCCAGCCATTTCTCTCAGAAGGGAGAGATTTTCGATTGAATTGATGGCGGAGAAGACAAGAACTTAATGAACAGCGGGAGCGATTTGGGGAAAAGTATAAACCTAAGTCTTACCCCCGGTAAGTATTTATAACCGTGTACCTTGGGCCGAAGGCGTGGCATTCCAAAGGCTTCGGGAACCGCGCCAACGGACAGACTAATGGGAGTCGTTTGAAATTCCCTAACTTGTCTGTTCAAGAAAATCAGGTTCGTTTTTACACCTCAAGCGAAATTACTTCCTTGGTCAGATCTTTTTGACCAAAGGAAACGTTAATCTGAAAGGTTTTTCTTCCGATCACCATACTACGACCACCTTGTGATCGTAGAAGTGTTTTACGACTATTTGATAGTCGTAAGCAATCTTCTTGACCAAGCATATTTCTGGTCAAAGTATTATACAAATGTCGAAGAGTTTTTCCTTTGACTATCTTTCTACGACCCTCTCGTGGCCGTAAGACCATCTATAACTCCTTTACCAAGTAAGTTGCTTTCACTTGAAGCTGGGGGGCTAGATGACGAGGATCTAATAATCCTCATTTTATCTTTTATCTATAATTCTTATTATAAGTAAATATGATGTCATATGGTCTCTGGGTATTCCCCTTAATTTTATAAGGGAGAAGCCTACTATGTGGTCGTAAGTTCTTCTACGACCACCCCTATAGTCGTAAGTCTTGCTATGACTACCTTATAGTCGTAAGTCTTGCTACGACTATCTTATGGTCGTAAGTTATTCTACGATCAGGTCAGCTACGACCACCTTATGATCAATAAAACCTACAAGCAAGTGGGTCCAATTGATTAAGGAATCCAAACAGTCAATATGCGCTGTTATTATGCAAAAAGATAACACATAATACCCCATTATCTCTGACTAGTAACTGCCATGCGGCGTGAAGGAGTCACCAGCCCGATAATTACTACAAACGTGCGCCCGTTACTAGATTTGATGAGGCGTCTCTTTAGTAGGGGAAAACGGCTATTCCTTCACGACTATTTAAAAGCAACGATCAGAGAGAGGCAGGGAGACGCGGTCAAGAGCTATCAGGGAGACAAGCAGGATCATCTGTAATAGTCTTAGTTTTTCTCTTGATTGTTCAGAATACACTCAATACCATACACACACAGGAGTAGGGTTGTTATTCTCTCCGGAGAAGGCCTGAACCTGTATAAAAATTCCCGTGTCAATCTCTCTACGTGATTCCATTCTAGGAGACCCCCCGAATCAAACAATCTTTACGTAAGATCGGTTCTAAAACACCGACAAGTACAATTATCATGAGTCAATGAGGACCATGACAGATTATTTATAGAAAGAGTGAGGGAAAGGGGCGTCGGGGTCGGCAACTCGGCATTGGTTACCTTTGGGCGTCGAGGAGAAGGACGAGCAGGGAGCAGTTTCACAGCAGCAGGGCGACATCGAAGGGGAGGCGCGCCGGGCTCGGGGAGGAGGAGGAGGCGGGCTCGGGAGGAGGCGTCTTGGGGCTCGGGAGGAGGCGATGTCGAGGACAGCGTCGGCAGGCTCTGGGAGGATCGTCGGGGCTCAAGGAGGAGGCGGCGTCAAGGACGGCGGCGACGGGCCTGGGGGAGGAGGGAGTGAGGAGTTGAGAAACTTAATCATTTGAGTGGGAGGCGCGAGCAAACCCTAGAGTCCAAATATAAATAGGGATGGACATCACAGATGGTTCTAAAGTAGAACCGTCTGTGATACATAATATCACAGACAGTTCTAAAGTAGAACCATCTGTGATATGTGATGTATCATAGATGGTTCCAATCAACAACCGTTTGTGATATATTGTATCACAGACGATTTTTACCAAGGAACCATCTGTGATATATAATCACAGACGGTTTGATCTACAAATCGTTTGTGATATTATTTTGTATTGGTTAATCTAGTTCTGTTTATTAGCTAGCCTCAGGAAATGCTAGCCATGCCCTCTGAAACAAGCAAAAAACACAACAAGTACATGTATATACATCCAATTCACATTCATTTCAGAAACAATCACATCCATTTCACAGTACACATCAATTAACTCAAATGAACTAAAATTAGCCATTCATTAGAACGTACATACACACACATTGTTCAATTAATCTTTAAAAATTAGCCCTTCATGATGATCGACGCGTATGTAGCTAGTTTCGTCACGTTCTTCTTCCTCGACCCTTATGTCATTTCCGAAAGGAGGCAACTTGTCAAATTGATTGTATTCTTCTTCATCCACTACATTCTCAACTCCGACAATCCTCCTTTTTCCATGAAGAACTATGTGGCGCTTCTTATTTACCGGGTCAGTTACATAGAAGACTTGAACAACTTGGTTGCTTGAGACGAATGGTTTGTCTTTGTATCGACACGTTCGAGGTCCACGGTAGTGACGCCGTACTTAATCGACCTTTACTGTGGGAGATGGACCCAACGGCACGAAATAGGGGAATCTTGAAAAGCACGTAGTCGAGCTCCCATATCTCCTCTATTTGCCCATAGTAGGAGCTCCTCGGCCATCGGTCTTGAATGCATCTATCACGGACACCGCTGTTACGTTAGTGCTCTTATATCCACGAGCTGCGTATAGAATATGTACCCATTTATGTTGTATCCTCGCCATGTCAAAAGCAGTAAATGTTGGCCCTTTTGCCAACCATGTCGAGATATCGCTGACGAGCTCCTAGCGAGTCGCTCCTTCAACCATTGGTTGAAGCTATGCATTGTGTTGTCTTGTGATCCAAACATCCACCGCTCCGGATTACATTCTTTGAAGCACGTCCTTGTTCTGGTTGATATACGGGGACATTTCAGTCATGTGTTGTAAGACCGTGAAATGGGCTTGAGTATACGCATCCATATCTGAAGTGATTGCTTTCCTTCCAATGGTCCCGATACCCTTGAGCCTCCCCTCATGGTGAGATCGAGGCACACCTATCGGTTCGACCTGAGCCATGTAATTGATGCAGAACTCAATGACCTCTTCGGTTGCATAACCTTCGACGATGCTGCCCTCCGGCCGAGATCGATTCCGTACATAGGACTTAAGAATTTCCATGAACCTCTCGAACGGGTACATGCTACGTAGGAACACGGGCCCGCACATCGTTATCTCCCTCACAATGTGAACTATGAGATGGACCATGATATCGAAAAAACGCGGAGGAAATACATCTCAAGATCACATAGAGTCGTCACCACCTCGTCTGCGAGCATCTAGTCCCGGGATCGATGACCTTTCGAGCAATTGTGTTTAAGAAATAACCTGACCTCAAGATTGTCTCTTGGACCTTGATCGACAAAATACTTCTAATTACAGCGAGGAGCATTTGTGTCATCGGCACATGACAATCATGAGACTTCATGCCAATTAACTTCAAATCTTCCATCGAAACAAGTTTCTTCATGTTGGCGGAGTAACCGGACGGAACTTTCACACCATGCAAGCACTAGTACAGTTCAGTTCTCTCGGCCTTGGACAGAGTGTAACAAGCAGGGGGAATGTACGTTCATCCTTTATTGGTCTTTGTTGGTGCTAACTCAGGTCTGATGTCCATATCAACCAAGTCAAGCCGTGCGTTGACACCATCCTTTATTTTGTCACGAATGTTCAGTAAGAGACCAATCAAGCTGTCACATACATTCTTCTCTACGTGCATGACGTCGATGCAGTGGCGAACTTCTAAGTGCTCCCAATAAGATAAGTCCCAAAATATTGATCTCTTCTTTCACATGTTTTTCTTACGGGTCCTCGATTTACATCCCTTTCCAAGCACAACATCTAAATCCTTAACCATATTATAGACCTCTTTTCCACTTAAATGCCTTGGAGCTGAACTGTTCTCCTTTCCGTCGAATTGTTTCTTTATCCTGCGGTATGGGTGAGCCCTCCGAAGGAACCTACGATGACACATGTACACAGTTTTGCGTATGTGATTCAGCCACGCACTCTCGGTATCATCTAAGCAGTGAGTATAGGCTTTGGCTCCTTTTGTACTCGGCCGACAGTTAGCAAAGCGAGATAATCATTTATGGTGCGAGAACAACAAGGAACGTAAAGTGAAGTTCTCTCATTTGTACGCATCCCATACATGCCTTCAATCCACGATATTTTTAGATCTTCCATCAATGGTGCTAGGTACACATCAATATCATTCTCGGGTTGCTTGACCCTTGGATAAGTATCAACGACAAAATATACTTTCACTTCATACACAACCAAGGAGGAAGGTTGTGGATCTGAGCGCCACAGGCCAAGTGCTATGTCATTTGCTCATGTTACCGAAAGGATTCATTCCATCTGTACTCAATCCAAACCTTATATTCCTCGGTTTTGCATCAAGTATGCAAACCTCCTATCGATGTTTCTCCACCGGGCGGAATCGGCAGGTGTCTTAGCTTTCATCATTTTTACGCTCCTCCGAGTGCCAATCTTGAGAGTTTTGTATTCTTTGGGTTATAAAAAATCGCTTCAAACGGGGAATTACAGAAGACACCACACCACCTTAGCGGAGGTCCTTTCTTCACCTCGATTCCTCGTCGTCATCGATTGATTCTTACGCTTGTATCAGGATGCGTTGCACACCGGACATACAAGCATGTTTGTATACTCGTTACGGTAGAGGATACCGTCGTTCGGACATGCATATATTCTTTCTAATTCCATTCCCAATGGACAAAGAACCTTCTTGACTTTGTAGGTGGTTTTGGGCAACTCGTGTCCGCTAAGAGACCTAACAGCCCCGTGAAACTCTTGTCGGACCAACCGTTGCTTGCCTTCAATTTCAGCAGTTCAAGCACGGATGACAACCTTGTGTATTCCGGCTTGCAGCCCGGGAACAAAGGTTTCTCCGAGTTCTCCATCAAGCCCCAGAATTGAACATACTCCCTCTCATCACAGTTCCTTTCTACATCGCGAAGCATCTGATCTAGATTGTCATCGTGTAGCCTATCCAAATCGGAACCACAATCGACATCATCCGGTGGCATATCGTTGACTTCTTGTATAATATGCTCTTCATCATGATTGGTCCAACGTGTATAACCCTTTTTGAAACCCCTTCAAATCAAGTGTGCTTTGATCTGCGCTCGGTTCTTAAACATCTTCAGATTCTCGCAGTCAATGCATGGACAGTACATATATTCCGCCCCCTTATTCAACATATCCTCCTCGGCAGCTCTTGTAAAAGCACACACGCCATTAATGTACTCTTCACTCACACGGTTCTCAGCGTACATCCAGCTTCGGTCCATCACACGATGCGTATAGAAAACCCTGGAAAAAAAAATAAAAGGGTGACTTCGAAAGTGTATTTTCTTAGGCTTAATTACGCTTTCCAATAGAGAAAACGTATTTTTCTCTGAACTTAAGTTGGTTTTTTCAAAAAATTTCATTTTTTTGGATTTTATTAACTTACATGTGGGCCCTACTTGTTAGTGACTCATTTTTTATTTCATGATTTTATTTATAAAATCTATGGTAGTCCCACATGTCATAGACTCGTTAGTTTATTAACTAAATGATTAAAAACAGTAGGATTTTAAGCTCAAATTGGGCTTAGGGTGACATCGCATTACTAATAGTCATGGCTCGGGGCCCTAAGGTCGCCAGAGGCGAACCGACGGTGATGTCCCATGGTGGCGCCATGGGTTTCACTAGCGATTTCGGCGTAAACACCTAAAACTACTCAAATTAAAGGATGCTTATGCTCCAGTAGCTCACCTCGATCATGAGGAAGGTGTCAATGAAGTCGGGGAAGGTCTAAGGCGGCTAGTCGTCGATCGGTGAACAGGGCAACGGCGGCAAGCTCCTCGGCGACAATAGCTAAAATGGACCACACGAGCAGGCTTAGTGAGGTGAGGCGATACTCAAACCGGGCACGGAGTGGCGATGGACTCACCGGGCTTGGAGATCTCTCACAGTTACCGTAGCGCCAGAGATGGAGATCAAGAAGACTCTGTTGGGGAGCTATGTACACTGCACCGTCTGTGATGAGTTAATTATCACGGACGGTTGTCAACAAAAACAGTCTGTGATATGTAGTAACATCATAGACGGTTCATGTTTAAAAGCGTATGTGAAGTATCACGAGCATATTACGATGTAATATCACGAGGCGGTTTTTGGTGTAACCGCCTCGTGATACTTCATAAACGGTTTTAAACATGAACCGTCGTGATATGACCTCTTCACGATCGTTTTTAGCTCGAAAAATAACACAGACGGTCGCTAAATAGAAACCGTCTGAGATTGTGTTTAATACAGACGGTTTTGATGAACCATTTGTGATCAGGCGTCCAGTATTAGCATTTTTGTAGTAGTGAAAATTTTGCAATACAAAGTTTACTGGTGTCGTATGAACGATACGGGAGAACCTCTGAGACGATTGTTAGCAAGACGTCGCGATCATGATGATGTAGATGAGTTTGCTGGGCATAGTGCAATCATGTAAGCAAATGTACATTGGTCGTCAGATAGGTTGGCGTCCGTGAGAGATTATGGCAGAATTTTTGGCCGTATTGGCACCTTTTTGCCGCATATTTGCAGGAATAACCGCGTCAGAAATTTATTTGCAAATATAGCCACATGTCACACAGCCACCGTGTGGTAGCGTCTCTCGCCGCCACGTAGCTGTTGTCGCGACGACCACCGTGGCGGCAACCGTTGTCGCACGGCCATCATGCGGAACGCCGCCACGCCGCCCATCGCCTGCCAAGCGGGCTTCGGTAGGGCTTGAAAAGCCGGTCTAAATTTGGCGAGCGAGAGCACTTACCATTGATTAAAGTTGATTTCAGATTAAAATGTATTATTTTAATCTTTTTCAGAATAAAAAGTATTATTTAATTTGTTTTCAGGATTAAAATAATATATTTCCATTTTTAAATTTTCTTTTGAATTTGGGCGGTAGAACTTCCTTCGGGCGAACTTGCGATCCCAAGCCCGACTCGACATGGTTTGCTCGAGGCAGCCGTGGGCCGACCGCCCGTGAATAGGTCTAGTCGCGACCATGATGATGTAGACGAGTATGTTGGGCATAGAGCAATCATGTAAGCAAATGTACATTAGTCGTCAGACAGGTTGGCGTCCCTGAGAGATTATGGCATAATTTTTGGCCGTATTGGCACCTTTTTGCCGCGTATTTGCAGGAATAACTGTGCCAAAAATTTATTTGCAAATATAGCCATCTGTCACACAGCCACCGTGCGGCAGCGTCTCCCCGCCAACCACGTCGCCTGTTGCCGCACGGCCGCCATGTGGGAACGTCTGCCACGTCCCTCACCACGTCGCCCATTGATGGCCACTAGTCTTGAACGCCCCTCGGCCGCCACGTCGCTGTTGTTGGTCAAATTAGGGTTTCGCGTTGTGTGTAGGAATTTTAAAATATGGCAAATGAGCTCAAAAAATTATGAAATTTTATGAGGGGCCTCCCAACATAGTGTACTTGCTTGTGTAAATTTGCCATAATTTTATTCATTTAAAATTTTTCTCGCAATTTCATATAAGTACACTGTTTGTACGAATTTGTAAATATAGAAAATGAGCTCCAAAAAATATGGATTTCATTTTGAAGGCTCCTCACGCAATGGACTTGATTGTGTAATGTTTCAAAAATTTTATATGTGTTCTGGAATTGTCTCAAAAATTTAGGATTTAGGTCGCGAAAAATTGGATTTTAGGTTTCGAAAATTATGGTTTCATGATTTCATGTGACTTGGAATGTGTGGGGGAAAAAGCTGCATTGCAACTCTATTAGAGATGTCGATATACAATATGGTGCAGGAATACACACATAACAATCGAAAAAAGCGTACAAATATAGCAAAACAAAATATAAATACAAATATGCTAAAACATAATCGCATAACACGGGACACAATATGGCTCACTCGTTTGAGCCACTACCCTTTGCTCATTGCGGCTGCGGCTGCCTCTGCGTGCGCTTGGATATTTTGCATCGGGCGTGTCCCGTGGGATATGTGAGCCGGTCCAGAGAGCGTGTGCCGGCTTGGAGGGGGTATGGAGACCGTTGAGTGGGCGGAGGTGGACCAGTCGGTTGAGTCTAGCCCAATAGAGTTTGGTAAGCGTACATGTCGTTCTGATGAGACATGCCGACCTGGGGGACACCTTCGAAGAATTCATGAGCGATGGACTCCATAAATTCACTCCTAGGGTACGATGTTTGCAACTCCGGTTGTGCGGATGAGCTCTGGGCTTGGAGGTACGGGGTGCCAACCAACCCGAAAGAGCTCTGGCCTTGAACGTACTGTGGGACAGCGAACCCGAAGGATGTAACATCCCAAATGTATAATTAGGGTTAATCAAGTATAATTATATGTGTAGAAATTAAAACTTTTTCTCACATCTTGAAAAACCCTAAAATCTCATGTGATTTTTGTCCAAGAGTTGTGTAATCCAAAAACACAAAGCTCTTGTTGACCAAAAATCAAACTCATTCTCCAATTGTCTTAAATCTTGTGTCAAACATTTGGAATATATTTTCCTTGGTCCCAAAAAACTGATATGGGACCCCTTCTGAAAAATATCATGAGTTATAACACTTGTTGATAATTTTTGGAGGCAAAACAATCCTTTAAACAACCTTCATGAATTTCCTGAGAAAAATGCATTGCATAATAACCTCTGGAAATTTTATGCAAGGTTGATCTCATTGTCGGCAAGCTCCAGTTAAAATTTCATCAAATTTGGAGTTCATTTGCTATCTCAAATAATTCTGTAAGTTTCATTTGTTAAAAACTAAATTTAAAAGCCTACACTGTTCCTTGGGCTAGCCATATTCAAAGTTGGTCCAGCCCAACCATGTCTGCACCTCGCAGACCTCATCTCCACCTTGATCGGTGTCGTGGTTGGATTTACATCCAACCGCCACGACCTCCTCCGCATGATCAACACCGCGAGGACCTCCCACCTCATGAGGTCATTGCCGTTGGATCCGTGATCAATGGTCATGACCTCCCCGTGTGTTAAACCTCAAAGACCTCCTCGAGTGTAAACCATCGCGCGAGGTCATCCCATTTGTTGAGGTCGTGGCCGTTGGATCAAATCCATGACCCACGACCTCCTCCTCAACATACTCTCGATCGGGTCATCCCACCACGTGAGGTCATAGCCCTTGGATCCAAGATCCATGGCCCCGACCTCCTCCTCTCAACCTAAACTAAACAAACCTCCCACCTAACCTAGGTCGAGCTGTTGGATCAAATCCAACGACTCACGACCTCCTGCTATCAAGCACTCACAACCTCCCCATCTTTTGTTGTGCACCGTTAGATTTAAAATCTACGGTCCACGACCTCCTTTGTCTCATGCGCACTGAGACCTCCCAACAAGACGTGAGATCGTAGCCCTTAGATCTAAATCTAAAGGCCATGACCTCCCTTGTGCGTTATGCAAGCTCAGACCTCCACCTCTTTTGATCGGAACCCTTAGATCTAAATCTAACGGTCTGACCTCCCTTACTGCTGCGCATCATATCGAGACCTCCCGGTCATTGTGTGCCCTTGGATTTAAATCCAAAGGCCATGACCTCCCTCATGTCTTTTGATCGCGTATGTTAAGTCCTCACTTTGGAGGTCCTTGACTGCTGGATGGAGATCCAACGCTTTGGACCTCTGTCCCTTTTCCTCACGTGCGTTTTTGCGACATGAAATCGGAGGGCCACGACCTCCCATCCTTGATCGTGTGGTGGGACCTCCTCCCACCACTTAAAACATAACGGTTCAAAATGAGATCCGATGGTTAGGACCTCCCGTGTCTTATCCAACGGTCATAAGGACCTCCTGTTCTTCTCCTTCCTCTGGCGCGCATCGTGCTCGAAGCGGTGGAGTTAATGTCCACTTGTCCCATTGTGTCCTTTCAATGACTCTTTGTTGACCGCATTTAATGCGTGTCGACTTTCCGCCTATCAGTCAAGCCACCGCGCCTTGTCAACCTTTATGTCTTGTCCACCCATGGACCAACCCGTGGGCTAAGCTCACCATGGAGCTTAGCCCAGTTCAAAACCTTCACTCGGGCTATAAAGTATCCTTTGGGAGCCTCCTTGGCTTCCTTTACACACAATTGATCTCGGCCTTGCACTTGTGCGTGGTCGAGCTCCTCCCTCACTCACTTCCTCTTGGTGGCTGCCATTGTTGAGTCCTTGGAGCTCCTCGGTGGCACAAGAAGATCCAAATGGCTTCCTTGTCAAACCCTTGTTCGCTTTTGCTCCCAACACCTCTTGGAAGTTATCCCGACTTAGTTGTTTGGGCACTTTTGAGAGGAGGACAAAGCCGAGCCGAGCGGTGTCTTGGGCGGTGAAGCTTCCTGTTTTCCCCAACTCCGGTCATCACCTCCACGACCTCCCCAAAGACCTTAGGACCTCCGTGTACTCCTCCTGTAGTCCTTTAGATCTTGGCACCCGCATGAATGATTTTGCGGAGCTTTTCTTGGCACAAGCTTGAATGTTGCGCGGAGTCGCTTGCATTTTCGTGTTTGGCGTCTTTGGTCATCTTTGCCCTCTCGGCTCGCCTGGCGTTCAAAGCCGCCGCCGTCGCCGAGAGGAGGTCCACCGGTGCGCGCAACGTTATTGTGCACTCGGTGGTATCATTGACCTCACCGGCGAGCTCTACCTCGCCGGCGAGATCACTTCTTCACGCCGGGATTTTGTCGGACGTCCCGGCGTGTCATTGTCGTTTTAGGACATAAATTCACCGCTTTAAATGCCCAATCATCGCAATCATTGGTGTCTTAACCGCCATTAACCCCGCCCCTTTGCGCGCATTAAAACCCCGCAGCGGACCTCCTCGTGATCCCGCGCAGATTTATCTCATGTCCAAAGCTCGTGGCGTTGGGTGCAGGACGCCGAGACCTCCTCCGAGGAGATCCGAGCGCCCAAGACCTCCCCGCGCAATCATGGCGCCTGACCTCCCGGAGGTGCTGTGGACGTTAGGACCTCCGTTTAGGACCTCTCCGTAGCCATCTCGGCCGTTCATGACCTCCCGGGTAGATCTTGACCGTCAAGGTCCTCCTCGGACGATCTGAACCATCGAGGACCTCCTTGGAACATCTGGACCGTCCCAGACCTCCTGTGAGGTCTTGACGATGCTGAGATCTTCCTTGGGGAGATCTTGATAGTTTAGATCTTCCTTTGGAAGATCTCACCGTTGAGGACCTCCCTTTAGATCTGGTCCGTTCAGGACCTCCTTCTGTGTTGTGGTCCGTTGGATTTCGCATCTCACGGCCACGACCTCCCCCTCACCTCGCGTGTGAGTTGCTAAGAGGTCCAGGACCTCTGGACCTTCACGTGCGCGTGTGTGATGTTCTCCTGGGAGATCTTGAGCCGTTGGATTTATGATCTGTGGCTCACGTCCTCCCATACCCTTGTGAGTTTTAGAAATTCCAGTGAGCTCTAGTATAAACTGAAATAAGGTATAGACTTTAGAATTTCATATCTCTTTCATTTTAATTCCGAATGAGGTCATTCAAATTGTGTTGGCTCTGTCTTGGACTTGACTTTAATCCAAAAATGATTGTAAGTTGAGTTCAACTCCAGAGCACAGTTTGCCGTAAGATTTTAAAACCAACTTTAGAATATACACTCAAATTAATGCTTAACTTGTAAAATACATAACTAATGCTCTATAGACTATTTTTGGGTGAGACCAACTTTGTTGGTTTCCTCTCTTAGTGGTCTCACTGTGAAAATTAGTTTTGAGCATGTTGCTGTTAGGAAAATGAGAACTTGTGCATTATAATTTTGTTCAAATTCTTGTTTTTGAAAAATCATAGAGAGTGCATAATAGCTCCAAATGAGATGAACTCAATTGTGTTATTCATCTCATGAGGTGCTGGTTTTACAGTAAAAATTTCAGCTTCGCTGCTTTTCTAGAAAATGTTGCCTCATAATTAAATTAGTGAATAGTGCAGTTTGGTAATTAATAGGCTGAGCAGAATTGATTTCATCATATCTTTTGCATTGAGAATCCAAATCAATTGGTTCTTGTTGCTAAATTCATGATAAATCATTGTCTTGCTGCTGTAGAAAATTCAGAGAGTTTGGAGTTTGTTTGTTGTGCTGTCTTTGTTGTGTTTCGTCGTTCTTATCGGTTCTTTCTCGCTTTTCCGTTAGGTTTCGACATTTGTGGTGATCCCGAGAGCGACCCTCTGCCACAATTTGACCACCAGCAACAAGGCAAGCAGTTTGACCATTTCCATCATTGTCCCATTACTTTAAAGCTTAATATATTGTTTTACTTCTATGTATGCATGCTACTTTGTGTTAAATGTCGCTAGCAAGCCTATAGTTGCATGATCTGTAGGAATTGTTTATCCTCTACTACCATGAGCCTAGGTTATTTGCTGTGGTGGGAGCTCGTTGGATGAGCTCTTATCACTTAGTAGTTTCGATGTAGATTGCTTAGACATGCCTAGTTATCGGTAGAAATGGGCGATCATCGACTTAGTCGATGGTCTTGATCACTCAAAAATGATTATTACTCCTATATGTCCAGCACTTGTGCTTTGTTTAATTTGTAAAATCAAAAACTGAAAATAAAAGATTGATTTAGACTTGGGCATATTGGATGGATGGTGCGGTTTTTGGATGTGGTGGTATGCCTGGGTCCCTAAGGACCGAGTACTTGGGTCACTAAGCCAAGCGATTTCGCGTACTAACCACGCGAGGGGCATATGGAACCCCTCTTGACTAAGTACTCTAGGAGGTGTTAATTATGAGCGAGCTCGGTTGGTGTGTTTTCAAAAACAAATGTATATGTATAGTGTGGGAGGGAGCATTAGCTTAGGGAAGGTCGTGATGTCTCCTCCTCCCCGTGGGTTGTGCAGCTCGTAATTAGCATTCATCCTTTGGAAAGGTCTCGTAGGACTTAGCCGTGCCAGCACACCTTCGGAAGTGTGCGTAAAGGAAAGGCGGTCTGACGTGTGGGTACAAGTGGTACACCTGCAGGGATAAAACTATTGAATAGCCTCGCCCTAGGTTATGGACATGCTTGGTAAGGTCGTTCAAGACTAGACTACAACCTTTAATTAAAACTTGACATGGTTGGTATGAGCGGGAGTTCATGCTATTGTTGTGGTGACTTGGGTTAGTCACTTCCGTGATTGTTCTTGTTGTTGTTATTATGTTATTATCGCGTTGTTATTTCAACCATTAAAAATGCTTTGTCAAATTGCTTTCAATCTATTATGTTATTGCAAATAAATGTTGCTTTATGCTAAAATGAGTCCAAAGCCTCATCCACTTAAATAAAGCTTGCATGTAGCTATTTATAGTTCTCGTTATCTCACACGTAAGTCTTGCGGAGTACTTTATGTACTCATCGCGCGTGGTTGTGGCAATTTTGTGGCTTTTGTTGCAGAGGAAGAAGGAGAGCTCCAAGAGCCTCTCTTTTGTGCTACGTGTTGCGCTTTCTTGACGACTAGCTTGGCGGTCGGTCGAGATGCCTAGGGGTTAAGGCACACCGATTGGCTTTGTGTTATAGCCATCTTTATGGCACTTTTGCTTCATTGTTATCTTTTGTATTTATCGCTTTTGGCCTAAGGGCCTCTCTTTTGTAATATCTATTCCATATTAGTGTTAACTTCGGTTTGTTGCTTATGTTCTATGTGTTGTATGGAATTGATACATTCTTTTGTTGTGAGGTATGTATACTGCATTCTGGGAAGTATACATCTCTCGAGACCGGGGTTTATTTGGTTGATAATACTAGGGTCAATCGGATGACTAAGTATTATGAGCCTAATAAATGTCGGGGTCTCACAAAGGAGCTCTGCCCTCCGTACACTCCAAACCCTGGCTGCCATGCTCCATACCTTGACAGCGTGAACTGCTCCCTGGTCGGAGCTGGGAGGCCCATCCCCTCCTCATCAGCAGACGTGAACTGACCGTCACCCCCACGGTCAACTGAAGGCTGCAAGACGGAATGATGTTAGTAGAAATAAACACTCTAGACGTAAACTGAGAATCATGTACCTTCCGGATGTGCAGTGCATATGACCGAGGGGGAGCGCTAGTCTATGTACCAAACGCGGATGGTAGAAGTGATTCATCTCGACAAACCTGCAACGGGAGAACGACATCATGTTACACTACTACAAAACATGCTATATTGGACGCCTCATCACGGACGGCTTCTTTGGAACCGTCTGTGATATGTAATTATCACAGACGGTTTGTAAATAGAACCATCTGTGATAATTCACAGACAGTTCTTAACAATAACCATCTGTGATAGTGCACACGTCACAAACGGTTCTTAATAAGAACCGTATGTGATATGCAGCCATTATATACCCAGCCTTCCCGACAGATAGCCCTACCCCTGGTGCCTCCACCCCTTCCCATTTGAGCCGCCACCCCCGCTGCCTCCTTCCCATTGCACCACCTTAGAGAAGAGAAGGAAGGGAAGGAAGGACACAGGGAGGAGAAGGAAAGGAGGAAGCTAAAGAGAGGAGAAGGGAAGGAGAAAGCTAGGGAGGAGAAGGAGAGGAGGAAGAAAGGGAGGAGGAACTCGTGGGATATTTGAGATTTTCATCATGAGCTCCGAAGGTAACGATCTGTAACCATTTATATTTGCCCTAATTTAATCGCTAATCAATTTTAGTATTTTTAGTCAATAGGAAGAGTACTTGCATTTTATTAATCTAATTTAACACTAATTTATTACGTGCGTAGCGTAGATGGACCAAAACTGGATGTATGGTGAGAATCGTGTGAGTGAAAAGTACATATCACACACAGTTGTTGGTGGAAACCATCTGTGATAGCAGGCCTTCACAGACGGTTTCAATAAAAAACCGTCTGTATTGTGACTTATCACAGACGGCTCAAAAACCATCTGTGATAACCGCCTGTTATCACAGACACATAAATTCAGACGGTTCAAAAACCGTATGTTATAGTGGTTTGGAGCTGTCTGTGATGACCCTTTGTGTAGTAGTGTTAGCGAAACGTAAGGCATAACAAAAAAAATAGAACGTAGATTTGTACATAACGCGGGTGATTACGACCCCCCCCTCCCACTTGGTGCCCGATGCGTAGGACGTCGTCCATCGAACGACCGCAGCTCAAGTTCTTTATTACCTTCTTCATCTCCACATAGATGTGCTTCATAGTTTTCATCATCCCCGCCGGTGTTGTATCTGGGTTGCGGATGGCGGCCTCCGATGCGCTAAAGATGCGTTGCGCCCGCTCCAACTATAGTGACATACATAACAGATTCGTTAATGAAGAGTATGAATATCGTCAATGAAACGACCATAGGTTGTAAGTGTCTTACGGTGTTGTCACGCCGCGAAGCGCTGTGACGATCGTATGCGCGGCAGAGGCTTTGTTGGTGTGTCTCCATTGTCACCTGCTCCGGTAGAGAAATGGTGAGTCTTGCGCTCGTCCGTGGCACGTACCACTTCATGTACGCACTGTACGTCTCAACGGTGTACGGACGCTGCTCATGCAAGACCTCCAAGTGCGCCCTCTCCGTCCATGTCGTAGTCCACTTGTGGTGGACTGGTCTCCAGTCTTGAACATGCTCACCCTACCTCGATTGCCTGCATTTTCAGAAAGATTGATGTTAGAAAATAAGACGTAAGAACTGTAAACATTACTCTGATGAAGTTTGACTCACAGGTGTACGACTCGCGGCAGGAGCTTGCCGTCCAGGGGGCACGACCTGGTGCACACCAAACTGTCGCATTACGCGCTGCGGCGCGTAAGGCTCCACCATATGCGCGAACACCAGGTGGTAGTCCATCATCCACAGTCCCGCGTCCCAGATGTATTGCACAGAAAGTCCGTGCGATGCTACCATGCGCACGAACTATGGATTCCATATGATGTCGCTCTCGTGCAACGACTCGGACTCGTTGTGGAACAACGAGTAGCACCGCGTGGTCTATCGTTGGCCCAGTGCAGATGTCCAGCAGTCCACCGTAAGCCCATGTGGGCCCATCTATCGCGTCGATCTGGGGGTGTACAGGTGCACCGCTCTCTCGATGGACAGTCGCCCAACAGGGAAGTGCTCCCAACTCCACAGCTGTAGGAGCACATAGTAGATGGCCAGGCTGGGGAACCACCGGTGCCGTGTTGCGAAGCATCATACAACCCTCGGTATGTAGCGCAAAGGGCGGCTGATCCCTAGCTATACTGAGGCATCGGCCCAGCCTCCGCGTCAACCAACGACTCAGCGACGCAGATGAAGCTGGGGTATCAAAAATCGCCCTGTGTAGTTGGAAACAAGACCCAACCAAAGAGTTGAAGAAGGTAAGCAACGAGGTGTGTCCTAACGACCTCGTCAGGTGCACCCTGCGAGCAATGTCTGAACTGCCTCAGCCAAGTCCGACGGACACCATGTACACGCTTCGGGAGTGGTTGGCCGAACCACAACTCCAGCCTAGCCTTCTAGTCTGATCCTAGAGGGCCCGAAACAAGTGGCTCACCTAGATCGGGAGACCAGTCAAGAGCGAGACATCCTGTAGGGTGACCGTCATCTCACCCCCACCGAAAGTAGAAGGTGTGCGTCTCCGGCCTCCTCCTGTTGACAAGTGCCGACAGCAGGTTGGTGTCTAGGGTGAACCGACATCCGACGGACACCAGCCTCGCAAGGGACAACAAGCCCATGTCCCGGAGGATTGGAACGTAGCAATTGTGCAACTCCCATTAATCCCTCCCCGCACGAAGCAGTAGGGGCAGAGGGCCATTGGCGTCACCAGCGATCCACAACTTGCACCGGTGATCATCATCGTACAAGTGTTTCAGAACCTCCGGTAGAGACATGGCTTGCAACACATGGCATAGACGGATTATTAGTGAGAAGATTGCTAATGACCATAAAATACTGTAAATTAAAAATTATGACCAAACTAACAATACAAATTAATGTACACTAATTTAGTAGTACAAAATTAAATAAGACTATTTAAACATGACTAAATTAATTATGGCAAACTACGTACTGACAATTAAAAAAGCATGTGTGTGTTGATCCCTATATCTTTCCCTTTGCTTAAAAAAGTTAATTGTATATGTGTGTGTTCATTGCATGGTGCGTGCATACTTGAATACCTAGCAACTACTTGCTTGCATGGCCAGCAGTGCATGTATGAATAATTAGTTGCAGGCAATGATGATGCTTTCCATGAAAAATACCCTTTAAAACTAATTAATTAAGACAAACTAATTAATTACGACTAGTTATTTCGTAACTAATTAAACTCACCTCAATAATTATACACGTTAATCCATGTTCTTTCCCTTTGGTAAAAAAAAATAATTGCATATGTGCGTGTTCATTGCATGGCGCATGCATACTTGAATACCTAGCATACATGGGACTCCTAAAGTCAAAATGATTTTTCTACGAAAATCTCATAACGCTAATTACATGGGACTAACAACGTCAAACTAAGTAAATGGCTGCAAAATTACAACTACTTAAGTACGCATCCATTTCAAAATTCCTACGAAAATTTTAGAACGCCTACAATAGGTGCGCCTAGAAAAATCGACGGAGATACAAATTACCTGCGAATGATGGCAGTTAATAACGCTGAAATGTCTCCAAAAATATAATCAATAGAGCAAGAGAGCGAGTGAAAGAGCGACTGTGAAATAAAATCGCGCTCGCTCTCTCTCTAATTTATAGCCTCTGCGGGACGGAATCATTCTCCCGCGCAAGCTAATTAAGTTTGCCATGCATGCACATGCAGGAGACAAGGATTTGACGGGGGAGACAGTGATTAGATGGAGGTGACGCAACATCATTTTTCGGTGGACAAGGGGAGAGGAGGGTCAAGGGAGGGAGGGCTGCAAGCGGAGGGGAGGGGATGGCGCGTGGCGGGTGGGGAGGCGTTCCTGCACGGCGGCCGTGCGGCAACGGGCAACGTGGCGGGCGAGGGAGGCATTCCTGGGCGACATGGCGAGTAGGAAGGTGTTCCCGCACGGCGGCCATGCGGCAACGGGCAACGTGGTGGGCGGGCAACAGCCACTGCAATCTCCATACTTGGGCAAAATATTGAATGACATGCATATAAAATCTTTTGTTGTAGTTTATCTGCCCTCTCTCTTCGTTAGTTACGAGCACATTAATTATTCACTTTTATTCCAAGAAATTAACACCTATTATGGACATTTTCCATTATTTACCTCCCATCTCTCTTATGAGTACTTGTAACACGCTAGGGTCCAAACCGGCTCATGTCCATCCAATACAGAATAGACCACACACACACACACGTAATAACTCACTTGGATTTTAATCTCAACTTATACAAAATGGTTAATCCATGAGTTGTTGCCTTTGCACCCTTAGAGCATGTACAATGATACAGACAGCTGCTGTCTGTAGCAACTCTTCATGTCACCTGTAGACATCACTATAGACAGCTCATATAATGGGTTGTCTTTTTGCTTGTCTTTATAGATCACACAATCTTTTAATGCTTTCATTGACCTAAGAAATGTGGTGATCAACTCTAATTTTTTATCTTTGTGGACTACTTGTGTTGCTTTATTTGTTTATTTCGGATACAGGACTAAAAGAAAATGAATACGGTTGAAATAGATAAATAATGATAACATGTGGACTACTGATGCTAATTGGTGTGAATTCACGTTCAAATACAAAGACTGCTGCGCTGCAAGTGGATCAACGTACGTTTGATAGTTGATACATATATACAAGTTAATTCACTGCGTTGCAAGCCATTCTATTTGTAATACATTCCAGAACTAGTAAAAATGGAGCATTCACTCTTTGACTAGCCATTCTAATAGCCAGTCAATATTGAATCAAGCTGTCAAAGAAAACTACATTGCAGAATAGTAAAAATGGAGCATTCACTCTTTGACTATGACTAGTTCACATACATTCATTCAAAATAGCAGTTCTATTCCAAAATAGCCATTCTAATAGCCAGTCAATAGTGAATAGCCATTCATTCAAAATAGCCATTCTATTCCAGAATAGCCATTCAACCAAAATAGCCATTCTATTTGTACTACATTCCAGAACTAGTCAAAGAGTGAATCAAGCTGTCAAAGAGTGCTACATTCTAGAACTATCAAACTGTCAAAATAGCCATTCTAATAGCCAGTCAATAGTGAATCAAGCTATCAAGCTGTCAAAGAAAACTACAATCCACAACAGTAAAAATGGAGCACTCAACCAATACATTCATTCAAAATAGCCATTCTATTTGTACTAGTCGCTCATTTACTCATTCATCCATCACAGGAACAAATCCAACAATGTCATACAGGAATCCAAAATTACAATAAGCATGTAAAAGCCAAAGAGTACTAGCTTTTGATCACCAAAGTCATGCATCAGATGAACCTTGAGGTTGAAGTAGACATAATTGTAATATGCAAAGATATCCTTTTTCAGTGTCATACACCCTACAAGTAACCAGCAAATATAATTAGGAATCAAGAACTCAAGTATACATAATTGTGTAGAACATTTAAAAAACCAGCAACAATGTTTCCTGCTAACTGAGTTTGGAATCCTTAGAACTATTACATGGAGCATAAAGTCCAATATAAAGTTATCTGAAGTCTTGAAAAAAAATGTAGGAACTTCTCATGGGTTCAGGAGCATTTGCAAAGCTAAGAATTGTCCTAAAATTCCACTATAGAAAATCACCGGTCCACCACAAACCAAATCAGCTCTCGCGACCTACAAGCAGAATTCACTTCAAGAACAGTAGCAGCTCCACTCCCACAAAGCACAGTAGCATGATCACCAGAGTAATACTCTATTAGTCACAATAAACAGAGTTCAACAAGATGCTTATTAGCTATAGGTTCTGCTACTTTGGTTTATAAATTTGAAAGCACATGGACGTAAGGAGGAAACTCAAAGAGCCTAACATATAAGCATTTTAACTACTTGCATGCACTATACATGTATATGCATATATATATATACAAGCCTAACATATAAGGTTTACCTCTCGACCTCAACCATCATTGGCAAATAATCTCAACCACATACACCTAATTGCATTTATGTGCTCAGCTTTCACATCGTTAGGCTTGTCTACTTCAACTCTGGATAATAACGAAGAGGAGGAAAGGGAGCCCCGTCTACTTCAACTCTGGATTCCTAATTATATTGGCAAAAAATGAGATTGTACAAGTGTATCTCTAGTTCCATTTGGAATGCAATTGAGGGGATTACGCAGGAACTGTACTGTTTCGTTTCCAATTCCATTCGTACCTGGATGTTGCGGCCGACCCAGATAGGCTTGGCATGTGCCTCAATGTGGCCGCCGAGGCAGGCGGGCCTAACATGGTTGATGGAGAGCTGCACGCCGGCGACCCTCCGGTAGCCCGACACCACGTATCTGCCGATGCTCGCCGCCAACTCCACGATCAGCGCCGAGACGCCGCCGTTGAGCATCTTGAACGGCTGGCACGACCAGAGCAGTAATTGATTAAGCGACGCACGGCCGGTCGATCACGACGCGTTACGTACATACCGATCGTCACAGCACATACCTGGCAGTAGGCCTCGGTGACGGTGAGGCAGCCGACGACCTCACGCGCGGTGATGTGGGTGTACTCGAACCCTAGGGCATGCAGGGTGTTGTCCGATAGGGCGGCCTTGTCGAACCCAGGCAGCGGCGAAGGCAAATTAGCGATGCCCCCGCTCTCGCCGCCTGCTCCGCCCATTGCTACCCCGCGTCTGCGTGGATGTGGAGTGGAAGACAAGAAGTCAGCAGTTGTGAGTTGTGAGAGGGGATTTGACGGGGCATGCGAATGGAGCGCGCGCGAGGGATTGGGAACGGAGAGCGCGCAAGGGACTGGGAGCGGAGAGTGCACGACGGATTCGAGAATTGTTGGCACTGAGCAGAGGAAAAAGGGGGAAGACGGCTCTACCTTTCGCGCGCAGGAGAAGAAACGCTTTTCGCATTGGAGAGAGGAGGAGTGCGCACGGGATCAGAAATTTGTTGATGAAGACGGCTCTGTCTACAGCATCGATACAACAGGGAGATCACTCGTCGATAGTTTTTTTGGTTTCCGTGATACAGCCGGCTGTGAGATTGTAGATAACAACATTCTCTCTCTTTTTTTTCTTTCATTCATATCATCTAAAATCCTACATAACATCAGCTATAGACGACCTATGTAGAACCATTGTACATGCCCTACCTTGATAACCAAGGTGGGACTACACTCTCATAGTCTCATGCACTCATGCACACACAAATGAGCCACGTGGGCTCAGTTCATCCCGGGCTGGGATATCACAGCACATTAACTACTCTCTCTCATTCTCAAGATAATGTATGGTCATTTTCATACCATTCTCTTGATCTTCTAACCTTTTTAATCTTTGTGTCTAGTCAGAATATTAATTGTCATGCAAATAAAATATTTTGGAGGAGAATTAATGAAGATATTGAGAATCTTTATTTTCAGTCCTACCAACGTAAACTTGAGTTTATGAAAATACTAATTACCATGCAAATCAAATCTTCTATACATGACTGTATGATATCTGAGGGATACACGAGTAATTGTCATGCAACTCAAATCATATCAACGTAATTAACGAAGATACTAAGAAATTTCCGTTGTCAAGTTTTACTATAGAAACAAGACCTTTTCCCTCGCGTGTTACTTGCAAGTTGCAATCGTCGTCATGGGCAAGAGTCGGTCTCTTCGTTGTGCTCTCGTGCATTACACTTCTCTCCCACAACAATTTTGGAAGTCGCATTTATGCTGCAAATCAGGTTGGTAGCATATATAGCAGTGATACAACTATAGTGGTCGTAACAATGGTTACATATTGTTTTTTTTTTACTGAAGTTATGTTGTTAAGTGTAAGGTTGATATGAAGAAAATGATCCCTTTTTTTCTTCAAGAAAACTAATCCTGATTGTCCTCTTATACTTGTTTGTAGGACAAACTTCGCAGTTCTTCTCCAGGAGATGTACCATTGGCCAGTTTTTGAGGGTAATTTTGAGCCAAACAACCTCAAGATTGATGGGTAATTAGCGTCTTCATCTCATGTAGATCCAAATGTATCAAGCCCAATTCAAAGTTCCAGTGGTCATTCTTCGTTTCCAGCTAATGGTGGCCTATCTAGTTATGTGAGTTTCATATGTGTGGCTACCTTTATTTCTCCTCTTAGTAGGAAGAGTTTTTTTTAAGAGACTTAAGTCATGTTTAGATTTTGGGGGAGGGGGATGCGGGTGTGCAAACTAAATTGCAAAAAAAAAAAAAAAATCCCCCTTGCATCTGAGAGACAGAGGGTGAATTCGATTGGGATTCAATCATAATAGTCACTTAATAATTCAAGGATAACCAACTAACGAACATAGAAGTTGGGTGTTCAAAACAAAAAAGTAACCCAAAAGGATAAACCTTTGGGGCTTCGGCGATGCGCTAAGAGGGATTTTAGACTGACCTCTCCATGTATGTTTCAACCTCCCTCCGGTCACAAAAGAGCGCATGGCGTCCTAGAATGTATGCAGTCAAACTCTATTAGTTTTGACCAAATATATTATTTAAATATTTTTATTTGGATGTATAAAAATGATAGGAGTGTATTTGTTGTACAAAATACTTTCATAATATTGGACTTTAACATTTTATTTTTGAATATATGATAAGAGAACTTAATGATCAAAGGAGCATCTCGTTGAGTTTGTAAAGTAAAAAAACGTTACTCTTTTGTGACCAAAGGGAGTATATAAACTCGTAGGCGGCCTTACTACGCCAGGGGTCATCCAATCAGAGCAAACACAATCTTGTCTAAGGGAAGGAAGAAGCAATTCAAGGAGCATGAGATGATTAGAGCAGGGCATAAATATGGGGGACTCCCAATAGTCTTTGATCAGGGCAACAGGTTCATAGTTTTGGAGAGAAGGAAAAAGTTTTTAGTTACTACAAAATCCATATCAATACACATATTTCAGGAGGAACGTGGAGTCACCGATCTTCATTCAAATCAGAAATAAAAATATTTGTAGATGCGGTCAATAGAATGTTCTCGTTTTGAGTAATTAACTAAGACATGCGGTCAATATAATGTTTTCATTTTGAGTAATTAACTATGACATGTTACAGAAGTTGGTCTATAGACAGATGGCTAGGCATGCGTGTGTTCACCGAACTCACCAGACCTACAATCCGTTATCCCACAAACTAATTCCACATCATCGAGAGTGACACTACACGTTAGCAATAACCTCTCCCATTTGACGATCAAGGCACCTTTTAATTCAGATTACGACCCTTCCATTCCAACATTTCTTCTGATCCAAAGCTTGTAACCACGCTCGCATTACCTACTCCTATGCATAGGTGCAAGAGCTAGAAACAGCAACAACACCATGCTAAACCAAAAAGAAGAAGTTGAGTGTTTAGTACAGCTTCACAAGATTCGATTGAGAAGCAAGGAGCAATCGTTGTACCAAACAGGCCATAAATAGTACAACTGAATTCTAGTTATAGACATACATATAACAATAGGTACACCAAACTTATGCCAATCTTGACCACAACTCACACATCTTACACAGAAGTCACAAACCAACCTGACCAGAGCGCTACTCAAAAGAAACATCTGCTAAGATGAAACAAGGGGATGCATCCCTACACCACAACGGCAAGTATTTGATTCACACGGACGTTTGTAGGGCCAGATTGTCATCATGGTACTTGCAGAAAGACTTCTGCGCCACGGAATGGTGCCGGGGTTAATAGTCCGTGGCATCATTGGCCTCCGGTGTACACACATGAGCCGTAGCCTGCAGAGAATCAGAGAAGAGACTCGAATGATTGATTGTAAAATGAGGTAGAGAAGATTGTGTTTATTTTGCTGTAATTGTTGATCCCATGGTGCAAGAAAGTGAATTAATCCAACTTGTCTACACGAAGCTCTAACGAATTTTTTTTTAAAAATAATATTTTTAAAAAGATAATTACAAAAATAAATAGTCGTCCCAAAAATTACAAAATGTATCACATGCTTGATTAAAGCTGGCGATAGGAATTATTGCCAGTTGAACCGGTGACAGGGTTGGTCCCATGGTGCAAGAAAGTGAATTAATCCAACTTGTCTACACGAAGCTCTAACGAATTTTTTAAAAAATAATATTTTTAAAAAAGATAATTACAAAAATAAATAGTCGTCCCAAAAAATTACAAAAATGTATCCCTGTCGCCAGTTTAACTGGCGATAGGAACTATGGCCAGTTGAACCGGTGACAGGGTTGATCCCATGGTGCAAGAAAGTGAATTAATCCAACTTGTCTACACGAAGCTCTAACGATTTTTTCAAAAAAATAATATTTTTTAAAAGATAATTACAAAAATAAATAGTCGTCCTAAAAAATTACAAAAATATGTCACTGTTGCCAGTTCAACTGACGATAGGAACCTATTGCCAGCTGAACTGGCGACAAGGACCCTCTCATCTGTAACAATCCAAAGTTCTGTTACCAATTTAAATTAATTTAAATTATTATTTTATTGGATTTTCTGAAATTTGAAAGAGTTTTTGCCTGATTTGAATTTCTGAAGTTTTCAAAAGTCAAAAAAAAATATTAAAGTTTTATTTGAGTTAAAGCGAAAAAATAAAAAAATTAATTATTTTCGAAATTTTAAAAGCTTTTCTTTAAATTGTTTAAAGTCAAAATAAATTTAAATTCAAAATCTATTACTAACTTTAAGTTGGAATTATTTTATTTAAGTCTAGAACAATTCTAGAGACTTCTGTGAATTTTTTCTAGAATTTTTAGAATTTATTTGCTATTTTCTAAAGCCTATTTGAATTAATCTAAATATCTAAATTGGTAAATCAATTTAAAATCCTAAAACCCTTTGGGCGAATTCTCTTGTACATCAACCCTTTCCCCTTTCCGCCCAAACCAATTTGCATCCCTCTCCTCATCAGATCTAAGACCATTGGATCTAGATCCAACCAAGACGCACCGCACCGCCTTTTCACTCGTGTTGCTCTCATCATCACGTGGGCCCGTGCCCTTCGTCCTCCCCGTCATCTTCTCCACACGGCCGCAAAGACGAATCGCCATTTCTGCTGTGGGCGAAGCCAGAACGCCGCCCCCCAACCGTCCCTCGTCCCCAGCGCAAGACACGCGAGACCCGCGCCCACCTCCGCACGACCCCCACGCTCTCTCCCCCTCTTCTCGCGCACGCGGGCGCCCAAGCCCGTAACCGCCGCCACGATCTCCACCTCCTCCACGCCACCTCGGAGCCCCTCGGCCCCTATAAAAGGTAGCCTCACGCGCCCCTCTCTTCACCCATCCCGACGCCGCCACCCATTCCCTCTCTCTCACCGTGTGCTCGCCGCAATTCGGGATCTCCTCACCGCCGGTTGCAAGCACGACGCCGCCCTTAGCGCCGCCACCGTCGACGCCGCGTCCTCGCCACTGCCACCATTCGCATCGCCGTGGACGCTGGCCGGGCGCACCTCCATCCGTTGGAGCACCACGAGCCGCCTTCGCCGTCATCGCCGAACCACGTCGCTGCTTTTTTCGCCATGGCCGCCCGTCTCTCGTCTCGCCGAGTGGGTGAAAGCATCATGATCGCCGTCCCTCCTCTCTCTTTTGCGACATCGCCGCCTTCGCCAGCACAAGTATGTAGCAAGCAACCTTCGTCCTCGCACGGCCGGCCGCTAACGTGCACGGCCACCGTGGCGCCACCTCACAGCCACATGGGCACCACGTCGCCAACCCCGCTTACGTGGCGCCACATCAAACCCCCTGAGCCAAAGCCGCATGGACTTGGTTCATGTGAACCGTGTCTATGACATGTGGGGCCCACTTATCAGAAATTGATTTATTTATTTAAATTCCAAAAATCTGAGGGCTGATGTCAGCATTGCGCAATATATAGATTTTTCTTTAGAAAAATAATTCGGGAAATTCTTTTAAAATACAGATTTAGGTTTAAACTTGTAAAATTCATATCTTCTTCATCCAAACTCCAAATTGGGTGATTCAAATTGCTAAATTCATAGAAAATTATTATCTAGCTAAATAAAATATAATTATTTAATTTGGAGTTCATTTGAATCTTCATTTGAATTTTGTTTGAATTTGGCTTATTTTCGCGTATAGAATTCGACGACTTGAGAGTCGATTCGACGCCGTTTGAGAACAACTAAGTGAGAAAGGCAAGTTACATTCTTGACCATATTTGCACCCATTATTTTAAATTATTTAAATTCTGTTTTAAATTATTATTGCATGCTTATTTATATTCAGGAATTTAAATGCCTGTTTTAAATTCATAGATATTCCTAAATCTTTTGTATGGCCAAATTTGATAATTGAATCAAATACATTCTCACCCTAGATAAAACCTAGTTGATACGATAGTATGAACTAGGATCATTTGAAAATGTTGCAAAGACATGCTTAGACCAAAAATGTTGATTTGGGGAATTTCAGCCAAAAAATCAAATATTGTTTAAATTGTATCCGTGACATTGGTGTGTTATGGAAGTTTATAAATGACTTTGCAAAAATGAAATAAAATGATGGTTTGTACTTAGGCGAAATGGTTGTTTGGATGGTGCATGTTTATGCACGGGCTCAATCTGGTTAGGGTTGAGGCCTAGGGTTTTGTGGAAAGTCACCCAAGTCAGTTAAGAACCGGTCTCTGAGCATTCCTTTGATATGCCTATAATAGGCTATGCCACATCGTACTACCACATGTCCTCAGAATGGGGAGTAGGACCTGGCCAACTAATTTGTAAAGTTCCATCGCGGTTGATCCTGTTTGTACGTGGATGGTCTTTCATGGCCATTTCTTTTGACGAAGTCTTTCATGACTATTGTTCCCACTTGGCATAAGAGGGGGCACCCATTAACCCGGCAGGTTTCAATCCAAATGGGGGATTTGCGAAACCTTAATAAGGGTAAACTGCGGTGGAATGGCGCATTGTAAAGGCCTTGACACGTACTCTAAACTGCTTACCTAAAGTAGTGAGCGGTGGTATCGACGGATGCCAAACAAACTAAAGAATTCATGTCTTGTGGGTAAAGCTGTACAACCTCTGCAGAGTGTAAAACTATTCGAATAGTCGCGTCCGCGGTCATGGACATGCTAGTAAAACCACTCAAAGTTATACTTTGGTTTTGATTTTAAAATGATTTGACATAAATGATTTTGGATTTCTATCCAAATGGGAATTGGGCAGGAAGCCATGTGATAGGAGGGTATCCTTCACCATTCTCGTGTGAACGTTATCTGACTATAAAATTGATTTAGAAAATGAATTTTAGTTATAGAATAACTGCTTTGGAACTTAGTACAAGTATTTAAAGAAAATGCTGCTTTATGCAAATTTAAACAATAAGCCTTCTTTGAGATATCCACATATGCATGTCATTCTGTTATTTGACGGGTGTAACTTGCGAGCACGGTAGTTGTGCTCATACTTGCTTTATGCAAACAAATTTCAGAGGAGAAGAACTTTGCTACCGGTGTGGATCTCGACGACTAGGCCGCTACCCCAGTCGATTGCCTGTGGCAGATTAACTGGACTCCACTACTTCTTCGTCTTCCGCTGTGTTCTTTAATGTTGGCTTGTAAGCCTCTTTTTGTAATAAACTATGTTGTTATTTATTAATATATTTGTGCGATTTATGGATGTTACCATATCTGTTTAACTGTGTGAACTAGCTACTGATCACGGTACTAGTTCAGAAATGCACAGAGGATTTGGGGTGTTAATCCCGGGTCCGACATCGTCCCTCTGTCGTCAGTCCAAGTACCTGTGATAGGAACCTATCGGCAATTCAACTGACGATAGTTTCATGTTGCCATTTGAACTGGCGACAGGAAGACTGGCTCTATAAAACCCTCTTGAAACCCTAAAATTTGGCACACGACTCACTTTTATTCAGAAAAAAGAGAAGGAGAGAAGAGTAGAGGGGAGGAGAGAAGCTAGCGAAGCGCTGCCTGTCCGATTGCCTACCTCTCGGGTAATTTTTTTAACCAAATGGATTACATAGTTTTAGATGTACGGTTACGTAGTGCAGTACGTTTTATATAATACTTTTCGGTGGGTAGTCTAGTTTTAGATATGCAGTTAATCGTGGAAATATTCTTTATGGTGCAGTGCATCCAATATGTCTGACGTCGCCAGTTTCAAAATTTACTATGGTCAGGGGACTATTATGGAGGGTCCCGAGGGGATTGATTTGCGTTATTTCCAAGCGGTGACCGTGCCCCTACCAAGACCAGAGCAGCATACATGGGGCGCTGTGATGTGGTGGTTGTTCCACACATTCCAAGTGGACCGTGATGTGTACGATATGAGATTGAGTTGCCTTACCCCACGGGTAGGACAGCCCACATATTGGGAGTTAGTGCAACTGAAAGGAACAAATTCATGGCAGTCATATGTACGCATGGCGAGGGAGGGAGGGTGGAAATTGGTCCTTCTGGTCCAAGTATATGCCAAACCCACTCCTCCACACACGGCTAAACAAGAAGGGGGTGCTGATGCCGAAGAAGAGGTCGGGGACTCCAGCCACAACGCGGCGCACACAATGGTTGAAGCTCCCGGAGTTGTTGATGCTGTCGATGAAAACCCTGCGGAAGTAGCTCCTACGGTCAGGCAAGCTAGTGGTCTTACTGACGAGGGTGAGGAGGTGGAAGCCATGGTGCAAAGGATAGATCTCGAAGACCGAGACTACATAGTGTTATCTGAAGATGAAGGTTCTGACGACGAGGATGATGTAGACCAGCAGGCGGTTCCATCCGACTGGAACACATACCAGTTCGAGAACATCGTCGTCAACGAAGGCTCCTGTGTGCCATGAGAGTACGACCAGAGTGAGGTCACGCTAGGAGCTATGTACAAATGCAAGGAGGCCGTGTAGGATAGAGTCAAATTTTGGGCCTTGTCGGTGCAGCGTACATTCAAAGTCGTCAAGTCTACCCCAAGATTCTACGACGTGAAGTGCGACATAGAGGGATGCCCTTAGCGAATGCACGCATTTCAGTCTAAGTGGGACACCTATTGGAAGTGCTCTATAGTGGTCACTCACACATGTGTCGTTTCTGAGTCAGTGCAGTCCAACCGGAGCCTGTCATCAGGCTTCATCGCCAACCTCATGTACAGTGAGATCGTGGATAATCTAGATTTTGAGCCACGATCTATTATTTGGGCGATTGAAGCAAGGTTCCAGTACACAATCAGTTATGCTAAGGCTTGGAGAGCAAAACAAAAGGCATTGGAATCAAGGTGGGGCACGTTCGAGGATTCCTACCACAACCTCCCCAGGCAACTTCGAGTCATACAAGACAAGAATCCTGACACCCATATCGATATTCAAGGCGCAACGCATCCAAAGTGGGCAAATAAGAGGGTACTGCAGCGAGCATTCTTCGCGTTTGGTCTATGCATCAATGCATTCTGGCGCTGCCATCCAATTTTATGCGTAGATAGCACATTTTTTACTAAGAAGTACAAAGGCCAGATACTGACTGCAATAGCGATGGATAGGAACAATCAAGTTCTTCCAGTGGCATTCGCTTTCATTGAAAGCGCGAAAATGGACAGTTGGTTGTAGTTCCTGAAGAATGTGAGGATTTCTGTTGTGCAAGGTCGTCCCAACGTATGCCTCATATATGATCGGTATGCAGGCCTGCTGCGTGCAATAACCCAGCTACAATAAGGAGAGAACGTATCACTTGCATGGCCGGATCTGCAAAGCAGGTGGCGCATAAGGCACTTTGGTGCAAACTTCTATAAGCAGTTCTGCAACAAAGACTTGATGAACCTGTTCAAGAGGCTATGCAACCAGAACCAGTAGCGAAAGTTTAAAGCACTTTGGAAGATTCTGGATGAGCAGACCAAGACAAACAAAAGGAAGACAGCGAGAAGGGACGCCCCAAGCACTGACCAGGCCCCCAAAACATTGCCATAGCTACCCACAGATGCTCCCAGATTGACGAGGAGGACAGGGGCGCAGGTGAAATGCTTCTCGGACTGGATTGAACACAAGCCTAAGGAGAAGTGGTCGTTGCTACATGACAGGGGTGGTGCTCGATATGGTGTCATGATAACTAATCTAGCCGAGGTGTACAACTGAGTCATGCGGGGCGCAAGGTGCCTCTCTTTGGTTGGTATTGTGGAGGCAATTCTCCGCGGTACGACGAACTACTTTGTTGACAGAAGCAACAACGCGTCGCTCGCCATGGAAAATGACAGAATACTCTACTCCGTCATGGTCACCAAGTGCATGGAGAAGAAGAGCAAGAAGAGTGAGATGCATCGGGCATTCAAGATGGGCACAAGGGAGCTTCGCTTCGAGATAATGTGCAGGGATAAAAGACGCCGCGGGATGAACTGCGAGAGGGTCACCCACAAGTGCACGCTACGCCGCGGTAGTTGCATATGCACTTGCAACAAGCCCCTTCTTCTGCATAGGCCCTGCTCTCATGTCATAGCCGTATGTTCGACGGTGGCGCAGCATCCCGGTCAGTACCTCTCTGACTATTTCACCAAGGAGGCGGTGATGCAAACTGGACTAGGGAGATGTATGGTTACGCTGTGGTTGGCCATTTCACTGGTCATCCGACCTGGAAGCAACTAATCTGGACCGCGGACATTGATAAGCTCAAGGGAAATGTTGGTCGGCGATAGGTACGACGCATTAGGAACAATATGGACGAAGCAGAAACCGGACGTCGTACGAAGAAGTGCTCTATTTGCAACGAGTCTGGGCACACCTTCAAGAAATGTCCCACGAGAAATGCTTAGGACGAAGGAGACATCGGCACTCCGGACGTTGCTGCGGGGAGTAATGGCAAGTTCACATTTATTTCCTTACATAATATGCAGTGCATGTACATGAGCAAGTGTATGATTCCCGAGCGCATCGCAATATCACTTACCTTCTTACTTACGAATCATTGATACCTCAATATTCCTCGCAAAATTCTTCAGAAATTCACCGCACTAGAATAGCATATGATGATCACAAAATGTTATTGCGAGTCTAACAGATTTCGTACCGTTCAAAAACTATGAAAATCAGAAGTAGGTAAATAGATTAGGGTTTGAGGTACCTATCGCCATTTCAACTGGCGACATGTATCTGTCGCTAGTTCAAATGGAGATATGTACTGCCACTGATACATGGACGGCGATGACAGTGCGCGAGAGTCGTAAATCGATTCAAATGGCGATAGATTCCTATCATCAGTTGTACTGGTTACAGGGACACATTTTTTTAATTTTTTGGGACAACTATTTATTTTAATTATCTTTCAAAAAAATATTATTTTAAAAAATCAAGCTCTAACAACGAGATCGATGATGGCAGATATCGCAATCTGACAGCAACAAAGCAAATAAAGACACCTAGATAACTGGAGGGAGGCAACAGGGCTGCAAGATAAGCAAAGCTAAAGCTTGTGCACTACTGCTTGACAGAGAATTCACTTCACTTGGCTCTTAACAACAACACTAGACCTATAGCTGAGCCTAGCTCACTTGGGTAGGGGCAGATTACAATCCCACCGTCTAAGGTCGAGTCCTCCTTTAACTCGATTTTGGGTACCTTTTCATGCTTTATATTAAGACATGTAAATCCTCTCACCCGTGATTCATTTTTTCCGTCACGTTTCAAAGAACAAAACGTACATGTTATTTATCGCAAGGTTTTGCAGCAAAAAGTGAAAACTTGTCAGAAAAGCAATAGTGCTGGAATTACTGCATACGCATCAGCAATGGTCCGCAGTACATGAGAAATGAATGAATGGACCAAGGTACACAAGATAAGCAAAGCTGACTTCCTTGAGTTTTTTTTTATACTACCCACCATACTAATAAGAATTTTGGCTCTTTTCCTACGTAAATACCAAAAAATAGCACTCTTCACTGTGTCCCAGTAGGTCAGACTCCTAACCGCGCGCCACATGTGAAATCCGAGCCCTTAGGCCACGGACTAGGCTAAATCCGGTCCCAAGAGGTACGGCATGCTCGTGCCCTAGAGTTACGGATGGCGCCAGTCCGTGCTTCCTTGGCACGGAGGAGGCGAGCCACCGTGAGAGGCGCGAGAAGATAGAAAAAATGAATTAAAAAAATCATTTCTGGTACTATTTAAAATACTATTTGAAATATTATTTAAAACGTTATCTGTGTATTACTGCTCGCCGCCGCGATCGATGATGATGTAGTACTACCCACCGCCGCGACTGGTGACGGTGTACTACTGCCCGCCGCCAAGACCGATGACGGTGTACTACTGCCCGCCGCCACGTCCGGTGACGGTGTACTACCGTCCGCCGCCGCGTCGTCAAAAAGTGTTTCACATGCATCGTCCATCGACTCACCGAGCCATCGAGGGCTACGTATGCTGTGTTGTGCCGTGATTTTATATGGAAAAAATTATGGAATTTTTTCTAGTACATATAATAATACAATTGAAGTTGTGAGTGTGAGGTAAAAAACAATAATAAAAAATTTAAAAGAAAAAAATATTTTTAAAAGTTTCAAATAGTGTTAGAAATGATTTTTTTTTAATTCGTTTTTTCTATCATCTCACCCTCTGCCGTGCCGCTGGAGACCGGACTCGGCCCAATCCGTGTCTCAAGGGTCCGGATTTCACACATGGCGCGTGGTGAGGATAGTCTGGTCCCAATCCGTGCCTCAAGGGTCCAGATTTCACACATGGCGCG
Organism: Phyllostachys edulis; assembly: GCA_036346405.1. Classification (NCBI taxonomy): domain Eukaryota; kingdom Viridiplantae; phylum Streptophyta; class Magnoliopsida; order Poales; family Poaceae; genus Phyllostachys; species Phyllostachys edulis. Next base: position 30,033,914 of record CM070550.1, on the reverse strand, counting down.
TGGTGAGGATAGTCTGGTCCCAATCCGTGCCTCAAGGGTCCTCTGTGTCTCAAGGGTCCGGATTTCACACGTGGCGCATGGTGAGGATAGTCTGGTCCCAATCCGTGCCTTAAGGGTCCATATTTCACACGTCACGCGCGGTAAGTAGTCCGACCCCTAGGACATGGTGAGGATGTCATTTTTGGTATTTATATAGGGAACTATTAGCATGGTAAATAAGGGCATATGAGCACAAAACTCGACTTCCTTCGGTAGTACCCTGCACATGTGCGCGCGCAATGCTAAAGGTTGCAAGAACAAAGCGAAGCAAACCAAATTAACTATGTTGACTGCATAGTGACGACTCGCCATGACGATCCACGAGCAGCAGAGCGGAAACGTACTAGTATATATGCGTATGATTCAGGGGATGATGAGCAATGGCGAAGTATTAGAATGATTGAAGAGCGATGTGCACGTACTGGGGTTGTCGGATGTGAGCGTGGCGGACTGCTGGAAGTCGCAGTTCCAGGGGTGTCGGCCGGCGGCCTGGTAGAGCTGGTTCATGGCGTACGCGGCGTGGGCGCGCACCGTGTTGGGCTCGAAGCACGCGCCCCCGGCCTGGATGGCGCTGCAGTCCACGCCCACCTGCGCGCACGCGTAGTCCAGGTCGACCTGCAGCTCCGCGTCCGTCGCGCCGACCCTCGCCACGCACCACCCGGCCGCCTTCGCCCCCGCCGCGCCCCCGCCGCCGCTGCTCGGGCACCCCGCGCTGCCGGACGACGTCAGCCCGGCATCGTACGCCATGCTGAGGTCGGTGTGGAACAGCCCGAACGACCGCTCCGACGTCGGCCCGGGCTTGAGGTCCTCGTCGTAGAGCGCGAACAGGTACGTGTCCACAGACTTGCCCGGCATCAGGGGCGTGCCGGCGCCGGACCGCAGGTGCGCGACCAGGTTGCCGACGTACGCCTTGGCGTTATCCACCGTGGCGCCGGCCTCCCCGGCGTCGCCCTTCGTCGGCCACCCGGTCTCCGCCACAACGATCTCCACGTCGCCATACCCGACGCGCCCCAGCGCCGACTTGACGGCATCGAGCTGCGCGTCGAACATGTTGGTGTACCTGATCTTGGGCCCGGCGTCGAAGCGGCCGGCATTGGGCTGGAACAGGCAGAAGGCCAGCGTCTCCGGCCGGGGATCGGACTGGTACGCGAAGTAGGGATAGGGGTTAATCATGAAGGGCGCGCTGGTCTTGCTCAGGAAGCCCAGGATTTGCTGCAGCCGCGACGCGATGTCCGGGTGGAAGGCCCCGGTGGACGGCGGCTCGGAGTGCGCCAGCGTGGCCATGGTGTTGACGGTGGAGAACTTGATGCCGGCGGCCCCGTCGCCGGCCGCGGCGGCGGCGGCGCGGAGGTTCTGCAGGGCTGGGAGGAGCGCGGCGGTGAGGGAGGCGTCCCCGGACTCGAGGACCTCGTTGCCGACGGCGACGACGGAAATGGTGGACGCCGGGACGAAGGGGAGCACGTTGGCGGCGAGCCAGCGGGACGCGGCGGCGGGGTCGGCGGCGAGCGAGGGGATGTCGCCGTTGGCCACGCCAACCACGACGGAGATGTTGGTGCCGGCGAGCGCGCGGATGAGCCCCGCGTCGACGCCATAGAGGCGGACCTTAGCAATCGTCGTCGACTTGAGCAGCTTCACCGTCTCGTCCGGCGACGGTAGGTTGTCAGCCACCTCTCCGTAGTTGACGCCGATATACGACTGCGCCCCTGCACACAGCCAACCAAAGCCGTCCATCAATCAAGCACCAACAACAGCATCACCCGATGAAGCCATCCACACCCCCCAATCAACCCAAAAAGGCATAACATTCCTGCGCTTTACGGGCCCGAAAGCCAGAGTTTCTCGATCCGACAACTTTTTGGGGCTCGCGGTCGAGATTGCTCAAAAAGCGGGCTACTTACTCGAAACGCACACGAAGCCGAGCAAGATTGGCAGAACAACGAGGAGCTTTGTCGACTCCGTCTCCATGGATTCGCACTCAGATTGGATTTTCTCAGCACCCAGCAGAAAGGGAAGTGCAGAAGTAGAAGGCGCCGGCCAAGTGTGTGAGTGTGTTAGGAGTGGAGCCGTTAAGACGTGGACACGAACGCGATTTAGGAGGAGGAAGCCGACCAAATCATCCAAGAATCGTATGCCAACGCGCGGGCGGTCTACCCTTAGCGCGCTCGCCAGGCGCGCTCGCCTTTGCGTGCGCCCACAAGCCGCGGATTCGGGGCAAGGTATTCGGTGTCAAGTGTATAGGAGACTTGGACTTTTTTTTAATAGTATATGCAGGATGCAGACACACCACACACACATGTAGGTGTATTTTTAGCACACGTTTAATCTAGAGTGGAGATCTACATCTTATTAAGTTCACGCACACGTTTTAACCAATGAACAATGAACATACTACGTGTGTGTATTACTCCTAAAAATCTCTAAACCCTAAACTCTAAGCGAAGTTGGTACAGATGGCTAGGCATACCGGTGTTCACTCAACCCACCAGGATTCAAGTCCCAAACTTAGATGGTGGTGTCCACCGATCTTAGGAATACACAAACGCTTGTACGTTCAGTGGGAAAGCAAGTGCTCGTGCTCCGTGAGGTCTTGTGTGTCTCCAATAAATTTCTAGCATGTTTAGAAGACGCGCACGCATATGTGTGCGTGGGTGGTTTGCCTACCTTGAACTCTGAAGAAACTAATACATGCTACAGTGTTACGAAGCTAATTAAGGGCATGCTTCGCTCACTAGTGAATAATCAGGATTTTTATAGCGTGATAGTTCTTCCATGTGATTATCTTTGAATTCTGCTGTTGATTCTCACAAGAGTTTTTCAACTTATCTGATAAAGTAACGTGAGCATATATCAACAAATGGGCAAATGGCTATGGAAGCTAAGGACGATTCAACAACTTAGCTCCCACGGAAAACTTGGGGAAAACGACGTGGGATGGTGACAATCATGTAGCGCCGATGGGTACCAGAAGGCAGAGGAAACCCGACAAAAAGATGGGCAAATCTAGACCTACAATCCGTTATCCCACAAACTAATTCCACATCATCGATAGTGACAGTACACGTTAGCAATAACCTCTCCCATTTGACGATCAAGGCACCTTTTTATTCAGATTACGACCCTTCCATTCCAACCTTTCTTTTGATCCAAAGCTTGTACCACGCTCGCATTACCTGCTCCTATGCATAGTGCAAGAGCTAGAAACAGCAACAACGCCAAGCTAAACCGAAATCGAAAAGAAGTTAAGTGTTTGCCCCAGCTCCATGAGGTTCGATTGAGAGGCAGGGAGTAAGAGCTGTACCAAATAGGCCATAAATAGTACAACTGAATTCTAGTTATGGACATACACATTGTTATGAATATTGTGTTGTATATTGAAAAAGCTCAATAAGCAATATATATATGGTACAAAGGGACACAAGTCTAAACCCTAATACAATAGGAAATACCACTAATACCCTTAACACCCCCCTCAAATGCAAGACGTATGTAATAGCATTGCATTTGAAAAGGGTTGACACTAAAATAGAGAAAATCCAAAATCCGAATCTTCGTAATGTCGTCGTAGCATGCTGCTCTTGGAAAATATGTCGAGTAACAAAAGATCTTCTCCTATCCGGGATCGTACGACAACTCATAAAGTACAAGGTGCAGGAGCAAAATCGACCGCGGCAACATGACGAAGATGATGAAACCGACAAATATAGAGAAAACTATCCAATCAAGCCGAATAGGAATAGATAGAAGTATGGCGGCGCAGATCAAAACCCAAGATGGTGGCGGTACAGTGCACAAGAAGCGCAATAGAGACGTAGTGCACAAGAAGCGTGGCAGCCTTAAAAGCTTGGGGCGACGGATCTGCAGCGACTCAAAGAAAAGAGCAGCGGCTGCTGCCATGCAAAGAAATTTCTATCCTTCTATGACTGATAATAAATTTGTGGACTCACATGGCTCAGACAAACATCAAAGATAAAGAGATACAGACTTGAATGAACACAACGAAAGCAAAAGAAGATGACATAAAGAAATAGCTAGCGGTAGCAGCAAGAATAGCCAGCAGAATCTTCGAGAATAGCTAGCAATAGCGGATCCACTAATAGTATAATCCACAGCACTAAAGCCCAACCAATCAACCAGGAAACACCTTCTCCAATACAAATGTATGAATAATGGTAGGCACTTCCAGCAGAGGGGCAACTTCTCCAATCTTTCTAGTTCACCACAAAGCAAAGAGGAATAAACAACTGCCATCCCAATCGGGCCAATAGAAGCTCCTCCCAACCGAACAAAGCGCCAGCCACACACGTCTGATTCCAAGTCGGCAATGCAGAAGTCCTGAAGAGGGCTGGCGTCTCCTGCGGAAGCTTGAGCCATGACGGCGATCGCGGTGATGGCGGCAAGAAGAAGACCAAGCCAAGCCCGTTTGCCAACACATCTGATAAGCATAAGCCTGGTAATGGGTTGGATTGAAACGGGTGAAACGGATTGGGTTTCAATTCAGATTGGCTTTGGATGGATAGAAATGGTTTGAGGCAACTAATGGTTTGGTTTAGATTGGGTTTACACCAAAATTGGTTTGGTTTGGTTTGGTTTGGACTAATAATTTTTGGGTTCGTATGGTTTGGAACCACGGTTTGGCTCTATCGCTGGAACTCCACGCCGAGGCGGCCCAGCGCGCTTCGCCTAACTCCCATATCGTGGCAGCCATGCTGCAGCCTCGCCGACGTCTCTTCGGACATCTTCACGTGAGATTCAGAGGGTTCATGGCGATCGTACGACAACAATTCATCAGCCCTTCCTGCAGCATCTTGAGCCATCTGTAAGAAGCAGATGTGCATGATTAAGTTCTTGGTTAGACATTTGCAGAATGTTTTGCACTGTGACAAATCCTAGCCTGCAGCATCTTGAGCCATCTTTCTGTCTTAGCTGCGCCTCTGCCTTCATCGCCTTCCTTTCGAGCTACACCAAGATTGAATCTTCCACCCCCGCGTCTTCCTGCCATTGACAAGCCATTGCATTTCACCTCTTATGAATTATGATAAGCTCAAATGAACCAAGAACCACTGCTATGTTAATAGACATGAATTGAAAGGATGGTACGTACGGTATGAGGTGATGGCGATGACAGTGGATTCCACGCCCCGGCGGCTCCGACGACCCTCGGCAGCAATGGCAGCCGGCCTCACGGGGTCGGCCGCATGGGCAACGGCGGCGACGGCGAGTCGAGGGTACCATCTTTGGGCGTATCGTCCCCTCCTTCTAACCTTTCCATTAGCAAGTTCAGCATCGCTTCCAGGGATCAGCGTGATGAGCTGCAGGAGGGCCAGTAGGAAGGCAGGTATGTACAGTGGTGGGTTGTGGCTGTTTGGTTGGAAATGGATTCAACCCGAAAATGTGAAATGGGTTGGTTTGGTTTGGGTGTGAAGTGCATGTAGGCTAGATTGGTTCGGTTTCTACAATTTGATTTGTGGATTGGGTTGGTTTGGGAAGTAGCCTTTTTTGTATGGATTGGGGTGGATTTGGGGTGGGCTTGAAGCTATTACCAGGCCTAGATAAGCAAGAGGAGGGAGGCGGCTGCTTGAGAGGCCTGGCGGCGACGGGAGTCGAAGGCTCCCAAAGCCAAAGGACGCGAGTGAATCTGCTCCTCCCCAATGCGAGCGAGCCTTGGGGAGGCGTCGGAGGAAAGGCGGCGGCGGGATTTGGCGCAGGCGGCTCGGAGGAAACAATCGGTGTTAGATCCGAGCAGAGACGACAACAGCCGAAGTAGGCCGCGGCGCTAATGAGCCCAAGGCGATGACGAGATCGGGCGGAAGCTCAAGGTCGTCCCCGACGAGCTCCTCAGCGGCAGGAAGTCCGAGTAGGCGGCGGCCTGATCCAGGGGAGCCGAGGCGGCCAGGTCTGGAGCGGTGGCGTGGATCCGGAGATGGCTTGAAGCACAGGAGTCCAGAGCTCCCGAGGAGATGACATACACGCGCGACATGGATGAGGGCGCCAACTTCATCGAGTTGGGGCATCTCGGCAACCAAGGAGGCTTGTCGAGATGGCGGCTGATGCGAGGCCACCCCCAGGAGACGATGCTAACGCCGGGTGAAGAAGACGCCGACGACCAACGGCAGCAGCCCGGCAGAAGAGCACGAGCGGCGACGAGAGGCCGCCCCCGGGAGCAAAGATCGGTCCTCCTGATGGCAGCACGCAGCGGAGAACAACGAGGGCCTAGAGGCGGCGGCGGCTAGAGTAAGAACTAAACCTAACTTGGCTTTGATACCATGTTATAAATATTGTGTTGTATATTGAAGAGGCTCAATGAGCAATATATATATGGTACAAAGGGACACAAGTATAAACCCTAATACAATAGAAAATACCACTAATACCCTTGTATCCTTAACACATACCATAGGTACACCAAACTTATGCCAATCTTGACCACAATTCACACATCTTTACACAAAAGTCACAAACCAACCTGCCCAGAGCGCTACTAATTAGAAGAGCCATCTACACACACGAAGGCAAGTAGTAGGCAACTGAAAAGAAACATCTGCTAAGATGAAACAAGGGGATGCATCCCTACACCACAACGGCAAGCATTCGATTCACACGGACGTTTGTAGGTCCAGATTGTCATCATGGTACTTGCAGAAAGACTTATGCGCCACGGAATGGTGCCGGGGTTAATAGTCCGTGGCATCATTGGCCCCCGGTGTACACACATGAGACGTAGCCTGCAGAAAATCAGAGAAGAGACTTGAATGATTGATTGTAAAATGAGGTAGAGAAGATTGTGTTTATATTGCTGTAATTGTTGATCCCATGGTGCAAGAAAGTGAATTAATCCAACTTGTCTACACGAAGCTCTAACAACGAGATCGATGATGGCAGATATCGCAATCTGACAGCAACAAAGCAAATAAAGACACCTAGATAACTGGAGAGGCAACAGGGCTGCAAGATAAGCAAAGCTAAAGCTTGTGCACTACTGCTTGACAGAGAATTCACTTGGCTCAAACAACAACACTAGACCTGGCTCTAACAACACCACCAGCAACGGTCAGGAGTACATGAGAAATGTATGAATGGACCTAGGAACACAAGATGAGCAAAGCTGACTTCCTTCAGTAGTTGCAATGCTAAAGGTTGCAAGAACAAAACGAAGCAAACCAAACTATGTTGCCTGCATAGCGACTCGCCATGACGATCCACGAGCAGTCGAGCAGAAACGTACTAGTATATATGCGTATGATTCAGGGAATGATGAGCAATGGCGAAGTATAAGAATGATTGAAGAGCGATGTGCAACGTACTGGGGTTGTCGGATGTGAGCGTGGCGGACTGCCGGAAGTCGCAGTTCCAGGGGTGGCGGCCGGCGGCCTGGTAGAGCTGGTTCATGGCGTACGTGGCGTGGGCGCGCACTGTGTTGGGCTCGAAGCACGCGCCCCCGGCCTGGATGGCGCTGCAGTCCACGCCCACCTGCGCGCACGCGTAGTCCAGGTCGACCTGCAGCTCCGCGTCCGTCGCGCCTTCCCTCGCCACGCACCACCCGGCCCCCTTCGGCTGCGCCGCGCCCCCGCCGCCGCTGCTCGGGCTCCCCGCGCTGCCGGACGACGTCAGCCCGGCGTCGTACGCCATGCTGAGGTCTGTGTGGAACAGCCCGAACGACCGCTCCGACGTCGGCCCGGGCTTGAGGTCCTCGTCGTAGAGCGCGAACAGGTACGTGTCCACCGACTTGCCCGGCATTAGGGGCGTGCCGGCGCCGGACCGCAGGTGCGCGACCAGGTTGCCGACGTACGCCTTGGCGTTATCCACCGTGGCGCCGGCCTCCCCAGCGTCGCCCTTCGTCGGCCACCCGGTCTCCGCCACCACGATCTCCACGTCGCCGTACCCGACACGCCCCAGCGCCGACTTGACGGCGTCGAGCTGCGCGTCGAACATGTTGGTGTACTTGATCTTGGACCCGGCGTCGACGCGGCCGGCATTGGGCTGGAACAGGCAGAAGGCCAGCGTCTCTGGCCGGGGATCGGACTGGTACGCGAAGTAGGGGTAGGGGTTAATCATGAAGGGCCCGCTGGTCTTGCTCAGGAAGCCCAGGATTTGCTGCAGCTGCGACGCGATGTCCGGGTGGAAGGCCCCGGTGGACGGCGGCTCGGACTGCGCCAGCACGGCCATGGTGTTGACGGTGGAGAACTTGATGCCGGCAGCCCCGTCGCCGGCCGCGGCGGCGGCGGCGCGGAGGTTCTGCAGGGCTGGGAGGAGCGCGGAGGTGAGGGAGGCGTCCCCGGACTCGAGGACCTCGTTGCCGACGGCGACAACGGAGATGGTGGACGCCGGGACGAAGGGGAGCACGTTGGCGGCGAGCCAGCTGGACGCGGCGGCGGGGTCGGCGGCGAGCGAGGGGATGTCGCCGTTGGCCACGCCAACCACGACGGAGATGTTGGTACCGGCGAGCGCGCGGATGAGCCCCGCATCGACGCCATAGAGGCGGACCTTAGAAATCGTCGTCGACTTGAGCAGCTTCACCGTCTCGTCCGGCGACGGCAGGTTGTCAGCCACCTCTCCGTAGTTGACGCCGATATACGACTGCGCCCCTGCACACAGCCAACCAAAGCCGTCCATCAATCAAGCACCAACAACAGCATCACCCGATGAAGCCATCCACACCCCCCAATCAACCCAAAAAGGCATAACATTCCTGCGCTTTACGGGCCCGCAAAGCCAGAGTTTCTCGATCCGACAACTTTCCCCGCATCCACTTTTTGGGGCTCGCGATCGAGATTGCTCGAAAAGCGGGCTACTTACTCGAAACGCACACGAAGCCGAGTAAGATTGGCAGAACAACGAGGAGTTTTCTCGACCCCGCCTCCATGGATTCGCACTCGGATTTGGATTTTCTCAGCACCCAGCGAAAGGGAAGGGAAGGAAAGGAAAGGAAAGGAAAGGAAAGGGCAGAAGTAGAAGGCGCCGGCCAAGTGTGTTAGGAGTGTTAGGAGTGGAGCCGTTAAGACGTGGACACGAACGCGATTTAGGAGGAAGCCGACCAAATCATACAAAAATCATATGCCAACGCGCGGGCGGCCCTACCCTTGGGTCGCTAGCCGGTGGCGCCCGCCGTTGCGTGCGCCCACAAGCCGCGGAATCGGGGTAAGGTATTCGGTGTCAAGTGTATGGAAGGAGACTTGGGACTTTTTTTTTAATACAGATTTGATATTTTTAAAGTTTAAGTCAACGGTTGTGATCATGTGTTTTGTATAGATATTGATGTGCTATATGATTGGATATTGATCTAATACATAAAAAACTTATGCTTAAGAAAATTTCAGTCACCTTATGAATAGACAACCCTTTTTAATAATATGTGGGATGCACACATACCACATGCACCCCTACACACACGTATGTGTGTCTATAGCATACGTCTAATCTAGAGTGAAGATATATCTTACGGATACACGTTTTAACTACTGAATATATCATCTGTATGTGTATTATTACTACTCCTACCGGGGATCCAATTCCAAGGGAATTATCGGTGAGCACGAGAATCAAAACTTGGCTTGGAACGTAGGCGGGTCAGACTTGTGACTTGGAAGGGGAGGAGAGGACGTGTGCTGAGCCGTGACAACGTGTAGCACGGCCGGGAGGGGTGAGCGCGGCGCGGGGACGGCCGTTGGTTCGGCGAGAGCGCAGTCGAGCGGACGGTGGGTGGGGGCACAGGGTTGGAGCGGCTTGCGTGCTCTGACAAGGGTCGCGGAGGACGATGATGCGGGGAGAGAGCCGTTAAACACAGGCTACTACAACTGTGCGTGGTGTGATGATAGCTGGATAGTAACAGTGACTCCTTTTTACCATACGTTTGGTAGATTTGCCAGTAACTTTTTCCCCTAGATCTGTCTGTCATTGTGGTGGATTGATGGTGATGATGCAGGATGATCGTAGGCGCACGGCCCACGGCGGGTTCGTATCGGCTGCCGTCCCTATGGGAATGTCACCGATGAGCAGTGCTATGATATTTAAAAGATCTAGACCGCTCGATCTGGAAAGGATGGACCAGATCTACTACTACAGTGTAGTGAATAGTACCATACTACAGTATTTTTGACCATCGTCTTTCGCTGCAGTGTTTTGACCTCGTCTGTTGTTTTTTTGATCTAACGGATGTTACGCAATGTCACGGAACTGTTCATCCGTGACATTACTTAGCAATGTCAGAGCAATAATTTCTGTGCCTACCGTTACCGTGCCACTGTCGCCGATGTTGTCGTCATTGTCACTCAAATTTGGCAATTTTTACGGTGACATGTGGGACCATGAGATGAGGCCAATAGCGAGCGGAGGTGATTGATAGATGAATTGGTGTCGAGTGCCACCATACTAAAGATCTTGATGAGCTGATCGTCGTGGACATTTGTTTGTCAGATTCTGAGTTCGGATACAAAAGATACGAGTCTGGAAAGAATTGGCGATGGACTGGAACAACTACGAAAGCATGATTACTAATGCCATGATTGAATAACCGATTCATGATCGTAGTTGCCATCGGCCACTACCGTGTGGGCCCTAGAAAACGAACGAAGACAAAGATGAATCGGCTATCCTACTATCTACATGCAAAAAGATGAATCGGTTTACGCTTGTCTCACAGTTTTTTGTTCGACGTTGCTTTGCATCGGCAGCTTCGGCCAGAAATTGACTTTCATTTTCGGAATCAGACGACCACCGTCCGTTCCCGATTTCGGTCAAATCAGCTGGCTTGCCTTGGTCCACCGTGTGCACCCTCTGTAGGGACGTGGTGTTGTTGATCCGTGATTTTCCAACGGCAACACACACACACGTCATTCCTAGAAAGTTGTGAGAATGTGCGACACCGACTTGTAAATTATCGGGTATCTCCACGTGTATCACCACGGTTCCTTATTTGAAATCAATATTTACTCTATATATACGCCAGGTTTCTTGAATGAAAAATGGCAGTAATATCGTTGATATCATCATTCTGGAAAATAAATTCAGAGGCTCTCCCCCATCTCCGTCCATCACCCCCACCCCCAAACCCCCCTGATCCAAGGGACTAGGGAATTAGATCCTATATATTAGAGGATTACTAGTAGGATGTCTGTGCGTTGCAACGGAAACACAAACTTTGCCACAAGATAAAATGGAGCATGTGCCATGGCTGCTGCTCTCCTTGATATTGCTAGTGATTTATCTAGATTAGTCAGATATGCATGTTCACAACACCTTTTGAGATTCTATAAAATTACAAATGTTGTGAGTTCAAATCAAATCACAAAAGGTGGTGCTTCATTGTAGCTCCTCTGATCTTAAACATGAGATAGAGATCAATTATGTTGTGCTTCATTATAGTTTACCATCCCAAAAGAATTTCAGTGAACCATGTTCTCTTCATTCAAATAACTGGACATACAAAATACTCAAATTTGAAACCATGCATCTACATGCACACATAATCTCCATTGTATCAACCAAAACACTCACAAAGATATAAAATTTTAGTTTTATGACATTCCATGCAAAAAAAACAACAGATTTCCATTGCATCGATTGAAGCTTTCGTTGCATATTACAAGCATCCATTTGCAAAAAAAAAAGCACATTTATACCACTATGATGAATCAGGAATGCTCACAAAACCTTTATCATGACTACATATATCCAAAGCGTTGTTTCCCTGGATTTATCTTAACTACTAAACATTTGGGTTTACCCCGCACCAGCAGCCGATCGTCCCACCCACGCCTCACGCACGAAGCTTCTCGCTAAAAAAATCGTCGCCCCCACCCTCGCCTCACTGCCTCAGCCAAACCGCCGTCTGACCCTCGCCCATGCCCTTCTTCCTCGCGACAACCCATTGCCTCGTCTCCTCCTCCCCACCCTCGTTCAGTTCGACAACGTCACCCCTTCTCCCCTACCTCTCCCTTACCTCCCCTTCCCCCTACCCGCGCCCAGCCACTGTCTCCCTCCGACCATTGCCGCCCCGCGCTCCGTGCGACTCGACCGCCTGATCCCCTCCCCTGCCAACGCCATAGCCAAGATCGGTCTCAACACCGACGCCGGTGGGCTCCTCGCCACCGCCATCGAGCACCTCGAGCATGAGCCCACCACGTATGATGCCCCACTGGTCGTGCTCGTCTACTTCGCGTAGGAGTACCGCCCCACGAGAGTCGAAGTTAGGGCAAACTGCTGTAGTTCAAGATGCTCCAGACTTTCAGGATGGTCTAATTGGCGAACATGAAATGCACAAAGATTCTGTTGAGTACAAACGGGTAGCAGAGGAGGAGTGGGCATCTAGACAGCGTCAATTACTAAAACAGGTATAGTGTTTTGCCTACTTAGAATCCATCTTAAACTATACAAGAACATAATGTGCATAAATTTTGGAACATAAAAGTTCAATAATGCACAATTCAGTGTCAATTTTAAGGAGCACCAGGGTTATGCCTTTGTATTTTTTTTGGCATGAATGGCTATGGAGGCAACCTTGACTGCCTTGGTATTTGTCTTTTCTTGTGTTTGTGATCTGTATGCTGCGGTCTTGTGGTGTCATGAGCTCTGATTGTTGGTGCGTGCAGCGTCGCTGGTTGTGCTTGGGGAGAAAACAACTTTGATGTCCCCAGAGGTCCTTGTAGCCTATGGTGTGCCGTGCTGTAGGTACAATCTCTGAAATGGTCATTGGTCAATTTTTTTGTCAAGCGCCTATGGTATCAAACTATCAATACACCAGTTTTTTAATTAGTTTTTGTGTTAATATGCATTATGCTTCAGATTGGTACAATATCCTGGTGAGTTTGTGGTGACATTCCCAAGGGCCTACCATGTCGGGTTTTTCCATGGTGAGTTCAATTATCCAGCCTTTGGAACCTATGATGCTTGTTATTGCGTTTAATTCATCCTTATGTGCTAAGTGTTAACACAACAGTCTTGAGCTTCAGTACACAACCTTTTTTCATTATTTTAGAGGTCATTCACGACACGGCTAGCATGCCCATCATCCATGTGTTTTGGCTTGGCAAGTTACGAGGCAAACAGGTGTATAGTTTCTCTATTTTGGTTTCTGAAGTTGTGATTCCGTTAAGCGAGCATAGATGCACATGCATACGCAACTGACTGATCAAGGGATGCACATTTGTTCAGATTCAAATCAGTATATGCATAGTTTGGAGTCAAATTTGTAAACATTTGCCATTTATCTAAAATGGCTTAGGCATCCTTACTTCCACGTATAATTTTTCCAACTTTTGGAGGGATTAGCAACATTATTTTTGTAAGGTTTGGTTGTTAGGCACTTTGATTATTATCTCCTGGGCACTATAAAAATGTAGCAATTATGAATACTGGAACCAATTAGCACTACTCTTGGGACATGCAAATTAAGTCTTCTACTGTTAGATGCTCCAAGGCATCATTAATGGATGGAGAATATTCTCAGAAAACTCTCCATATTTGATGTCTGGAAGTGTTGGACCGAAAAGGCGACTAGAGGGGGGGTGAATAGGAGCTCAAAATCTTTTTCACTTGAATGGATTCAACTTGTAAATCACTTCAATAGCTATGAGAGCCATGAAGATCAATGATTAAGCACAGAGGAAGTCTTGTGTTGAATCCACTCCTAACCCCCAAAGCTCGACAAACAAAAACGAAGAAGTCTTTGAAAAATCGGAAATCGAACAACCGCAGTAAATGGGCGGTCAGATCGATGTCTTGGTATGACCAGAGGCAAACGAGCGGTCGACTCGATGTCTTGGTATGACCGTAGGCAAGCAGGCGGTCGTCTCGATTGTCCTGGAAACGTTTCAGCCCGACGACGAAAACCAAAATTAGCACAACTTTTGATCCACTTGGCCAAACGCTACGAGATTTGAAACACACCTTCCCAAAGAGGTTAGGAACCTATTCCAAGCAAAGAATGACTAGATCCACGTCAAAGTTCCTACCTTTCTTGAATTGAACGAAAGAGGTTTCAAAACCGAAGTTTCGAACCTAAACATGATCTAAACCTTGCTCGTGGGTGATGGATGATCAAGATGATCCTAGATGGGTTCCCACATGTCACAGCAAGTTAGATCACGGCAAGAAACCAAACAAAAACTCGCGGATCAAAGAAACACCTCAAATCATCAAATAGAGAGAAATAAAGCAAATAGACTCATCTTGGAGAGAACTTCCTTTGGATTGATTTGATATGGTATTGGTTTACAGCCACTCCATCAAGGAGGACAAAGACTCAATACATGAGCACGAAATCAAATCCAACTCTCTAGAACCCTAACCTCCACTAATCCTCTCCCTAAGCAAACTAGGGTTTCAAACACAATGAAAGGATTGAGAGGTGCTGGCCAGCACCCTCTCCTATTTATAGTGGAGGCTAAAACTTCTAGAAGATTGAACCCTAATGGGCTCCCGTCAAGGCCCAACACAAACGGGTCACATACGCACGCGTTTTAAAGCGCCGTCTTCATCTCTTGACCTAATCCGCTTCACCTTGCACCATCTTTGCGCCGTGAGTTGGCAAAAGGTCACCAAAGCGGTATTTGGTAAAATTACCAAAATACCCTTCTCGATCTTTTGCAAAGACCGAGTCCCATCTTCATGAAGCACCTCCATGCTTCGCCACGTGTAGGTTGATCCAATGCTCTCTTCATGTCGGCAAGTCTCTCCCATCCCGCTCTCACCGAAACCACCATGGCACTTGCACCGACCGCGCCGCTTGATCGAACTCCGTCAGACCAACTACCTGTTCGGTCACCTTTGTCCGTTCTTGCGCCATGCTTGACTCCATTGACTCTCCCAAGCATCCTCGATCGTTCTGGACCTCAGCTCTCCAAGCTTAGTCCCGATCATCCTCGCCGTTGACCGTCATTGACCTCCAAGCAACCTGCACATCAATAGACAAAGAAATCGAGTTCGGGAACAAGTTATTCACAACTTGACCCACGTTAGTCAAAACATGCATCATGCAACACATATGCCATGAAACCCATGAACTTGACCTAACCCAAAAGCAATTCTCCAATTGAAATGACAATCGAACAAAATCGGTACTACCCCCATGTTATGGCGGTACAATACCGCACCCATAACTGCGGTTGTACCGCTACCCAGAGAAAACCAAAACTTCTCAAATTACACTTGTTCTGGAAATATCAAACCGCCACCTAAAACCTGGAACGACCGAACTCCGGTCATACCGCCAAGTATCTTCATATTAGGTCAGACAGGATGATCGTCTGCATCTGCTACTACACGCAGATGACCGAAAATCTCGACACTTGCGTACTTATTTGTTTCAACAAACCAAAAACGACATTGCCAATTGTAACATCATCCTAAGATCTCAGGTATATCCCCATGATATCCACAATCTCCCCCTTGATGAACACATTGGCAAGTTCCCACAAATGCAAATTTTGAGGTTTGAAAAGTAAAAACTCGGCGTTTTCGCTCAAAGGCACAACTTGATCCAAATGCAAGAAAAAGCAAGGAAATGACCAAGTTGGCTCCAGAATAGTATCAGCAAGTGAGATACGGCAAAAGAAAGCGAGAAAGCTTCATTTTCCAAAAACGAGTCAAAATCTCACTTAAGGTCCATATGAAAGAATAATTGTTCGATATGACCTTTGATCATTGTGAGGATCAAGAATTGCAATTCTAGTTCAGAAATGATAATAAAACCATAAGAATGCAAAAAAGAAACTCCCCCTCACTATGATCCTTAGATTTTCAATTTTTCTCCAAGAACTCCCCCTTTTTCAAACATCTTCTCCCCAAACGACTTCTCCCCTTTTTAACATTTTTACAATATCTTCTCCCCCTTTGACAATGGAGTCATCAAGGAATCACACCTTCCTCTCGTCCAGAGATGACAAATGCAGAATGAGGAAAAAGCATAAGATGGAGCATGCATGAAATGCAATGGAGTGGCTTCAAATTTTTTTTTGTATTTTTCAATTTTTGAATACAAGAAGCTTTGGAGATTACCCAAAAGAACAAGTTAGCATTTCTAAAGTTGCACAAACAACATATCAAGCCTAACAGCGCTAGCAAGATCATGATAAAACATATATAACAAAGCTAAGCAAGAAGGCTCAATATAAAGCAATGAATTTTAGCATTTTAAGCAAAGCTTCAAATCTAGCAAGTTCATCAATAGTGATCCTAAAATGATACTGGCCATGTCAAAATGTCAACGTGAGATCCAAAAGCTAACCATGACCACATTAAGAGACAAAAGGTCCTGAATTGAATCATTTTGCTCAATTTTCTCAAATGCCCATTTTCAACTGTTTTTCAATTGCAATGAATATTCAAGTTGATAAAGGTCTATCTTAGTAAAGAAGATCCTGGACTAGGAGCCATCCACAATCTCTTCCTAAGTTTCAACCAATTTGACAATTTGCATTTTTAGCATTGTGCTAGATCTCAAGCCTCACTACGACCATCCCAAGCAACAAAAGCTTAAGAGAGTGGTCTAGGTCATCCAAAACTCCCCCTGAGTTCATGCCTAGTACCATGGCAAGCAGTCTCATGAGAAAGAATTGGTGAGATCAGTTCTTTCGCACAAAAGAGATCATTTTTATTTTGCACAAGAGCAGCTTTTAGATTCTCAAGAACACAAAAGCTCAAGTAATGATCAAAGCTAGATTCAAGAGCTAACAAAGCAATTTTGACAGGCCAATGTCATAAAAGGAGCACTAATTACAAGAATCGGTGAACAATTCACAAATTGCTAATTTCTTAGTTCAAGTTGTTTTTCAAGTTCTAGCTCATACAAAGAAAGACTTAGCTACACATGTGAAAGCATGATAATTCTAGCAAGTCAAAGAACTAGACATGGCATTGAGCAAGAGTTTGAAACACTAAAGCTCCAAAGGGTAATAAGCAAAGCTTCATCAATTTTAAAAGATAAGCAGAAAAGCTTATATTACAATGCATCTTTTTGGATTTTTCATATGAATGCAATATGATACAATGAGATGCAAGAAAAACTCAAGAACCTAAAAGATCAAATGAAAAAGGAAAGATCAGAAAAGATCCAACTCCCCCTCAAACCAACCCATAGGGATAAATTACCCCTAACTCACTCCTCAAGGTGGCAAACCTTGTTGGGTCTAAAGGCTTGGTGAGGATATCAGCTAACTGAGCCTCGGACTCCACAAAATGCAGCACAATATCGCCCTTCTCAACGTGGTCTCTAAGAAAGTGATAGCGAATGTCTATGTGTTTGGTCCTAGAATGTTGCACTGGGTTTTTAGCAATGTTAATAGCAGAAGTGTTGTCACAGAAGAGAGGAACACTAGCAAAAGTTAACCCAAAATCCTTAAGAGTGGAGACCATCCACAAAATCGACTCTGACAAAGAACTAGCGGCTGACTACATATTCACTTCAAAGAAGGATTGTGCAATGAAGATCGCTTCCTAGATGACCAAGAGACAAGAGAAGTGCCTAAGAAATGACATGTGCGGATGTGCTCTTTCTATCTAGCCTCACCACATAAAATCGAATCGAAAACCCCGAATGGTCGTGAAGAAGAACAAGAATACCAAATACCATCTTCAAGGGTAGAGTGTAAATACCGAAAATGCGCTTAACGGCTTGGCGATGTGAAGTCCTCGGTGGCGCTTGAAACCTCATGAGCAGAGGCCATCAAGTGGATGTCCGGTCTTGAGGCCGTCAGTCTGAAAGGAGCCAATCATGTTGCGGTACTCGCATTGATCCACGGCTTCTCCTTCCTCATCTGGATCCAAAGCGATCGAAGTCGCCATGGGAGTGGCGATAAACTTGCGATCACCCATATCAAAACGTTTGAGCAAATCCTTGGTGTACTTCGTTTGATGGATGAAGATCCCTTCCTTGCATTGCTTGATTTGTAGCCCCAGAAAGTAATTAAGTTCTCCCATCATGCTCATCTCAAATTCCCTGGACATGGTCTCAGAAAAACTGGAAACAAGAGCATTAGAGGAACCACCAAAGATAATATCATCAACATATATCTGAACAAGCAGGAAGTCATTGCCATGCCTAAGAATGAAAAGAGTCTTATCTACTTTTCCCATTTCAAAATAATTCTTAAGCAAGAAGGTCTTAAGTCTATCATACTGTGCTCTAGGGGCTTGTTTAAGACCATACAAGGCTTTGGATAGCTTAAAAACATGATCAGGGTGCTTGGGATTCTCAAAGCCAGGGGGTTGCCTAACATACACTTCCTCCTCTATAAAACCATTCAGAAAGGCACTATTAACATCCATTTGATGCAACCTAAAACCTTTAGATGCAGCAAATGCAAGTAAGATGCGAATGGCTTCTAATCTAGCAACAGAGCAAAGGTCTCATCAAAATCTAACCCCTCAACTTGGCTAAAGCCCCGAGCTACCAATCTAGCCTTGTTTCTAACCACGTAACCATCCTCATTTTGTTTATTTTTGAACACCCAACGGGTTCCTATAACATTATGTCCACTAGGAGGTTCTACAAGGTTCCAAACTTTATTTCTTTCAAAATTCTCTAACTCCTCATGCATGGCATTGACCCAACTAGCATCGATAAAGCATGTGATATATCTTTGGGTTCAAAAGAAGCTACAAATGCAGAGTGAGAGAAATGACTCGGATCATGATACAGAGCGAGTGACTCGCTCATGGATATTACCAATCATCGATCCGGAGGGTGTTGCTTCGAATGTGCAAAGGGCGCTGGGGAGATAGCGTCTCCTCGACCTCCGCAGTATGGCGATGAAGAAGATGCTGTGAGAGCCTCAATTGGAGGTGAAGCGGTAAATCACGCGGGTTCAGAGCTTGGCGGCTTGGACAGAACATCGAACAGTGGAGGAGAAGTATCAAGTTCATCCTCATCTTCTTCAACAAAAATGCTCTCTGTCACTGTAAGTCACCAAACATCGGATCTAGCTCTGGGCTAGTCTCATCAAAAGTGACATTGCATGTCTCTGAACAATGTTAGTTTCAACATTAAAAACCCGAAAACCCCTCGAATGAGCAGGATAACCCAGAAATAAACCATCACAAGTCCTTGATTCAAATTTATCTAGGTTCCCTGTCTTGAGAATAAAACACTTCGATCCAAAGACTCGAAAGTGAGAAACAGAGGATTTTCTACCAAAATGAAGCTCATATGAAGTCTTGCCCAAAGACGGTCTTAAAAAGACACGGTTTGAAATATGACAAGCTGTAGCAATAGCTTCGGCCCAAAATCTCCTCGGTGTGCTATACTCATCTAGCATTGTCCTAGCCATCTCGACTAGAGTCTGTTCTTCCTTTCCACAACACCATTTTGTTGAGGGACGTGTGGAGAAGAGAAGCGATGCTCAATCTGCCAAAGACACAAAAGAGGCAAAAAAGCGTTCTTGAACTCCGTGCCATTATCACTGCGGATCGCTCTCAAGGCACCAGGAAGTTCAGAAGCCAAACGAAGAACAAGGTCATGATAATGATCAAAAGCCTCATCCTTCAAGCAAGAAAGAACACCCAAAAGTATCTCAAAAATCATCGACTATGACAAGAATGTACCAATTGCCACCGATCGACCGAACTCTAGCAGACCAACAAGATCCATATGAAGCAACCGTCTCCGTCCGTCACCATAACCATAGTCAATGACGGTGTGAGGCGGCAACTTGTTTGCCATGCCTACTGAGCGACATACAACATCCTTGACGGCTTTGAGTTTATGCAAACCTCTCATGAGATCAAGGTCACTAACTCGTGTCAGATGATCAAAACCAATGTGCCCCAAACGTCGGTGCCAAAGCCAGATATCAGAAGAAGAAGCAATTAAGCACTTAAGGGATCCAACAAGAGACTCAGAAAAATCAGCTCCAAAAATTCTACCAACTCTAGAAATCCCAAAACGAGCTCACCAAAAGAATCAAGCACACGACAGCGTTCTTCTTAAAACGAGTCTCATAGCCATCATCGAGAAGTCAGGAGACGTAAAGGAGATTGTACCTTAGCTTAGACACAAGCGACGTCCTTGAGAATGAACTTGTCGCTCACCCTAATCATTCCAGTTCCTTCAATGCGCCCTTGTGTATCATCTCCAAAGGTGATGAAGACATCACCGATTGATCGCGTGAAGGAGGTGAACCATCTTGAGTCTCCGGTCATGTGGCGTGAACACCGAGTCGACATTTAACCATGTGTTCTTCCCCTTCGCGCCAATCCACGAAAATCAAGGAACAAAAGAGCAATGTGTCTCAACATGGGGTTAGTTAAAAGCGACTTGGGAATCGAAGATCGAGACACTCGTCATGAAAGTAGTATGCAAAGCAGATGTGCTATCCTTGACTTTATTAGCGTTCTATTATGAGCAATGGCAACAAGAACATGAGATGCATCCTGTCTAGAAACATGGTGATGAGCATGTGCAACAAATCCTAGACCGGGGTTCTTCTTTTGAGCGTAACCATGTCTCATAAAAGCTCTAGGTTGATTAAATGACATTCTAGCAATATTTCTCTTAGCATTCTTCAACCTACGCCAACAGAACTCAACCAAATGTCCACTCTTCTTGCAATAGGTGCAATGGTATTTTGTACCACTGGGAGAAGCACCTTTTGCCTCAAAAGAAGGTTGGACAAACCCTGCAGATTTAAAGACAGTTTTTGCAGGTTGGGTTTTGAATTCAACTAAGCCGTTTTCCAAGACCTGAATGACATTAGGCTTGGACATGTCCTGGGCAGAGTTGTATCCTAAACCTTACTTCTTAAAAGGAGTTTTAGATTTATCTAGAATCATGTTCAACTGTTTTTCACCATTAGAGAATCTTTCTAAAGTATCCTTAAGATATGCATTCTCTTTTCCAATATTAGCACATGATTCACAAGTCTTGCCTTTAATGGCTCTAGCATGTTTCTCCTTAAGATGAGCAACTTCAAGCTTATAGGCGGCACAAGAGGCACAAGATGTAGAATCAATTGTGTCCTTAAGCTTGGCAAATTTAGCTCTAACTGCTTCTAGAATATCCTTAACTTCATGTTCGCGTTCTAAGCAAAAAGAGCAAAAGCTAGATTTCACATTGCCAGAAGCATCCAACTTGCTAGACTCTAAGCATTTTTCACAAGGAGCAGATTTAACATCAATTAGCTCAGTTCTAGCATTTTCAAGTTGATGCAAAGCAATATCATGAGCAGATTGTAGTTTAGACAGTTCGGAGTGCAACGCATGGCAGGATGAACATTCATCAACATCTAGACTCTTAGCATTCACAAGCTCTAATGTCAAATTCTCGACTTGTGATTCTAGATCCTTGTTCCTAGCCATGGTGAACTTTAAAGCTTTATCTTGACTAAGCAATTGCTCATACATGTTATCGCATCTAGCAGAAAGAACATCATAGGAGAGAGGTACCTCATCATCATTATCGGCGTCGACGGAGTCGGCCATGAAGCACATGGTGAAATCCTTGGCCTTCCCTTCTTGTCTTGAGGAAACTCCTCCTCCTTGTCCTCCTCGCTCCCGAGTCCACATCGCTCATGGATTGATCTCCAAAAGCGGCAAGAACTCGGTGAGCGCCTTCATGAGTTTGGCAAGATCATACTTGGGCTTGCCCCTTGAGGCTTCTTCCCGCAACCTTCTCATGATTTCCCTTACCTTTCGACTTGGGGCGCTTGGCTCGGATGTGATATAGCTCTCCACACTCATAGCATGTCACAGGCCACCTCTCTTTCTGCTTTTCGACATTGTTATATGCCCGTGTGACTTTCTTGGCTAAAAGAGCTAAATCAGCCTCAGAAGACTCTCAAACTCTTCTTCTTGAATAGCAGATAAACACGCAAGAGAAAAACCGTAAGAAGACTCGGAAAAACCATCAGAGTCCTTTGAGAGGATCACCACCAAAGCCATGTTATCCTTCTTAGGATTACCGCCTCTCTTGATCTCATGAGTTTTTAGCTTGCTATAAAGCAGCTCCAAAGTGAGATTAGAGAGATCGACATTCTCCTCTATGGCAGTTGCCTTCATCTCCCACTCCTTGGTGTTGATTGCAGCCAAGAGGTGGGGGTGGCATTCTCGATTGAGAGTACTCAATGTCAACGACTCTCATCCGTTGATCACCTTGTTAAAACGAGTAAAGACGTCATCGATGCTCTCACCAGGACGCATCTCGATTTTGTTGTACTCTCGCTTGTAGACATTTTGACGCACTTGTTTGATCTGGGACGATCCCTCATGGTAAGTTTCGAGGGTGTGCCAAATCTCATGTCTTGTCGCAAGATTGCAAATCCTATCATACTCTTGCCTACCGAGCCCAAAGATATAGAAGGTTCTTTGCCTTGTTGTTGTTAGCCAAGAGGGTCAGCCGGGCTGGCCGTAGAGTAACTTCGGCAAAAGAGCGAGATCGAACAACCTCCCATATAGCTTGTCCTTCGCTCTCAAGGAAGACTCGCATGCGATTCTTCCAATAGGCATAGTCGAGCCCATCAAAGACATGCGGCTTGGTGAGTACTTATCCATCGCCAAGTTCAAAGGACCCTAAGATCAAGATTGAACTAACGGGCTCGATACCACTTGTTGGACCGAAAAGGCGACTAGGCGGGGGTGAATAGGAGCTCAAAATCTTTTTCACTTGAATGGATTCAACTTGTAAATCACTTCAATAGCTATGAGAGCCACGAAGATCAATGATTAAGCCATGAGGAAGTCTTGTGTTGAATCCACTCCTAACCCCAAAGCTCAACAAACAAAAACGAAGAAGTCTTTGAAAAATCGAAATCGAACAACCGCGAGTAAATGGGCGGTCAGATCGATGTCTTGGTATGACCGAGAGTAAACGAGCGGTCGACCGACAAAGCTTGTATGACCGTAGGCAAACAAGCGGTCGTATCGATTGTCCTGGAAACGACGACGATTTAAAAACCAAAATTGGCACAACTTTTGATCCACTTGGACAAACGCTACGAGATTTGAAACACACCTTCCCAAAGAGGTTAGGAACCTATTCCAAGCAAAGAATGACTAGATCCACGTCAAAGTTCCTACCTTTCTTGAATTGAACGAAAGAGGTTTCAAAACCGAAGTTTCAACCTAAACATGATCTAAACCTTGCTCGTGGGTGATGGATGATCAAGATGATCCTAGATGGGTTCCCACATGTCACAGCAAGTTAGATCACGAAGAAACCAAACAAAAACTCATGGATCAAAGAAACACCTCAAATCATCAAATAGAGAGAAAGAAAGCAAATAGACTCATCTTGGAGAGAACTTTCTTTGGATTGATTTGATATGGTATTGGTTCTGACCACTCCATCAAGGAGGACAAAGACTCAATACATGAGCACGAAATCAAATCCAACTCTCTAGAACCCTAACCTCCACTAATCCTCTCCCTAAGCAAACTAGGGTTTCAAACACAATGAAAGGATTGAGAGGTCTGGCAACACCCTCTCCTATTTATAGTGGAGGCTAAACCTTCTAGAAGATTGAACCTAATGGGCTCCCCGCCAAGGCCCAACACAAACGGGTCACATACGCACGCGCTTTTAAAGCGCCGTCTTCATCTCTTGACCTAATCCGCTTCACCTTGCACCATCTTTGCGCCGTGAGTTGGCAAAAGGTCACCAAAGCGGTATTTGGTAAAATTACCAAAATACCCTTCTCGATTTTTTGCAAAGACCGAGTCCCATCTTCGTGAAGCACCTCCATGCTTCGCCACGTAGGTTGATCCAATGCTCTCTTCATGTCGGCAAGTCTCTCCCATCCGGCCCCACCGAAACCACCATGGCACTTGCACCGACCTCGCCGCTTGATCGAACCCGTCGACCGAATCGCCTGATTCGGTCACCTTTGTCCAAATTTGCGCCATGCTTGACTCCATTGACCTCACCCGACATCCCGATCGTTCGGACCTCGGCTCTCCAAGCTTAGTCCCGATCATCCTCGCCGTTGACCGTCATTGACCTCCAAGCAACTCGCACATCAATAGACAAAGAAATCGAGTCAGGAACAAGTTCTTCACAATTTGACCCACGTTAGTCAAAACATGCATCATGCAACACATATGCCATGAAACCCATGAACTTGACCTAACCCAAAAGCAATTCTCCAATTGAAATGACAATCAGAACAAAATCGGTACTACCGCCATGTTATGGTATTATCAAGATCTTGAGTAATCAAGCTCTATAATCAAGCGGTTGTACCGCTACCCAGAGAAAACCAAAACTTCTCAAATTACACTCGTTCTGGAAATATCAAACCGCCACCTAAAACCTGGAACGACCGGACTCCGGTCATACCGCCAAGTATCTTGCGGTCAGTCAGTGATCTTGATGCGATGCATGCTGCTGTTACACGCCAGATGACCGAAAATCTCGACACTTGCGTAAAACGCTGTTTCAACAAACCAAAAACGACATTGCCAATTGTAACATCATCCTAAGATCTCAGGCATATCCCCATGATATCCACAGGAAGCAAATTGATCCTTTGAGCAATGTGAGTCTGGAGTTGGAACTAGTACTTTCGATCCTCATTATGGTTAGTACTACTCCCACACAGGGCCTCCCAGATGTATAGAGGTTGTATCATCCTTATATATAACTATATCCTTGAAGGCAGAAGCTAAATATATGTTTTGGATACAGTGAAATGGAGAATCTAATTAGAACACTATTTATCTATTAACAACAAGTAGTAGGGCAGAGGTTTTATTTGAATTCTTGAATAGTGGCTTATTTTCATGAAGTAATAAACATGCTTTATTATAGGCATATGTCAAGTTTTCTGGTCATTTTATTTTTTTCCATGGTAGATTATTCACTATTTTATTGTATATTTGTATCACATTACGTATAAATCTATATTATTCACTAGGTAGCTGTGCTAGCGTTCATGCATCAATTGGTAGGTGGCGTAGTTTTAGAGTGTTATGCTTCTAGATTTAGCTATTTATGCTGGCTAGGGCATGGGAGCCAGGACGAGCGACCCTCCTTAGGGTTTCACAGTGATCATGGATAGAACAAGGCGCACATCTACATGCAATCACGTGGAATCGCCGAAATGCAATAATAATAATAATAATAAATCAAGAACCCTAATTATGATTGAAAATTTTAGGGAAACAAAGAAATGGGGGCACGTGGAATCGCCGAAATGTAAACAAAAAAAACCAAGAACCCTAATTTTGATTGAAAATTTTAGGGAAATAAAGAAATGGGGGCAGGGGAACGATCATACGTACGCTGATTGCGACGCCGGTGGTGAGATTCGGGGGAGAATCCTCAAATCTAAGTTCTTTTCCTCTTCTTGGCATCTCTGTTGCTCACCTGATTTGGGAAACGGGAGAGGAGAAGAGAAGAGAGGGGATTTAGTTTGGACTTTGAGTTGGGGTGGACGAGACGACTGAGGGGATTGGGTCTGTCGGAGGAGGGAGCGGTTGAGGTGGGCGAACGGTGGGAGGGGCGGGGGTAGGGCGGGATGACCTTGCAGATGTCGTAGGCCGCGCCCTCCCGCTCCACGCGGAAGACGAAGGCGATGGGGTCGACGAACTTCGACTCTCGTGGGGCGGTACTCCTGCACAAAGTAGACGGGCACGAGCTGGAGCTCCCACGGGGAGAGTGCGACGAGTGGGGCGTCATCCGCGGTGGGCTCCCGCTCGAGGTGCTCGATGGAGGCAGCGAGGAGCCCGCTAGCGCCGAGACCGATCTCGGCGATGGCGTCGACAGGGGAGGGGATTAGGTAGTCGAGCCACATGGAGCGCGGGGGCGGCAACAGCAGGAGGGAGACGGCGGCTAGGTGCGGGTGGGGGGAAGGGGAGGTAAGGGAGAGGTGGGGGAGAAAGGACGGCGTGGTCGAACCGAACGAGGGTGGGGAGGAGGAGGCGAGGCGGTGGGTTATCGCCAGGAAGAAGGGCAGGGGCGAGGGTCAGGCGGTGGTTTGGCTGAAGCAGTGAGGCGAGGGTGGTTTCGCGACGATTTTTTTAGCGAGAAGCTTCGTGCGTGAGGCGTGGGTGGGACGATCGCCCGCTGGCGTGGGGTAAACTCGTATGTTTAGTAGTTAAGATAAGAAATGCAGAGTACTTTGCATTAGGATCATTTCTCAACCGTGAGATTAGAATATAACAGTTTAGATCTAATGCTACAGTACTTGTGATACAGAAAAATTAGGCATCTGCGACAGTACGCGTACATTAGTCACTGTAGCAACTCATTTTACTTCCAATTAGTAGATGGCTCACCAAAAATCAATTAATTACCACTGGATGACATGTGGGCACATGTGTGTAAGGATGAAAGTGTGGTGTGTTGCGAGCAGCCCACGCTTGCCCGGACCGAACGCATAATTTTATACGGGCTAATGCGGTGGCCCACCAAGCATTTATGCGGGGCATATGACACCCGCCAGCCCACAACTCAACGTCTCAACCACTGGCAACTCAACGACCCGACAGCCGCCATAGTGCATATATGCATGTTCTAGCTGTAGCCTCGTGCACAAGAAATTTTTTTATTTAATCCTTTTTTAATATTATTTTAAAGTTAATCCCTCGCGAACTTTATTTTCAATTCTGACCCTTTTGGTCACGCCACTACCCGTGGCGTGGTAAATATGTTCTGTCACGCCACTCACCTTGGCGTGACAAAACATGCCACGCATGCTCTTGCCCACCTGTCGTGCCAGCGTGGAGGCTTGCATGGCAATAGTCACGCCAAATACTATGGCGTGACAAGCCTGCCTTGTCACGCCTTGATATGTGGCATGACAGGACCTAACGTAACAGGTCTGGTCGGATGGTCCGATCGACCCAAAATGAATGTTTGGACGGTCCGATCGGAGTTAGGATTACTGTTTTAACTTCAAACCCCTCAAGTTTGACTGGGGCGTATATATCAACACTTCAACGTATATATTCATCATAACCTTTGACACTTCAGTATATATATCCATCATAAACATCCGCACAATATTTCCAGGCTGTGTCCCAAAAGGCAGGCACCCAAAAAAGACAAATATTAGAACATCGACAACATAGGGCATGGCATATATGTTGGAAGAAAATATAGGGCATGGCATAGAAACGTATTTGGTAGAAGTGATACATATTGCATCCTGGAAAAAAAATACTAATATATGTTGGAATTGAATCTCTCAACTCCCATCTCTCAATCTCTATCACAGAGATGTATACACATGCATGTATGATGAACACACAAACACACGCATGAGAACACATGAACTCACTCATACAGGAGTATATGGTATGGCACCACACGACTTGCCTCCTGGGAGGGGATGGACTCACTCCTAACCTCTCGTTTATTCCATTCACGAGATCACCTATTTATACAAGACTCTGTATAACTCCACGCACACAAGCAACAAAAGCTAACAGACTCACTAGTCTATCGCCACTACACTAGATCATGGCCTCTTTCTTCTCAACGTGCATATAGCATTTACACGCATGAAGTCACGTACGTTCAAGTAACAAACACTAACTACTTGATCCACTTTTTGCTAACAATCTAGTGTATGTGCTCTATCTCAACACTAACCTATCATTGCACGTGCACAGCTAATTGCACTAACTCAAATGAACTCAAGTCAAGATTAATTTCCAACATTCTCCCCCTTAATCTTGATAGCGGCCTCCTCCTCTTCATGCCACATGCAGCAGCCTCACCTTGCCACACGTAGCAGCATCTTCATCTTGTGGATGACGCCTTTCCAACGCCGATATCCACCTTGTAGCGGCCTCACACCACAACTCATGGCCCCCAATGCAAGCGAGACAACATTGTCTGCGGCCTCTCATGGCCAATCGATGCCTCCTCCTTGGGCGCCTTGCGCGACTCATCGCGCCGTTGTCGGTCTCGCACACCGACTCCTCTAGCAACGATGGCTTAACACCACCGCCTTCGGCTTCACACCGAATCCTCACAACAGTTTCGCACCGCCGTCATGCTCTGCGTCATGTGCCGCACCGTGCTACCACGTGTCGATCGTGCGCCATCACCGTCGGCATCACACCGACTTCCTCAACGATGGCCTCGGCCATCGCCACTGGCCTCCATCTCGTCTGGAGTCTGCTGCCACCCGTGGCCTCCACCTCGCATGGAGTCTGCCACTGCGCCACCTCTGGCCTCCACTCATGGAGTCTGCCGTTGGTGCACCCGTCATCTCCACACTCCGCGGCGATCATGTCACCATCACCAGTGCGCACATCATGTGTGATTCCGGCACACCGTGCTCAAGGTAGTCAGAGTCGAGATCCCGAGTCGGATCGATTTGCCTCCGGTAGGATCGAATCGTAGTATCGAATCGTAGAATCGGCGATTCTACAGATTTGTAAAAATACACATATTTAACATCTATACTATAAGTTTGTATGATTGTTATATGGTTTACCACTTGCATGTTCCTTAAAAGTAGCTAGACATACTCTAGGAATAAAAATAGCTTATCATTATCAAGCTCAAGATTGCTCATGCCATAATATAGATATTTGTACTAGCATTACCACATCGATACAATATTTTGCATGCTCCTTGTTTATTTATAGTTTCATTCTCGAAATTAATATCAACAAATTTTGCTCTAAAACAAAATATCGCCAAAGCACGCCCCTAAAGAAAATTGCCCTAAGTCTCTCACGAGTAGGATCGGCGGTGAGATTTGGATCGATAGGTCGTCGTGGGTTCAGAGAACCGTAAGACTCTAAGAGTAGGATCGCGATCCTACCTACCTTGAGTAGGATCGGATCGGCAAGAAGACTTGGATCGACAGGCTGTCGTGGGTTCGTAGAGTCGTAAGACTTTAAGACTTGGATCGCGATCCTAACTACCTTGACCGTGCTGGCCTCGCCATGGCCGCACGGACCTTCGCCGTCGTGCTCCTAAGCGCATGGTGCTGCAGCCGGCTAGTCGTCGGTACCCGTGCACCTTCGCCCGACGTGCACTGCTGTGCACGCCATCATGCTGCCCGGCGAGCCATCGCCAGACAGCTTCTCCTCGCACCTTGCTCTGATACCAAGTGTTGGAATTGAATCTCTCAACTCCCATCTCTCAATCTCTATCACAGAGATGTATACACACGCATGTATCATGAACAATATGTGGACTGTGTGGTACAACATGAGGCGCAAGGATGGACATATGGTAAACAGTATAGACATCCTACTGGAATGCTAGGTGGTGCTCTTCGTCACTTTGTGGTCGTAGACCATTTCGTGCCTATTTCCAGAACTCATTTTTTTATGTTGTCGGATATCTTGCTACGCGAAGAATTGAATACGAAAAGACGACGAGATTTGAAGTTACGAATTAAAATAGACTTTATAATAAAGCTGGGAATTACACGACATACAGGGTTTGGTTACGTGCATAAGATTCTTGTACGTGTCCCAATCATCGTCAGACAAGATTGACACTGAACAGATGTGCACCTTACAACCCACACCAGTATCATATCGCCCCTATAGTCCGACAACGACCCTAGGCTCATCCCATCCAAAGGTCGACTTAATCCTAGTTAGGAGAGTTCGAAAGTCCGGTGATTCGCGAAACAAAAGAACGATCACTTCCATGCCACCAAAGTTGACATCACTACCCGTTTGGCTAATTGGCCCATCGATAAATACACGTACAACTTTATCCATCTACATCCAACAAAATATTACAAAGTCAGTACTACATGCCATATGTACGAAATATCACAATCAACATTGTACATAACAAAAGCTGTGTTTCAGTTGACACATGCTAGCAGTTTGAAGATACAAACGTATGGTTAATTACAGCTTTATTGTAGTTTTGTACTGTGATAGTACTATGTTGTAGTTACAGTAACGAGCATGATGGTTTACAGTCAACATGAAACAGTTCGTCTTGTTAAATGAAGTTTTTGGGTTGTTTAACAATGATTGAGAAAGAGATACTCCATTGTCAATTTTGAGGGGGGGGGGTGGGCAATTGTGATCTGTAACTCTCATATTTCTCTGGCAAAGACGTAACCTTTTATTGAGGTGTGTTAGGATATACATAGGTGATGAATAACACTAAGAAACAATGAGATGCAAAAAGATCCAAATCCTACACTATCTGAGTCTCTCGTACTCAGTCACGCTCGAGATCCCGTTCTCGAGACCACCCAAACCACGTGTTTGGGACCGCTCAGAGCTTGCCTCTAAGTGCAACCTACACTACCCTGGATCCACATGCCTAGGTACGCTCGAGATCCCATTCTCGACACAGCCCAAACCACGTGTTTGGGACCGCTCAGGGCTCATTCCGGAGTATGCCCAGGACTTCGCTCCTGGGTATGCTAGAGCTACACACTCGGAGTGCTACGAACCACTCGTTTGGGAAATCTGATATCCAAAAAGGAGATAAGTCACAATTTTTTCGCCTATATTTCAATTCTATAGAGGTCCTTTCATAATTTACTTTCGGTAAACTAATTATGTAGGACATGAGGTCAGAGCTTGAGCAAAATACGGATTACTTCTTTATAGTGGCCCGTTATAGCTTGAATTACTCGAGTAACATTAACATAGGAGAAATTTATCAATTCCTGCTCTGTAGAGGTCCTTTCATTATTTATTTTCGACAAACTAATTCAGTAGGACATGAGGTGCGAGCTTGAGCAAAATGCGGATTACTTCTTTTCAGTGGCCCGCTATATCTTTAATTACTCGAGTAACATTAACATAGGAGATCCTATTTACATAGAACGGGGTTATTGATCGAACGGGGTTATGAATTGTAAAGAACCGTTTGTCCCATTAGATCATGTGGATCGAACCTATATATAGGGTTGGGCGTGGGGCAGATCGGTCCGACCCTGAAGTCGCCCCACATGACCCATTTACATAGAACTGAGTTATGGATCAAATAGGGTTATGAATTTTAAAGAACCATTTGTCCCATTGGATGATGTGGATCGAACCTATATATACATGCTGTTGTTGCTCATTGAGCTACACTATACATGTTGCTCACCTACTGCTACTAGTATAGTAACCCCCACACAAAAAAAAGGAAAGGCTATCACTGGAGGCCGATGAACATTTGAACACTATACCATGAACTTTAATTTGACTCCTAACCATAATGACTATTAATCTGGTATAGTATACTAACTAACAAAAAGAAGAGGCTACAGAGTAATATATCCTTTGAATCAAAATGATGTTCTTCGATTACCAGCTATACCATTCAAGCACCACCGTGAGGAGAGGACCGCGCGGGGGAGAGACCGGCGTGGGGGAGGATGCCGACGTGGGATTGGCCGGCGCGGGGGTCGTAGTGCTGTGTTGACTTAGTTAGGCTGACTGCTACCCAAAGTAGGTTCTATCAAGACAAGCTAAAGTGGATATATTACCAAGAGAAATGACATGGGTGTTTTGAAAGGGAGAGAACAATAATTCAAGTAACCAAGCTGTCAACATTTCTTGATCGCATTCAATCAGGACCTTTTTCGGTCTTAGTTGAGCGGCCGATTCTCAATTAAAATTTATTAGACATCAAGTGTGCATCATTGCATCCCAATCAAATGAAACCTAGCAAGCTCTACTGGAAGCAGCCGTAGTACTAACGAGGTAAGCCACCTTTTTACGCCTTCAACATTTATTTGATTTCTATAGAGGTCCTTTCATAATTTATTTTCGCTAAACTAATTCTGTTGGACATGAGGTGACAGCTCGAGCAAAATATGGATTACTTCATTTCAGTGGCATTGTCTAGTGGTCATGAGGCATGCATGCCACATGATCCATACTAGAGCTTATTTTCTCCTGTGGGACATTAACAGCTTTATAGCATCACTACTATCAGTTAGAAATGTGTAAGTACAACATGAAGTTTCTCCATCCTCCATCAGATGCAAATACACAATACCTCTGCTCCAACGTCATTACATAAGTAACATAATAATCCAGACAAGCATTCACAAAATGCAATCCAGAAATTCTACAAATTTTTCAACATAAAAAAACTAAATACATTGTGCATAGAAATGGATTGCACATTAACTCTCTGTCCAATTTCTAATTGTTCACAACATCAAATCGCTTGTTCTTTGAAGTGCTCACTGGCTAGAAGCATTCAGATACTGAAATATATCTTCATGTGCATAGAAATGGATCATGTGCTCATTACTAACTACAAGCATTGACTTTATTTTTAATGATTCACTTATATATTGAGATACTAAAAAATATCTTCATGTTTCGCACATATCAATACAAAATGCATTGCAATTACAGAGAAACATTTAAAAATTGTCTATAGTTTAGCTGATGCCTGCTGTCAGGTATGCATCACCCCTAGTTTGGAGATTACTTAGTACACCTAAGATGCATTTACATGACACAAGATTTGTTCCAAATTTCAATACAATCCATACCGGCATTTTCTCTAAAGGATTCACCAAAATCTGGAGAAACAATCTCCAAGCAGAATCTCCTGTTGAACATTAACATTAATAACAACACCACTAATCCACACAAAAAGTAATTAGGGAGAAAAAAAGAGTAGGTTCTTACCTTCGGCCGAGCGGGGAGGAGGAGGAGGAGATGGTGCGGCCAGGCGTCCATGAGAAGGTCGGGCGGATAGGAGGAAGCCGGGCGTGGAGGTGAAGGCCGGGAGCCAAAATGGGTGCAGAGGAGAAGGTGCCCGCGGCGGCCGGGTGCAGAGACGGACAAGGGGAAGGCTGGAGCGACGTCGGGCGCGAAGGGGGGACGACGGCCGACGGTGGGAGGAGAGCCGGCGGCGGAGGGAGCACAAGCAGCGACTAGGGTTGGGCACGAGAGAGGAGAGGGCTGAAGAGGGTGAAGACAAGGAAAAATGACGAATGGGTTGGGCTACGCGAGCTAAGTCGCCACTGTCACGCCATGGGATTTGGTGTGACAAATGCCACGCAACCCTCCATGCTGGCAAGGCGTGCGGACGAGGGCTTGCGTGGCATATTTGGTCACGCCAAGACCTATGGCATGACAGAACGCTTTAGCCACGCCACGGGTGTTGGCATGACTAAAGAGGTCAGAATTGGAAATAAAGTTAACGAGGGGTTAACTTTAAAATATTAATAACAAAGGATTAAATAAAAAAATTCCGTGCACACACATGCCCTATATATACTAGGTCCACTGCTTTGAAAAAATCCCAACAAAATAAATAAAAAACCGAAAAATCAAAACAACCCAACCATAGACATTAATAGTCTGAAAATTATTTTATGTAGTATATCAAATCACTACATCATTTGACAAGACTAAGTGCAGCATAAGTGATACACTGAATAATCTGCATGATGAAAAGTTAAAACTGATTGAGAAAGCGTAAAGATTCATTGTTCCAAAGAGAAAAGGAAAGCTAGCACATCACACTAATGAGATAATCAGCAGAAGACACAAATGACAACGATTCCATTTCTCCTCTGAAAGTGTGCTTACGACTAGTAGACATCCTCTTCAGGTTGAGTAAAAAGTAGGCATTTCTCCTCTGAAAGTGTGCTTACAACTATCCTAGAGTGTGCTTACAAGTTACAACTAGTACTCATACCTGATGCGTTTGAGAGGAGAAAGGCGAGCAAAAGAATGCTGCATCCCTGCAATCTTTTGGTCAACATTCTACTATCCTAGAGTCTAATCGACGGTATGCTCCACAAGTATCTGCCACCATAAGTCCATAACAAATTGGTTTAGTATAAACTAGAAGAGTACGAAAAGTCAACAACAAGATGGTTAAGCAATTAGTACATCCAAATTTGGACCAAATTAAATCATGTAGAAAATGTTATTTGTATTATACAAGTTTGCCTTTTGGACTGTAGTGCACCAAAATTTAGATATGTAGCATACACAATGTGAGAATATGGAGCATGCGCCTAGTGTCTTAAACCTTATAATACGCCTTCGTGATGCTTTCAGACCAAACTGCATATTTCCACTGTAATACAACAGAAGTCCAATAATAATAATGAAATGCGTCACAGTCAGACGCGAAATTTCTAATCCAACTCCTGACTCTATTAAATGACATGATTTTGGTGATGTGAATTTGTCACTATTTGTGCCCTAGTGTCAATAATCTTGACAGGATTTGAAGCATAAAGAGAAAATTTTTGATACACTGTACTTGTCATCAGTTCGTTACTGAGTACTAAGAGGCCGATCAAAACTAACTGGACCTCCAAATGGTTGATCAAACTAAAACATCTAACTACATGGTAACCAGAATTCTGCACTGCAAATCCTAAAATCCTAAACATTCATATGAAGAGAGAGGTATGGTGCAAGCATGCACCTACCATTAGCTCTTGCAAATCCTAAACATTCATATCAAGATGTCAATTTAGGGGGTATTAGCTGTCTATCAAAAGAAATCAGCAACAGAAAGTAAGGATATGAAAAGAGAAAAAATGGAGAAAAATCTAAAAAAGAAGGCACCATCGATACCCTCAAGACAGTAAGAACAGAGAAACCTAATTCAAAGAGAAAGAATGATGAACCAAAAGGAGGCACACATAGAATTGATCATGACACAAATGACAACGACTCCATACTTGAGAATTTTAAGTTACAAATGCAGTTCATCAGTCATCGCCATCATCCAGATCATTTGTCGTGTTCTTTTGGTGAGAAGAGGTTGGAACATTGGAAAGTCATATATTTACATATGATTATTTAGTAAACTAAACTGAAAAGGTTCAAATAAAAAAGAACTTACTATCTGCCTTAAGCCAATCTTAAAGACAAATCAAGGCCTCAACGGTGTTGCTAGAGAGCCTGCTACTATAATCGTTAATAACTCTTCCTCAAGTGCTAAAAGCGGACTTAGATGCAACAGTGGAAGCAGGGACAGCCAATACGGCATGTACCATACAAGAAAAGATGGGATACTTTGGAGATTGTACCACCCACCACTGTAAAATATCAAGGGCTTCTCTGCGAGGGAACAACTCTTCC
Organism: Phyllostachys edulis; assembly: GCA_036346405.1. Taxonomy (NCBI): domain Eukaryota; kingdom Viridiplantae; phylum Streptophyta; class Magnoliopsida; order Poales; family Poaceae; genus Phyllostachys; species Phyllostachys edulis. The sequence goes on along the minus strand of CM070550.1, from coordinate 29,998,946 downwards.
TTCAAATATCTGTCAAACTCATTGCTTGCTTGACTTTTTTTTTGCACTTAAATACTTTGGAGATGGCGGCGAGCATGATGGCACGACCATGGCAGGATTGAGGAGATGGTTTTGGCTCGGGAAGGAGGAAAAGGCGTGTAGTGAATGCGACCATTTTCACGAGGACGGTATGGTCAAATCGCACCCCAAATAGTAGCTGGTGATGGCAATCCTCACGGTAAGGGCATTTCAAAGAATTTCGAGTGTTTGTTATGGCATTTGGCAGCACATGGCGTTCACGATGGTATTTCGCAAGTCACGAGCAATTGTGATGGTACTAACCAAATTTACTCTTAAAAAAGAGGTGCCAACAAGGGTCCAAAAATAACTTCCACAAAAGATCCATAGATGTGGAAGTCTGGTAGGATTTATTTTCAGATAGACAAGAAGAAGCCTATTGGGCCGGGCTGGGCGTGGCACAACTTTCGATGAGGACAGAGGCATGGTAGACAGTAGTCTGAGGAGGCCGTCCGATCGAGATTCGAAGGTTCCAAGCAACTTCAAATTGGGCGTGGCATTCATATATTGTTGTAAAATTAGTAGTTTTTAGCAAATATTCAGAATTAATTCCAGTATAAATTAATATAATTAAGACATAATTCCAGCAGCATATAATTGATAAGAATGGCATAACAACAGGTAATATCTTCATGTCAAATAAACATGATAATATGTTCAAAAGTTAGGACTTGATAACAAGAAAAATCAACATAATGCTCACATTTAAATGTTTGGTTATTGCTCTCAGATGTCAGGCTACTCAAGATATAATCTTGGCCTCCTCGTCAGTAATGTTTATACTCTTCACAAATTAGATATGAAAACTATTAATCAGACTTTAAGCTTAAAAGAATGCTTTACTAATATGTCAAGAATTATCTCATAAGCAATAACACAACAATTATACTTTCAGCCAACAAAGGATCAGTTATGTCACTGTTTAAAATGAGGTCACATCAACAACATTTTTTTTAGCTTTTCGACTAACAGAAGAACAAAATATCTCTTAATGCAAAATTGAGATCACAACCCTTACTGTCGACTAGGCCCACATGTCTGTAAGCCCTATCGAGTAGGGGCTGGTCGTAGAAGAACTTACCATCAGGTGGTGATCGTAATAAAGCTTACGAGATGACACAAGGAACCGAACGGGGAGTGCTCAAGGAGGAAGGGTCGGACCTCACTGCCGTCAGCGCTGAGATGAGCACGGCGGTGTAGCAGTCCAAAGATCCAAAACCGAACCCCAATCAGAGAGGAAGAAGAAACACACAAAAAGGAAAGTCACATATTTTCGGGTCAAGAAAAGAAGGAGCCGCCGGCCACCTTTTGAAGAGGAGAGGAGGAGTGGGCGACGCGGTGGGCCCCACTCTCTATTTTCCTTTTCTATTTCTTCTTTTCTCAAAATAAAAAATTACCAAATAGCCCTCAAAATATCCAACATATATAACCTATAAAAAAGGAATAATTGATTATTTTTCACGGCAAAAGGGTGAATTTTATGATTTGTCACTGCATGTGAGTATGACATGTGGGACCCGAGATCACTTGTCATACTCACATCAGTGGCAAATAATCAATTACACATGTTTGGCAGTGGTAAATAATCAAATCTCCCTAAAAAAACTCCTTCGCAGAAACGGAAATCGCAAGTGCTGGTTGATTCCTTGGAGAATTTTTAAAAATAATCTAGTTTTTTTTATTCAAAATTACAGTAATAATACCACCTTTTTTCCTTTTACAGAAATAATCATGAGTCGTTCAACCATTGAGTGACTAGCCCAAGTCGCTCAACGATTGAGCGACTTGACACTTGTCGCCCAACGGGCACAATGCATGCGCTTCTAGCTTAGTGAGCTGCACATTAGGACCAACCGTTGAGTGATAAGTGTCCAAGTCGCTCAACGGTTGAGCTACTTGGACACTTGTCGCTCAACCGTTGAGTGACTTGATCTAGTCGTCCAATAGTTGAGCGACAGATGATTATTCTTATAAAAAAAAGTGGTATTATTATTGTAATTTCAAATAAAAACTAGATTATTTTAAAAAAATTATTCCCTGGACCTCCCGATATATATATTTAAGTTGGTGGAGCCATATTTCACTCTGTACGTAGAAATGCGGTTGCTGGGTTTGACGGCGCTGCAAATCAAGCCAGGAGTTTCGCCGTACGGAATCATGGCGACGACGCCCAGCGTCGTCGGCCTGCCTGCTGGGCGCTGGCTTGGCTTGGCTTCTCCTGAATGCGGAGATCGAAGCGCAAGATGTACGCATTTGAGCACCTCACTCGCGCACACCTTGTGGCCTTGCGCGCTCCTCTGCATGCTCTGTATCATCCAAAACTAGTTAGCCAGCTTGAGCCGTTATATACCAAGCTACACATGCTGCATGCATATAGGGCGGGGAGAAAGAGAGAGCCTCCTCCACTACAACTCCCTCATCGTACCGCGTACGTACGTTGTACACCACGCCAATCAAGCCCAGCTGAAGGCAGCGAGAGGAGAGACACCCACACGTGGGGCGCACCAACCTCCTCCTCCTGCTCGGCGGCCTGCTCCTCGCTGCCGCATCCTCCGCGGCCGGGGACACCGTCGCCATCGGGACACAGCCGGAGCACACGGCGTCGACGTCGTCGTCGCCGTCGAGTGCGATTCCGCGATGTCCTACTACTGTCTGCTCATGATCCCTACCGCGGAGTGCTGCGAGCCGGTGGTGGCCTCGATGCACTTGCGCTACGACGTGGGCCTCCCCTGCCTCTGCCGCGTGGCGGAAGAGCCGGACCTCCTCGTCAGCAGCCTCGGCATCCACGACATCGTCGGGCTCTACAGCCTCTGCGGTGGTCACGCCCCGTAGGCCTGTAACAGCCCTGATTTTTGGACCGTTAAACTCTTCGCAACCGTTTAGATTGTGTAGTTACGAAATAAGCAGTGTCTCAAATAAGCTTTCGATTACAACAAAAACTAACATTTTATTACATAAGATTAAGGCTTAACAGCCAGTTTTCACTTAACACGGGCATCCGAGCCCAAAGTTAATACAATACAAGACAAAAGAACTTTAAACCACAAGCACGCTTGAGCGCGGTCGAGACCTAAAAACTGTAATCACCGCTGTCTGGTGATCCTGCCAAAGCCTTCTTCGTCAAGATCCTCGAGATTTTCCCAGATTTCCTCTGTAGATGATTTTGCAGATTATGCAAGAATGAGTATAACTTCTGTACTTAACAAGCCACATGGAAAAACTAAATAATTACATGCAAGGAGTTCAATGGATGGTTAGGGTTTACCTTAATAGGCATATATGGATGCAATTTGCATTTAAAGCAATTTATCTTTAAAGCAGTAAAACAATAATAAATAATAACATCAGGGGTTTCTCAACAAAACACATACCAACTTAACCTCTCAAAATCTCTACTTATGCCTTATGTACTGGAATCACCCATTAACACAGCTTCATTAACCGGAAGCACGGTGTATTTGAATACCTTTAATTATATTCTGTAGAGTTTCCCAACTTTACCCACAAGATATCTCAAACTCATACTGTCAGTACATAGACCGCAACACGTTAGCGTGCGACTGAGCTGAGATAACAAAGCTTTTTCACTGCTCAACCTTTCTAGCCTTTACCCGGTAGGTTTTAACTCCATACAGCCTTCGGGAGACTCCACCGGCCACAGTGGATCTTGCACCCCTATGCTGACGGCACCTACCGTTGTGTAGACTACCGAGTGTCCCGTCAGGCCCACCCCTGTCAAACCCTAGTTCCGCGCTGCTCTATCACACAAGAGCACCCGCTTTCCTGTAGATATTCAATCGAGAGAGCAGTGTACTAGGCTAGGAAGTAATAACCACGCATGTGGTTGGGCGGTTTTCTGTGTCGATCACTTGGTACAAGGTTCTTGTCCTTACCAGTCTTACAGTGAGGCGATGGACCAGCACCAACACGTGGCTGTCCACCCTCACCTTCGACTCACTTTTAACACAAGTCTATTGGGTTGTCCAACTTCCTGGACACAACCCTCAACTCACCACCAAAACCATTGGCGAACCGCCAATACTCTTTTCAGGATTTGTAAACACATTTGTGTGATAAAGCTAATATAGCTAATATTTTATGTGAACTTGTCAAGGTGAATATAGCCTACAAGTGCTGGTTATTTGTCAAGGTGAATATGGCCTACAAGTGCTAGGTGGGTTTGTATGTGGGGTAAAAGGATTTATCTAATTATCATGGCATTCAAAAGTAATATTTCAATATTTAAAGTAATTGGCACAAATACAATAATGAAAGTAATAATAAATATATGGAATGTGGGTTAAAAATAATCAAAGAATGCGACTTGCCTTCTTGCATAATGTTCTGTTGATACTGGTCTTGTTCAGTGTCTTCTGGAGTCTGGTCGTCAAAATCGTGACCTAACGAGAAACAATACAATGAAACAAACCAAATAAAATATGGCTCGACAAGGAATGAACTGGGAACAACATGCAAGTAAATAAATCGAAAAGAAACTTAAAGGAAGGTGGTGTGGGAGGATAGATATTTATTTGGTGTTTGATTGGACTGAACGGAGTTGAGAAATGAATCCAAGCACAACAAAAATATAGAAAACAAATAATAAATGAGATAAAAAGGTAAAAAGATTCATTGGAAGCTTGGTATAGCTGAACGAAGCCAAGAATGGGCTTTTTGAGTTCGAGACGTTCAAATTTGACATATAATGTCAAATTAGGGTTTCGGAGTAAAAAGTGTCGGTCTATGAACAATGCTATTTTACTATTCACGAATGAAAACATGTTGGTGAACAGTGGTTGGGGTTACTGTTTTTTGCTGAAAATGAACAATACTGAACCCCTTTTTTGGGTGATGAACAGTAGCCATTTTACTGTGCATTGAACAGTATTTTGCTTACTTTTCATGGGTTGTGAACAGTAGTGGGCCAAGCCCACTACTCAAATGGGCCATGGCCCAACCACCCGAGCCATAAAGGCCCGGCTCTCCGCTGCCGAGGAGCAGGCGCCTGTAGAGGAAGAGGAGGAGGCGGCGGCCCCATGACAATGCATGAAAGTAGGTGTTGCGGTGAGCACCAGTAGGCCAAGGTGAATCCTTGGGTGGCTTTGGTGGGAGCTAGGGTGGTGTGTAGTGGCTTGGCGGCGGCGGCCGAGAGCGGCGCGGAGGAGGAGGAGGTGGCAGCGAGCTCTGGTGAAGGAGGGGGGTGGGAAAGGTGGGGGAAAGGTGGCCGGAGGTCTTGGTGCTTGTGCTTGAGGGGAGGAGGAGGCGAAGGATTTCACCTGGGCTTATCTCGGCCGAGAAGAGGGCGGCGGAGAGAAAGCTTGAATTCGGCCGGTGCCGGCGATGGGAGGGAAGGGGAGGTGGTGATGAAGGCAACCCCGGGCGGCTTTTATAGCCAAGGGGAAGGCGGTAGCGCCAGTAGGGTGGTGATAACAGGGAGGCGGTGGGAGCAGCTAGTGGTGACATGGTTGGCTAGGCGAGGTTGGGCGGTGCTGGGCGGGGCGAGGTGGCAGGGGAGGTGGCAGTGGGGATGCGCGTTGCATTGAAGAGGAGGTAAGGTGGTGCGGTGCGCTGGAGGGCGCTGATGGTAGTGGCGCTGGGAGAGATGGTGTCGGGGAGGATGACGCTCGGTTGATGACGAAGGGGAAAACGCTCGGTGACAATCCGTTTTCGGAAAAGAAAAACAGCCTGGACAAAAAGGGAAAGCGGGAATGAGAAGGAATTTCCGAAAATAGAAAGAAAACCAAAATTCAATCAAAAGTTTTCAAAATTTTGAAAAACCTGCAAATTTTGAGTTCGTTCCAAGGCCCCACGTCGTCAAAATCTGTACTGGATAGTGTGCTATCCCTCTCCCTCCCTCAGGTTTGCTCTTTCGTCGTGCTAGCTTCCGCGGCCACGAGATCATTGCGTTGTGGTGTGTGCGGTGCACTGGTGCCTAGTAGTAGTGTGTTCATGTCCCCTCGATCGACGTGTGTCAAACATGAAACGTGCATGGTTGTTACTGGACCGTTAATTATATGGTGCCAGGGCGTAGCCAGCGGCCAGGCTAGCCCAGCTGAACGTTGGGATATACCTGCTACCCTGTGGTCCACATCCACCATTGCCCCTGCGATTTTGGGCTGGGCCTCGGGCTATTGCTCTGACAGCTCGAGACCTAGCTTCGCCACTGTATGGTGCAACTAGCGTTCTGACGTACACTCCGATGCAACATCGGTGATTAACTTGAACAACAATTGTAATCAACGTATGCAAAAAAAAAATGCAAAATAACGGTGAAAAAATACCGAGAAAAATTAAATAAAAATTATCTTCTCACCGAAAGAAGATGAAAAGCATTAGGATATGACTTAGCTAAGTACTAAACCAAGATCAGAAATTCAAAACAAAAAGTTTATGACCTTATGACATTACCACATTAGATAACAATAGTGACAACATTTCAAAATTACTCATGTTGTTTGCAATAAAATTGAGAATCGCAGACTCTACTGCAACAAAAAAGATGATCATGTGCAACACAATTTGAAAAAACTGATGCAATATTTAAAAAGACACGTTGCAAAAAAAAAACACGCCATACAAAAAAATTGAGAAAAATTGCTGCAACAAATCTAGTTCCTGGCGACTACGGGTGGGACACCACGGGGCTGTCCACCGACCCCGATACGTTCGCCAAGAACCACGAGCTGGAGGTGATCCACTGCCGCTGGGCCATGCTCACTCGATCGATGGGTTGCACGACTGCATTAATTCCCTGCGAGTCTATTGGCTTGGGTTGGAGGAAGCCGGAAGCCTAAGAAGTTGAGCTCGCCGTCACCGGGCGTATAGATGGGCGCGCGGTCGTCAAGGCGGTAGATGGCCTGGCGGTGGCCGGGCAACCAGAGGATGTCGGCGAACTCGTGCTTGCGGGCGAAGGCGATGGCTCGTTCCGCCTGGTCAGAGTCATCGCGCTTCTGGCACACGACCGAGCGCTTGAACATTGGTTGCAGTGCTAGTGACCTGAAAAGCAGTACAAGCGGCCGCGTGCTAAAACGCTTAGCTAACGGAGAGGGGGATGGGTCGTGGGAATGGATAAGGAGCGAGTAGTTGGCAACGTTCGATACACGTGTTAGATGTGTACATGTAGGACGTAAGAGCCATAGCAATTCTCTTAATTATATGGACTCAATGGACGGATTTGCTATATATGAACAGCCAAGCAACATACGGGTACTCTAGGTCTAGCATCAACACGTTAAACGCATCCTGCTAATTAGAAGCTAATTAAAAAGAGAAGGGGAAAAAAAATAGAGCCGTGCCATTACTGCACATCGGCAGAGGCACGAATCTAGAAGATTTCAAGCAAGTCGATCTAAAACGCGGGGTACAAATCTTGCGAGACAAAAGATATTCTTAGCAAGGTAGTCAGAGTCGAGATTCTAAGTTGGATCGATTTGTCTTTGGTAGGATCGAAATCGTAGTATCGAATCGTAGAATCGGCGATTCTACGGAATTGTAAAAATACACATATTTAACATTTATACTATAAGTTTATATAATTCTTATATGATTTACCACTTGCATGTTCCTTAAAAGCAGCTAGACATATTCCAGGAATAAAAATAGCTTATCATTATCAAGCTCAAGATTGCTCATGCCATAATATAGATATTTGTACTTGCATTACCACACTGATACAATATTTTGCATGCTTCTTGTTTATTTATAGTTTCATTCTCAGAAATTAATATCAACAAATTTTGCTCTAAACAAAAATATCAGCAAAGTCTGGTCTCTAAAAAAATTGATTTTTTTTTGCCCTATGTCTCCACGAGTAGGATCGACAGTGCGATTTGGATCGACAGGCTATCGTGGGTTCGTAGAATCGTAAGACTTTAAAAATAGGATCACGATCCTAACTACCTTGATTCTTAGAAGTGGCCAGTTGAATGTTGTTAAACTATTGTTGAGCTCGAGATAAACATTCTACATACCAAAATGTACTCAAGATGTAGATTATTCTCTCACTTACAAGCGGGCCTTTAAACCTTGTAGGCGCACACATGTCATGCAGATTCAAGTTCGCCTGTCTCTCTCCTCTTCTCACGCCTTTGGTTCTGAGTTTTAGGCTAAAATGATACTGTTTCAAAGCGAAATAGCAAAAATAGTCCCTCACGAACTAAATGGCAAAATGATGCCCCTACCGCGCTCAAACATCATGGAAGGCCACCTACTGTGCAATGGGTGAGCGGTAGGACACGTGGAGGGCGGCAACTGGCCTGCCGTGTCCCCAAAGAGCGGCAGGTCGCCTGTCCACGCCGCATGCTGCTCTTTAGGGGTTCGGTAGGCCACCTGCCGCTCTTTGTGGGCACGATAGACGACCTATCGTGGAGTTTTCGCGCGGCAGGGGTGTCATTTTTGCCATGTTGTATTTTAGAAGGTTATTTTTGCTATTTCACTTAAAAAACATATCATTTTAACCAAATACTTGTTGCAGTCTTACTCGACTTGAACCATGGAATAGCTAGTGGGAGGGGAATTTTTGGCAGATATGACTCGTTTGCGATCCGTATTTGCAGTTTTGGCCATTGGACCGTTGTATTTGCAAAAATGGCGCGGGCGCGCAGTCGGATCACAAGGCCACGCCTCACCGACATATCGCCGCCGCCTTAGTGGTGTGGCCGTGCGCCAAAGATGTTGATTCCACGTCGTTCCACTGGTGAGATGGATCCGTCCCACGCTGCATGGTGTGATTAGGCAGACATTGGGCCGATCTCCCACCACCGCTCTCTTCACGTTCTCCAAGAACCACAGCCAGCTGGATGTGTTCTAGCTCTCCACAATGGCAAATGCCATCGAGAGAAGCTGGTCATTCGCATCGGCCACCACCGTGGTGAGGATGGTGCCCTTGTACCTCCCTGTGAGGAAAGTGCCATCCATCGTTAGCACGGGACGGCAGAACTTGAAGCCCCCGATGGCCTGAGCAAAAGCTCAGAACACCCGGCCCAGTATGAAGCGGTTGGGCCATTTTCCAACATCTTCACGGTCAAGCTTGTTTATGTACGTGCCGGGGTTTGATCCGGCAATCTGGTGAAGTAATCTCAGCACAAGGTTGTACGCCTCTTCGTATGTCCCGTATATAGTCTCGATGACCTTCTATTTGGCTCGTCGGACCTTGTTGTAGCTAACTGGATAGCCAACCTGATTGGCGACTTCCGACATCATCAGCTTGGTGGAGATAGACACGTCTGTCTCAACTAGGTGCGTGATGAGGTTTGCAACATATGCGGAAGTCACGTTCCGATGTTGCCGCAGGGGCTCGCTGAGCTCACAAGTGTGGTCGATTAGCTCCTTGACCGTGAAGACCGAGCCGAAGATCTTTGCTCAGTGAGCACTGACCTTGCTAGGGCAGCCTTCTACTACGCACTTCACTGCGTACTTTCTTGGATTGGACCGGTGCACTCGGTACGCATGGCTGATAGACGAGGTGTACTGTGCTATAGCTTGTTGCACGACTACCTTGTCCGAGAAGCGCTGCCCAACTAAGAGGGTGTCGGCTTCAAACCCCACTGGGAGCCTTCTTCTTGCGGCAGTACGAGCGAACGCACCGTGATATCATCAAGTCTCGATGCCACGTAAGGACCACCGGCTTCGTGTGTGTCCTCGTTGGTACCATCCGAGCTTGGGTCGGTGTCCTCGTCGGACTCCAACCCGAGAGGCTCGTCCGGTAGATACTTATGGCAGTCGATGCAGGGCGACCACTATGTTTCCGCCCCCTCATTTGGCACAAAATTAGGCACGGGACTTCCCTCCGAGGCAGCACATTTCGTGCTGCCATCTTCAGGCTCGGGCCGCGCTTGCCCGCTTGTAGAGGCCTCAGCATCATCAGGGTTTCCCGACGCCCTATGTACGAAATTCACGTACACCATAGGCTTCCCGTGAATGGCCGCCTCGGGCTGGGAGACAATCTTCATGTATTGCCTCCATGCTATGCTTCCATTCACCTTTACGAGCTCCCACACATAATTCATGCAGGTGATCGCCTCGATCATAACTTTCTTCGTCGTTGGCTCTGTGATGAACTCCCTCCGAATGTAGCTTCGTAGCTCGTGAATATTCATCACGTGGAGCCTCTCTGCCCGGACCACCTTGTACTGGCATCTCGACAGGTCCAACCCATCGTGTCCGGCCCGTACGAGACCTTCGCTATAAAACACAAACAAGTCTTACATGTTCGAAAATACCTAAAGCCACAACAACCACTAAATAATTACCACTAAATTAATTCATTACTAGTGAACTAACTAATTACAACTAATTAATTACCTCTAAACTAACTAATTATGATTGATTAATTACCACTACAAACTTACCAGTATTTCATTCCCATTTACTTAATATGTCAGAATGATGACTACTAAACTAATTACGACTAATTAATTATCACTAAACTAATTCATTACTAGTGAACTAACTAATTAATTACCTCTAAACTAATTAATTACTTAATTGATTAATTACCACTACACTAATTCATTACCACTTATTCAATAGATGACTACTAAACTAATTACAACTAATTAATTACCACTAAACTAATTCATTACTAGTAACTAACTAACTATGACTAATTAACTACCTCTAAACTAACTAATTATGATTGATTAATTACCACTAAAAATACTAGTACTTCATTTCCACTTACTTAATATGCTGTAATGATGACTACTAAACTAATTACGACTAATTAATTACCACTAAACTAATTCATTACTAGTCAACTAACTAATTACGACTAATTAATTACCCCTAAACTATCTAATTACGACTAGCTGACTAAGACTGACTAATTACGACTACGGTAATAACGGCAAAAGTATAACACAAATTACCTGCCCTTCGGAGGAAGTAATCAATTAGCCCTTCGGGGGAAGTAATCAATCAAGGCCGAGCGACGAGCGACGAGAAGCAAGAAAACAGTTAACCTCTCAATAAAATTAATTATTTTACGTTCTCTGAGTTCTCAACGACGAGCGCAAGAACGAGAATCGAAACGCAATTGAGACGAGCGAAGAGCGAGTGCTAGAGTTCGGTATTTATAGACGCACGGAGAAGGAGTTGCGGCATTGGCACCGGAATTTCTGGACGAGGCGACAAATATGCGAAGGATGGAGGAGGGATGGTGGGAAAGATGACCACCGCGAGGTTTTTTAATTCTCCGCAGAACAGTCCGTGTGCGTGGCAGGTGTAGCGGGCCGGAGGGAGGGCCGGAGGGGGGCACAAGTCGGGAGGTGTTTTGGCTAACCTAACTTAACCTAACCTAACTAACTAATTAACCCCACTGTTTGGCTAGCGCATGGTGGCCATGCGCCAGCGAACACTAAACTTGTACGCGTATTTTGGTTATTACGTGTGTACTCCAGTGTCATATTATATATCGATATCTCTAATGGAGTTGCAATGTAGCTTTTTTTATACATTCCATGTCACATGAAATCATGAAACCTAAAATCGAAATTTTCACGACCTAAATCATAAATTTTCGAGACAATACCAGAACATATATAAAATTGCCGAAACATTACACAATCAAGTCCACTGCGTGAGGACCCTTCAAAATAAAATTAATAATTTTTTGAGCTCATTTTCTACGTTTATTGATTCATACGAACATGACACTTATACGAAATAGCGATAACAATTCTGAACGAATAAAATTATGAAAAATTTACACAAGCAAGTACACAGTGTTGAGAGGCTCCACAAAAATTTTTATATTTTTTGAACTCATTTTCTATAATTTAAATTCCTCTGAATTTCAGCCTAAAAATTAAAAAACCTAACTAACCTAACCCTAACCCTAACTCCTAATTAACCCCTAAGAAATGGGTCAAGACCACACTGCCGGCGGCGGCGGCGATGTCGGCAGAAGCGTGGCAAGACGGTGATGACGCCGTCGCTGTTATTTTTGCTAAATACACTAGGTTGGATGGTCAAAACTGTAAATATGGATCGAAAATGAGTCGTATCTGCCAAAAATTCAGTGGGAGGGAGAGTAATATGGGGGAGAGAGAACGTGTGTTCCACACATACATATACTCTTGCGAAAATGTACCAACACTCTATGTTTTAACGTGGGCCACGTGTCATAGACTACAGACCTTTGCACAACATGTTTCGTCTTTGAGAGGGACAGTATACTCTGTATTTCCACCATATTTTCCATTACAATAATATACGTGCACAGATCATGAGAAATGAGGATGCAATCCATCGGTGATAGGCAGAGGAGGGCGTCCCTTAACATTAAAGAATTCTTTTTTATTTTGGCCTCCTCACGTCAATCAATTGCAAATCTAGCCCCTCTCTCTTTTTTTGCAAATCTAGCCCCTTTCCCCCTCTTTCCACGCTCGGGCACCACGGTAGGTTCGTATTCAGCACGAATCTCCGCAGAAATAGACGGTGAAGCATGAATCCCTCTCCTTCGCTCGAGCATCATGAAGCACCTCCGCTCACGCACATGCGGTAGGTGGTCGCTCTCTTATTGGGCAGGCTTGGGTGACTTTCGGCTCGCTAAGCGGAAGGAGGGGGGGGGCTAGATTTGCAAAAAAAAAAAAGGGGGGGAAGGAAGTTAGATTTGCAATTGATTAGCGTGAGGAGGTCAAAATAAAAAAGAATTCAACATTAAATGGTGAAAGTTTGCACAGATAAAGAGCAAATAAGAGGGGGAGAACAAACACAGGAGAAACAAGGTGAGAAGAGAGCCGCAAGATTGCCAGTGTCTTTTCATCTCGCCGGCATGCGGGTCCATTACGATTTAAAGCTTAAGCTTTTTTTCTCACTGCCTGGTGGGCCACAATCTAACAACTATTAGCGTTTCACAAACCAGCTCGATCACAAACAATTTTTTAAAATAATATTAATTTAATAATAAATTACAAAATTAAATAGTCAAAAAATAATTGCAAAACTAGGCTCTTGTAAATGGGTTCTAGTCCAAGTAGCATGCACCTCCTATTGCCGATTGGACTGTCGATAGGGCCAGGGTCATGATTTTTTTTTTTGTGTGCAGAATTCAGCCTAAACATTTAGTATTGTTTTATTAAATTTATACCGTTATTTTTGGACTACTTATTTTCGACCGCTCTACTCCAGCGCCCGAACCGCCACATAGCACCAACCAACTAAACTACCACCACCAATAGCGCCGCCAGCAAAGACAATGGTGGTGGTTTTAGAAAGAAGATAAGTTACACATTACAATTGGACGCACGACATAATACGAAACAGAATCAGACAGTAATAAAAACAATATTAATACAACATATTTTTAAACAAAACGTCATCATATAGTTTTTCGACAAATAACAATGTTGTTACAAAACACTCTAACACAACATCATCACATAGTTTTTGGACAAATCACAATGATGATACAACACATTCCAGCACGACGTTATCACATAGTTTTTCGACAAATCACAATTACATTACAAAACATTCAACACAACATATTTCGACAAGACAAACCATTCTAGTGGCTGCCGTTCGGACTGCGATCTCTCCTTCAACCCGTGCACTTCTCATAGGGCATTTCTTGTAGGTATGCTGGGACTCTCTGCAAATTTAGCACTTCTTCATATGATGCCCCGCTTCAGCTTCATCAATGTTGTTCCTGATACGCCGTATCTGCTATCGGCCAACCTTTTCCTTCAGCCTAGCAATGTTTGTGGCCTAGATGAGTTGCTCCCAGGTAGGATGGCTAGTGAAATGACCAACCACGCTATAGTCATACAGCTCTGCACTCCAGGTCTGTGTCACCTCTTCCTTGGTGAAATATCCGAAAAGGTATTGACTAGGATACTGAGCTACCGTCGAACATGCAGCCTTGACATGTGAGCATGGCCTATACAAAAGAGGCTTGTTGTAGGTGCATACACAACTAGCATGGCGTAGCGTGCACTCATGGATGATCCTCTCGTGGCTCGTCTCGTAGCGTTCTTTCTCCCTGCATAGGATTTCAAAGCGAAGCTCCCTTATGCCCATCTTAAATGTCCGGTGCATCTCACCCTTTTAGCTCTTCTCCTCCATATACTTGGTGATCATGATGGAGTACAGAACTATGTCATTTGCCATGGAGAGCGACTTGTTGTTGCTTTGGTCAACGAAGTTCTTTGTGGTATTCCGAAGAATTGCCTCTACAATAGCAACTAAAGGGAGGCACCTGGCGCTACACATGACCCAATTGTACACCTTGGCTAGATTGGTTGATATAACACCATATCGAGCATCATCCTTGTCATTTAGCAGCGACCACTTCTCCTTAGGCTCGTGCTCAATCCAGTCCGAGAAGCATTTCATCTACGCCCTTGTCTTCCTCGTCACACTAGGAGCATCTGTGAGTATCTGTGGTAATACCTCGGGGTTCTGGTCAGCGCTTGCAGACGGCTTTTTGTTGCCTCCCTTCTGTGCACCTCGGTACGCTCATCCAGAATCTTCTAGAGTGCATCGAACTTTCTCGTCTAGTTCTGGTTGCACAGCCGCTTGAACAGGTTCATCAAATCTTTGTTGGGGAACTGCCTGTAGAAGTTCGCACCCAAGTGCCTCATGAACCTCTGGCTCTGCAGATCCACCCACGGAGGTGTCTCGTTCTCCCTTTATTGTAGCTGGGTTATTTTACTCAATAGGCCTGCATCGATCATGTATGACACATACGTTAGGACGGCCTTGTACAACAAAGATATTGCATTCCTCAGAAACCACAATCAGCTGTATGTGTTCTCGCTTTCAACGAATACGAAGGCCATGGGAAGAACCTGATTGTTCCTGTCCATCGCTATTCTAGTAAATATCTGCCCATTGTGCTTCTTAGTCAGACATGTATCATCCACGCACAAGATTGGATGGTAATACTAGAATGCATCGATGCATGGACCAAATGCGAAGAATGCTGGCTTCAGTACCCTTTTCTGTTCTCACCACGGATGTGTGCCATCTTGAATGTCGACACGAGTGCTGGGATTTCTATCTTATATAACTCGGAGTTGGCCGGGGAGGTTGTGGCAAGAGTCCTCGAACGTACCGAACCTTGGTTCAATTTGCATCTTGATTATTGATTTGACCCTATGTTCTGCTATCCTAACATCATTCAATCATCCAGCTCATCTTGTAGAACATGGTTGACTTCGAGACTGGCCGCCGCCGCCGCAGGCGGTCTAGAGACAAGGGGAAGGGACCGATGGGACGTTAGGACTAATTAACTTCGTTCCAATCAATCTTTTTTTCAATTCCAACAAGGCGCACATATATCATAGGTGTATTTTAGTTTGTTGATTCGTATATGTTGTTGTTTTTAATGCACGTAACAAACCTAGCGCGCCATGTAATTCACAATTAAATTGTGAAGTCTTTCAAACATAAATATCTTCCCAAATATTTCGACTATTTAATATTTTGTAATCGGGACAACAGCGCACATGATAACTCTAAACCCAAATATTTATTTTATTTTGCTCTGAAGGGGGATGTTTGTGTTATTGCACCTCTGATCTCGCATTTTGTACCTCATATTTCGTTATCTTCTCCAATTCCGGATTCCGAAGTACACGGACACTTATAGAAATTTTGAAAAAATTCCTTGAAATTTACTAAATTTTTTGACTGAATCTGTACACACAATTGTTTTTT
This sequence comes from Phyllostachys edulis, assembly GCA_036346405.1. Taxonomy (NCBI): domain Eukaryota; kingdom Viridiplantae; phylum Streptophyta; class Magnoliopsida; order Poales; family Poaceae; genus Phyllostachys; species Phyllostachys edulis. The sequence continues at coordinate 29,983,226 of CM070550.1, read as the reverse complement.
TAAAAGGACCCATTGCCAGTTAAATTAGCGTTAGGACCGACAATAATCTAGTTTTGCAATTGTTTTTTTGACTATTTAATTTTATAATTTATTATTAAAAAAAATCGATCACACACAACGTTTTTTTTTTTTGAAAAGGGTAAAGCCCAGCTTTTATAAAGCATATAACAGAATTACAAAAGGAACCGAGTTACTGGGAGCACCAGTTAACGCTATAGGCACAGACAAAAGGAAGGACAAACAAACTGAAAATTAACAGACTTTCACAGATTCCAGATAACGCTACAGGATCAGGCGAGAGAAGACCAAACAAACTGAAATGTTACAGACTTTCACAAGCAGGTTTGCTCAAACTGCAGAGGTATTTAGACCAATCTTCGACTGGCCTCAAGAGTTTGTCCAACTTAATGCGTTCAGCTCTGGTGAGGAGGGGTCGCCATCGCTGCAAACACGATAGAAATTTGTAAATCATATCCATTGGTTGCCAAGGATAAATCCCCTCAAAAGCCACCCTGTTTCTAACAGTCCAGAGAATCCAAGCGGAAGCTGCAAAACTAAACAAAGTAACATTGTAGTCAGTAGCCCCCCTCCTATCTAGCCAATTCAACTGGAAATCATCGACAGAAACTGGAACTCGTTCCCGGTCAAGGGACTCTTTTATACAGAGCCAGAAGAACTTAGCCATGATACAATTGAATATAGCCATGATACAATTGAATAGGATATGATCAATGTTTTCAAAACAACCACATAAATTGCAATTCGTATCCCCATTCCACCCCCTTTTACTTAGTTGTTCCAAAGTCTGGACTTTATTATGATAGCACTGCCACACAAAAATTTTAGCTTTTAAAGAAATTTTGCATTTCCAAAGCTTCTGCAACTTCCTGCAAACAACACCCCCAAAGAGGAGCTGTCTATGTAAAGATTTGACTGAAAACAACCTAGATTTTTCAAAACACCAAACAGGCACATCAAGATTGTTGTTAAGAACTACTTCAGAAAGAATGTTTTTCAGACTCTCCCACTGAGTAGTATCCTCAGGCCTAAGACACCTCTTAAAAGGAATGTTCCAATTATCATTAGTCAGACAATCTGCCACACTCATTTCAGGGTGGTGGCAAATATGATAAAGGTTCTTAAATTTGATCTTAAAAGGACAGTCATCTGCCCAGACATCATCCCAAAACAAAATATTATGACCACTCCCAGGATTGTAATTAACACCCCAATCAAAAAAGGCTTTAACTTTAACCAACTGATTCCAGAACTGAGAACCTCTGCGAGAGTTGACAGCTTCTCTAAAAGTGTTACTGGGGAAGTATTTAGCCTTAAGGATTCTAAACCAAAGCTCTTTGTCTGAAGAGTTAATACGCCAAATCCATTTAGTCAACAATTAAACAATCATTCATAACCCTTGTATTAACCACCCCTAAACCCCCAAAGTCTTTAGGTCTGCATACAAAATCCCATTTCATCATGTGATATTTAAAACTATTATTAGCACCCCTCCAGAAGAATCTAGATCTAATGGTGTCCATTTGTTTGTGAGCCTCCTCATTGAATCTGTAAAAACCCATGGTATAGGTAGGAAGACTGCTTAAACTGCTGTTCACCAGAGTTAGCCTGCCCCCAGAGGATAATAAATTGTTTTCCAGTTGTCAAGTTTCTTAGTCAATTTATTAATCACATTATTAGCTACCCTCACCCCAATATGACTATCACCAATCAAGATACCAAGGTAAGTCATAGGCAAAGAAGCCAACTTGCAAGAAAAATATTAGTCGCTTCTAATGATTCCTCATCAGTCCCTCCCAACGACAAAAATCTCACTTTTGTGATAGTTTATTTTCATCCAGACATCCATTCAAAACAACAGAGGAGAAATTTCAAGTTCAGAAAGTAGGCCTCATCGTATTCCAACATAAGAACAGTATCATCTGCATACTGCAAGATAGGAACCCCACCAGGAATCAAATGAGAAATCACCCCTTTTAGCAGACTATTATCTTGAGCAATCTTAATAATTTCTGCTAATGCATCTGCAGCCAAGTTGAAAAGGAGGGGAGACAATGGATCTCCTTGTCTCAATCCTCTATAAGTCTTAAAATAGATATCAATCTCTCCATTGATATTGATACTAACTTTACCATCTCTAACAGTCCCCATGACCTGATCAATCCAGATATTGGAGAATCCTTTTCTCCTCATGACTTCCTCCAAAAAAAACTCCACTGAATCTTATCATAGGCCTTTTCAAAATCAAGTTTCAAAATCACCCCTTTCCTCTTCTCTTTTCTGATATCATGAATTATCTCATACAAGGCAACAACCCCATCCAAAATATATCTACCTTTGATAAAAGCAAATTAGCAATCATTAATAACCTTATCAGCAATCTAACCTAATCTGTTTGCAAGAAGTTTAGTCAGAATCTTAAAACTAACATTCAAAAGACAAATTGGCCTGAAATACTTTATGTTGTTTGCTTCTTTGATCTTAGGAAGCAAGGAGAGATCACACACGTCTCTCGCGTACGTAACCCACTTCAATCACACACGCTAGTAGACAAGTAATAGCAGTAGTTTGCTCATGCATGCGGTCCATGGCGACGATGCGAATTGTTCCTTTCCATCTCTTGCCTGGCGGTCGCTGTTCTGCGTAGAGCACAGAGATCGGCCTACAAAACCTCCTCTCTCCGAACCTTCTGCTGTTCTGCACCAAGCAAGAGACCCTCACCACACCGATGGAGCGCGCCAACCTTCTACTGCTCGGCCTCATGGCCGCCGCGGCCACTGTCGGGGCTCAGGAGTGTTGGCCCAGATTGCTCTCCCACAACGCACGCGACTCAATGGACACTCTCCCGGCAAGATGAATTCACGGAGTTCGAACGACAAGAAGCGGAGACGGTTTTGGTGCTAACAACTTGCACCGGTTTTCGCCATTGTGTATTCCTTAACCGACCAAGTACTGATGATTCGAACTAATACAACTTCAGAGAACGCACACACACACGAATTGGCATATTCCAATCCAGATTCTAAGCCACTACTCTATCTAAGACTCGGCCATGCTCGACATTTGGATCATGGACCAAGATTACAAGATACGATCCCACACGATCCAAGCTCTGCAGGACTTCAAGCTTCGGACAACCGACAACACGAATCGCATACTTTCGTTCGGTTATTCACACGTAACGAAAAACTTAGCTGAAGCAAAACACACGATCGGGCTAACTCAACATGATTAACACCTACAATCTCCCCTTAATCTTGTTGGCCTTTTTCTATTACTCGCTGACGCCAATCCTTTGCGCATCTCCTGAAACTTCACTCGCCCAAGAGCCTTGGTTAGAATGTCATGAGTTGGTCTTCGACTTGACATGCTTGACTTCAATTTTTCCGGCTTCAACACACTCTCGGATAAAATGGTATCGAGTGTCTATATGTTTGCTCCTCTCATGATAAACAGGGTTCTTGCAAAGTGCTATTGCCGATTTATTGTCCACCTTGAGACATACCTTTTGCACTTCATCTCCTCACAACTGCAAGCGATACCGAGCCAAATGCCCTGACAAGCAGCTGTGGTGGCTGCTATATACTCTGCCTCACATGATGACAAAGCAACCACTCTTTGCTTCTGAGAGTTCCAAGTGATAGGACTTTGACCGAGGTAAAACACAATGCCAGTTGTGCTTTTCCGATCTGCACTGTCTCCGGCAAGATCGCTGTCACTGTAGCCGATCAAACCAGCTTGTCCATCACTTCCCTTGTAGCAACAACCCAACTCCAAGGTACCTCGAATGTATCTCAGAATCTGTTTGATGACGCCATATGTTCAGATCTTGGCTCCTGCATGAACCGGCTTACCAGTCCAACTGAGAATGCCAAGTCAGGTCTTGTGTTTACCAAGTATCTGAGACTCCCAATTATGCTTCTGAAATTTGTTGGATCAACAAGTGAGGACTCACTTTCTTTGCTGAGTTTTGCTCTTGGCTCCATGGGTGTCAGGCAGGAATTACAATCACTCATTCCAGTCTTCTCAAGTAGCTTTGTAGCATAGGCAGACTGACTCAAAGTAATTCCTTGAGATGATTGGCACACCTCAATTCCCAGATAGTAAGAGAGTAGACCAAGATCACTCATCTCAAATCTAAGCATCATTTGCTTCTTAAAGCTTGTGATTTCCTCAAGATTTGACCCTGTGATAATCAAATCATCAACATAGACACCAACAATCAACTTGGACTTACCAATGCTCTTCTTGTAGACTGCATGTTCAAATGAACTCCTTTCAAACCCGAGTGAGGAAAGGCATTCATCAAGTTTTGAATTCGTTCGGGGGCTTGGCGAAAACCATACAAAGCTTTGGTAAGTTTGAGAACCTTCGGTCACTCTCCTTCCTTTCATAGCCCGGTGGCTGAGTAACATATACCTCTTCTTGAAGCTCCCCATTAAGGAATGCGGATTTGACATCCATATGATGCACTTGCCATTTCTCTTGAGCAGCTAATACCAACAACAATCTGACAGTTTCCATCCTTGCTACAGGTGCAAATACCTCTTCAAAGTCCACTCCATGTTGTTGCACATAACCTTTTGCCACTAATCTGGCTTTGTGCTTTACCACCATACCTTTAGGATCTTTCTTGACTTTATACACCCATTTCAAACCAATCGGTTTGTGGCCTTTTGGCAGCTCAACCATCTCCCAGGTTTGGTTTTCCTCAATAGCCGTTAGCTCTGCTTCCATCGCACGCCTCCAGCATGCATGTCCTTTAGCTTCAGTAATGCCTGAGGGCTCCTCAGCTCCAAGCAGGCACAAGCCGAGCTGTTCAGGATCGAGCTGAATTGGAGCTGTAGCATCATACAAATCATCTAGTGAGCGAAAACGCAATTCACCAGTTGGAGTTCCTAAGCTTGATCCTGTTGAATCAGAAGTGTTAGCAGAATCGTTGCCTGTCGAGACTGCCAACGAGGGTTCAGCCAAGCTTCCAGTAGCCTCTGGAATTGCTGGGGCAAGTGCTCCAGATACTCCCCCATGTTCTTGCGCTCCAGATGCCGACAACGAGGGTGGATCAAATTGAGCTGGGTCTACTTGATCTCCACCTGCACCATCCTCAATTGGATAATGTACAGTAAATACCTCACCATCATTCTCCTCAACACTAGAGACTGAACTCCAATCCCATTGTCTGCCTTCTTCGAAAATGACGTCTCTTGACACATAAGCTCTCTTAGCAGCAGGGTCATACACACGATATGCTTTTGACCTCATCTCATACCCAATTAACACCATTGGAATGCTGCGATCAGTGAGTTTTCCCAAATGTGGTTTCACCGGCTTGACATGAGCAATGCAACCGAAGGTCCTCAGATGCTGTACTTTGGGTCTTCTCTGGAACCAAGCTTCATAAGGAGTCTTCCCAACTACACTTTTCGTTGGAGCTCGGTTCAACAGGTACACAGCTGTTGTAACTGCTTCACCCCAAAACATGCCAGGCATTCCTTTGCTCTTTAGCAAACTTCGAGCCATTGCAACAACGGTTTGATTTCTCCTCTCAACCACCCCATTTTGCTGAGGTGAGTATGGTGCGGTGAGAAAGTGCTTGATGCCATGCTTATCACAGTATTCTTCAAATTCACTTGAGGTGAACTCTCCTCCCTATCTGCTCAATAGCTCAATTTTTCACAACTTCTAGCTCTAGACCGGGCTTGATCTTCCTCGGTGCATCAATTGCCTCATCCTTGCTTTTCAAGAATACTATCCACATGTATCTCTGAAATCATCAACTAGCAACAGAAAATACCTCTTTCCTCTGCTTTGTGGGTGGTGAGATAGGACCACAGATCCCCATGAACTAGCCGGAGTTGCTTGTCACCGATAGGTTGATTCTTGAGGAAAGGATGCTCGACGTTGTTTGCCAACTAGACAACCATCACACACTTGATCAATGTGATCTAAGTGTGGCGATCCTTCCACCATCTCTTTGCTAGCCAAAGTTGTGCAATGCTTTAAAGTTCAGATGCCCATATCTTGCATGCCACAACCAAGCATCATCATCGAAACTTGCTAGTAGACACACTGCTCGGCCAAATTAAGGTTCGAACATAGAGGCGGTTCTTTGGACCTTTTGACTTTGGCCAAGAGCTTCAATCGACGATCAAACACACACAAGTGTCCCTTCTCGAGCACCATTCTACAGCCATTTTCTTCTAGCTGACCAAGACTAATAATATTGCTTGTAAGACTTGGTATGTAGTATACCTCTGATAATGCACGGTGTTCTCCATTGAGACACTCGAACAACACTGTCCCCCTGCCACAGATCTCTACCGAGGAACCATCGCCAAACCTCACTTTTCCTTTCACAGTTGAATCAAGATTTGTGAATTTTGACTTGTTTCCTGTCATATGGTTACTAGCTCCAGTGTCAAGGTACCAAGAGTGCTTTTTGTACCTTACATCACCAGATTGCCTAGGATGGAGTTGATCTTCATTGAGCATGACTTGATCACCCAATTCCTTTGTGACTTGAGCTAGCTCACATTTTTCTTCCATAAGGAGAGTTGTTTCATCATCTTCTTTTTCAGCAATATGCACCCTTTCTTCCTTCTTCTTCGACCTGCATTCAGCTGCAAAGTGGCCGAATTTGTGACAATTATAGCACTTAAGTTTTTTCTTGTCAAACTTCTTTTCTTTGTAGCCATGATCACCTTCTCGGTCATCATTGGTGTGTCCATCGTCACGGCCTGTGTTCGCTGCCTCGCCCACCACCACGCCCACCGCTTCTTCCATTGACCTTTTGATGTCTTCGATGAAGAGCCCTTCAGGCACTCCTTCTCCTTTGCTTTCCACTCGAACGGGTAAGGTGAGATGATCATCTTCATTGTCTCCTTGACGGCGCCTCGGACTCTTTCTTCAACGCCTTCAGACGTCCAATTACCTCTTCGATACCATCGCTCTAAGTCAATAACCTTTCGATTGTTGATACAATCTGCAGAAATTTTGGCGGAGCAGCACGTAAGAATTTTTTGACAACAGCGGACTCTTCCATTGCATCGCCCAGACCACGGATGCGATTGACAAGCATTGTCAATCTCACAGCGAAGTCATCAATAGATTCCGACTTCTTCATTCGGAGTACCTCAAACTCAGATTTCAGAGTTTGGATCTTCGCCACCTTGACGCGATCTGCGCCAACATACATGGTCTTCAGTTTTGCCCACGCCTGCATCGCCGTTTCCTTCCCAGACAGGAGCAGCAGCGTCTCCTCGGGGATCGCCTGGTAGATGGCCGCCACGGCCATCTGGTCCTTCCTCGTCTCCACGGCCGTCTCGGGGTCTGCGGGTTCGACGGCATCCCAGACGCCTTGAGCACGCATGTACGCCCGCATCTTCATCGCCCACGCAGCGTAGTTGCTTCTCGAGAGCATTGGATACTGAAGTGATACGCCACCACTCTCCCTCGCCGGCGCAGCGCCGGGCGCTGCACCAGAACCACCGGAGCCGGCGGTGTCAGAGAGTTCGCTGCTCCTCGGCATAATCTTTGGCATACACTCCCCTCGGCTCTGATACCAAATGTTGGCCCAGATTGCTCTCCCACAACGCACGCGACTCAATGGACACTCTCCCGGCAAGATGAATTCACCGGAGTTCAGAACGACAGCAAGCGGGAGACGGTTTTGGTGCTAACAACTTGCACCGGTTTTCAGTTTCTGTTGTGTATTCCTTAACTGACCAAGTCTGAGATTCTGAACTAATACAACTTCAGAGAACGCGACACACACACGAATTGGCATATTCCAATCCGGATTCTAAGCCACTACTCTATCTAAGACTCGGCCATGCTCCTGACATTTCGGATCATGGACCAGTATTTACAAGATACGATCCCACACGATCTGAAGCTCTGCAGGGACTTCAAGCTTCAGACAACCGACAACACGAACTGCATACTTTCAGTTCGGTTATTCACACAGAACGTAAAAACTTAGCTGAAGCAAAACACACGACTGAAGCTAACTCAACATGATTAACACCTACAAGGAGGGGGACACAGCGGCGTCGTCGTGTGATCCCGAGAGCCTTGCTACCCAGGTGGCGCTCTACTGCGCGGCCGACATGGCCACCGCCGAGTGCTGCGAGCCGGTGGTAGCCTCCGTCGACCTCCGCGGCTGCCTCTGCCGCGTGGCCGCCGTGCCGCCGCTCATCATTGCCGGGTTCAACGCCACCAGGCTCCTCGCGTTCTACACCGCCTGCGGAGGTCGCCGCCACGTGCGAGGCGCCCACCTCGCCGCCGCCTGTGAAGGCGTGGGCGCGCCCACCTTCGGGGCTCAGCCGGGGGGCACGGCGTCCTTGTCGTGCAATCCTCGCGTCCTCGCCAACCTGGTGGAGCTCTACTGCGCGCCCGACAGCCTCACCGTGCGGTGCTGCGAGGCTGTGGTGGCCTCCGTTGACCTCCGCGGCTGCCTCTGCCGGGTGGCGGAGACGGTGCAGATTGTGAGCAGCGGCCTAGACATTTACGGCATCCTCGACCTCTACACCGCCTGCCGAGGTCTACGCCCCGGAGGCCGCCACCTCGCCAAAATCTGTCAAGGCATCACTCTTGCTCTCTGCTGATCCTTTGAGGATTCGTTTCTCGGCAGTTTTTGAAGGCTTACATGTTCGATCGCCTAAAGTAAAAACATGCGTGCATTTATGTTGTGCAGGGAAGGCACTTTCACCGCTGCCGCCGATCGAGTAGGCCTCACCGCGGTCTCAGCAGCACGACGACGCCGTCCAAGTCAAGGCCATCCTCACCCGGCCGCTCACTCCGCCGCTCGCGTGCCAGCTTTCGCTTGGTTTGGTCTGTCTGCATTCAGTAGCTAGCTAGCTAGCTAGGTACTACTTCTCGAGATTTGCTTTCCGTTGCATGGTTTTAAACCGTTGTACCAGTAGACTAGTAGTATACTAGTATGTTCATGTCCTCTCGATATGTGTCGATCATGAAACGTGGTCGAGGAGAACATTGCAACCTTTTTTCTTTCTTTCTGGCTTTCTGCAGTACCTGAACCATCTTAATTAGGACAACAAGAAGGCACGCGGTTTAGCTTTCTGTTGCTATATACTCCCCTCCGGTTCCAAAAAAAAAAAGAGCCGTTTTGGACATCCACAAGATCTCCAAAATGCAACTTGACTAGTAATTACTATTATAATTATTTGTAAAACTCAACAAAATTATAATATTATGAAAGTATTTTCCGAGGTGAATCTACACACAAGATTTTTATATCTCTAATCTAAATGTTTAAAAAGATATCGATAGCCAAAGTTTCCAAATTTTGATTGTACGCATTCAAAACCAACTTGTTTTTGTGAACCGAGGGAAGTATGATAGAAGAAAATCCTATAGGACCTGGTCCTACATTGAATCAAGTTGGACCCTTGTCAACTTGCAACACCTGTCTTCACAAATCTCAAAGCATCAATCGTAGGCCCCGTTTGGAACGGCTTCGGCTTTCGGCTTTCGCCCAGAAAAGCCAGAAGCCGTTCCAAACGATTGACCTTTCGCAGCCACTTTCGCCGAAGCCAGAAGCCACATCAATAGGAGAAAGCCGGAAGCTGCCCTTCGGCAGCTTCCCGCGGCTTCCCACCACCTCTCTTCCCTATTTGCCTCTCGAGTTCACTGGTATTTACCCATAGCTTGCCATCGCATAAAACTCCCTGCCAACCCAACCCTAACCCTAATCACCACTCCCCGCACCCCGAGCCCCTCCTCTTCCTCCCCCCATGCCCTTCCTCCTACTTCTCCCCACATGGCGCCGCCCTCTCCTCCCCCGAGCGGTGTCGGCGCCCTTCCTCCTCCTTCGAGCTTCCCTCTCCTCCCCCGAGACGACGCCCACTCTCTCCCCAGAGCTGCCACCCTCTCCTCCTCTTTCTTCTCCCCACACGGCGCCACCCCTCCCCCTCCTCCTGTGCTGGCTCACACCGCCGCCGTCCTCCTTCCCCGAAGCGACGCATCCTCCCTCGACTCCCGTGCGCCTTCTCCTCCCGTGTGCCTCCTTGTAACATCCCAAAATTTGGCTTTTCAAGAATCTTTGGAGTAGTTTAGGTCCCTGAAAAATTTCACTAATTTTAGTTGAATTAATAAAGCTTAAATGGGACTTTCATAAATCAAAAACAATTTAATATGATTAATCTTAACATTAACTATTATCAAAACTATTTTATTTGGATTTCATGTGCTTGGATATATTTTCTAGATTTTTCTAGAATTTTTCCGAGTGCATTTGCTATCTTTTTATTTGCTATTGGTGCTTTCAGCTATTTTCGAAAAAGAAAACTATTTAAAATCTCAGGTTTTCCTTGTGGGCCGAATTGGCTTCGGCCCATTCCTCACTTCCCTGTCCAGCCCATTCTTATTTCCTTCCCGGCCCGTTCCTATTTCCTTTGAAGCCCGATTACTTTTGGCCCATCTCATTTCTCTCTTCTTCGGCCGACCAAGAAGCCCCTTTCCTTCAAGACGCGGCGGCGTGGTCGCAGCTGTGGCTGGCAAGCTTCGATCTTGGCATGCCGTGCTTGACACGCGTGACCCAGCAAATTAAGCCGGCATGTTCTTTGCGCAAGCCCAACACCAACGCTGCCCTTTTCCTTCTTTCTTGTCTCTGACCGATGGTCCCTTCCTTCTGTGCTTCTTCCCCAAACCGATCGAGACTCTTGCTCCCGTGAGTTCAAGCCCAGCACCAGGCTACCGCTTCCTTCAATCCGCGCCACCGCCCGACCCATTTCGCGCTCGCTTGGCCCAAACGCCCACCTCGCCGCCAAAACACTAGCGCGGCCGGGGCATTGCGGCCGCCATCGCATCGAAGCGCGCGGCGCGACACAGTCTTGCGCCGCCGTTGCTCCTAGGCGTCCGTGCCCTACAGCGCCCCTTCCCACACGATAAATAGCGCCGCCCTCCCATGCGTTCGCCTCACCTAGTGCCGCCGCCGCCATGCCCTAGCACTATCACTTGGAAAATCGCCAAGGACCGCCACCCTGAACCGTCTTCTCCAAGTCCGGTGCCGCACTCCATCGCGCTCTCTCCGCTCCTCGCCCCGGTGTCTCTCGTTGCGTGCGCTGCGCGCTGAAACCGCACCGCCCTCCTCCTCCGAGTGTTGCCACCGGTGAAGCCCCTGCGTCATCTTTCATCGGCCCCAACCCCATCTTGCCCAACACCGGTGCGCCCCCGCCGCTATTGAATCGTTGCCTTCGGTAAGTACTGGACAAGGTCCATCCGGCCACACCTCCCCTTGGTCCTCCTTGTTATTTCCCCTCTCTTATTTCCTCTTCTCCGGCACCGAAGCTCTGCCGCCTCGCGTCCTTGGCACTACCGCCGCTCACCTCCGACGTCGGTGAAACTCAATGCACCCCAGGCCAAGCCGACGCCTCCCGTAGCATCAGGGCAGTGCCCCCGCCCTGTTTTCATCCTCGTTGGATCCAGCCGATCGCCGCTCGTCTCTGTCGACACTGACCCGAGGGAACCATGGCCGTAGTCCCTTCTCCCTCTGTTCTTCTCTGTCTTTTGCCTCCGCTGATCTGAATCAGTCGACCACTATAGCGTTGCATGTATTCGGTAGCTTCGTTCTTGTGTTGTCCAGAACGTGGAATCAACATGGAACTTCCTTTCTTCCTTTCCTGTGGAGCCTCTGTCCCTGTTCATGTTCATGCCTGTGTTCAGTGCGTGTGCGATCTTTGGTTCTGTTAAAGATGGCGGATGCTTCTATGGCTCCTCCATTCACTGGTGTATGGGTTCCAAAGATAAATGCCTATTTTCCAATTCTAGCTGCCATCTCTTGCCACGTCATCTCCTCCGTGCACACATGGCCGCATTGTCAGCGCCTACATGGCACACTCCTAGCCCTAGCCCTAAAACCGAACCGTATAGATCAGGTTCACCATGAACCTATTCTATAACATCCAGACCCCACCTTGTCAGCCCTATTCTGTGAACCCATTGCATCATGCACCTTAAACCCTAGATCGTGGACTTGGTCTATGGACCAATGGCCCACTCGTCATTCACTTCAATCTTTTCTAGAATTAATTTAATTATGGAAACCCTTTTATCCAGTTGGTCCCTCATTCACTACCTTTGTTCTCTTTCACTTACCGGTGGACCCCACTTGTAAGTCTCCCATTTCCATTTATTTTATTTAATCCGAAGGAATATTCTCTAAATATTCTTTTCTCTATCAATTTCATTATTTCATGTGATCTTTCAAAGCTCACATCTTTTGCATCCGAACTCCGATTGAGACCTTTCAAATTCCTAAATTTATCTCAATTCAATATCTATTTATCTAAATTATTATTTAATTTTTGGAGTTTGTTTGCTCTCTGTTATTTATTTATTTAGTTTATTTGCTTGTTTGCGAGTAGACATTGATATTTGAGAAGTGCCGATCAAGAAGGGTCAAGATCAAGGAAGTAAAGATTAAAGATTTAATAAGATCGTCATTGCTGTAGCAAGGCAAGTTGTACCTTTGATCATATTGAATCATAGTTTTCTAAAAGTACCTTGATTCAAATTATTGCATTTACTTCAAGTATTTATTTAAATGCTTTTGGGTTTAGTTAATAATCCAATTTGTTATATCCTCCTTGTCTATATTGATATGTCATAATATTTTGTCACCCTAGCTTGGTTATTTATTTAGTTGGTAATAACGTAGCACCAACGTGGGTTGGTTAGATACGAGTAGATTGCTTAGCCATGCCATGAGTCATCATCTCATGTAAGTTGCAATTATCAACTTGACTAAGTGATTATGGAACTATGTGATAAAACTGTGTGTACTGTGTACTATTACTCGTTGATGGCATATGTTGCACTTAACCAACAGGGTGGGAAAGGATTTAGACTGAGGCAAGTGGTGGATACTGTGTGCTACTTTTGGTGGCTGTGTGAATGGGTATAATAAATCTATGTGTTTGTGTGTCTTAGTTAGAGATTGGAAGTCTTGCCTTGGTCAATTAAGGACTTAACTTTGTGCGCCATTGAACTGGGCCTTTCGTACAACCACATGCCTGTTTGGGACGGGCCTAACTTAGTAAGTTATGAATTCTTGACATTGATTACTCAGGAAGTAGGCTAGGCTGTGTTGTATGGGTGGAGGTGTGCTACCAAGTAGTCACATCACAGGACGGTTTGCCGCTTCCCTGTCCAACGGTGTGTGTCGTACTATCCTCTATGTTAGGGTTGGTATGACGACAAAGCACACTGAGAGTATCAATGTTTGAGATGAAGTTTCTGAAAGGTTTTGTTGTGATCAGCTCTGATCCGATTGATTGCATCTTGTGGGTAAAGTGTACAAACTCTGCAGAGTGTTAAAACAATCTAATCGAATAGCCGCGTCCGCGGTCGTGGACATGCTCGAGGATTTCACATGAGGGGTAGATTTTCATAAAACAATTGGGAAGGGAGCTGTGTGATTTAAGTCATATGGCTATGTGAATAACTTGATTAGGCTGTGTGTCTTTGTGAAAACAATTGTTAAACTGTTATTGTTTATTTGTTTTACTTATGCTTTCATTCTATTATTCATATTCAAATTGCAAATGGTGCATTTTCGCAAAAGAACCACAGAAGCCATTCCTTTGGAATAAGCTTGCATCTATACATTGCATTCTGTGGTATGACTTGCGAGTACGGTTGTGTACTCATGCTTGATTCAATCAAGCAGAAGTGAAGGAATCGTCAGCCAACAAGGTCTACTTCAAGGATCGTGGAAAACTAGGTCGCGCACCCTAGCCAATTGCCTGTGGGCATATGGATGAGCTTCACTGAAGTCATTCAGTTGCGTTCCGCTGCAGCTTCCTTGAGCTTTTGCCTTCTGAGGCATTAATTGTAAGCTTTGACCTTAAGATCATTACTCTGATGTTTATTGTTATTTGTCTATTTATTAGTCACCTTTGTATATGAAAATGATATTTCACTAATGTTGCCACTGTGTGCACTAGCGTGATCCTGGACTAGTGTAGTATACACAGAGGGTCCAGAATTGTATTTTTGGGTCCCGACAGAGGTGGTATCAGAGCCATATCGACTGTAGGTCGTGACCTTAGTTAGAATGGTCGTTGATTAAGGAAAACTTCAAAACCTATTTTACAAATGGAAAACCTCAATGATGTGCTATGTTAAGTGGTGATACCTAGCTATGCTATATGTTGTTATTTAGTATTCCCCTTCTTGATTGTTGATATTACAACTACCTTATCACCCTAGGCTAACTATCATAATAAACTTGTCCTTGTTTAATTAAAAATGGATTAATGGTCATGCCTAGAGATGCTTAGTGGTTGAATTGAATATGAAATACTATGTTAAGTGGTGATACCTAGCTATGCTATATGTTGTTATTTAGTATTCCCCTTCTTGATTGTTGATATTACAACTACCTTATCACCCTAGGCTAACTATCATAATAAACTTGTCCTTGGTTAAATAAAAATGGATTAATGGTCATGCCTAGAGATGCTTAGTGGTTGAATTGAATATGACACAAATATTTCTATTACAAAACTTGGGATATATTTGAAGGGATACAGGTAGGCTGCACTAGCTGATAATTCAAAAAATTCTACCACATAAACCAGGAAGCCATGCAAGTAGGAGATCATAAATCGTTACCATTAGATGCGCAGTGCAGCGGAAGAAGAGTTGGAGCAGTCTGATCCAACGTAAAGCGCATCGATGAAGTGGTCGTAGTCGATCGTCCAGCGTACTCGATGTCGATCGTCTCCTCCAGCGACCAATCGCGTTCCTTGCGAAGTTGTGGATCGTCCTTAAGCGCAACAGCAACAGCAGTAGCGTCTCTATGGTATCCACACGTCCAGGGATGGAACGCCGCACGCTGGTGTGCTAGCACCAACTCGCATGGTAGGGTTCTCTCTCTCTCTCTCTCTCTCTCTCTCTCTCTCGAAGATGGTGGCTTGGGTTTTGGTGGAGTAACTCACGTACATTGTGTGTGTCTCTCGTAATGCCCATCTACCCAACAGCCTCAAGCATCCTCTTATATAGAGCCGATGACAGATCCTATCCGAACATGTTTGTTTCAACCCGTTAAGTGTGTGACCCGTTAGGTTCATGTGTAATCGGTTGTAACTCGAAAACCCTTTCCGACCATGAGTCGTTAGCGGTTCCTAGCAGGACATAACGATTCTCGAAATACACATAAATTATATCAGACGAACCTTAATACAATATAATCTACGAGTAAGTCCTTATCACTTACGACCAGCTTGTATCTCTATACAACCAGTTCAGATTTAGTCATCACCAGTTCGTAACTCCTTACGATCAGTTCACGACTAGTTAGTGATCATGTTCGACCAGTCTACGACTAGCTTGTATCTCCATATGACTAGTCCGTATATGATTGAACTGAACAACCTGCTCGTGTATTCTCCCTTTGCCTCACGATATCTGGTTGAACTCCAGGTGAGATATTATATCATCCATGGATTGTTCAATACTTTATCGATCAAGTGTCGGATAACTTTATGTGGTCAAACTCTTCGACCACTAGTGGCATGGCCATGCACTTTCTTTATCCGATGACATCGAGGGGCCCAGAAATATCTCTCATGTTATATTAGGAGGGGCAAATCCCATATCCGACGAGTCACATTCCTCCGCATGTTTCATAGCATACCCGAAAGCTACCTTTATAACTACCTAGTTACGGAGTAGCGTTTGGCAACCCCTAAGTGCACTATTACACATGTGGAAAACCATGTTAATATCAGGTCTAAGGATTATACATCATCATTGCTTGAGATCAACTAATGACACATGAAATCATAATAATCTCAATAGTGTCTCAAGGTGGGTCAATCCAACACCATGTTCTCCAACATGTGTTCACATTATTTATTCGATATCCCTATATCTATGACCGGTGAAACATGATTATCAATCAATACATGTCCTAGTCAATAAGTCACTAGCGTTCCGACCAGTGACATACGACCAGTGATACATTTAGAATGACATCATATAAGTTAAAGAGCTTCACGAACAAGTCACATACTTGTTAATCTTTATAACCAGTGATTCATTCAAGGAACATAATAACATTTATTGAATAACTCATAAACATAGACGTAATACAATCATCTCTACGATTTATCAAATATCCATAGCTCTTGTGTGCACCTTATGCTTCGGTTGCGAGAGAGGCTTTGTCAACGAATCAGTAATATTCAAATCCGTGTGCACTTTGCATATCTTCACATCATCTCTTTCAACGATCTCATGAATAATGTGATAGCGTTGAAGTATGTGTTTGGACTTTTGATGTGATCTAGGATCTTTAGCTTGTATAATGGTTCCATTATTATCACAATAGAGATCCATTGGACTAGAAGCACTAGAAACCACACATAGTTCATTAATGAACTTCCTAATCTACACGGCTTCTTTTGCGGTTTTGGAAGTCGCAATGTGCTCAGTCTCTGTTGTAGAATCAGCAATTGTTCATTACTTGGAACTTTTCCAGCTCACTGCTCCTCCATTAAGACAAAACACAAACCCAGACTGCAATCTGAAATTATCCTTGTCGGTTTGGAAGCTAGCACCGGTGTAACCATTTATGGCCAGCTCTTCCTCACCACCATACACAAGGAATGCATCCTTAGTCCTTCTCAAGTACTTAAGGATATTCTTGACTACTATCCAGTGACCTTCACCTAGATCTGATTGATATCTACTCATAACACTTAGAGCATACGACACATCTGGTCGTGTACAACATATGGCATACATGATAGATCCAATAGCCGAAGCATATGAAATTCTACTCATTTTGTCTCGCTCATGAGTGGTCGAAGGACACTGAGTCTTGCTAAGATTAATACCATGTGATATAGGCAAGAAACCTTTCTTAGAATCTTGCAAGTTGAATCGTTTCAACACCTTGTTAATGTACATATCTTGGCTTAATCCAATCAGCCTTTTAGATCTATCCCCATAGATTCTTATTCCAAGAATATATGCTGCATCTCCTAAATCTTTCATAGAGAAACTATTTCTTAATGAAATTTTAACAGATTCAAGAATAGGAATATCATTTCTGACTAGTAGTATGTCATCCACATACAATATCAAAAACACAAGTTTGCTCCCACTAACCTTCTTGTAAACATAAGGTTCTTCTTCATTCTTGATGAAGTTAAACCCTTTGACCACTTCATCAAAACGAATGTTCCAACTCCGAGATACTTGCTTTAATCCATATATGGATTTCTTAAGCTTGCATACCTTTCTAGCTTCCTTTGGATCGATAAAACCCTCAGACTATGTCATGTACACATTCACAATTAGGTTTCTATTTAGGAAAGCCATTTTGACATCTATTTGCCATATCTCATAATCAAAATATGCAGCAATAGCTAGAATGATCCGAATAGACTTAAGCAAAGCGATAGGTGAGAAGGTTTCTGTAGGACCCGGGAGCGAAGGATCCTGGATCCTCTGTGTATTCCACACTATTACCATGATCAGTAACTAGTGTACAAAATTTAAATAAAGGGTGATAGCATAACCATAATACGCGATATATTCACAATAGTTCAAGTTTACTACAAAAGAAGCATAAGTCCAAAAGTAAAATACAGCGGAAGCGTAAGTAGAAGGTAGACCACACGATTCGCCACAAGCAATCGTCTGGGGGCGTAGTCTAGTCGTCCAAGTTCTCATTCTCCTCGTAGTAGTCCTCTCTTGATGAACAATTTATTAAGCAAGGTGGGTAAAAATGAATGTACTCTACAAGTTACACACAATAACAGATTATAATGCATGGGGGTACAACAAAGGATGACTTATAGGGTTGATTTTGCATAAAGCAAGGTTTTCTTTTTCAATACTTGTACTAAGTTCCAAAGCAGTTATTCTATACCTAAAATTCATTTTTGTAAATTCTCAAATTTTCTAGTAGGATAACCTCCATACAAGAGTGGTAAAGGATACCCTCATATCACATGGCTACCCGCCTCATTTCCCAATTGGATAAACAATCCAAAATCATTTGATAAAATCTTTTAAAAACAAAAAAAAATCTAACTTTGCATTGGCTTTGCTTCAGTATGTCCGTGACCGTGGACACGACTATTGGAATAGTTTTACACTCTGCAAAGGTTGTACAGCTTGACCCACACGAGATAATCTTCTTATAATGTCCGTCTGACACACTTCCGTAGGTGTGCGACTAAGTGATATCACAAGGCCTTTACAATGCACCATCCCACCATAGTCTTGCCTCACTTCCAAACATCCATTTCTCTCAAGTATAAATCAATTTTAATTTTATTTCAGTTTTCAAAGCATTGTAAACTTCCATGGCACACCAATGTCAAGATTATAATTTTAGACATTATTTGATCTTTTGGCTTTAATTTCTCTCAAATCAAATATTTTAGTTCTAAGCATTGCTAAGTATAATTTTCTAACATGTTCTAGTTATACTAATGTACTAACCAGATTTTAACTATGGTACCAAGGAATGGCTAATTCAATAGAAAAATTTGGCTATACAAAGGTAATAGGAATAACTACAATTTAAAATAGGAATTTGAATTACTTGAAAACAAGTACACATGCAATAATGATTTAAAATATAATTTAAATAATTTGAAATACTAGGATTCAAATATGATCAAAGGATGAAACTTTCCTTGCTCGTATACTAGAGGATCTAATTCTTCAAAAAGTTTAGTTTCCCCGGAGTCGTCGAAATCTACACGCAAAAATGAAGCAAATTCAAATAAACTCAAATGAACTCCAAATTAAATAATTTCAAAGTAGATAGCTAGATCTTGATTTTATATGAATTTAGAAATTTAAATCACTCGAATCGGAGTTCTAATGAAGGAGAATGGGTTCTTGGAAGTTTGAAAATACATGAAATGATGAAATTGGGGATTTCTGGATTTATTGGAATTTGTTTTCTAAAGAAAAAACCAATTATGGCATCATGCTGACGTCAGCAGACGATTTTAGATTTTTGTTGAATTATTTTCTTACTGGAAATCCTATTCGGTCTATGACAGGTGGGTCCAGGGTCAATGGACCACATCCATAATGGCTCAAGGGTCCACCGTAGACTTGGTTCGCAAAACAATGGTGGGTGTGATGCTGGCGTTCATGCGGGCTCCATGTGGCGCTGACGCTGGCATGCGACCGCTGAGTTGGCACTAACGCGGTGCCATGTAGCGCCACCTGGCCGCCACATCAGCAACGACGAGGGCGGCGCTCGAGACCCAAGGGGCACCGGCGAACGGCGGTGACCTAGCCGCCGGCGAGGGTACCACAAGGATGGGGACAACTTGACGAACTTGGTGCGCTAGCTTTCGGCAAAGGGGTGCGACGAAGCAGCTGGAGATGAGAGAGAAAGCGGCGGAGCGGTTCGATGGTGTGGTGGCGCATCGCTCCGGTGAGGCTCCGGTGTAGATGATGGGTGCACTGTGGAGAACATGGGACGGCGATGAAGATGCGGTGGTCGGGGTTGCCGATGCGTCCTTGTCAGTGTCGGAATCGACGACGACGCAAGCTTCAGGCACAGAGCTTCAACGGTGAAATACGGCGAGGATAGGGGAAGAGGGGAGGGTAGAGTGAGGGAAATAGGAAGAGGAGGAGGTGGCGCTCATGGTGACGTGGCTAAAGGGGCGAGGGCGTCACCGGAGCGCAGTCTTGGCATTAAGGCGGCGTGGCCAGCGCCGATGAAGAAAGAGAAAGGGGGAAGGAGGGGAGATGAAAGAGGAAGGGGAGAGGAGATGGCCGGCTCTTATAGGCTTGGGCAGAGCGGGCGAGAGGAGGTGGTCGGGCATGCGTGGCATGTGCAGGAGTGACGAGGTGGCACGTGGGCATGAACGTGGCGCGCGGCGGCGTGGGCATTGCGCTCATGAGGAAGGAGGGAGGAGAGAGGCTGCTAGGCGGGCCCCGCTTGGCAGTGAGAGGAAGAGAGAGGGAGGGGGAGGTGGTGCGCGGGTCGGGAGCTGGGCCACAGGGGGGAAAAGGAAAGGCTGAAGAAATGGGTTTTAGCCCAATTCTAATCTCTAGATTTTTTGGGGGTTTTAGCAATTTTAGAAAAATAAATAATTCATTAGGATTTTAGAAAATAGCAAATAGAGCCAAAAACTTATCGAAAAATTCACATCAATTTCCTGACACATTCTGGACTTAAATAAAATATTTTTAACTCAACATTGATATTTAATTGTGCAGATAATTTATTTTGGCCTTAACATAAATCGGAAAAAGCTTTTCAAATTCCAGAAAACTCAAGGAAAATAATTAAATTTTATTTTTAATTAAAATTGAAAATTTGGGATGTTGCAGTTTCATCATAATCAACACCTTGAATTTGTTTAAAACCCTTTGCGACCAGTCATGCCTTATGAATGTGAATATTTTCATCCATATCTATCTTTTTTTAAAAAAATCCATTTGCACTTAATGGTCGTAACACTATCAGGTGCATCAACTAAGTTCCAAACTTGATTGTCGTACATGGATTTTATCTCAGATCTCATGGCTTCAAGCTATGACTCAGAGTCTGGGTCCATCATCGCTTCTGTAAAAGTCTTAGGCTCATCATTATTCAATAATAAAACATCATGTCCATACCTTATATGCAATTGACGTGGCCTTTTAGATCTACATGGGGCTGATGCCTTATCTACAGGTTGTACAATATTTTGTTCATCCTATAGAGGTTCAGTAGGAGTTGAAACATTTTCATATGTTTCCCGAATTTCTTCGAGTTGTACGTTGCTCCCACTGACTCCTTTAGAAAGAAACTCCTTCTCCAAGAAGACACCATTTCGTGCAATAAACACTTTGTTATCACCCTGATTATAAAAATAATATCCTTTAGTTTTCTTAGGATACCCCACAAAGAAACACTTATCCGACTTGGGTGTGAGTTTATTAGACGTCAAACATTTTACATAAACATCTCAACCCCATATCCTTAGAAAAGATAATCCAGGATACTTTCCAGTCCATATCTCATATGGTGTCTTCTCTACCATTTTTTTTATGGAACCCTATTTAAAGTGAAAGCCGCTGTTTCTAGAGCGTATCCCCAGAATTACAATGGAAGATTAGATTGGCTCATCATTGACCGAACCATGTCCAACAATGTTCGGTTCCGTCGTTTAGACACCCCATTCCATTGAGGTGTTCCCAGCTGAGTGAGTTATGGAACAATTCCATATTTCTTTAGATGATCACCAAACTCATGGCTCAAATATTCATCTCTACAATCAGATCATAAATATTTGATTGTCTTGCCAAGTTGATTCTGCACTTCATTATGGAATTCCTTGAACTTTTCAAATGATTCTGACTTATGCCTCATCAAATAGACATAGTCATATCTACTGAAATCATTAGTAAAAGTTACGAAGTACTGAAAACTACCTTTGGTCGGAGTGCTCATTGGTCCATATACATTCGAATGTATTACGACCAGTAGATCACTCGCCCTCTCACCTCTGGTTGTGAAGGGCGCCTTTGTCATCATTTTAAGTAAACAAGATTCACATATTTCAAATGATTTAAAATCAAATGAGTTTAGAAGACCATCTTTATGGAGCTTCATCACGCGCTTCTCAATTATATGACCAGACGATAATGCCAAGTAAAAGTGAGATTCAAATCATTAGGTTGAAGTCTCTTAGCATTTATGTTATAGATGGACATATCCTCCAGATTTAAGACATACAATCCATTCACCAATAGAGCATGACCATAAAGCATGTCTTCAAAATAAATTGAACATGTGCCACATTTTCTGAACTAATAATCATGTAACCACAAGTCTAGTATAGGATAGACATGGCTGAATAATTTATTAAGTCGTGCTGATATCGCCATATTGTGGGCAGTTTGGGATGAGTTGTTGGACCTGGGCTGTGGGAGGGCGTATCTCTGTGTATGCACCCATTGATGGTTATGGTGGTACTAAGTCAGGATACGTCTACTTCCCCAACGGTGATATTCCTCACAGTTAATGCGTTCAAACGCCCGAGGATCGAACCCATTGGATGGTGAAGTATTATGACAAGTTATTGTAAAGACCTTGTCATGATCTTCTTAGTCGTACATCTACGGAAATGTATCGGCCACATCAAAAGTTGATCATATCTTGTGGGTAAAGTTGTACAACCTCCGCAGAGAGTATATATAATCTATTCGAATAGTCATGCCCCCGGTCATGGGCGTGGTCCAGAAGACCACACTGGTTAGTTTTGCTAAAATTGGGATGGGAACATATTAACTTAAAAATGGTTGTAGCAACGAGATAATTGTAGAGGGGTGGAACCTGATGTCTAGAGTGAGGTGGATGGAACCTAGCCTGATGTCTAGAGTGAGGTGGATGGAACTTGGTATCTAGAGTCTGATGGATGAAACCTTGTGATCTAGAGCCCGGTGGATGAAACCTGATGTCTAGAGTCAGGTGGATGGAACCTGATGTCTAGAGTCTGATGGATGAAACCTTGTGATCTAGAGCCCAGTGGATGGAACCTAATGTCTAGAGTTAGGTGGATGGAACCTAGCCTGATGTCTAGAGTTAAGTGGATAGAACCTGATATCTAGAGTCTAATGGATGAAACCTTGTGATCTAGAGACAGGTGGATGAAACCTGATATCTAGAGTCAGGTGGATATATAGAACATAATATCTATAGATAGGTGTATAACGTCATGAGTAGTAACAGGTGGATTTAACCTTATTACATGATAAAATTTGCTTATACAAATGACACTTTGGTTTTAAGTTAAAATGCTAGGTCATAGGTTTGGAAAATAATTACAGTATTTGAGCAAAACCTCCTTTATGCTAAAATAACCATAAAGCCCCTTCTTTGGCAAAGTCAAGCATGCATGTTTATTTGCATTTGGTGTGAGGGCTTGCTGAGTACCTACGACTCATTGTTGCTCAAATATGTAGATTCAAACTACGAGACTGAAGACCCGACTATGCGTTCAGCTTTGAAAATGAAGATGACGCCGATAACTAGGTCGTGGCTCTAGTCGTTTTCCTATGGCAAATCGTGGATGCCTTTTTGGTTTATTTATCTTCCGCTGCTATTCACACTTTTGGACTCGTCATCCTATCGGCCCAATATGTAAGAATTTGGCCTTAAGTCTTATTTCCGACTATTTATGTAATACCAAGTACTCTTTTACTTAAGCGTATGTATGGATGTGATATTTATCGATATTGTATTGTGTGAGTTAGCTACTGATCATAGAACTAGATCAGTATATACAGAGGGTTTTGCAAATCCTGGTCCCACACTTATGAGCCAAAAAAAAATTGATGTTACTCGGGAACCTGAGTGCCACCGTGCAGATATATTTCTATATATGATGCTTCTTTCTCTGTTCTGTTAACCCTCTGTTAGCGTTTACATTGCGCTTGCCTTACAAGAGTGCTGTGAGTGTCTGTGAATGAATGGATTTCCATGAGACTGTTCAGCCCATGGATCAGATTTCCAATTTAAAGTGTCTTATGAGTGTAAGTACACAACCAATCTTCTGTATGGTATTGTGACTGTGTGGTTGTGCCTGTATTATTGCCAAGGGGGCAAAAGCCACAAGATCGTAGTACTCCCATCTAAATGTCGTGTAACAGGTGTTCCCGTTAGGCTGCTCTCAGTGCTCCACTCTGGCTAGTATCTTAAAGGTGCCATATAGGCAAAGTGCTGATATAACAGTAGATTAAATGAGGTGAGAGATTGTTGCAGTATTTAATTAAGAGACTGCTCTGGCTCGAAGTCATAGACAAGAAAATTAACTTATTTCCATCTTGTACACACTATCTCCTTGAGATTCTACATCTAATTAATTAAAAGGATCTAAGATACTACACTATAAGAAACCATACATTGGGAAGATAGTATCCTAACACTCCTCATGCACTAAGAAACTGCACTAAGATACTGCCCATTGGGAGCAGCCTTAGCCGTTCATCTGCTGCAGTTAATGGAATCAAGCTGCAGTTTTCTTCCAAGTGGTTGTTCAGTGTTGTTTTTCTGAAAGTTTTTTTTTATTAATTCCCCGCGGGTGATTTGTTTAGCACCTGCGTTGTTCGATCTCTCAGTTGTTCATGTTTGCGGTTGTACTTTCTTCTCTCAATGAAATGACATGTCCGTGCTCTAAAAAAACGTACACGAACACATTGCACGTCAAGTTTCTCATATGCCATCGTTACATCAAGTCAGGAGACCATTAACTAATTAAGAATATACAGCGGGAACACAAGGCCGTTCTGAAGGGTTTGTTTGAATACGCTGCAATACGACTCTATCCCTTTGGGTTAACAGGAAATTTGAACTAAAATTTCTTTCAATCTGAAAGGATTCGATCTAATCCCTCTCTATCCAAATAAACCCAAAATGGGAACACAATATATAGCATAGATAGTCACCGGAGTTTGCAACTCCACATAACATATAGCAGGACTCATATTGTTCCCGTTAAAAAAAACGCCATTCTGTGATGGATTTTGGATAGAATTGTCACGAATCTCTAGGGATTTAGACATATACTCACCGCCCAATGCAAGAGGTGAGCAAACCCGATCTATATGCAGGCAACGAAACACAATCTCGTATTCATCCTACTCATCCACCCCTTATTGCAAGCAACCAAACACCTTCTCAACACAATCAGATCTGTTGAGAAATAGCAGTAGTCGTCGTGATATCGATATAGATCAATCATACAAGAGAACAATCACATGAACACCAAGAGACACAATGAACACAAGTGTATAGAGGAGAGTCAACATCTTTATTCATTTGTATATCACTTGTACATGGGGGTCCTCATATTTATAGTCCAACAGGGGTGAAAGCCCTCTAGGGGCGGTTTAGTCCTTTGCCCATACAATTAGGTTTCGTAACACTCCCCTTAGGCAATAGACAACGATATGCAAATATCTCATCAAAAACTTCTTCGAAAAACCCATTGGAAAAAAAGGAATGGAGAAAAGAGTACATTACATTCGTAAGTTGCATTACACTTGTTGCCTCACTACACTTGTTGCCTCACTTAAAACCTTCATGTGAGAAAACTTTAGAAAAACTCATCAAGAAAAAGAGTACAACGTTTAATCTTCAGGGTCCAATCTTTAAGATTTTGGATAAATCCTCAGGATTTGATAAGGGTCATGATTTAGAGATTTACTCTCCCTGAACTCTGCAACTCTTTCAACCGTTTCATTCCAATGCCATGAATGCATCATTGGATATTGGATGCAGGCAGAGACTTTAGTGAATAAATCAACTAGATTTTCACAAGGCTTTATTGGCAGGATCTTTACCTCACTATTCTTCTGGATTCTATGAGGATAGAAATATTAAAGAGCAATATGCTTCGTGATGTTGCTCTTGACATAACTCGTTTGCATTTTTGTAATACAAGTAGCATTATCTACATAGATAATTGAGGGGTATTTACAGTATTAATGTCACAATGTTTCTAGATGTGGTTAATCATACGTCCGAGCTAAACACATTCAAATGAGGCTTCATATAGTGTTATAATCTCTAAGTGGTTGGTAGAATTAATTACCAAGGTCTGCTTAGATAACCACCAAAAGATAGCTGCACCACCACAAAACAATATAAATTCATTATAAGATTTGACAGATAATCAGCCTATCTTTAGGATTTAGTAATGATCATCAGGATATATGCATGATCTTCATGATCTTTGTATTGTCGACCAACTGGATCTAAATTGTTAAGTGGTAAAACCTTCAAGGTGAATTTAAGCGGTAATTATCGTATAAACATTTTCTAGGCTTAACTAAGATTTTCAAAATGTCAAGTATGATGATCAGTGTTTATTATTTACTCCCCCTGAAGATAACTTCCGTTGAAGTCTTGTTGCTCCAATGTCTTTCATACATTTTTCGAAAATGAACATAGACAAGAATACTGTGATCAAATCTACTGGATTATCACGATGCCGAGTCTTACATACAAATATGCTATTACTCATATGGGGGTTTAGGATAAACACTATTCGGGAGTAATATGTTTAATATGGGGGTTTAGGATAAACACTATTCGGGAGTAATATGTTTAACTTATCTAATACCACTATTTAATTATGCAATAAAAGTAGATTATCCTTGCAGATGATATGGGGTAGTACTAGTTGCAAAGTTGTATGACTTCTGGATACGATTTATCAAAACCTTTCAAGGTCTTAAATATTTTGTAACTATCTCTAGGTAGTTAAAGTTACAACAAGTAGTTTGTTCTACAGAACTATAAAGTATAGTTGTACTACTCTAGAGTAAAATATAACCAGTCTTAGGTTTTAGCGTTTAGGGGATTAATGCCAATATCACCAATATACATCGTACCTTCACGGTACTACAGGAAACCACCATTCCACTAACTTCTGGTGGAAATTACACTTTATAAGTACTTGTGTGACGCACTTCTAGTCTTTAGGTTCCTCATTACATTTTTCGGGTCTTGATCGGTCATTGTCCACTTCTAGGGATCATATGATCATTTGTGTGATTAAGATATCGACTGGTAAGGTAATTTTCCTTTAGGGAGATGCTCTCTCTTCCGAGAGATGCTCTTTCTACAGGCAAGAGACTATTGGGTTTGAGTTTTATATATATTGCGATTTTGTTTCTTTTCTTACTAGGAATTTTGAGTCCTTCGAGGATCTCATCAAGGATTTTTAGAATCTATTGACTGCATATTTTATTTATTTGTTGGTTCCGGATCCGTGTTCTCATAAGAGAAACTTTAGCAATTGCAGAGGCAAAATGATTGTTGACAACTTTTCTCCCATATCCTCCAAATTGAGGGTATCACAGTATTAACCAGATCTTTGTCATTTCCCAAACAAGAGATTCTTGGTTGTTCTGTATTCCCAGCATTGTAATATGTGCATATCAAATTGCTGGGGCTTTCATCTTCATGTGGTATTTCGCCTTCATGATGAGTTCTCTTCATGAGAGTTAAAGGAGCGATTAATAATTGTTTTGACTAGTGTCATTAGATCTTAGACCTGCAGGTGTCCCCATAGATTTTATATCAAGAACCAATAAGTCAATTTCACAGAGGTGGATATACTATTCAACCTGGTGTATTCCACTCTAAGCGGTGTATTTACTGCAAGTAAACACTATGGTAACTCCTCCATAATTAGAAAGTATCTATCAGGCTCCCCGTTTCTGGCGCATAGGAATATAAATTAAACCTTAAATTTAGCTTGACTAGTGCGTGTATCTTCATACTAAAGATCTTTTTCTTCTGAAAAATACGACAACATTTAAACTTTTGGGCATTTCTCTCCCCGAATGTCGAGATTCGATCTTTATTAATAGCATACCACAAAACTCCCCTATCATGGGCACATGATTGATTGAATTTCATATCCAACATGATCTCCAACAAATGGTGGCCCAAAGGTGTATGCTACATTGGTGCTAACATATGGGAAATGTTTGATTCCTCCAACACGCACTTATTTCAATAAGAGGTTTGATGATTATATGCAGTGAGTTAGACTTTTATCAATACAATGGCAAGAAAACTGCATGATCCTAATATTTTGTAGGATATTCTAACTTCTGGTTGGTTATTAATCTGCGACAAAGGTCCCATACAGGGGTTAGAGAGTTGGTAGACTTAATTTATAGATTAGCTTCTTTATTATTTGCCCAAGTTTTAATCCAATTACTTATATCATATTTTAAATAATTTGGATCATCAAACTTAAAGTTTATAATACACAACATATTTTCTTATGGTCATAAGCAATGTGTTCTATTAGCATAAAACTACATGATGCTTTTCAAGAACATAAATATAATATTGGAACAAAAAATATTTGACCATAATTAATCTGCACGGAAATACTGTATTTTCTTCTAGACTTCAAATCTTAGTTTTATCACACAAATAGTATAATTATTCGACAAGAATCTTTATTGTTCAACAGGAACACCAAATTTAATTAAGGGTGGTAAATTGTACGTCTTATTTTAATTTGTAATGCCAGAATCATCATGGCCAAATTTAGATAATTCAGGATCAACAAAGTCCAATAGGCCATCTTTCTTTCGAGAGCTATATTTGCTTCAAGCAATTGATATGGCTTTTGGCGGTGGCACAGTTGCAGACTGCACTTATCAATTTATGCATGTGTTATTTCCGATGAGTATGGCACGCTTCGGTGCATAGCCAAACATGACATATATGCGACTGCGTCAAGTGGCCGTCGATTTGTCGTGTGCATTACTGCATGCTGGCGGTTATCATATTGTTGAAGACACAAATCAATTGCCCTTCGTGGGCAACAACTATTGTGTTTGTCAACACTATGGGTATCGACAATGGCGTAAATGTCATTTTCTATATCAACTGGATAAGGATAATAATAATGCAATTTACTTTAATTATCTCCAAAAAAAACTATATTAATTTATTACTTCGGGCTAATTTGCTTCTGATTTTGACCTAGGATATGCTACTATGCCTACCATGACTCTTGTTTTGAACATTTTTCTATGCCTCTTAGGTTCCAATATCTCACACAAGCCCAACATCCTCCCCCTTTTCATGCCAACTATAAAAATCGCGAGTGATAGCATATATATCAGGCATTTGCTTGAAATCAACTCGGAGTTTTAGCAAAGATTTGAAATCACACTTCAACAGGAGTACAATTTTGTTGGCATGAAACCAATATATACTCTGTAACATTCTGCTTACAAAGTTCTTAGATTAAAAAATCAGTGTGATGGAGATAGTGTCATATAGACTCCAAGTCTTAGGGCTAAAGTTATTCTGTACTTATTTGAGGAATATGGTATTTTCTAGCCAATGTGATCTATCAGAGATCAACATATGACTAGACTTGGTCTGGTGCCACTGAGAAAAATAATTTCCCTTTTGCCATCTGGGCATTCGTGCAATACAAGCTAGTGAATCGAGGCTTATTAGATATCAAGAGGATATATACAACATTTTGTTAGCAAGGCAACATATTTTCAATTTGTCAGGCATACGGTTTACAAATTTTAGTCCATGCAAGATTAATTTACTACAGGTAAGGTATACTACTAGCAATATGTTCTATTAAAATGATTTAATCAATTATTCAGCAGGAGATAAGACTTTAATATAACAACTTAGACCATTATGTTATTCATGGCATATGGGAAATAATGATCTAATGCATAAGGTTTCATCCTAAAGTAAAAGATAAGATACGCTCAGCAGGAGCAGAACCAAGCTTGACATGAGCTGAATCTATAGTACTAATGCAACTCGTACAAGGAAACAACATCTTTACAAAGTTAAGGCATAACTAGGAGATTGCTACAGGTCTCCATAGAGCATAATAGGGGCTTATCATCGTTGTCATCTAGGACAAATGAATATCTCACTTAGTGATGTCAAACATGTCCTACATAATTCATGCAATTTTCTATGGTTATAACTGATAAAACATTTTAAATGCATGAAATGAGTGCAAAATAGTAAAGTAATTTTATCTATTTAGTAGACAATTTTACACATTTCCTAGAATTTTTCAGTATTTTTGGAATTTTTCTGATAATTTTTAAGGCATGGGGGCAATTTTCAGAATTACTAAACCTATTAAATAATTTTCCAAACACACAATACTAGGGGAAAAACCAATAAAAATATGATGCTTCCAAGGTGTACTAGGTCTAAGGTTTCACAATTTTATGGAAGCTCATATACCTTAGAGATTCACTTTCTAGGGTTAGATTAAGGTTATTGACACGGGCCAGCGTCCGTGGCGAGGTGATGCTGAGGCATGTGGCGCGATGGCGTCGAGCCCGAGGCGGCGCGACGAGGCGGCGCGGCTCGGGTCATCGGCCTTGACCACAGGGTTGGTGACGCTACAAGTCTGTTGCTTGGCATAAGCGAAGAATGGCGTGGCCGGGCCAAGACGCAACGACAACATGCCGGGCGGCGCCCGGCGCCCGTCTTGGCGTGGCGCGGCAAGATTTCAAGACAACACGGCCAATGGCGCTGGCTGTCGCGCGGTACGCAGATGCATGGCAAAGACGTCGGGCGCGGAGTGGATAAGCGAAGGCGACGGCGAAAGCAGCGCAGCGACGATGGCAGTCGGCGTGGTGCGTGCTGCGGGGCGTCGCTGGCGCTGGCGCTTGATGGCGATGGCGGCCGGCCGCCGCAACAATCGGATTTTTTTTTTCTTTTTAGCGATGAACAGAAACTAATCCATCTTACTAATTGTTGTGTCCACCTATCGGGTCATTCGGTGATTGTACCATTTTTTTGGCTTGATGTACTGTAGATCCAATCCTCCTTGGTCATGGCTTCGTCTCCCCTTGCATGGTTACCATGATGACAATGAATCGGATCACATACAAGATGCATATCAATTTGCGATTAGAATCGACAAAAACAAGATAGATCTAATTGCCAACCTTTAGAATGACGTACCCGGATCAAAGAGCTTCCGTGCTGATAACGTATTGAGAAATAGCGGTAGTCGTCATGATATCGGCATAGATCAATCACATAAGAAACAATCACATGAACACCAAGAGACACAATAAACACAAGTGTATAGAGAAGAGCCAGTATCTTTATTCATCTGTATGTCACTTGCACATTGGGGTCTTTATATTTATAGCCTAGCAGGGGTGAAAATCTTTCAGAGACAGTTTAGTATTTTGTCCATAAAATTAAGTTTCGTAAGAAGATCCAGTTAAAACACCCAACCAATGAACCAAACACACCCTTTTTTTATCCAGCCAGCTAGACCCAAGTCAACTTTAACAGGATACGAGCCAGACTTGAATGATGCAGGCAACTGAACACACCCTCAGCGACTCATGGAGCGTTTGGGTAACTGCTTTGAGATCCGTGGCAAACACGTGGCTAAATCACGGAAGGTGCCTCACCTAACGAGCTTTGAGGCAGTGCCAGCCTGCACAAAAAAAATTCTCCATCCCCATCGTGGCCTCCTCGTCCAGTCGTCCCCCTGGACGACTTTTCCCCCGTCTCCACCGCGCCGTGGCGGAACCCAATTCCAGGCCCAAAACGAGCCGAACCCCTACGCTACGAATCGCCCGGCTCGGATATCTAGAAGAAACTAGAAGAAGCGGAGGCACCGACTCTACAGGAGGAGCAGTTGGTGGTGGTGGCGAAGGCGTCGGCGGCGGCTGGGGTATCTGCGATGATAACCCGGTCGAAGCTGGTGGAGCAGCTGCGCGACTACCAGATCCGATCCCAGCACAAGTAAATCCCCCGCGCACTCCATTCTCCAAGAATCCCACACAAAATTCCGCCTAGTTTGTGGTAATCGACTAATCGTATGCTCAGATCTCGGGCTCTCGAATGCGCGGTGTGCGAAATTAGTTTTGTTGGTCTCCTCTCGTTAGGGTGCTGCTGGGAGTTGTAGTGGATAAAGTTCTAATGCGATTTACTCTATCCTTATATTCTCGTGGAACGAGTCTGCTTAGCCAACTATGATGAAATCGATGATATAGCTGCCTGTTTTGATGCGCGCAGGCATCGTCATTTTGTAATCTAGATCCAACGAAAGGCGTCGTACAAAAGTTGTTAGAACACTGTCTACTCTCTAGTCATTCTTATCAAGATCTTGCGGTTTCTCATGAGTGGCTGCACTTTGCAATTAAAGAAGAGTATG
Source organism: Phyllostachys edulis (assembly GCA_036346405.1). Classification (NCBI taxonomy): domain Eukaryota; kingdom Viridiplantae; phylum Streptophyta; class Magnoliopsida; order Poales; family Poaceae; genus Phyllostachys; species Phyllostachys edulis. Next base: position 29,951,499 of record CM070550.1, on the reverse strand, counting down.
CAGATGTGTATTGTGCTGCTTTCATCGTATCAAAATTACCTGCATATACTCCATGTTCAAAATAGTAAATGCTATGTACAGGGTTCTGCTTTACTATATCCGTCATTCAAAAATTATCTCTTCACTTACTATTTTACCACTGTATGTTACCTCCAACACACCATTCCAAACAGCTTCTTGCCTCTTTGGTGAGTTTTATGGCAAACTACTTGCTTGATGTCTCTTGAATTGGGGTCCCAAACCATGCTAGCAGACCACTTCAGCTTGTTTTGATGAGTTATGTATTTTGGAAGTTGATAGTTCTCGTAAGATATCACGCAACTGCGCGATATGGTATATTTTCTTTTATCGATCCAAAATCGTTTCTTCTCGCTGCTAGTCATTCCTCTATCAAATGGATTTGCCTCTTCAATGATCTGAACATGGCTCCTGCTTTCTACGTTCTGCAGGCGCGACATTATTGGAGCAGTCTCATGGGGCTTGCTGTGTTGTTTTCTGATAATATTCTCGTACATGACGCTATACTTCAGGCACTTCTGGCTATCCGCTGTTATTATCTCCATTGGTATTCTTCTTCCCGCCGGCCTGTATATTTTGAGGCAGAGGAAGCTGGCTAAGAAAAGAGAGAGAAGATTATTGTTGCCTCTCTCCATGTAAGGTTGTTGGTAGGTTGCTTGATTTTGTGGTTATTCTTGGCTAGATAGAATCCACATTCTTGGCTTGCCTAGCACACATCCAACATTTCACACATTTCTTCCCCCCGGTCTACATCCCTATTCTTTAGTATCTACTAAAGTGCTAGAAGAGATGTCATCATTTTTGGAGCTCCAGTGTTGTGCGAGTAGATAATCTCCAATGCTTGTTGGGTATAGTAGCTTGTGTATTCTGCTACAGCTTGTTTTCTTTTTTTGTTTAATCGATGCTTGCAGCGTGAAAATGTATCTCAGTGTGTCGGACCGCCCACACTTTTGTAACTAAACACTGATTGTTTTGTTATTCTAATGGAATTTGTAAGCTTCATATCCACCCTAGTTGCTTTCACTCCAGTTGGTTTCTGGATTAAAATGATGACACTAGATGATGCTTTTTTTTTGTGTCCAGTTGATGTTTGTTTCGACAAAAAAATTTGCATCTCACTCTCTTATCAGCTGAGTACCGAGGACTGTCTTATTCCTGAAATACATTTGTACCTGTAGTCATTGCAACATATATTGCTTCGTGATGATAATCCTTGATAACATCAGTATCATCCGGGCTTCTTAAAAAAGGCTGTGTTTTGCCTATGCAGAGACTTTCCTTGTATCAACTCTTGGAGAAGAACTTTAGAAGGAAGTATCTTGTGTCTTGCGTTCCAATCGATTCAGATTTCCTCGGGAGGCTTTGTTGCTCTTGCTAGAAGCATTACATGTTTTAGTGTAATGCATGCCATATTCCAAGAGGACCAACACGATCGACTTCCGAGTTTTATCTGTATTGGAACTGCGTGGTGCGTGCCGCAGACGGTGTCGTGGCAAATTCAGTTGGGCATTCAGATGCAGCTTGATAAAGTCTTCTTTTGGAGGAACAGCTTGACTAATTCGTTGTCATGGATACATCGACATACGCCATGTTCTTCTCGCTTATCCAGCGAGCGAGGAGATGACCACCTCCTTTCTTTTCCTTTGCTAGTATTTTCTCAAGCTATTGTGCATCCTCGATAGAATTTGGTATGAGTAAGCCATGTCAGATAATACATATATAGTATGAGAATCGGTCATGTCAGAATCATTTTCTTAGAACCGCAATAGGGAAATATCCACTTAATTCAAATGGGGAAGTACTAGTTCTAGGACGCAGTACAAATTAAGCTGATATGACTATCACAACAAAAAAAAGAAAAACGAACGTGAAAAATTGAAAATATTTCCCAGTAGCGATCAATCTTATGTATATAAATTAATTAAAAGAACAAGTACCCAGACATGAGAACGCCATTTGTGCTGTTGTTTAATTAGCTTGCAATCAACATATGCTGATATTCAACATGACCTTGTAAATTATTATTATTTTGCTGGGAACTCTTCCATCGAGCAAGTGTGTACGGAAAAGACGCAGTTATGAATCCTTCGTTAAGTAATTCTTTATCGTAACATGTTGGGTATAAGTTGCCTGAGTCTTGAATCTTGGAGCTATTTGTCACACCTGTTGCCCGAGGAAGCATTGACAAGTGAGGTCAGGGAGATGAGAAGAGGTCTTGTATGCTGTGTGCGTGGGCCTAGGGCCTATTTGGATGCAAATTTGGGAAAGATTGCCTGGCCGGAGTCCTTCCCTGGAAGTTGCCTGAGCAGTGCTTGGTTGGAGGCCTGGTTATAGATGCCTGGCAGGCACAAAAGTTTGGTGCAGGCACCGATTCTGAGCGCTTGGGAGCCAGGCAAGTGCATGCCTTTGTGCTAATTGTAATTAGAAGTAGCTAATTGAGATTAGAAGTTAGTTAATGAATTGTTTTCATTAGTTAATGAACCGTTTTTATACTACTTATTTTCAAACCATCTCATGACGTCATTTTTTAATTTTATATTTTCTTCAGGCCTAGGTCTTCAACCAAACACCACATCTTCAGGCTTGTCTGGCCAGGCAAAAATTATCTACTTTTCAGGCTACCTCCAGGCACCAATTTTTTTCAGGCATAGAGCTCAGGTCTCAATCCAAACAAGCCCCTAGTCCATGGGCATTGGGCCCCAATGGGTAGTGGGTGTGGGTGAGTATAAGAGGAGATCATATGTCTGAGAAATGGTATCGATGAAATGAAATATTGAGTTCTACCTCTACTGTTCTTCTTCTCGGTCCCCTTTCTATATCTCATGTGTTCTTTCCCAAATTACCTTGATTTACCTTAAATACTTAACTCAAATACTGCTATTGATTTGTGTGGTTCGATCTCTCTCGAGGTCGGGACATAACAATTGGTATCAGAGCCTTTTCGATCCATAGTGCGCGGGTCTCTTTCTTGACTAGATTGGTAAATCCACAAGAGACTGTTCAAATCTTGGGTCGAGCCGGCTTGAAAAGCCCTACCAAAAATCGAGAGGCAGAAACACGGCCGGTCCTACGAAAATTTGAAACTCGCATTAAAATGTAGTATTTTAATCTTTTTCTGAATAAGAAAGTATTATTTAATTCGTTTTTAGGATTAAAATAATGTATTTCTATTTTTTTAATTATTTTTTTTGGGATTTTGGGCCGGGCTTCCTTCGGGCCGAAAATGGAGTCCCAAGCCCGGCCCAAACACGGTCGGGCTCGGACCGAGCCGACGGGCCAGGCGGCCCATGAACAGGTCTAATCCATAGTGAAGGGGGACGAACGCCTGCTAGGTGTTTGTTTTAATTTCTAAACTGGGTTCAACTAGTGAGGAAGGAACACCATGGCACAGCGAAGCAAAGACGGCAAGTGAGGCAAGGTAATGTTTGAGGAGAAGTGGGAAGCCTTCATGGTGATGTTTGAGGCGAAGTGTGAGGAGCTAGTTGCTGATTTGCGCCGCATCATCCATGCACCGTCGCCTTCCCCAACCCCTACTACTCCGGCTGCCTCCAATGGCACGGCTTTGCCTCCAGACTCAGCTACTACCAATGGTGCCCAGAAGGTGTTCGATGGAGTGCCAATCCACCAAGAGACGACCAAAGGAGGTGTTATTTGTGTCACCGTGAGCTATGTGCTCTATCCGGTGCTGAGGAGGTGCTACACCAAGTCCTTGATGCATATGGCGTAGAGATGTTATCCGTGTTCCAAAGAGTCAACCATGTGGAGGCCATAGTACAACTTCGATCATGGCGTGAGGCAACGCGTGCTTGAGATGCCTTGCACGGGCGATGCATCTACGATGGCTGCTGCTACCTCGACATCAGCAAGTGTAGCCAACACCAGACTCTACTTCCACTACGACGGCGCGACATGATGCGGTGGCCTTTGCACTCGCCCCTGAGGTTGTCGTTTTGGCTCTACACTCTTCACTGTCCACCAAGCTCTCCACCAGCGCCGACGAACCAATGCCCGATGAGTCGGTCTCATTGCCCGACGAGTCGGTCTCATCGCCTTCACCGGGCTGAGACTGGGATGCCATGTCCAATGAGCAGTTGTTGTGGGATGAGGGAGGCGATACATCTACACGGTAGTGGCAGACTCCGATCTTTGGGTGTTTGACCATGTGGTGTCGTTGAAATGCCACAAGATGGCAAGAGAATATCACAGGAGCATACCAAGGCGTGACTCCAACCAGTCGTTGCCATGAGGTCTTCGACTATGTTGGTTGGGTGGTGTGCAGCCGAGAAGAACCTCATGGGAAGTGGACTACAGTGGTGTGAATGGTTGAGCACCTTGCGCGACACGGCCACGAGCGACAGGGACAACACTGGGTGCGACCAAGATACCCGTTGCATTGAAGATAATGAGTCAGTGCCTGTAGATTGGAAAGTCAGTGGTGTGCGACATGTGTTTGATAAAATGCCGCCAAGGAGGCAAAATGCTTTTAGCCCCGTAAAATTTGGAATAGAAAGTGGTCATTATGTGTTTGATGAAGTGTCACCTTGGAGAAGAAATGGTTTTAGCCCTAGAGACGATGAGCAGCAGCCTAAGCTACACAAGAATGCATACTATCCTACAAGGCAGTGGGATCTAGGCATCAGATTGGTGAGGGACACATTAGCTTGGGCAATGGATGTACATACAGTATTGAAGGTAGTTTCAGGCTGTTCAAGGAAAGTGAATGCTAGAATTGCTAGTTCACATTGCTATAGCCAATCAAAGGATAAAGGGATGTTCAATTGCAAACAATATGCAGCAAGAATAATAACAGGTGCAGGATCTCGCCAGTGTCATTTCCATGGATGTGGTCTGCAGAAATCAAGCATTGTGCCATTGATTCCTGACAATAGCACTTATCCAGATGATGACATGTTGGTGATGTGGGAAGAGAGAGATCGGACGGTGGATGAATTTTACGGAGAGGCGGTGAGTCATCTGGATGGATCTTTGAGGTTGCACCGCTATGGAGAAAGGTAAAGGCTGCGAGGGATGTTGAGGAGAATCTTTGAGGTGGCGATTCAATTGTTGCATGAGAAGGCGATTGCAAGGGCCACACAAGATTATGGAAGCCAATTAGGCCATCCCTGGGCAACATAGAGCAGCTGATGAGCCTACGTGTCGAGAAGAAGCAATCATCTGCTGTCAGGCAGCACACAAAGGATGGAAGCCATCTCGTGAAGGTCGAAGAGGGCAAGTTATCCGAGGACTCAGATGACGAGTTCTATGATGTGGATAAGGTTACCCTAGCCAAGAAATACATTCGGGTGATAGCGCAAATGCTGACATTGGTAGCAGGAGTCAAGAAGAAAATTATCCTTGGAAGGAAGAGTTGGAGTGCCTGGTCCATGGTGGACTGCCAATGGCTCTGAGAGGTGACCAAATTCTTGTCGAGGCATTCAGATTGAATATTATTCCTACAGCTTGCAAGCACCTCTATTTCCTGGTTGACGGAGAATTATTAAGTACCTTGGGATTCCGTTGGATTTGATTCTCGACAATATTGGACAGTAAAGAAAGCTTGCAGACAAGCTAATTTTCGTGGCGGGGGTAATGCTACACCTGTGTCGGAGGAAGCATTGACAAGTGGGGTCAGGGAGATGAGAAGAGGTCTTGTATGCTGTGTGCGTGAGCCTAGTCCATGGGTGTTGGGCCCCAATGGGCAGTGGGTGTGGGTGAGTATAAGAGGAGATCATATGTCTAAGAAATGGTATCGATGAAATGAAATATTGAGTTCTACCTCTACTGTTCTTCTTCCCAGTCCCCTTTCTATATCTCATGTGTTCTTTCCCAAATTACCTCGATTTACCTCAAATACTGCTACTAATTTGTGTGGTTTGATCTCTCTTGAGGACATGACATAACACTATTCAAATGATAGGCCAATCCTCTCTTCAATGATCCTCTCAAGAAGACAACCTCTTTGTACAGATGAAATCCGAGGATATCAATATATCCATGGTAGCATACTTCAACCATATCTTCGTTGTCGGGAACATTATCATTGTCAGAGCCCCATTCAAATTTCTCTTCTACCAGTGCTTCCACATCGTCATCTTTATGAGACGTTGCATAGTTAATATCCTGTAATATCCATGGGCCGCGAACTTGTTGGTCGTAATTCGGACGTGGCAACATGGGGTTAAGGTTATTCTGATGCTTCAACACCCATTCCATCTGACGACACCAATCAAGGATATTCTTTTTTTTCCAAACAGGCAAAAGCCCAGCTTTTATAAAGCTAATCAAACCAGGTTATACAAGATAACAGAAACAAACTAAGTTGGGGATACCAACTAACCATACAACTACAGTTCCAGATAATCCAAAAGAACGGCAAAACAAACTAAAAGACCACCAGCTAAGGCACTATCAACCAAAGCTAACCAAGAAGCAGAACAACCAACATAATAGGCACTACTTTGAACAACAAAAAGCTTTCATCCAGTCTTCAATGATCTTCAGCATCTTGTCCAGCTTCAAGTGATCAACTCCTTTGATGAGGATACGTCATTGCTGCAAACAAGACATGAACTTGAACATGACTTCGACTGGTTGAGTAGGATAACTATTCTCAATAGCTCCTTTGTTTCTGACCTTCCAAAGGGTCCAAGCCATGGCTGCAAAACTAAATAAGCCAATATTATACTCATTAGCACCCCAAGCATCAAACCACCCAGCATGAAGATCATCTAAGGAATCAGGATATCTATCCCAATGGAACATCTCTTTCAAACAGCACCATGCAAACTTGGCCAAAACACATCTAAAGATGACATGGTTAGCGTCCTCAGCAACCCCACATAACCTGCAATTGTCTTCCCCCTTCCAGCCTCTCAATTTAAGTTGCTCAGTAGTTGGAATCTTATTCAGATATAATTGCTAAAGAAAGATCTTAACTTTAAGGGGGATTTTACTAGCCCAAACCTTTTGAAGTTTCCAATTAATGACCCCCCCCCCAAAGCAAGATGTCTATAAAGGGATTTGACTGAAAACTGCCCATGCTTGTCCAGACACCACTCCATATTGTCACAATTATTAGTAAGAACCACCCCATTGAGAACATCTTTCAGCTCTTCCCACTGCTCTCTTTCCTTTGTACCAAAATTTCTTATAAAGTCAATCTTCCAAACCCCATTATCACAACACTTATCCACTCTGATAGAAGGGTTCTCACAGATTCTAAACAGTTTTTCAAACTGAACCTTCAAAGGACAATTAGCAATCCAAACATCTTGCCAAAAGTTAATAGATTTTCCATTCCCTACTTTATGCTTCACCCTACAAAGAAACAGATGTTTCACCTTGTTGATACCTTTCCAGAATTGAGAACCAATAAGAGGATTAGCATCATTCAAAGTTCCACCATGAAAGTACTTAGCCTTCAGAATTCTAGACCACAGATCATCAGTCCTCTGATCCATCTTCCAGAACCATTTACATAAGAGGCAATCATTAAAAAGCTTGGTATTAATCAACCCCAAGCCTCCATAGTCTTTAGGTCTGCAAACCACTCTCCAGTTGACCATATGGTATTTGAATCTATCACTGACCCCTCTTCAAAAGAATTTAGACCTAATAGTGTCCATTCTATTATGCACCTTCCCATTGAGTCTATAAAACCCCATAGTGTAAGTAGGAATACTACTCAAGCAGCTATTAACCATAATCAACCTACCTCCTGAAGATAGCAGACTACTTTTCTAATTGTCCAATTTGTTTTCCAATTTGCTAATGATCTTAATTACCAGCAGGCTTATCCCTTACTAATCTATTCCCAATGGAGACCCCCAAGTAGGTAAGGGGAAACTGCCCTAACTTGCAATTAAACATATTTGCCACTCTCTGGGCTTCAGAGATATCCACCCCAACAGCATAAACTTCACTTTTGTGATAGTTTATCTTAAGACCTGACATCCATTCAAAATAATACAGCAGAAACTTGAGATTCAGTATATAATCATCATTACATTCAATCATAAGAATGGTGCCATCAGCATACTATAGTAAAGGAACACCCCCAGAGATAAGATTTAAACCACCCCTTTAATCAAATGAATCTGTTGAGCTTTAGCTATCAAAGAAGCTAAAACATCAGCTGCAATATTAAACATAAGGGGAGAAAGGGGATCTCCTTGCCTTAAGCCTCTATGAGTAGTGAAATAAGTACCAACAGACCCATTAATATTGTACTCACTTTACCCCCCCCCCCTAACTAAACTCATAACCCAATTAATCCATTTTATATCAAAACCCCTCCCAGTCATCACATCATCCAAAAAGCGCCAATTAATCTTATCATATGCTTTCTCAAAATCAAGTTTGAGAATAATGCCCTTCTCCCTAGACACTCTCATCTTATGGAGAATTTCATGCAAAGACACCACCCCATCAAGAATGTTACGACCTTAATAAAAGTCGTCTGACTCTCTCTTATGATCTTATTAGCCACATTGCCCAACCTCGCAGCCAGAAGTTTAGTAATGATTTTAAAGCTAACATTCAGTAAACAAATAGGTCTAAACTGTCTGATAGTGTTGGCATCCTTTATCTTGGGAATCAAGGTTATCACCCTATAGTTCAATCTCTTTAAGTCCAGCTTCCCTTCAAAGAAATCTCTTACCATCTTCATAAAATAAGGTTTAATGATCCCCCAAAAGGATTTATAAAAGCAAACAGGAAATCCATCCGATCCAGGAGCAGTCTCTCCACTGAAGCTTTTAATAGTATTCCACACTTCCTCTTTTGAAAACTCACAAATCAAACTGTCATTCACTTCAGCAGATATCTTATCAGCCTCCTGCCAATGGCTATGAGCAATCTTCACCCCAATGTTGTTATCATGACCAAACAGTACTTTATAAAAATGGTAAATGTGATCTGTAATATCATTTTCTTCAGTTAAAACACCCTCATCAGACTCCAGACTAGAGATATAATTTTTCATCTTTCTACCATTAGCACAACTATGAAAATAACTAGTGTTGGCATCCCCTTGGGAAGTCCACTTTGCATTACCTCTCTGCTGCTAGTATCTCTCCTCTATTTCATGCAATTTTTCCATGTCTGATTTAGCCTTGTATCTGACAAGCCATTCATCAACACTTAAACCCTTCTCTTCTGCCTTCAAATCCAAGTTATTTAAGAGGTCTAAGATGTGCCTCTTATCCTTACTATATTTACCCTTCACATTGACACCCCATCCTCTAAGAAATTGTCTTAGAAAAGCTAAAGCCCCATTCCAACAGTCTATAGAATACATTTGATCTGTCAGCTTGTTGCTAAACTTTTTCCATCTCTCAGCCACATCTGTATGAAAGTTCTCCTGATCCATCCAACTTTTATCAAAAAAGAACCTCCCTGACCTCCTAGCCGAATTCTCCCTTGAATCCAACATGATTGGGCAATGATCAGAACCTACCTTGGTTAAGCTAGTGGCCCTACACAAAGGGAAACGAGCCTCCCAACTTGTAGAGACTAAAATTCTGTCAAGCTCCACCAAAATAGGACAAGATTGTTTATTAGTCCAAGTGAAACGAACACCCCCTCTCTTAATCTCCATTAACTCATTAGTAGTAATAAAGTCATTAAAACTGTTTATCAAACCATAGTTGACATTGCCTGAATTTTTCTCCTCTGCACCCCTTATCAAATTAAAATATTCCCCTACTATGAATGGAAGAATCACACCCTGACACTTGTCATGTAACTCTTTCAGAAAATCTTGACTCAAACTGTGATTAGCCGGCCCATACACCGTCAAGACTTCCCATCTGAAATTGTTGATTTTATGTCTCAAAACCATACTCAGAAAAAAATCTCCCCTGGTCACTCACTCTCTTCAATATCAATAAGGTCTTTTCTCACCCCTATCAAAATGCCTCCAGAATGCCCTATGGCAGCAGTCCAAGTCCAATGGAAATCCCCATTTCCACCCAGAGCTTTGAGTTCTCTTTCAGTAAAATCCTTCTTAATGGTTTCAAGAATCCCTACCATATCAAACCTCTCTTTAATGATAATCTCTTTCAATTGTCTTCTCCGAGTGGGTTTCCCTAGACCTCTAATGTTCCAAAAAAGAAACTTCATGGATTAACTTTTTCCCAAGGGTCCCCTGTCTTTCTTCAATCTACTGCTCAGTCTGTTATTCATACTAAACCCCTTAACACCCCTTGATTCATTGTCCATCTTAACTGATTGGTTTTACACACCCCTCTTGTTTTTAATCAAATCCTCCTCCATTTGCTGCCCAGTATTACGATCCTTATGTAACTCAGCCTGAGCAATGGCATATCTAGCCACTTCTTGTGCTTGCATGGCAAAAATAACCTCTTTGGAGGTAACAAAAGGACCTCCCAAATTGATATCACAAGAACTAGCTACAGATTCTAGATACTTAACAAAAGCATTATTAAGAATGTTAAAAGGGTTGTTTGTAGAAGTACCTTGAGATTCCAAATTCTGAATGGATTTTAACATAGCAGCCTTCTCTTGCATGGGAATGCCTTGATATTGAATGCGACTACTCTTCCTAGTAGCCATCTGAGGTTCTTAACCCCGCTCCCCCCCCCTTTCTTTTTAGTCAACAGCCATTCCACTGCTATGCTTTCATCATCAGTAATCAGCACATGTTCAGTCCCTCTGCCACTAGACAAGGACTCCAGTATCCATATTACTATCCAAAACCTCTTCTACAATGTAATTATCTTTAGCAAAAAGATCACCTACAGACCCCTTGATCTGCTCCACATTATTATGGCAAAACCCATTTTTCATGTCCCCTTGACAGCTATCAGGATTACTTTTTCTTGGGAGGTATCTGAAGGTAGGGCTATAAAGTCGAAGACAATAATGTGGGTCCCATACTTGTATGAACCACAATCTCCTTAGAAGTTTCTTGAGTCAAATCCAAACCTTCCTCAGACTTCTCCCTTTCAAGATTACTAGAAATTCCATCTTCCCCATCAATCTTGTCTTCCTGCTGAGCTCACTAGGAGGATAACTGTAGGCAAGAGGCACAACAGGAATGACTTGACTGTCCAGATTGAATTTCACAATCTCTTTACCCTGAACAAAACCTTCAGAATCAGAACACCCCTGTTGTTTAGATTTATGTTTATAAGAATCTCCCCCACTTTTACGTTCAGATGTCTGATGGGAATCTTCCCTAACTTTTCAGCTAACTTTTTCCACTCAGTTTTGTGGGTGCTTCCATTAGAATCCTCTTCTTCCTCATCATCCTCATCATCCTTATTTTTATCATGATGCTTATGATCTAAATCTCTTTCAGTACCCCTTCTTTTCTTTTCTCCCACCCCTTCAGCTTCAAATCTAATTTCATATCCCACAACATTAAAGAAAATTTCAACAAAGCAATTGATGCTAGCAGGATCTCTGCAATTCACTTTCACTCTAACAGGATCAATTCGCATCAGGTTTATATCATCCACCTCAATTGGTTCCCCAACAGTACTTGCAAGATCTTTTACAACTTCCAAAGTCTTAGCCACATTTGGTATACCAGATACTTTTACCCAAGTTGGGACCAGAATAGAAGAGGCATCAGGATCAAGTTTCGATTTCTCAACAGTAGCTTTAATAGAATGCAAAGCTAATTCCACTCCCTGAACCTTAGACCAAGTATCAAGAGTAGCTTTCGAGGGAAAAACTACTGCATATTCTGAATTCGATAACCTCCTTACCTTCCAATCCCAATCATCTTGAATTAAATGGTTAAGTTCTACTTCAATTTTTTGGATAGAGGCCACCCATTCTTTGATATTAAGGGCCTGTTTGGTATAGCTCTGCTCCAAGTTTTTGCAGCTCCAACTCCAGCTTCACTCTTGGATCCACTCCTATGAGAAGTTGGAGCAGTCTTAGTTGGTGGTTGGTTAGAAAATTGGATCCAGCTCCAGAAATGATAAGGATCATTATAAAAAGACTGCACTACCCTTGTTTTGTGACTTGTATCTTTTTTTAATTGCTTAATTTATAACAGTTTAATAAGTTGATTTCTGTCATGCCGTGCTTTTATTTTTTAAAATTTTTTGACCATGTTATGCCATGTGGTGCTATGTTTTTCACCCACATTCAAAAAAAATTCTTGCAAAAAAATTAAACACAACATACATAAACATACAAAGTTCATAACAAAAGTTATAATTCAATGAGTATCATAACAAAAGTCCACAAGAGAGGCAAGAAGGCAGGAGATGACGTTCACAATTCTCCTCATCTTTATTAATCAAATATACTGTTCCAAGTCCGAAAACCACTACATCAAACGGGATGAACGAAATGAAAAACAAAACATCCAAGGGCAGCTCGCCCAATGCAGCTTCTACAATTCTCTAAGGCTTGCCCGCCTCTGTCGACAATTCTCATAGATGTTCACTAGTGTGAACCTTAACTACGACAGACGCAGCACACACGGACTGAAACCAAGACACTACTAACAAGCGCCAGGGCGAAGCGAAAAAAGTAGCTGAAAAAAAACACGAACACATGCAGCATCCATCATCTCCTCTCCGCCTCTCCCAACTTTCAATCTTGTACGCATCAAGCATCACTACCTCGCTTCTTCTTCGTCAGAAAGACATCGGAGAGCACCGTGTCCGAGCGCAGCGCGGCCTTTAGAAGAGCCACACCCTAAAGGACAACACAAACAGCAAGAAAGTGAGACACGAGTTACACAAAAATCAACAGCAATAACGCCTAATTTTCATTGCAAGCAATTTATCCCAATGGGCAGTGTACGCACGTGTTCACCTCGTCCATGCCAACGCTGAGAACTTCTCGGCGAGCTCCACGTCCTTGCCCACGCTGAACTTGTTGACCAGGGTGATGCTGGAGATGGCTGACATGGGCGTCACCTCCAGCCCGTCTGTCACCATGTACGTCACCAGCTCCTTCACGTACCCGCAGGTCTCATCGCTGCCTCCCGACCCGGACGCCGCCGCCGACGCCTCTCGTGGGCGTCAAGTTCCTCCACCGTCATCTGAGCAGTCCATGGCGGCCTGAAAATATTCGAGTTCCATTCACCCACAAATCACTCACCCTACCCACAGATCGAAAGAAAAGAAAACGGTGCTGAGCACTCGCTGGTGGGGCACCCTAAGGTTGTTCGCGTGCAGAGCCTCCTGCTCCTGCCGCAGCTTTCACCTCTTCTCCTCTATCTCCTCTGTCCCATCCCTGCAACGCAAATACCAGCCACCTCAGAGGCAATTCATCAAACACTTGGGGGGGAGAAAGGAACTTTTTTTTCTCCCGGGCACTTACAGGTCGATTAGGCCAAAACCAGATCGTGAGACAGGAAGTGTCGTGGGCATCATCGCCGAGGAGGAGATCATCTTGACGCCTGTTGGAGGGCGGCGTCAATGTCGGCGGCGTCGATGAAGGACTCGAGTGGCGGTAGTTTGCTTTGACTGTGATAGGAGAGGACGAGAGCCTAGCCTCTCTCCTTGGTTGAGTGGGGATTCCCAGTTGGCGGCTAGGAGCGCGTCGTGGATTGACGCCTCGAAGTGGGGCATGTAGAAGAGGGTGGGTTCCCTGGTGCGGCAGTGGCACCCATCGTTGAGGGTTGGGACGGAGAAGCCGAGGGCAACGGCGGCGGCGCACTCGATGGCGGAGAGGACGGGGTCGAAGAGGTCGGCGGGGGTGGAGAGGACTCGGGCTGCCAGATCTGGCCGGGGAGAGAGGAGGAGGGAGAAGGGAGGAGGAGGAGGGCAGAGGAGCGACTGGGGCTGCGGCGGTGCCGGAAGGGGAGGAGGAGGGCGGCGGTAGGGTTGGGGGAGCCTTGCGCGGCACTCGCTCGGGGTGGGGAACGAGAGAGGCGCTGGGGGGTGCGGGGTTGCGGGCCGAGTTGGGTTTTATGCGGTGGCAATCGGCGGGTAATTTCTCACAACTTCTAGGGGTGTTTTCTATTCTTGATCCATAGCTCCCACTTGGAGCATGGTTTCACCTGCTCCTAAAATTTGCACTACGGGCTGCTCCACTCCCGGTTGCTCCAACTCCAAAAATTTTGTGGAGCGACCCCGTTTGGCACAGCTCCACCTACTCCAACTATGAAGTTAGGAGTTGGAGCCATACCAAACAGGGCCTAATTATTCTGGTAGCTGCTTGTTGCTCAGAAAGTTGCATCCCAGGCACCTGCACACTATAAAACCCTTGGCCAGGTATCCCAAATCCAAAGAGCTTCAAGCCATGCCGTTTTTTGTCCTCAGGACAACTTGAAGTCGTGTGCCCTGTTTTTTTTTCCATTTGTAGCACACCGGAGGATTGGTGCATCTGGCTTGGTGATATCCAGATTGCAGACATCTAAAACAAGTTCCTCTATCTTGAGCATGCAACACCCTTGTATTTGGGCCAATCTCCCCCCAAGATTTCTGATGATCTTCCCCCTTTCCTGTATTCACAACATCTTCCCATTTAGAAGTGGATCTACCCTTATCAGCACGCATTACACCTCCTCTAACCCCAGAACCTCCTCTGAAATGAACCCTTCTAGTGCCACCCCCATCTCTACGCAGATCTTCGCTATCATGAAAACCCTCCTAGCTTCCCTTGGTCTGATCAAAAGAATCCCGATCTACCACCCCCGAATGCCACAAATCCCCTCGAGATCTATTATCAACAGTAGAAGAAGTAAACTTACCAGATCTTAGTGAAGCCCCTTGAGAGTTTTCCTGAAACCTCCTCTGTTGTTCCTGGTCTCTCCTCAACTTGGCACGTAAATCTTCCTCTGCGAAGAGATCATCTTCCTCCATCCATTCTTCAGGGGCACTTATCTTACCCCTGACCCAATGACGAGATCTACCCCCGCCCCCCTACAAAGCGACGAGGATATCTACCTCGCCCTCGATCCATCACCCCTTCCTTCACAACCTCAACAAACGAACGATGCAGAGGCGGCGAATCTCGGATCCTCTACACAATCCGAGCTCGTGACCCCAATCGCCGCACCTTACTCTCTCTCGTAACAAACCCTAGTTCGCCCAAGCACGCGTGTTTGGGAATCCAATGCCACACCGCAATGGGGATCGGACGCCATGAATGTGCAAAAAGGTAAGAGAAGTGCGTACCATGTTAGTGGGCCGACCCATCTTGGCGGAGTTTTCCATGGCTGAGCTCGCCAACTGTCGCCAATCCATCCGCGTTCGAGAGATCTGGCAAAGCCTGACCCAAAACGTCCGTAGCGCTTCGAGAAGCCTCTGCTCGAAGCCTATGGAACGGATGTGAGGAAGCCCCAATGGCGGCGGTGACGCCGTTGGCGTCGGCACGAGTACCCTTCACGGAAGGAGACGTGTCTCGAAGCATCTCGAGCAAGCCTCCTTGCGCTTGCGCCATCATCTCACAGATAACTATACGAAATCATTGATATGACATTATTTTAGTTACGAAATAACCTTCATCAAGGATATTCTTTCACTCCATATTCGTCAAGGATCCAAACCATAAGGTGACACCAATCATCAATTAATCCACAATACACACCCTTTTCCGATCTTCCTAGATGAAGTCCATATTCTTTCACTCCAATACCTATCGGTGGTTTAATTGCTCTATACCACTTGTCATCTGTCAAGGATATTATGTGAAATCAAACCATTGATAAAAAAATTAATAAATAATAAAAGTGGACAATCTTTTCGTTAAGGATAAAATCAAAATCAAATGATGATGGTATTAACTATTAAGGGTGAGTATTTACCTCATAACAAAATTAGTTTGACAATGCATGTAAAGTGCTACCCGCCAATAGACGGCATAGCGCTGCTCCCAACTCAATCGCATACCAGAGATGGTCCCCGCAGCGCCCCTTCTTGAATAAAAGACCTCTCCTCCCATCGCCCTGTGCTTGACGAGAAGACATGTAGGATGCATGACAACGGTGGCCATTCTGTTCTCCATTATAGGGTCTACTTTATCCCTAGAATTTTACTTGGATTGAAACGGGGGATTATAAATACCTCGTAGTGGTGCGATATGGTGGGATCAAACACACAGTACTCGTCATAGAAGTCAACCTCCATCCCCATGCATCAGGGTGGGCGAGGGGGCAAGTGCGCCCAACATTGTGTGGCCGGGTTAACCATGTACCCGTCAAGTAAGAGGAGGCCATTGCAGTGGCCCTCAATGATGTCCCACGCATCGGTGTCGGGCAAATAGTCAAGCTTGCCGGAGATTGCGGGGCCTATCGAGGGGCGGGAGGAGACTTCTGGGAATTGGTGCACGTGGAAGTTGATGATTGTTAGAAAAATAGGGACAAAAGAGACACAAATTTTACGTGGAAAATCCTTGCGGGAAAAAACCACGGGCGCCAACCGGCGATGATCACTATATGAGGAGCGATTACAAAACGCAGGAGATTATAATGAGGCGTCCCTCTCCCTATGCGGCTTACAAGAGGTATATAAAGGGGTAAACAGACTTGGAGTCCAAGTAAGAAACTAATCCTCTAATATGGCAACTAATCTGGATCCTTTCATATTAGCAATTCGGATCACATACGGATCCAAATATCAACAATCTCCACCTTGAGACGAATTTCCTCTTGTAGCAAAATAAAGAATCTTCAATCACCAAATGATTCCCCAATAAGATAAAAATCATCGTGCGCCAACTAGTCTCTAGGACTAAACTGTAACACCAACTAAGCTTGAGCAAAGCTCAAACTTAGTAATGTGAGGCAGCTTTGTCATCATATCAGCTGGATTATTATGAGTACTTATCTTGCACACTTTGACATCACCTTGAGCAATAACACCTCGAATAAAGTGATATCTCACATCAATGTGTTTTGTTCTCTCATGGAACATCTGATCCTTTGTAAGGCATATAGCACTTTGACTATCACAAAATATAGTAGTGCAGGAATTATCTCCACAAAGCTCAGTGTACAAACCTCTCAACCAAATAGCTTCTTTACAAGCTTCAGAAATAGCTATATATTCCGCTTCAGTGGTTGATAAGGCAACAGTAGCTTGCAAACTTGCCTTCCTACTAACAGCACAACCACCAATGGTGAAAACATAACATTTAGAGACATTCTCTTGTCCAAATCACCAGCATAATCAGAGTCAACATAACCAACAAGTTCATCTCTAGAATTCCCAAACTGCAAACAAGCATTAGAAGTGCCACGCAAATATATGAAAATCCACTGAACTGCTTTCCAATGCTCTTTTCCAGGATTAGCCATGTATCTACTGACAACACTCAATGCATGAGATAAATCAGGACGAGAACAAACCATGGCATACATAAGAGAACCAACTGCACTGGAATATGGAACTCTATACATGTATTTAATATCATAATCTGACTCGGGACATAAGGCTGAAGATAATCTAAAATGCGAAGCTAATGGAGTACTCACTGGTTTTGCATCATGCATATTACAGCAACGAAGGACCTTCTCAATATAACCTTTTTTTGACTAAGGTATAACTTGCCAGATTGCCTGTCTCTAATAATCTCCATGCCAAGAATTTTCTTTGCTGCACCTAGGTCCTTCATCTCAAATTCATTACTCAATTGTGCTTTCAGTTTTGCTATTTTTGACTTATCTTTTGCAGCAATCAATATATCATCAACATAGAGAAGCAAATAAATAGCTGAACCATTAACAGTCTTTAAATAAACACAGCTATCATAATCAGACCGCTTAAAATCATGAGAGAGCATAAATGAGTCAAATCTCTTGTACCATTGCCTAAGAGATTGCTTCAAACCATAAAGAGATTTCTTTAATCTACACACAAGGTGTTCTTTTTCAGGAGTAATAAAACTCTTAGGTTGGTCCATATAAATGTCTTCTTCTAACTCCTCATGTAAGAATGCAGTTTTAACATCTAACTGCTCAAGTTCATAATCATGTATAGCAACAATCTTTGAGTAAAGTCACGAATAGAACTATGCTTCACTGGCGGGAAAAGACATCATTAAAATCAATACACGGAATCGACTATAACCTTTAGCAATCAATCTTGCTTTATACCTTCTTTGGTTCGAGAGAAGAAATACCTTCCTTTCTTACGAAAATCCACTTACAACTGAATAGGCTTCTTCTTCTTTGGCAATTTCACTAGTTCCCAAGTGCCATTCTTTTCAAGTGACTCCATTTCATCGAGCATGGCGGTTATCCACTTATTACAATCGATGGAGTTAATAGCCTCGAGTATGATGAAGGTTACAGATACCTTCAATTTCTTACGCCACACTCAAAGCATAAGCAATAATATTAGCTTCTTCAATCAACCTGTTGGGTGGATTAATCTCCCTCCTAGGCCTGTCAACTACAATGGACCGTTGTGGTGGCTGCTCAACAATAGGAGTATCCTCAACAATAGGTGCATCATGAATAACAATATTTTCCTTATCTGATGTGTTATTTGAACCAACAAAATGGTCCACCTGAGCACTTGAATTTTGCTCACTCTCAATAGGAACATTAGTGGGCAGTTTATCATGAAGCATAGCAGATTCATTAAAGACAACGTTTCTGCTAATCACAACCTTCTTTGTTTGAGGATTCCATAACTTATATCCTTTGACACGGATTTATAACCAAGAAAGATGCACTTATGACTCTAGGCTCTAATTTTCCATTATCAACATGAGCATAAGCGGAATGACCAAAAACTCTTAATTACGAATAATTTCTTTGGGAACGGACCATACCTCAATTAGAGTCTTCTTTTCAATTGCAAGAGAGGGTGATCGATTAATAAGATAGCAAGCAGTGGAAGCGGCTTCAACCCAAAAACGTCTATGCAAACCTGCATTTGACAACATGCAACGGGCTCTGGAAATGATGGTCATGTTCATACGCTCAGCTACACCATTTTGTTGAGGAGTACCAAGAACGGTGTAGTGCCTAACAATGCCTTCAGTCTTGCAATATGATTCAAATTCATCATAACAGAATTCCATCCCATTATCAGTGTGAAGTTTCTTTACTTTCTTTTCGGTTTGCCTTTCAACCATAGTCTTCCATTCTTTAAATGCTGAAAATGCTTCTGATTTATGCTTCAAGAAATAAGGCCACACTCTTTTAGAGTAATCATCAATAATGGTTAACATATAAAGAGCACCTCCTAGCGATGTCTTCCGAGATAGCCCCCCATAAATCAGAATGCACATAATCCAAAATACCTTCTGTAGTATGAACTGAAGTATTGAATCTCACCCTCTTGTGTTTGCCAAACACACAATGCTCACAAAATTTCAGCTTGCCGATGCTATGTCCATCAAGAAATCCTCTCTTGCTCAATTCTGCCAAACCAATTTCACTCATATGCCCAAGACGCATATGCCAAAGATTAGTAGCATCAGAATCAGATAATGAACTTGAAATTGCAGCAACATTACCTAATATTGTAGTACCTCGCAGATGGTACAGATTGGCAGATTTAATATCAGCTTTCATCACAACAAGAGAGCGTTTTGATACCTTCAAAACTCCACCTTCACTAGAATACTTGTACCCTTTACCATCAAGAGTACTCAAAGAGATAAGGTTTCTTTTCAAATCTGGAATGTGCCTAACATCTGTCAAAGTTCTGACAATGCCATCAAACATCTTTATCTGAATTGAACCAATTCCTGCAACCTTACAAGATGAGTTATCACCCATCAGCTCAGGGCTTTAGCCAGGTTGAGGGGTTAGATTTTGATGACACCTTCGCTCCTGTTGCTAGACTAGAAGCCATTCGCATCTTGCTTGCATTTGCTGCATCTAAAGGTTTTAGGTTGCATCAAATGGATGTTAAGAATGCCTTTTTGAATGGTTTTATAGAGGAGGAAGTGTATGTTAGACAACACCCTGGCTTTGAGAATCCCAAGCACCCTGATCGTGTTTTTAAGCTATCCAAAGCCTTGTATGGTCTTAAGCAAGCCCCTAGAGCCTGGTATGATAGACTTAAGACCTTTTTGCTTAAAAATAATTTTGAAATGGGAAAAGTTGATAAGACTCTTTTCATTCTTAGGCATGGCAATGACTTTACCTTGTTGATTTCGTTGATGATATTATCTTTGGTGGTTCCTCTCATGCTCTTGTTTCCAGCTTTTCTGAGACCATGTCCAGGAAATTTGAGATGAGTATGATAGGCGAGCTCAATTACTTTCTGGGGCTACAAATCAAGCAATGCAAGGAAGGGATCTTCATCCATCAAACGAAGTACACCAAGGATCTGCTTAAGTGCTTCGAGATGGGTGACTGCAAGCCGATCGCCACTCCCATGGCGACTTCGACTGCTTTGGATCCAGATGAGGAAGGAGAAGCCGTGGATCAACGCGAGTACCGCAGCATGATCGGCTCTATTCTGTACCTGACAGCCTCAAGACCGGACATCCACTTCGCGGTCTACCTCTGTGCGAGGTTTTAGGCGTCTCTGAGGACTTCACATCGCCAAGCCGTTAAGCGCATCTTCAGGTATTTACACTCTACCCTCCAGTATGGCATTTGGTTTTCCTGCTCATCTTCTCTGTTCATTCTGGGGTTTTCTGATTCTGATTTTGCGGGCTGTAGGCTAGATAGGAGGAGCACATCTGGCACATGTCATTTCTTAGGCACTTCTCTTGTCTCTTGGTCGTCTAGGAAGTAGTCTTCTGTTGCATAATCTACTGCTGAAGCTGAATATGTAGCTACTACTAGTTGCTATAGTCAGATTTTGTGGATGCTGTCCACTCTTAAGGACTTTGGGTTAAAATTGCTAGTGTTCCTCTTTTCTGTGATAACACTTTTGCTATTAACATTGCTAAGAACCCAGTGTATCACTCTAGGACCAAGCACATAGACATTCGCTATTACTTTCTTAGAGACCATGTTGAGAAGGGTGGTATTGTGCTACATTTTGTGGAGTCCGAGGCACAGTTAGCTGATATCCTCACCAAGCCTTTAGACCCAACAAGGTTTGCCACCTTGCGGAGCGAGTTAGGGGTAATTTATCCCTATGGGTTGGTTTGAGGGGGAGTTGGATCTTTTCTGATCTTTCCTTGTTTAGTTGATCTTTTCTTGATCCTCTTTTGAACTTGTTGATCTTTTTGATCTTTTTAGGCTTTTTAGGCTTTTTGAGCTTTTCTTGCATCTCATTGTATCATATTGTATTCATATGAAAAACACAAAAAGATGCATTGTAATATAAGGTTTTCTGCTTATCTTCCAAAATTGATGAAGCTTTGCTTATTACCCTTTGGAGCTTTAGTATTTCAATTCTTGCTCAATGCCATGTCTAGTTCTTTGACTTGCTAGAATTATCATGCTTTCACATGTATAGCTAAGTCTTTGCTGTATGAGCTAGAATTCTAAAACAACCAGAACCTAAAAACTACAATTTGTGGATGTTTTAGCTAGTTGCGCAATTAGTGCTCCTTTTGTGACATTGGCCCTATCAAAATTGCTTTGTTAGCTCTTCAATCTAAAATTTATCATTACTTGAGCTTCTTGTGCTTCTAAGAATCTAAAAATTGCTCTTGTGCCAATAAAAAATCAATTTCAAGATTGTCTTATGCTTAAATTGTGCCAAACTACTCTCACGAGACTGCATGTCAAAGACATGAACTTGGAGATAGTTTGATGATCCAGATGATCTCATGGGGACTGCTTGTCAAAACTGACATGAACCTCAAGATTTGTCACCTGGTAGAAGCTTAGAAAGAGTTTGTGGATGGCTCATAGTCCGGGATCTTCTTCACTAAGATATACCTTTAATCAACTTCGGTGAAGCTTAGGAAGAGTTTGTGGATGGCTCTAATCCGGGATCTTTTCACTAAGTTAGACCATTAGTTAACTTCAATATTCATTGCAAATGAAAAGCTGTTGAAAAATGGGCGTTTGAGAAAATTGAGCAAAATGATTCATTTCAGGACCTGTTTGTCTCTTAATGTGGTCATTGTTAGCTTTTTGGTCTCACATTGACATTTTGACATGGCCAGTATCATTTTAGGATCCCTGTTGATGAACTTGCTAGATTTGAAGCATTGCTTAAAATGCTAAAATTCATTGCTTTACTTTGAGCCTTCGAGCTTAGCTTTGATATATATGTCTTATCGTGATCTTGCTAGCGCTGTTAGGCTTGTTATGTTGTTTATGCAATATTAGAAATGCTAGCTGGTTCTTTTGGGTAATCTCCAAAGCTTCTTGTAATCAAAAAATTAAAAAAAAAAAAATGAAGCCACTCCATTGCATTTCTTGCATGCTCCTACTTATGCTTTTTCCCCATTCTGCATTTCTCATCTCTGGACGAGAGGAAGGCGTGATTCCTTGATGACTCCATTGTCAAAGGGGGAGAAGATGGTTGAAAAAGGGGAGTTACGAAAAAGGGGGAGCTACTTGGAGAAGAATTGAAAATTTGAGGATCATAGTGAGGGGGAGTTTCTTATTTGCATTTTTTGGGGTCTTATTGCTACTTCTGGACTTGAATTGCAATCCTTGATCCTCACAATGATCAAAGGTCATATCGAACAAATGTTCTTTCATATGGACCTTAAGTGAGATTTTGACTCTTTTGGAAATTGAAGCTATCTCGCTTTCTTTTGCCGTATCTCACTTGCCTATGCTATTCTGAAGCCAACTTGGTCATCTCCATTGCTTTCTCTTGCATTTAGACCAAATTGTGCCTTTGTACGAAAACATCGAGTTTTTACTTTTCAAACCTCAAAATTTGCATTTGTAGAAAATTGCCAATGTGTTCATCAAGGGGGAGATTGTGCATATCATGGGGATATGCTCATGATTTTATGATGATGTTACAATTGGCAATGTCGTTAAAGATTTGTCGAAACACTAGTTTTCAGCAAAGTTAGGGAAATCGGTATGACCGCAGGTGTTGAAGCGGTATTACCACAGACTGGTTCGACTGCAAGTGAGATGGCGGTACTACCGCAAAGCGGTACTACCGGCTGCTACTTGGCGGTTTGGAATTTCCAGAGAGGATGTTTTTGGGGAGTTTTGGATTTCCTTGAGAAGCGATGCGATCAGTAGTTATATGATGATGCGACCGCGATCTTGATAAGTACCGGCTCTTACTTGGCGGTTGTACCGATTTTGTTTTGAAGTTCGGCCATTTTCAAGAAATGGTTTTGGGTTAGGTCAAGTTCATGGGTTTCATGGCATATGTATTGCATGATGCATGTTTGGACTAACGTGGGTCAAGTTGTGAAGAACTTGTTCCCGGAATCGATTTCTTTGTCTATTGTTGTGCAGGTTGCTTTGAGGTCAATGACGGTCAACGGCGAGGATGATCGGGACTAAGCTTGGAGAGCTGAGGTCCAGAACGATTGGGGATGCTGGGTGAGGTCAATGGAGTCAAGCGTGGCGCATAAGGGACAAAGGTGACCGAGCAGGCGATTCGGTATGACAGGTTGGATCAAGCGGCGAGGTCGGTGCAAGTGTCATGGTGGTTTCGGTGGGGCCGGATGGGAGAGACTTGCCGCATGATGAGAGCCTTTGGATCAACCTATCGTGGCGAAGCATGGGAGGTGCTTCACGCGATTGGGACTCGATCTTTGCAAAAGATCGAGAAGGGTATTTTGGTAATTTTACTAAATACGCCTTGGTGACCTTTGCCAACTCACGGTGCAAGATGGCGCAAGGTGAAGCGGATTAGGTCAAGAGATGAAGACGACGCT
This sequence comes from Phyllostachys edulis, assembly GCA_036346405.1. Classification (NCBI taxonomy): domain Eukaryota; kingdom Viridiplantae; phylum Streptophyta; class Magnoliopsida; order Poales; family Poaceae; genus Phyllostachys; species Phyllostachys edulis. Next base: position 29,927,817 of record CM070550.1, on the reverse strand, counting down.
TTAAAAGGCGTGCGTATGTGACCCGTTTGTGTGTGGGCCTTAACGGGAGCCCATTAGGGTTCAATCTTCTAGAAGGTCTAAGCCTCCACTATAAATAGAGGAGGGAGGTGGCTGCACCCCCTCAACCCTTTCATTGTGTTTGAAACTCTAGTTTGCTTAGGGAGAGGATTAGTGGAGATTAGGGTTCTAGAGAGTTGGATTTGTTTTCGTGCTCATGTATTGAGTCTTTGTCCTCCATCGATGAAGTGGTTGTAAACTAATACCATATCAAATCAATCCAAAGAAAGTTCTCTCAAAGATGAGTCTATTTGCTTTCTTTCTCTCTATTTGGTGATTTGTGGTCTTTCTTTGATCCGCGAGTTTTTGCTTAGTTTCTTGTCTTGATCTAACTTGCTGTGACATGTGGGAACCTATCTAGGATCATCTTGATCATCATTCACCCACGAGCAAGTCTCTAGATCATCTTTTCGTTTTGACTTGGTTTTTGAGCACCCTTCGTTCAAACTGAAAAGATAGGAACTTTGGAATGGATCTCTATGATCTTTGATTGGAATTGGTTCCTGACATCCTTAGGAAGGTGTGTTTCAAGTTTCGTGAAGTTTGGAGTTATGGATCAAAAGTTACGTCAATTTTTTATTTCGTTTTCAGGCTATTACTATTCATTTGCATGTTTTTACTGTTCATTGCGGTTGAACCAACACTGTTCATCCGGTACAACCGGCACTGTTCATCCGGTACAACCGGTACTGTTCATGAGGCTGTTTATTGTGTTTTTGGTCATTTCTTTTGGGGGTTTGAAAGGGATTCAGTACAAGTCTTCCGCTACACTTATAAATATTGATCTTCATAGTTCTCATAGCTGTTGGAGTCAATATCATGTTTGAATCCGATCAAAGTGAAAAAGTGAGCGTGCTCCTATTCACCCCCCCCCCCCTTCTAGTCGCCTTTCTGGTCCAACACATGCGAACATGGCAAGGACTTACGCTGAGGAAAACTGGTTCGACCTAGCGGACTACTCCAACCTCAACATGGACGCATGCATCTGCGCCATAGAAGAAAACAGGATGCCATCATTCTTCTCCTCCGTCGGCTCGCCATTCGTAGAGATTAACAAAATCGACCGGATGGATGAGGATTCATTGCTACCAACAATGGTGCTCTTAGAGTGACCGCTCGTTCCGACCAGTTCGGAATGTCCAAACGCCTCTACAAGCTCGGTTGATATGACCGACAAAAATAGCAACAGAAGCCCAGCACTGCAATCAGAGAGTCCATGTACTCTCGATATTGTCATGGGCGACCAGTATTCGCCAACGGTTTCTACGTATTCCGGGGGCCAACCGACATCTGGTAAGGTTATCAATGAATTTATCACCAATCATAGGCCAAGTGGGCATGGTGAAACACAGCATACGATCGACAATCCGTCGGATCAGATTGAGTCCACCACAAAGCCCACCAGAGGCGGTAATATCCAACCGTTCTCTGTCGTGTAGGCTCCTTGCTGAAGCTCTGGAAGGCTCTCCCTTAGTTACGACGAGAGCTCATCGAAAGATCACAGTTGGCACCACAAAGTTAATGCAATCGAAGATACCAGTCCGGATGCCATACACAATCCTCCATGGGTTAATTCGCCACCACTTGCTAGTGGAAATGGTACGGGCACTCAAGCACCAACTACCGGAGGCAACCGAGCTGATGGATGTGCATCACTTAATTCACATGTTCTTACCCCACCACGAGTAAGGAAAACTCAACTCATCGACGCCATGCTTGCAAGTGGAATCTTCATGACCTTCCGGTTACAATACAAAACACAGACTTGAGTGCAGGATATTCTGAATAATTCAGATCCTGCTTTAGTAGAAACTCCAAGTTATGCTCAGCTTGCAGGTCAGGTGTCAGAGATCCTCCAACAAACCATACAACGTACAGAAATGTACCGGGAGCAAAGAAACTCGCAAAGTCACACGATGACTTCGTCCTAGCGCTCCTCTCTCAATAGGAGACAACTTGGTCGAGCGAAGGACCGATCGACACCAAGACCCCCTTGTAGGTTCCAACCAGGGAACCACAAGGGAAGACAGCTCTTCGCAGTAGCCACTCCTCCTCGTCAAGAGGAACGACCACTTGATTTAGGCGATTTCAGGCATCATCTGAACTAAGCAGGTGATCAAAGACGTTATCATAACGTCCACGACCAAATTAGAACATTGGATCTTAGCTATGCAAATCTGAGGAACCGATCCCTAACTGACTATAATCCGGCTCCATTTCAGAGAAGGTGCCACGACTCCATACAGGCTGCCGAGCATTTTCGGCAAGTCTCCAAACTATTCGTTGGCCAGACAAGTTCAACCAACCAACATAGAGAAGTTCAATGGGACTCAGAACTCATTAGAATTTCTTTAAATTTATTCTACCGCCTTCAAAACTACTGGTGGTAATGACAACGTGACGGGAAATTACTTGCCCACGGTCCTTGAAGGGTCTACCCGGTCGTGGTTGCTCAACCTACCTGTAGATCTGTCAGATCTATCTACTACACTTGGGAGTAGTTCTGCAATACTCTGATCGCCAACTTTCAAGGTACGTATGACCGTCCTGGGAAGGAGGATGATCTTCATCGGAGGAAGTAGAAAACCAATGAAACTTTTCAACAATATATTAAGAGATTTAGTTAGGTTTGAAACTCTATTCCAGAGATCACATAGTCTTCTGTCATCCAGGCTTTTAAAGTAGGGCTAAGGAATCACCGGTTTATAGAGGATACTGCAATAAATCCTCCACGAACGACCGTCAAACTTTTCGATATGGCAGACAAGCATGTAGCCACTAGTGAAGCGATAGGATGGTATGAAGCTATTGATCGAAAAGATAAAAATCCCCAGTCAGACTTGGAGAAGCAAGAGAAGAAAAGCAAGATGTCTCTCAAGAATAAGAAGAATCACAAGCCTGACAACAAAGAAGTCCTTGTAATTCTAGAAAAATTTACCAAGGGCAATAAAAATATGCCTTTCACGACATAGTTTCTGATTCTACCACCAAACCGATAGGACAACTGTCCCTACCGGTTATGTTCAGAAGACCCGACAACTTCCGAATGGAAAAAGTTCCATTTGATGTGGTGGATTTTGAAACCGCATATAATTAATGGAATCCTCGGTCGGCCAGCTTTAGCAAAATTCCTGATAGCTATGCATTACGGTTATCAGAGTTTAAAAATACCAGGACCGAAAGAAGTCATCACGGTTTGAGGAGATCGAAAAATGGCTTGTGCATGCGATCGGAAGTCCTTAGAACTGGTCAATAAGCTTTCGACCAGAGAAACTAATCTACCTACTATGCAGGTCAAGCACTCGAGGCCAAAGATGGCGTCAAAACCTTCCGACTAGACCATGGAGGTACCACTCGGCAAAGACACTCCTTTGGGAAGCACCAACACACCGTCTGGGTCAGGAAACGCTAATGTGTCTGCCCAAAAGGTACTAGTCGAGATAGGACTCGACCATAAATAGAAAGAGTCGCTCGTCTCCTTCCTCCGAGCAAACCAGGACATATTCGTCTGGCTGTCGTGGTACCGGTCGGGGCAGGACTCGACCATAAATAAGAAGAGTCGCTCGTCTCCTCCCTCCGAGCAAACCAGGACGTATTCGCCTAGCTGGCGTTTGACATGCCCGGAGTCCTCAGGGAGGTGATCGAGCACAGGCTAGCTCTCTGGCCTGACAAAAAACCGGTTAAGCAGAAGTTAAGATGTTTTGCACCTGATCGAAAGGAGGCAATCCAGTTGAAGATCGACAAGCTCCTCAAGGCTAGATTTATTCGTGAAGTCGACCACTCAGAGTGGCTTGCCAACCCTGTAATGGTTAAGAAAAAGTAATGAGAAATGACAAATGTGTATTGACTTCACAGATCTTAATAAAACTTGTCCAAAGGATGACTTTCCACTTCCACGCATTGATCAACTTATAGACTCTACTTCTGGGTATGAGTTGTTAAGTTTTTTAGATGCGTACTCAGGGTACCACCAGATTAATATGAGTAAAGATGATAAAGAGAAAACTTCCTTCATCACTCCTTATGGAACTTAATGCTATGCTAAGATGTCATTTGGTCTAAAAAACGCTGGTGCAACTTTTCAAAGGTTGATGCAAAAAAACCTTTAATTCTCAGATAAGTCGAAATCTAGAAGCTTACGTTGATGACTTGGTTGTGAAAAGCATAAACGTTGGCGACTATATTTCCGACCTACATGAGACTTTCAATAACTTAAGAAGGCGTAATCTTAAATTAAATCCAAAGAAGTGTGTGTTTGGAGTTTTTTCGGGAAAGCTTCTTGAATTCCTAGTTTCGACTAGAGGGATTGAAGCAAACCCAACAAAGACTACGGCTATCGATTAGATGTACCCTCCGGCCACAAAAAAGGAAGTCCAAAAACTAACCGGCTGTATGGTAGCACTAAGTCATTTCATAGCACGGTTAGGTGAAAAATGACTCTCTTTCTTCAAACTTCTTCGGAAATACGGAAGTTTCGAGTCGATTAAAAAAGCAAACGACGCTTTTGATGAACTTAAAAAGTACCTTATGAGTACCCCGATCCTAGTATCTCCAAGATCGGGAGAAACATTACTGATTTACATGGTTGCAACGCTACAAATAGTCAGTGGTGTACTGGTCGTAGAACATGACAGCGTTCAATGACCGGTATATTACGTAGGCGAAGTCTTGCATGGGCCAAAGGAATGATATCCATAGGTACAAAAGTTGCTCTATGATCTCCTTATGGCTTCAAGGAAACTAAGGTATTACTTTCAGACCCGCAAAGTGGCCATACCAATCGAATATCCCCTAGGTCAAGTTCTTGGAAACTAGGAATCATCAGGACGAATAGCAAAATGGGCGGTCGAGCTTGGGGCGTTCGACCTCCATTTCATCTCACGAACAACAATCAAGTCCAAGACAATAGCAGAATTCATTGTTGAATGGTAAAACCCTGAACCCACCCAATGGCCCGAGTATGAAAGCCACGATGAGTGGACAATGTACTTTGGTGGTTCGTTGATGCTCAAAGGCTCAGGGGCTGGAGTTGTCTTGATATCCCCTACTAGCGAACACATCAAATACGCCATCCCGCTAAACTTTCCTGCTACAAACAATGTAGTAGAATACGAAGGTTTACTGGTAGGACTCCGGGCAGCTCGTGCGCTCGAGATTCACAGATTACTAGTGAAAGGCGATTCTTAACTAGTAGCGAATCAAGTCGGGAAAGAGTATCAATGCTTTAGTACCAAGATGTCATCTTATCTGGCGGAAGTACGGAAACTCAAAAATCACTTCTTCGGTTTCCAGATCCAACACATTCCTAGAAAGAAAAACTTTCTGGTAGACAAGTTGGCACAGATGGTCTCCACAAGGTCACCTGTCTCGCCTAGAGTTTTTCTCGAGCAACTCGATTCACCCTCGGTGGTCAAGCATTCCGAGGACATAAATGTTCCACTGGAGGTCGTACAAATCGATCATGCGAATATGGATGCTCTACAGGAGGTCATCAAGCACGATCCCGGTAGAGATTGGATGACGTCGATCTACAACTATCTTTAGCATGGTATTTTTCCTAAAGATGATGTAGAGACTGATCGTATAGCTCGAAAAGCCAAATCATACACTCTAATTGAAAGTACCTTGTATAAACGAGGATCTCATGGAGTGTTGATGAGATGCATATCTCAAACGATGGCATTAAGTTACTATCCGATATTCATGGAGAAGTCTGTGGAGCACATCATTCCTACAGAACACTGGTCAGTAAAACCTTCAAACAAGGATACTACTGGCCAACTGCCCTTCATGATGCAAAAGAGCTTTGTGACGAAGTGTGTACACTGTCAGTTTTATAGTCGACAGGTACATCAGCCGGCACAAGCTTTGCAAACCATACCTCTTTTTTGGCCCTTTGTAACCTGGGGACTAGACATTCTGGGACCTTTCCCAAGAGCACTTGGGGGCTTCGAATTTCTTTTCGTCATGATTGACACGTTTACGAAATAGATAGAAGCCGAGCTAGTTGTAAAAACAACAGCTGAAGCTGCTAAGAGGTTCCTCACAAAAAATATGATCACACTATTTGGTATACCCAATCGAATAATCACAAACAATGGTACCCAGTTCTCTAGCGAAAATTTTCAGGAATTCTGCGATGATCTAGGTATCAAGATACATTTTGCTTCTGTCACTCATACATAGAGCAATGGAGCAGTCAAGCGAGCTAATGGTATCATAATGCAAGGAAAGAAGCGCTGAGTGTTCGACTAGTTAACAAAACGTCACGAGCTTGGGTTGAAAAACATCCTTCTGTATTATGGGCCATTCGAACCACAACCAGTCATGCGACCGGTGAAACACCATTTTTTCTGGTTTATGGTGCTGAAGCCATGCTTCCTTCGAAACTGAAAATTGGCTCGGCTCAAACTGATTGTTTCAATGAGAACGATCAGATAGAATGAAGACTCGACGACATCAATTTCCTTAAAGAACAACGAAACAAAGCCCTCATATGATCGGCAGTTTACCAACAAGCTATGCGAAGGTACCACAGTCGTAATGTGCAATCTTGTAGCCTAGCTATAGGTGATCTGGTTCTACGAAAAATTCAGAACCAGGCTAATCGCAATAAACTTTTTTCCAAATAGAAAGGTCCATACACTGTGGTCGAAGTCACCAGACCTAATTCGGTACGACTGGCTATGTCAGACGGGCGTGTTTTGTCAAACTCTTGGAATATTGACCAATTGCGTAAGTTCTTTGTATAAGTGTATTTTTACATTCTTTCAATTTTAATAAAGATGTTTTTCCTTTACTTTCTGATGAGTGTTACTGTTTATATGTTTGTTATCTGTTATTTGGTTACATATCATTGTTGTTTAACTAGTCGGAGAAGATGCTAATTCTCTCCGATATCCTTCTAAAGGGTCTATTTTACTCCTTGGCTCAGACATATTAGTCAAACGCCATAAAGGTCCTAGTCATGATCATTACGTCAATGATTCTCACGCGCGACCACACTCTTTTCTCAAAGAAGCATGCAAGTAAAAGCAGCATAACACAAACAACTTCATATGATTTCTTGCCTACTTAAGAGTTCGAAGGCTAACTTTCTTCATTTCAACATTATATTCTACTCCTGTTTGGAGTGTCTCCTCTCCGCATGTGGTCCTACCCAATGGAAGGAGCTTCCTAGCGATGGTTCTTTTCTTACGATCCTTGCTGTCAGTTGGACTTGAGAATGAGCATGTTTCGCGAAGTGTTTTTTTTCATATCTTCAGTTCTTAGCAACCCTTACGACCAGTTTTGGAAAATATATATAAACAAGGCCACTTATCGTTTTCGCATACATCCTTGCATAATTTATTTCTCATCAAGGCAAGTCTTTCCTTACGACCATACAATCTATTGTTTAGTATTTCGATTATAGAAAACAGATCTACAACTAGTTGAAGCCATACACTGGTCCCGACCAAAATTGATTTCCTAGTATTAATACGATCAGTTTTCTCACATAATCAGCACATACTTTATACAAAGTGGTCGTGACTTTTACTCTTATTCTTATCTTACTACTTCTTTAGTAAAGATCTTCTACTATAAAGCAGTCGGGGGCTAGAAAATATATGAGTACTTCATAAGTCAAAAGGATAAACAAAAGACTTTATTGATGAAAGAAAGGTAAGTTTTTACATTCATACTTCTTATATTACAATAGCCTACTCCTTAGGATCACCAGACTGATCGCTGCATGTCAGAGATCCGACCTCCATTTCTTTCGCGACTTTGTTTCTGAGAGGTGTGATTTCCTCGAAAAGTTTCGTTGCTTCATCTCCTGAGGAGTTGAAGTCTTTCTCAACAGCTTGGAGAATTATCATGGGGTCAGAGGCCTACAGCTTTGCCAAAGCAAAACTGCCTCTATTTTTGACAGCTTCAAACAAAGTCTGTGCATGGTTCTCCCGAGTAGTCTTGAGCAAGCTCCTGAGGTCTTCGAGTTGTTGGCTAAGAAAGTTGATCTTCTCCATGGGATCTCCTAAGTTGGGCAGTTGCATTCTCGATCCCATATCGAAGAACATCTTGTTGAAAGTCTTGACATTCTCTTCAAGATTATGTCCAAATGCTGCCTCCTTACCGCGCTCAAACTCAAGAGCTTTTTTTCTCTTCAATGCTTGAGTTTTCTCTGCACGAGTAGACCAAGGAATGAGTACATACGACTAAAAAAAGATAGTACACTAATCGAGTCTACGACCGGTTATCTTCGCTCTTCTTCTTGATAGTCTCAAGGACTTCCTTGTGCCTGGTTGTCAGGTATTCGATCGATCGGTCCTTGTTTTGGTATTCTTCTTTTAGCTTGGCTATTATGGCTTCTTTAGCCATAACTTCTTCTTTAAGTTTCTCCGAAGATATCAAATACGATAAAGGGAGAAATTGGTTAACAAAAAAAGAGCCAAATGGTAAAGAAGGAGAGAGGAAGACACTAAGACGATACTTACTTTCTAATTCAAAATTCTTTTTCTCTAAGAGTTTTATTCGCTAGGTCAGTCCTCCGACCACAACAAAATTTTCCACCAAATGCTACAAAATAGCATACTCCTTTAATTTTTTAATAAAGTTTAAGGGAAAAGCTATTAAAAGTGGTCGTGGAAGCTTACCTGGATTGCCATATTGTTAGATTCAGCAAAAATAGAGTCAAATTCATCTTTTCTTGACGGTCTGAAATTCTTCTCCAAGTCTGATCAAGATCTTCATCATTGAAGATCTGGGGCGATGAGGAAAGTCGACACTGAGAGGAGACTTCCCAGCAGGGGTCGAAACCTGCTGAGATTCCTCAGGAACCTCCACCTCCAAAGGTGGGGTTGGAGCCGCCACGGGTTGCTAAGCAGGCGCTGGCGCTACCACCTGCTCCGGGGCTGGCTTGACCTCTTTCTCCTTAGGAGCCTTTTCTTGAGGGGTACTCTAGTCGAAAGCGATTGGAACACTAGAGGACCTATAAAGAAAGAAAAAAAGAAGCTTAAGACCTCAGAACACTAGAGGTAAGTATTTACATAAGTTTTCCTTTCATGTATACGTACTTGGTCGTCTTCTTGGTCTTGAGCTTGAAGTGCACTGGAGCAAAGTCCATCGCGCTCACCTTTCTTTTTTTTCTTCTCAACCGACTTCACCGGTCCCGAACCTGTAAGGCTGGTTAGACCCCTCACATCCACCGACTGGAGGTTGGAAGAAATATTCTCGGCCAGCTGGTCAAGAATAAGATCTCTGACCATCGGGTCGGAGGGTGTGGTCTCGTCAACCTCTAGAACAGTTGCCCTAGTAGCAACTGACAGGTCGTGAATGACCATTCTAGGGCCTATGACCTTTGCAGCTTCTCGCTGTGGGTTCTTTTTTTCTCCCACCTAAGACAAATATAATTTGATTAGCTTATGAAACTTCCATCTAATATATATGCTTCATCACAAATAATCTTCTTACTTCTGAAAGGCCATCATCTTGTGTGACCGTAGAGCAAGAGTCGGTCGGAACAACGGATGGGACGGAGCCCTCCACAGACTCTTTCATCCTCAACCCGACCGCCTGCATATCAGAGTATACTCATATGCTGATCGAAGAGCGTATGAAAGATGAGGAAAAAAATGATATTTACCTTAAATCTCCTAAGCCTCTTCTAAAGAGGCACAAGCCAAGATATTTGGGAATGCAGTCTTCATATCCGACTTCCCAGCACAGATCATTTTGATCCGCTCTCTAACCTCGTCAGAAGAAAGGGCTTCAAAAGGATAAAGAGATTCAAGGTTGCAAAATAATCAATTAAATAAACCAAACTAGTCATGATTTTTCAGGATTTACCTTCTCTGGTATCCTTAGTCGCCTCGTCACGACCAATGTGCCAGAGCAGAGGTCGTGATCGAAGCCTCATGGGACTTATCCGTCTCATGAAGAAGTCCCTCACCACGTGCCAAGCGGTCAATCCCCTAGCAATAAGGTCTTAGATGGCATCGACCACCCTTCCAACCCTTCCTTCTTTCTTCTCAGTGGACCGCCAGTTGAGATTTCCGCTCAACACCTTCCCGGCGAAGTAGAGGTCATCCTTTTTCGTGACCGTCATATAGAACCAGCTTTTCTTCCATGACAACCACGAGGACTTCGGGTACATCCGGATGTACTCGTCAGCATTCCTGTCGTGGAGTCGCAGTGAGTACTCCCCTAGCCCGGCCGCGGATTTCCTCGACCTCGCCATTCTGTAGAAGTACACGAAGACCTTCAAACTTGGTCGGATCCCCAGGTACGCCTCGCAAAGGTAGACAAGGATACTGAGGTTGGCAATGGAGTTGGGAGCTAGATTCACCAATTCAACTTCATAGTACTCCAAGACCACCTTGTTTGTCACGATATTAAATGAGAGTTTGCCCGATACAACTTTCGTTGGGAGAGGTTCCATATGACTAATTCATTTAAAGTTCGACGGCTAGCTAACGAGGATTAAAATCTCTATGTATTACTTTAATACATAATAAAAGACCATATGTCTTCGTGGTCGTAACCCCTAAGGCTAACGACCTCCGAGGTCGTAAGGATTCCAGAGGTTACATAATGGGAACCCTGGTCGGATAAGGTCCTGTACCCAGTCCCCGACTAGGTGACTGGTCGTAGAAGCAATGAACTAGCATCTGAATCTAACTCCAAGCATATTCCTTACCATGTGATGAATGGAACACATGTCATATTTGCTCCATACCACGCGACGTTTCATGGTCCTAAGACACTGACAACAACCACCATACGGTTGAGTGTCTCACAAATACTCAACCACCAAATGGTTAATACTCATCAATTGTTGCCTCACTCTGACCAATTGCGACACTTTCAACATTCGTCTCTTCAAGAAGTAACTACCACCACTTTATCGACTACTTAAAGGAGACTGTAAACAGTAGAAAGGGGCATCGGATTCAATCACATTCCATCAGATTAAAGCATTATAATCAAGCAATATACTCAGTGTAATTAGGATTAGTCCACTACCTTGTCGAAGGCACCCCCTGTAATATCCAGTTTATTGATGAATACCGAGGATCAACCTCAGGAAAGTCCAGAGCCAGACAATCATTGGACATTGTATTTTGATGGCTCCCGCGAGCTTAAAGGCTCAGGGGCTGGGATTTTGTTGATAACACCACAGGGTGATCAACTCTAATATGTCATACAGTTTCTGTTCCCTGCCACTAACAACGTGGCAGAGTATAAAAGACTTCTAGCCGGTCTTCGAGCAGCTAAATCCCTCGGAGTCCGATGGCTTTTAGCAAAGGGAGATTCGTAATTAGTCGCAAACCAGGTATCAAAGGAATACAGCCGTTCCGATGAGATAATGGCTCAGTACCTGAGTGAGGTGAGGAAGTCCAACATATACCACGCAAGGAAAACTCCTTAGCCGACCAGTTATCGAAATTGGGTTCCTCACGAACGCCTGTTCCAACAGGTATTTTTCTCGAATACCTTACAAAACCTTCAATAGAAATAGGTTCAACCACCTCAGAGGTCAGAGTTATCGAGCAAGATGCGGAGTGGATAAAACCATTGACCACTTATCTCGCATCAGGGACATTGCTCGATGATCCTCAACAGAAGGATAGGTTGATTCGAAGAGCACGCATGTACAAGCTGGTCGAGGGATCATTGTATAGGAAATGAGCACATGGTGTTCTTATGCGTTGCATATACCAAGACTCCGGGATAAAATTACTAAAAGAAATCCATAGTGCCTTGTGTGGTACACATGCATCCTATAGAACATTAGTTGGTAAAGCTTTTCGGCGAGGCTATTACTGGCCCACCGCTTTACAAGATGCCATGCACCTTGTTAAGATTTGGGAGCAGTGTCAGTTCCATGCCAGACAAGTGCACCAACCATCTTACCAATTACAAACCATTCCCATGTCATGGCTTTTTTCGACTTGGAGTATTGATATAGTTGGACCACTATCGCAAGCTCCCAATGGGTATAAAATCTTGTTTGTGGCCATCAATACATTCACTAAGTGGATAGAAGCTGAGCCAGTCGTTCGTATAACGACTGCAGCAGCAAAGAAATTTCTTGTGCGAAACATTGTTACGAGATTTGGAGTACCTAGTCGTCTTATCACAGACAATGGGAGCCAATTTATTAGTGATGTGTTTCAGGACTATTGCGATAAAATTGGCACTAAAATCTGCTTTGCTTCTATGGCACATCCATAGAGCAATGGAGCAGTAGAAAGAGCCAATAGTCAGATTATACAAGGTATTAAAAAAAGAGTTTTTAATCGCCTTAATGCATGCTCAAAAAGTTGGATGGAAGAACTTTTTTCTGTTCTATGGGCATTGCGTACTACGACCAGTAGAGCAACTAGCAAAACACCATTCGCACTAGTCTACGGTGCAGAAGCAGTGCTACCTAGCGAGATTCAGCTAGGTTCCACACGTATAGACCTCCTAGATCAAATAAATCAGGGACATTTACGTGAAGATGACGTCACTATGCTAGAAGAAAGACGTAATCGTGAACTATTGAAATCGGTGACCTATCTGCAAGGGCTGAGACGCTACTTTAATAGAAGGGTTCATCCAAGAACACTTCATGTGGGAGACTTGGTCCTTAGACGCATCCACAACCAAGCCAACTTGAATAAGTTGTCCTCCAGATGGGAGAGTCCATATACTGTAGTCTCTGTCACTAGGCTAGGATCAGTTAGATTGGCTATGGAAGATGGTCGTGTTTTATCTAACACATGGAATATTGAATATCTTTGAAAATTCTATGTATAAGTATCTTTTTTCTATATTATATAAGTTCAGTTGTAATTTACTGATAATACTATGTTAATTTTTCAGCATAAATTTTTTCGTATTATTTCGCATACATGATCAACATCTTTTGTAAGTGCCTACGGTTGATCAATTTCGCTCATGGATCATAGTGTCTTTACTCATCAAATGACCATTGGTATACATTTAGGAGATGACAACTGTCTGAAACCTCTTCTATAAGCCAATTCTCATTGCATAAGAGCTCAACAGTTTGATTTCATCTTCCTGAATACACACTGGTTCGGATCATTGGTTTTGTAATAGATATACTGATTATAGCACAATTGTTCGCCCGAAACACTTCTCCCATTGCTGGACAAAGTGTTCCAGGCGGGGGGCTACACATAGTAAAATATACGACTTTCGATTTGCAAAAATTCAAATTTGAAAGACAAAGTCAGTCAACTTTCGATAAATAATCACAATTATCATACACAAAATATTTTCATTATCTCATATAATTTAAAAACAAAACATCTGTATCATTACAATACCATTTTTGAATACTTGAGCCAGGAGCACTTGAGGAAAGGGCATGAGCATTACCTTCAATGTTCCTTCTCTGCCACCACTGGTGTGATCTTGGCTTGAGCTGCAATACCTGCTTCTTTTGTCTTAAGCTTGGGCGCAGGTACAAGCTTTTGGAGATCGACGGAATCCCCACAAAGGAGATCAATCTTCAATAAAACTCAGCTTAAAGCTTGACTCATTGCCCTCGTCAAAGATTGATATATGGTAATCTTCATAACAGGTATGTGTTTTTGAATATATTTGATTTGAGTATAGATATCATTTCTAAGGTCGTCCAAGGTCATCTTGGTCGCAAGAGGAGTTACTGGAGCCTTCAAATGTTCTGCAATCTCTCATAGAGAAGCTGAGATCTGAGAAAAGCTATTTCCAGTAACCGTGGTAATTTCCTTGCCAACCTTCATTAAGGTTTCTACTTTCTTTTCAAGTTCTTGTACGACAGTACGACTCCGTTTCTGCACTTCCTTCAAGTCTTAAATCTGAAGATCTTTGTTAGAAGAGGTCTTCTGAAGATCCTCTTTTGCCTTTTCTAGTTCTAAGAAGGAATGAAAAAAGAGAATAAAATTTTTGCTTTGCAAATAATAGGTCAAATGCTCTATAAGAAATAAATGAAAGGTCTTTTTCCTTAAGGAGCATCTTGTTCTGTTCAAAGAGATCATGACTTTCTTTAGATTGTCTGCTCAGGATCTCTTGTAACTTTTTATTTTTCTGAGTCAAGAGGCAGATCTCTTCAGTCTTCTCTGCCATGACCACCGCACTTGTCTCAGATCGTTTATCCGCCTCAGATAATTTCAATCTAAGAGCATGAAGTGCAGATTCAGCACTTTCTTGTCCGGCTTTTGCCAGTAAGCATTCCCTTTAAAGTGAACAGAGTCATAAGTTAATTATTTAATTAGAATCTTACGATTGAATAATAATTTCCTGTACTTACTTCTCTTTCTCCTCTACAAAAGTTTTTTATATCTTCTACCATGTCAATGTTGACTCTCCAGCACCTTTTGACAGATGTCATAAGGTCCTGGAGGTTCTTCTTTTCGGGTCCAGAAGGGAGACTTCCTAGAGGAATGTCATCTTCAGGTTGATCCAGTTGAACAAGACGAAAAACTCCTCTGGTTGGATCAGTACTTGTATTTTGCGGCTCCTAAGACATCCTATGAGCCAGATTTATACTGATAAATTCAAAGAAAAAAAATCTCAAGATAAAAATCTTACCAAGGTATGATCATCTTCATCTTGAGTTTCGATGGTCTCATGGACCACCTCCTCTGAATGGGTGGTCTCATGGACCACCTCTTCCATCTGATCCTCTAGAGAGGACCTCTCCGTTTGGACCTCCATGTCCAGCGGTGCACCTTGGGACGTCCCAGCAGTTGTCGCTAGGACGTCTTGGACCACTTCCTCAGTGGTCCTTCCATTAGCAGAATCTCTTCTATCGGGGCTTCCTCTGTCGCCAATATAATTGGTGGTGAAAATTGTTTTTGAGCAGTCAGTTGTCCCCTTTCCGGGTCTGACGGCAAAAAAAAGGCTAAAAAAATGGATTAGTCATTTTTGAGCTGAAAATTATAAAATTATAATAAAGAACTTACTCGATCTCGAAGCTACTTTTGCTAAAAAATCGACATAAAATCTTCATTCACAGTGAAAGTAGGATCTCTCATTTGCTCTGACGAAGAGGGAACCAAGGTCAAGGAGGTCCTTGGCCTTGGAGCCCTCTGAAGAGGGATCTCCTCTTCAGACTCTTCTGACGATCCTTCACCCTGGACCACCCAGCCAAGAAAGTTGATATAGAAGACATTGGCAGGGGGTTAGAGACATAACAGAAAATGAAAGTCTTAACTTTTGTTTTCAATACCTCTCGGGTAGAAGATCTTGGAAGAGTTAGAACTGAAGCAAGAGGTCTTGGAGAAGCTAAAGTTGAAGCAGGTGTGTGTTTTATCTTCTTTGGCGCAATAGGAGGTCTGGAAGTAATCCTTGCACTCTTTGCCAAAAAAGGAGAAGAGCTCGCACCGACATCTGAGAGGGGACATTTCTTTGATGTTGTCTGTCCAGAAACATATAAATTAGGCATGAGAAAATTCACTTCTTATGTCTAGTTAATTTCTATGAATACTTACCACTGTGCGATCTTTCCGAAGTGATAAAGTCGCCCCAATCAAGCTTGGGGTCGCTCCTCTATATTGATCGGTTCCTTTTCGTAACTCGATCCTTTATCAGATCGAGGTCCTAGCTAGGACCTCATCATTTGAGCGAGCTACGGTATAATAAAAAGTTACTTTACTTTAGCTATGAAAATTCCGTTTGAGTAAAAAGATGAGTAAGGTCTTACCATTTTCAGGGACATCATGATTACAGGATAGTATTTCCCTCTTCTGAAAAGGAAAAATCTTGTTCTTTAGAAAGTCATAGACGATCTTTCGTCTAGTTAGACCTCCCTCTACCAAGTTGCTGATCACTAGGACCACTCTCTTTTCATCATCTGAGAGCTTAATTTCCTTGTCAGCAGCTCGACTTTTGGTGGACCACTCCGGTGGTGCATTGCGATTGTAAGTGATCCTACTTTCTTTTGGAACTTCGGAATAAAACTATTCATTGCTCCATGTCTGGTTGGCATCTTTGGTAACCAAGAAGGGGAACGTCCTCTTGTTTGCATCTTGAAATTTAAAATAAAAAGAGCCCAAACCACCAACATCTTTCTTGTTGCGAATGATTTGGTAATAAAACCTAAATAGATGCAAACTAGGGGCTATCCCTAAAAAACGTCTCAAACATGTGGGCAAAAACACTAAGTACCAGAACTGAATTCGGTACAAGGTGAATCAATTCAATTCTGTAATGATTAAGAACTTCGATCAGGAAATCACTCTCGGGCAAGCGGAGACCTGCCCGGAGGTAGGGCACGAAAAGTACAGTAAAACCAGCTAGAGGATTTGGTTCAATCTCTCTCCCCGGTGCACACCACTCGATAAGAGCCTTCTCTGGTAGATGCCCGTCTTGCTCCAATCCTTCAAGTTCCTCCACTGTCAACATTGACGGTTTCCATCCCGCCGTTGCTTTAATTCAATGGCGGACCAAAGGATCCTTCTTTTCGAAGGTTCGTGGAGGATGAAAGGTACTCGGTGAAAAGGAAAAGTGAAAAGCAACTAGGGTGAAAACGTGCCTAAGGAGATGTAAAAGATCCGTATATATACCTTTGGTGCATTTAAAATCCACTACCTCAAGAA
The DNA here is from genome assembly GCA_036346405.1 of Phyllostachys edulis. Lineage (NCBI taxonomy): Eukaryota > Viridiplantae > Streptophyta > Magnoliopsida > Poales > Poaceae > Phyllostachys > Phyllostachys edulis. Next base: position 29,911,186 of record CM070550.1, on the reverse strand, counting down.
TGTAACAACTGCGCCTCGATTGGCGGTGACACGACACGTCACATTTGATCAAGGAGGTTGTTCCACGCGTCAATGATGTGTAAGAAAAAGTAGTTGCAAAGTTTTTTTCTTTTTATTTTTCTTAAAGTTATCTTCATCCCATATCAATCGTGGGTGGAAAGATACAAAACTACTTAAACGTAGAAGTTACCTTGATATATGTCTCAAGAGAAGATCACCTGATTATCAGGATTTTCCTTCCACCAATTTCTTGAAGATTTCGCAGAATGAATTGACTTCTTGAACACCTTGGAAGCATAAAATCCAGATATTATAACATCAAGGTGCTCAAAAAGTCAAATTTATTCTATAAAATCTGTCTTTTTCATGATCTCTACTATCATGATACATCATTTACTCAAACTAAAGGAGTTTGAGGATAAGTTTTCTACGATAAAGTGGAGACAGGAAAGATAAAGAGTCTCTAAAGGAATGTTTCTTCTTCTTGCCTTTCTGGAGGTTATTTATAAACAAGCAACTTACGATGGAATTAAATAAACCAGATGGAAGTCTAACATATAAGATTTTATTAGAGTCTGTTCCTAATAAATCGATGAAGAATAAAGCATAATTGTCCCTTCGGGAATTGCTTTCATAAATATATACGACTAATGCTTCTGCTTCTTAAAGGAAATAGTTATTTAGAACTCAAGTAAAACTATCTTCTTGACCAAGTCTAGTTCTGGTCAAAAACCTCTTCAAGTAAGTTATTTTCACTTGAAGTTGAGAGACTAGCTGACAAGGATTGTTGACTAGTCAATTATCCGAGTTTATCTTCATTTGCTTATTTATAGATGAGCAAGATTTTTATTGGGCCTGAGTTAATATGCTGTGCCCAAGATCAATCAAGCAAACGGAAGGTGGGCCTATAAAAGTCCTTCCTACGATCGTTCCCGAAAACTCTTCCGGAGGCCCAGTTGGACCTCCTCTATAGGTTCCTCCAGGACCTCTTCAGGACCTCTAGGTCCTAGAAGGTGGTTACCCACGTGTGGTTAATAACATCTGCACGTGGAGATATCGGCTATAACGGTCATCACGAAGGGACGCGACTATTGGCGTAAAGAGACGCAACCATTGGCGTGAAGAGACACCACTGCTACTAACTGCCGATGCTTGTATTACTATAAATAGTCCAGCCTACGTGCCTTTGTAACATAGATTCACATCCAAGCCCTAATCCGCGTGTACTCGTAGCCACTTTCCCAATAATCAGAGCATACCCTTTGCAATACACATTCACCATCTTGAGTCCTTTGGCGAATAGATAGTAATCCCCATTTTCCTTTTTATATTCTTGTTTGTCCGTTCTGTGACGAGAGTCCCAGGCGTGGACACTTCTCAGTCTAAGAAGAAGGGCAAAGGACAGCATGAGGCACACCTCGCCATTGCACGCACAGAGGATCCACAACCATTAGTTGCACTCATAGATGTGGACAGCCTAGTAGCAGCCCCCATCACCCCTCCTTTGGACATCACAGCTGCCACAGCCATAGTTGCCCAAGAGGAGAAGATCACCATGGAGAAAATTAAGGCAGATGTTTCTAAGTACCTCGCTGATTCGATGTGGTGCACGCATTGCACTTAGATCTTTTTATAGCCACTTGTAGTTTGTGGTTGTGATGAAACATTAAATTATTGAATAATGGTTGTAAGCTCTAGGAGAGCAAAAGATTAAATTCATATGATGAATCCTGCAAGACTTAAATTTTCTCGTATTTATAATAGCAAGTTGTGATCTAATTTTGAAGTATTTTATTTATGTGTGGATTGCTTCCTACCTCATATTAATAAATACTTTATATCAGAACGCATGTGGCGCCCTATGGAGGAAGTGTGCTTAGCGGATAGCGGCACAACGAATACCATCTTGAGAGAGACAAAAAAAAATTCAATCGATCAACAAGAATGCTGGTAGTCTTACGACAACCGCAGGCAACGATACTTGTATCATAGGCTCAGGAAGGACCACAATTATACTCCCAATAGGCACAACTTTGGTCATTAAATAAGTCTTGTTGTACCCAGAATTGACTAGAACTCTCAAGGATATTCACGCTAACGGTTTCCACGTAGAGACTGAAGAAGAGTATGGTAAGGAATACCTGCTCATTACAAAGCGTGAAGAAAGTAGGAAAGGGTATTAAAAACAATTTTCTTCATATGAAACTGGGCTATACTACACTAATATTAAGGCACCCGCAGCCTATACTGTCCTAAAAACCGTATTTAGAAGCTCTGAACTTTTCTATTTCTAGCAGGATAGATTAGGCAACCAGGTCTTAGGATGATGAGAAATATAATTAACAATTCACATGGACATAATATCGACGTAAAGAATTTCCTGAATCAAGAAGATTTTGTGTGCCCGCATGTGCTACCGAAAAATTAATTACTAGACCTTTTGCTCTGAAAGTAAAGGATGAAGTCCCTACACTCCTGGAATGTATCTAGGGAGATGTTTGCGGTCCTATACAGCCCTTATAAGAGCCATTTAGGTATTTTATGGTGCTTATTGATGCTTCCTCAAAATGGTCGCACGTATGTTTATTGTCTACGAGAAACCACAATTTTGCAAAGCTAATCTCGCAGATAATTAAAATTAAGAATAATTTCCCTGATCATCATGTGAAGTCCATCAGAATGGACAACGCTGGAGAATTTACTTCGAAGGCATTTGATGATTATTGCATGGCAATGGGAATTAACGTTGAGCATTTCGTACCGCATGTCCATACCCAGAATGGACTAGCAGAATTATAATTTACCAACTACATGTTGGGGACATGCAGTCCTGTATGTAGCAACTCTCATCAACTTTAGACTATCGGCATATAACATTTATTCACCAATGCAACTAGCGCAAGGGTCAACACCGAAAATCTCATCTTCACATATTTTATTGCAAGGTTTATGTACTTATACCACCACCGCAGCGAACTGCAATGGGTCCTCCTTGAAAGTCTAGGATATACGTTGGTTATGAGACAACATCCATAATCAGGACCCTATGACTGGAGATTTGCATACTGCCTGCTTCGCTGATAGCATATTTGATGAGGATAGTTTCCCATCATTTGGGGGAGGAAATCGACCCCTTAATGAAAAATGCTGGGAAATAATGTGGCAAGCCACAGGAATCCATGCACATGACCTGTGCACTAGTGAAGAAAATATTGAAGTTCAGAAGATAATTGATTTACTAGCATTAGCGAATCAACTGCCTAACCACTTTAGTGATTTGAAGAGCATGACCAAATCACATGTGCCTGCACGCAATGCACCGGAGAGGGTTGAAATACCTAAGAAAGAAAAAGGTATCCATATTCCCGTCCAGAGGCCTCAGAAAAGGACGAGAACTCCGATCCCTCGAATCCAAAGTAACCGGGGACGCTTGGTGAAAAATGATAAAGAGGACTTGACACAGCCGATCACTGAAGTTTTCTAGAACCAAAAGGGGAGCCAGTTAAGACTTGACACCAGTATGGAACCTTCAGGAAAAGCATACCGGATTTGAACATTCCCACGAAGGGAGATATCAGCATGGATGTGTGCACACACATTGGAGCTGAAAAGGCTAAAGGGACTTGCCCCCCATAATTGGAAGCAGTAGTGGGCAAGTAGAAGCATTAGAAGAATCGCTCCCATGAAGAAATAGCTGTAAACTTTGTGACCACGAGAGAATCTATGAATAGGACAACAGCCAATGTCAATATTTATTTTGCAAAGAAAATTGTCACAATCATCGATCTTGATCCAGATCCTGCATCACTCGCTGAATGTAAGGAAAGATTAGATTAGAAAGATTGGAATAAGGCAATATAAACTAAATTCTTATCTCTGAATAAAATACAGGTGTTTGGCCCTGTAAGCCGCACGCCTCCTCATGTGCACCCCGTAGGGCATAAGTGGGTATTTATTCAAAAGAGAAATAAAAATAAGCAAGGCTCATTGCACAAGATTTCACTCAACGTCCAGAAGTTGATTTTGAAGAAACATATTCCCTAGTCATGGGCAGAACTACCTTTAGATATTTAATCTCAATGACAGTAAACTTGAATTAAGAAATGAAATTGATGGATGTGTGGATGTGGTAACTGCATACCTTTATGGAAATTTAGATTCGGACGTTTATATGAAGATACCTGAATGTATCCCTGTCCCGAACCAAAACAGAGTAAATAGAAATCTGTACAGCGTGGAACTTAGAAAGTCACTGTACGGACTTAAGCAATCAGGCAAGATGTGGTATAATCGCTTGAAGCAACTTTCTATGTAAGAAAGACTACACGAACAATGAGAATAATCCTTGTGTATTTATACGACGATCCCAGGATGTATTTTGTATAATCTTAGAGCATGAAGATGATCTGAATATCATCGGAACCATGGAAGAAATTAAGGAAGCAAGCTCTTACTTGGAGTCGAAGTTCGAAATAAAGATTTGGGTAAAACCAGATATTGCCTAGGCTTGCAGCTTGAGCATGCCCCTAAAGGGGTATTGGTGCACCAGTCAGCCTACACTCAAAAGGTGTTAGAAAGGTTCGGCTTTGAAAAGGCATATCCTTCGTAAGTGCTGATGGTTAGAAGATCTTTGCAGCGAAACAAGGATCCATACAGACCTAAAGAAGAGGGGGAGGAAGTCATGAGACCAGAATTCACGTACTTAAGTGCAATAGGAGCACTCATATATTTAGCAAATTGAACTAGATTGGACATCATATTTGTTGTGAACCTATTAGCAAGGTATAGTGCAGAACCTATTAAAAGACATTTGCAGGGAATAAAGGACATCTTCTGATACCTCCAAGGAAGCAAAGACCTTGGTCTGTTCTACAGAAAGAACTAAGACCTGTCTATGAATGGCTATGCAGATACCGGGTACCTGTCGGACCCGCATACAGTCAAGTTGCAAACAAGCTATGTATTCATATGTGGTGGAACTATAATTTCATGGAAATCGTCTAAGCAAAGTTTTGTATCAACTTCGATGAACCACTCAGAGATCATAGCACTGTACAAGGCCTCACGAGAATGTGCTTGGCTTTAGCGGATGATTCACCACATCTAGTAGTCATGTGGATTGAATGTCACGCAAACCCCCACTATTATCTATGAAGATAATGCAGCTTGTGTTGCACAAGTGCATATGGGTTATGTGAAGAGTCAACTCACAAAGTATATCAACCCCAAGTTTTTCTATGCTCATGAATTGCAAAAGATGGACGAAATTAAAGTACTGCAAACTAAGTCATGTGAAAATCTTACAGATTTATTCACGAAGTCACTTCCAGCGTCTAGCTTTGAAGCATACATACGTGGAATTGAAATGATGAGGCTTAGAGAAGTGCAGAATTCAGGAGGAGAATATTCACGAACTCATTATTGAAACTTGATCACGAAGATCGGGTACCCAAAGAGTAAATCCTAGAGATTAAATAAAATTGGGTGGATTGTACTCTTTTTCCCTTTGATGAGTTTTCCTGAAGTTTCTCTGTTAAGGTTTTTAATGGGGCAGTTCGTGTAACGCAGCAGAACGTGTACCATGTACTCTTTCTCTAACTTTTTTCCACTGGATTTTTTGTGGAGTTTTGACGAGGCATGAACATGTAAGGATGGGTGCCCAAGGGGGAGTGTTAGGAAACCATGGGCTTAGCCCAGCAGCCGGCCCATGGGTGGACGCCACATCCAAAACCTTAGCAAGGTCTCTAGTCTATAAATAGAGAGTGCTAGTCATTGTAAAAGGCGAATCATGAGAATAGAAATAAAGAGAAAAAAGAAGTCCCCCTATATCTCTGTATTCAATCTACTATTTGTTCTTGTATTGTTCTGTGCGATTCTACGTTTGTCTACAAGGTGAACGATCGGATTGGATTCGCCAGTGATGGTTCCTCAACAACAAACACCGGGAGGACGCAGCTAAAGTGTAAGCCCAGGCACAGAACCTGCTTGCGCACAGCCGGCTCTCGCGCCAACTGGTAGGAGAAGACACGGCACGGCCGCTCCGCCACCGTCCATGTGGAGGCCACGGTGGCAATTTCCCCGTGGGGGTAGGCCCCCGCGGGAAATTCCCCATGGGGGGCGGGGTCGGGGGTGTTCTCTCCTCGTAGGTTCACGGGGCCAAGGCTGGGGTAATCTCAACCTACGAGGGCTCGTGGGGACCTGTTACGTGCAGTGCTTCTCTGATTTGAATTATGTTTATACTTTTAAAATCTTATATTTGTGTTCTGATATGTACTTTTATATCATATTTGTACTCCTATTTCAAACTTTTACAAATCTTGTACGAGCTTTAGGCCTTGCTGGATTTCAAATTTATAGTCCTCAGCATAACGGGGCGGGTAGCTGTGGAACCCCCGTCCCGTTGCCATTCCTAGTGGAGGCTGCCGAGGTCGCTGGATGTCTTGTCTCGCAAGTCGCAAGTCACGGGTCGCAAGTCCCACAGCTGAAGGTGGCGAGGCGTACATACAGTTGACCGACGGACACCACAGCCACCGCGTCGAGGCTGCCAATACAAGGCGCTGCTGCATGTAACTGGTGGTAACGTCCTCACTCGCAGGGCACGCTGATGCCGTCACGCATGCCTCTGCGAGGGGAACCACGCCGCGTCCTTCTAGGCTTGTGGCAGCGGTGGGCCGTACCTCCTTACAGAGCCAGTGCCGCCTCCGCCAGCAGTGTGTGCGTGGGGAAACGGAGGTGAAACGCCAACCTTCGGCTCTAGCATACTCTGATACTCCTATGTGGCTACTCAACTCGGCAAAACCCAAGAGGTCATGTGGAGTGCTACTAGGAAGCAACTCAAGCAGGGAAGTGATGGAAGGGGACGACGCAAGACGGGAGTAGTGGAAGGGAAGAGGCGGCGTCGCGATTTTTCCCCGACCAGAGAAGTAGTGTGTGTTTTGCCCGTGGTGTTATGGGTTGGATTGGGCCATGGAAATTCCCATTGCTGTGCACATCCAAAATACACAGTTGGGCTAGGACAGGAATGTTTGCACGGTTGGGATCCTGACCTATCCAAGCAATTCTTAAGGGCTTGTTTAGATGGGTCAAGATCCAGGCCAAATACATCGTGTCTCGAATCCATGTGGGAATCTTCCCCGGCGCGACCCAAAACCGTGTTTGGAAATGGACGTGGATCGAATTTCCCGACCTAAATCCCGTCCATTCCGCCAGGGGGACCAACCACACCTTCGACACGGGTTTTTTTCCCCACAGCCACGGTTTGCGTTCGCTTGCTGCCGCTCGATCTCATCAAATCCCGCTGCCACCGCAGCCGTCCTGTTTAGTGATGGCAACTATGCTCGATTATCCATGTATTCATAGACGAATACCCTAATAGAAGCAGATATAGACGTCTTTTTTTACCCACGGACACAAAAACGGGCACAATTCCTTGCCCATCGGGTAAACGGGCGCGGACATGGGTAAACTCTACCCACGCCCGCTTCACCCGATTACCCGCCATCTACACTAACAGGTGGGACCGACATCCTCAAAACCCTAGCACGATTAAGTAATCAAGTTCCCAGCTCCAGCCCAGCCGCCAGAAGCTCCCAGTTCTTCCTCTCCTCCCAAATCGGCACGCTGCCGTCTTGCTGACCATCCTTGGCGCAGCGCCACCTTCCTTGTGGCATTCCTCCTCCCGCGCCTGTCGGCCTCCGCGCTCGCCTCCTGGGGCACCGCGCCAAGCACCAAGACCCTCCGCAACCTCTTCCTCGAGCTCTCCTACGGGCGTAGCACCCCGCCGTCGTTCGCGCCATCCATGTCGCCACCGTCAAGATCCAAGAATCATGTGGCCAAGCCTCGCCGAGACCAACAGTTGCTCTCCGACGCAGACGCTCCGCTGGGGCCCGCGCCTACTCTCCAAGAAGATGCGCCCCGGGGAGTCCCCCGAGGCCGCCGCGGCCCGCGCTATCCACAAGGAGCTCGGCGAGCGCATCTGCGTCTGGATCCTGGGCGGCGCGGGAGTGGCGGAGGCGGAGCCGTGCGTGGAGGAGCAGGAGTCCGCATCCTACCCCGGCCCGCTAGGTTCGTGCTGCACGCGGTGGACGATGAGGTGGTCGAGGGCGTGCAGGAGGATAGCGAGTTCGAGACGGAGGAGACCGGCGAGGACGAGGGGAAGGGCGGCGGCGGGGCCATCACTGTGAAGCGGCATTACTGGAAGTGGGTCGACGACGATGAGGACCACATAGCCGCCGCCGCCGGCAGCGAGGGCGCGTGCGCAGTAGGATACTAGCTTTATCTAGGAAGTTTGCGGGTAAACAGGCATGCCCGCGGACGACGGGTACCCACGGGCATGGGCGAGGTTCTTCGCCCGTCATCCTTCGCGGGCATACCCGTGGGCGGAAATCGGGGTCACGGGCATGGTATGGGCAAGCGCTACCCGTACCCGCCGTGTCCGATTGCCATCCCTAGTCCTGCTACTCCTCGCCATTCCAATCCCGCGCGACGGGCGCATGCCGACGTCTCCCTAGCAATAAATCCGGCATGCGCCGAGGAAGCCAAACCAATTCACTGACTTCTTTTCAAGTTTATTTTACCCGTGCATGCCCCCCCCTTCGCGGGGATTTTCCTCTATATGGATATTATCCCCATGCTTGGTACGAACGGAGGAATATAAGAGTATCTTTACTGCATTGAACCGATGTCGATTCAAAATCACGCCACATAAGTATTCTAGGAACTGAGCTTGTTTTTCTCCAATGTATTGAACCGATTCCTACTAATAACTGGGATCCACGTTACATTAAAAAATCACAAAATAATAATATCCTCTCTCAACCGTACTCTCTCCTATGTAGTTGTTTAATGCTCATATGAGTTGTTTAATGTTTTGAATCGACTCCTAAGTAGAGTCCGGTTTCATGCATTTTTTTTGTTAGAATCGACCCTTTCAATGTATTGAATCGATTCAATGACTTCTCTCTTCTTATTTGAACCGGCTAAAATACAACATTGGAGACGGTCTAAAACCATTACTAGAAATTAAGGATTAACATCACTCACAACAACAACAAAGGAAAGAAAATGAAATGAAAACAACTGCAAAATATTTTCTAGTAGGAACCAATCTTTATGAATATTATAAATTAAAAGAGAGGAGCAAGCGAAGCTCGACTGGCTAGCAGCGGCAGGTGACCGCTCGGCCCGCCCGTGCTCGAGCCTTTGGCTCGGCACTGGTGTCTCACAAGGCTATGCACAGCACAGTGAAGCAAGGGCTATGCTGGGACACCGTGGCTAGGGGAGCTTTAGGCTTTCATTCCGTCACGGTTCGAGCGCTGCTTCTGTGGGCGTCTTGCAGAGTTGGGTGCTTCTTCTTCTTTAATATAGACTGGATGAAAAAAATCCTGGACATCAAAAAAAAAAATTAAAAGACGATTCAAACATCATGTGTATGCCATTTGTCCCGCTGTTGAAATAGTTTGCAACCAACCTATGCTAATCTAGATGTGTTTCTAAATCATTGTTTTCAGAGTACTCTCCGATCCAGGCATCCAGCAGGGCGTGTACGGAAAAGATGCATTTATGAGGTCTTCGTTTGGTAACAAGAATCAGTCATAATGCGTTGGGTAATGTTGCCGAAGTATTGAACCTTCGAGCTATTCAAATGATAGGCCAATCCCCTCAATGATTTCATTCAAGAAGACAAATCTCTTTGTATGGGTGAAATCCGAGGATCCCAATATATCCACGATAACGCTCTTCTACCCTGTCTTCGTTGTCAAGAAGATAATCATCGTCGGAGTCCCATTCAAATGTCTCTTCTACTTGTGCTTTCTTGTCGTTCGGAAAACGAGAACGGCGGAAATCGTAGTTAACATCCTGCAAGATCCAGGGTTCATGGACTTGTCGATCATAGTCATGATGTGGTAGCATGGGCTCAAAGTCGTTGTCATGCTTCAACACTCACTCCATTTGACCACACGATATGTTAAGGATCCAAACCCGCAGCCAACACTGATGATCAAGTGATGCAAAGTACACCCCCTTTTCTGATCTTTCCACGTAATGTTGTGGATATCGGCAGTGGCAGACCCAGAATTTTTAAGATGGGTGTTCGAACTTCGGAGCTAGGTTATCCAGTTAGGCCGATACCAATACGTCGATACCGTGAAATATCATTTCCCAAAAAAAAACATTGATACGACGATACGCGTATATATAATAAAATACAAAAATATAGAAATCAATGATTTCATATGAGGAAATGAACGATATAAGGCAATCATAATGGCATGAATTAAACAACAAATTATAGATATCAATTATAGTTGAGGAGGTGGGAACTAGGAATGGAACTATTTTAGCTCCAAGCTTCATATTTTGCTGAGTTATGTTGTTTTTGCAGGGTGCGGCCAAGACTTGTGCTTGGTTTTTGTTTTCTCTATTTTTTCTATTCTGGGTTGTACTAGTTATACAGCTAAAACTTATTTTCTTCCTCTAATAGTGATTGGTAGAGCTCGTGTCTTCTTTTTTATAAAAAAAAACATTGTGCCTGGTGCTTGGTCGTTGTTGTTTTCTCACTTTTTTTTTCTGTTATGGGTTATAGCAGCTAGACTGCTAAAACTTGTTTTCTTCCTCTAATAGTGATCCGTAGAGCTCCTGCTTTCTTTTTCAATTTTTGTTTTTGACAATTGCATACCTTGCTGATTCTACTCTTTTCCTGTCAGCAAGAACCCCATTTAAGAATGTTCCTTCCATAGAGCAAAAATTAGCATGTAAACATATGTAACAAGGGTACAACTATCTGTTCATTGTCCAAGGCAAAGATTGTATTCTTGTACAACATCCATTGGAAAGAATCAAGAAAGCAAAGGAAGGGGCTAGACTCCAGAAATAATCGGAGCTGGAGCAGAGCAGAGCCAGAGAGAAGAAGTGGTGCGCGCGGAACACACCTAGATCTGGAGAGAGGACGATGACGGTGAGTTGGATATGCTGCTCCCTTCCTGCCGCCACGCTCCCTCCCGACCACCGCGTTGCTTCCTTGGTGACGCCCGCTCCCTTCCTCCCTGTTTGTCGCGCTGCCACCCGCTTGCTTGCATTGCATCTCTGTTCGCCCGTGCATGTGCGCTGTCGCACGCTCACCCTGCGCCACCTCACGCCTGCTTGCCATCGTGATGTAGCGCCATGTCCACCGACCATCGCTCGCCTTCGTAGCCCACACCTCCGCTCGTTCGCCACTTGGAGGCCCCCCCCCCACCCCCACCCACACAAACAGCCATAGGATGAGAGAGAGAATAGAGGTTAGGGTTTGGTGAGCTAGAGTAGGAAGAAAAATGGGCCTAATGTATTATTACATGGCTCGCGCACGAGGTGTAGCAAGTACGGGCTGAATTCATTTGCGGACACAAATATATAATTTTGGCCTAACTAATAACATATACATCTCATAGTCTACACATTCATCAAATGGATGTGAAGACGGCTTTCCTTAATAGAGAGTTGGAGGAAGAAATGTATATGGAGCAACAGATGGTTTTGCAATTTCTAGACAGGAAAATAAAGTATGCAAATTAATGAAATCTTTGTATGGCCTAAAGCAAGCACCTAAACAATGGTACGAGAAGTTTGATAAAACTTTCACTTCTGCTGGTTTTGTTGTGAATGAGGCAAATAAGTGTGTGTATTATCGTTATGGTGGGGGTCAAGGAGTGATTTTGTGTTTGTATGTCGATGACATACTTATCTTTGGGACTAACATTGTTGTTATTGACGAGGTCAAATCTTTCTTATCAAGATGCTTTGATATGAAAGACCTAGGAGAGACAGATATTTTTTTGAATATTAAATTGATCAAAAATGAGGATGAGATCACTTTGAATCAATCTCATTATGCTCAGAAAATCTTGAGTCAGTTCGATTTTGAGAACTACAAGATTTCCCCAACTCCTTATAAGACCTGACATATCATTTGCTATGAGCAAATTAAGTCGGTTTACTTCTAACCCAGGAGATGATCACTGGGAGGCACTTGAGAGAGTGTTGCGCTACTTGAGAGGCACAGCATCATATGGAATTTACTATACTGGGTATCCATATGTATTAAAAGGATATAGTGATTCAAATTGGATCTCTGATGCAGATGAGATCAAAGCTACAAGTGGTTATGTCTTTACCCTGGCAGGTGCTATTGTTTCATGTAGGTCGTGTAAACATACTATATTGATGAGGTAAACCATGGAAGCAGAACTTGTAGCACTAGACACAGCTACTGTTGAGGCTGAATGGCTTAGAGAACTTTTGTTGGACTTGCCATTGGTTGAGAAACCAATATCGACAATCCTAATGTACTGTGATAACCAAACAGTACTGATTAAGGTTACAAGTACTAAGGACAACATGAAGTCCTCCAGACATGTGAAGCGTAGGCTTAAATCTGTCAAAAAACTGAGGAACTCCGAAGTAATTACTGTGAATTATATACGCACTGAGAAAAATCTAGTAGACCCTTTCACAAAAGGGCTAGCACGGAAGGTGATTTTCGTGGCATCTATGGACATGGGAATAAGGCCCATTGGAGTTACAACCCAACAGTAACCCATACCTTCTTGATTGAAGATCCCGTGACTTAGGTAATGGGAAAAAGAAGTTGATGTTTGAACAAAAGAGTACATTTTAATAATATATATACTCGTGTCCTAATAGACAAAGTACTCCTAACTATATGGAAGGATGGCTTAAAGCTTTAATGTATTCTAGTGTTCAATGAGGGAAAAATGTATTAGTCTACAGGATACCTAAAATGAATAAACCTACTTGATCTTAATTGTGAGGTCGCAGTTCACGAGAATAGGACATTGTCTAGAAAGCTCATGGGCAGATAAAGGAGCATGACCAAATAATGCTCTGTTTAGGCTTGGTTCTTTGACAGTCTAGTATCAGTTGAGATTTCAAGTGAAATCTAATCACGAAAGACTGTGAATTCAAGGTATAGTCCATTCATCAGTTGTGAGAAGATGAATCTTGTTATTCTATGTGTAAGTTCAACCCGTACGGGACTTACACTGAAAGACTGATATATCAACAACTTTTCAGTACAATAATATTTATCATCCTTTTTGTTGTTTGCCTGGAATTGATGGGGGGTTATTGGAATTGAGCTCATATGTGTAAAGACCCCCATTCATTCCTAAAAAAATTCCAAAGCATGTGAAATCTTAGACCAGGGTGGTCAAAGTCTTAGACCAGAGGTCTTTGACTAGTGTGGTCGAAGTCTTAGACTAAGGGTGTTAGACCAGGTTGGTCGAAGTCTTAGATCAGTGTGGTTGAAGCTTTAGACTAGGGTGGTCAAAACAAAATAATGTGGTCGGATCTGTAGATCAGAGTGGTTGAAATACACTGGTTGAAGCTGTAGACCAGTGGTCGAACCTGTAGACTAGTGTGTAATCAGGATCTGATAAACACTGTTTAATTACCATTAATTGCTTTTGAATTAACAGTTATCAGTGGTTTAATATGAGCTTTATTATTCAGTTACTAGAGAGTAATTGACTCGACCTCAAAAAGAGTTGGAAACGTCCAAACCAATATCGGATGAGAAATCATTTTTCTATTCTTCCTTCTTCCTTATGGTTCTTCTGTGTTGAAGAGTTGTTCTGTCAAACTGAAGCCATCCCTTCTCCTTGGCATGCACCGGGAAGGAGGGTGAGAGGATATCTCCGAACCATTGTCGCAGAGTTCACCTGCACAGGACGACAATAAGGTTTCGGCAGCGATCTGCTTGGCGCCGCTCGATCTTTGTGATCATCTACTCGACATGCATTGCTTTGAGATCGCTACGCTTGTCGTTCTTCATCGAACCCAACTGTAAGTTAGTCGTAAGACCACTCTATTCTGCTATAGTCCTATCTTTGTGTATTTTACTATTTTTAGAAGTGCAATGAGTTGTCTACTATTGATATCATTTTATGTATGTTTAGTTATTTGTGATCTTTGCCTCGTACTAAAATCTGGAATTAAAAAATTGTCCACATTTCCAATACATTGGTGGTTTAATTACTGGGTACTTATCATTTGACAAGGATATTATGTAAAATCACATCATTGATGAAAAGATGTTAATAAATCATAGAATTGAGTAATCTTTTCGTTAAGGTAAAATAAAGTCAAAGTCAAAGTCAAATAGTGAGACTTAAGGAGTGAGAGGGTACCTCATAACAAAATCAGTTTGGCAATGCAGATAAAGTGCTCTCTGCCAGTGGACGGCGTAGAGATGCCCACTCTGCAGCCTCCCCTTCTCGAACAAAAGACCTCTCCTCCCACTGTCCTGTCGTTGATGGGAAGACGCGTAGGACGCGTAGGGACGGCGGCCATTCGGCGGATTCCTCTATTGTAGGGTCAAATTTATCTGTGGAACTCTTGAAATAAAAACGGGGGATGGAGAACACCTCGTAGTGCGGTCGGTGACAGTGTGGGCTCAAACACGAGGTACTCATCCTCGTAAAAATTCATCCATCACCGTGCACGGGAGCGGCAGGGGGCAAGGGCGCCGACCACAGCGTGGTGGGGTTAACCACGTGGTTGTAAAGTAAGAGGTGTTGGACTTAATAGGGTCTCGGCTCACTTTTTATCGATAATTTCTAAAAAAATTCTAAAGATTCACTCATTTATGATGACATGTGAAGTACTTTAGTCCTATATTACTAGTTCAGGTGGAGAGACATCACCTTATAAGGTAGAGTATATCTAGCTTTAGTAAAACATGAGAAAAGAGGACTACACGTGAGCGCTCACTCGCCTCACCTCGCTCGGCTTCACAGGCGCGTGAATGGTGCGGTCATTTTGTGTTCGGCCGTGGGTCCAGACACAGCCTTTTTTTGCAATTTTGTTCTGGATGGAAAGAAATGCTCTGATTACGCGGCTTTAACTGCGAATTAATTGCAATTAATGAGTCTTCCGTTTCTGAAAAATCTGACTGCGATTTCCTAATCTGAGCGCGGTTTTCTTCTATGGTCTTTTGAAAAGAAAACTCTGCATGTCTTCTCTCTGGCATCGCAAAACACATCTGTGCGAGTTGAACTGTTCTCGAATGCTGTGTTGTTAAGAGCTACGGGAGAGGGTGAATCAGGTTTTTGGGAAATGACTCTGCAACTGCTTACCGTTCCCTGCATAGGCATCTTCTTCATTGGCGACGTTCTCTTTCTCGTCTCTACGACACTCTTCGCTTCGTATCGGTAACATCTAGTACTCTGTACATACTTCTAATTGTTAGTATGAATATGTACGTTCTGTTGTTCGTATTGCTTATCGTTCTAATTCATCTTCTGAATATGTTTAGCACTCATGCTATTTTTGTAGTCATAATTTATTTGCAGAATTATGTAATCACTAAAGTGCTAAATAATCAAACAAGAGGAGCCGGTAGCAATGATCCTGGAGGAAGGACCAGCAGGGCAGGTTGTTGAGCCTGCAAGAGATCGTGGGGCTTGTCGAGGAAGCGCGCAGCAAAGATGGCGGAGGACATCCGTGAGCAACGTCGTCAGGTAAGGTGGCGCGGGCCTCCTGCTGTTCCATCTTTCTTTGTTGGTTTCCGCTTCCCTCGGCGATTCGTTAATCTCGAGAGTATATGACACAGATCCATTGATCAAGGACAGCTATCTGCATCATATATATACATTATGTTAGTTGGCATGACTGCAGTAGAAAGCTACGTGATCTAGCTAGTAACGTTTCTCACGTTGGGAGTCTGAAGCCTCGACCGCATTCTATAGTGCAGAATCTGTTGTAAAATTGTCAGTTTAGCAAATATTCAGAATTAATTTCAGAAGCATTAAATATAATTAAAATATATTTCCAGTTGCATTTAAATGGTTATATATATATATATATATATATATATATATATATATATATATATATATATATATATATATATATATATATATATATATGAAAATACTTTCTACTCCTGTGTAATTACTCTCACTTTTGATTATCACCTAAAAGAACTTGACATACTCCTTTATCACTTTAGGTATACTCATATACTAATTATAAGATACTCCAATGTGAACCACACGAAAAAATTGCAAGAGAGTCTATAGTTTTTAGCATATTTTGTAAATACCTTCATATTCGCACATAAAAAGGAGTATGTCACATAAAAAAAAAGTATGTCTAAAAAATTGTACATACCACCCCCTGAAAAGGTGTGAATACCATCTAGGTAGTCTTATATACTCGTATACTACACATACATACTCTCGGTTGTGCAAAATACTCCTATTTTGTGAGATACGGAATAAGGATATATATATATATATATATATATATATATATATATATATATATATATATATATATATATATATATATGACACTCATTTCATACTCACAGGAGTATATACTCCCACTTCTAATATACTACATCAACACATATATTATACTTCTTTATCACTTTCAATATACTTAAATACCAATTATAAGATACTCCAATGCGACTTGATTGAAAAATTTTCATTGGAGCCTTTTTTTTTTGCTATATACCCTTTTTCATATATAAACAAGTATATACACAAATTTTGTTGTAAAAAGTAGATTTTAATAAAAATTTCACGAAACTCACTTTGAGGTATCTTATAATCATAATTAGAGTATACTCAAATTGATAAAGAGATATGCGAAATCTGTTGTAAAATTGTCACTTTAGCAAATATTCGAAATTAATTCCAAAGACATTAAACATAATTAAAACATATTTCGATTGCATTTAAATGGCTATATATATATATATATATATATATATATATATATATATATATATATATATATATATATATATATAATTTACAAAATATGCTAAAAACTATAGACTCTATTGCAATTTTTTCATATGGTTCACATTGGAGTATCTTATAATTAGTATATGAGTACACCCAAAGTGATAAAGGAGTATGTCAAGTTCTTTTATGTGGTATATCGAAGTGGGAGTAACTACACCGGGAGTAGAAAGTAAGTATATATATATATATATATATATATATATATATATATATATATATATATATATATATATATATATATATATGTGTGTGTGTGTAAATTATCTATGTCAATTAAATATGATAATATACTCAAAAGATAGGAAATGAGAACATACAAAATCAATATAATGCTTAGATTTTAAATGTTTGGTTATTGCTCTCAGATGTCGAGTTGCTCAAGATATAATCTTAGCCTTCACAACATTTGTGTCAAAATACATTCTCAGATGTTAATATGACAATCACTATGAATAAATTAGACCTTGAGCTCAAAAACAAATCTTACTAGCCTAATTAGCCACTTAATACAAATTATCAATTCTGAATTCACTGGACATTATGTAATTGATTCTAGCACTTAAGAGATCAATTGACAACAATGTATGAAAGTAATCGAATAAGATTACAGTGAACAGAAATTGCTCAAAGATCACAGTGAACCGAAATTAAATAAGAATCATAGTGAATAGACAAATAGGTTTGACACAATAAAAAGACAGTAAGTAATCTACAAGCTCAAGATAAATTTATATCAAATTATCATATTCAATCTCACATTAACATTAATTCATCATCGAGCATTCAACCAATCCCAAAGTATCACTTAGCAAAGTCTCCTAGTACTAAATATATATCACAGAATGAAATTCAACTAGCACAATACACAATGCCAAGTAAAGAAAATAGTAATACTCACGAGGCGGATGTCACTCAAAGCCAGCGAGCAATAAACCTGGCAAGGCATGCCGAACGACGCTAACTCATAAAACCAATCGCCCCGCTGTGCCGCGTAGAACGGACGAGGTCGTCAGAGATACAATGTCAATCCACAATTCGGGACACACCAAAATTGCGAAGTCGAGGTACAGAAATGCTGCACAAGACCAATTAAAGTGCACCGGCCAAATGCCCCCGAGAACACCAATCACTAGGAACCGAACCTCTTCTCCCTTAACAAGATTAAGCCAGAGAGCACACCGGAACAATCCTCCAAGGGCGCAAGTTCTTAGAACCCTCACAGAACACCCAACAGGAGAAATGGCACACGAGGGAACTGACGAGATGCGCAAAGAGGAGGATTCCGGCCTTAGCACCGACAATGCTGAGACAAGCACGACGCCGCGGGAGATCCAAAGGCCCAAAACTGAACACAAATCGGATGAGAGGAAGAAGCACCAAAACATAGGGGAACTCACTGATTTTATCTAGGGCCAGAAAGAAGGAGGAGGCTTAAAGAGGAGAGCCGCCGCTGCCAGGGAGCCCCCCCCCACCCCACCCCACCCCATGCCGCACGATCGAAGCGCTGAACCCCATCGGGCTGGACACTAGGTCTCCAGTCTTATTCCTTCGTTCTCTCCCAGCTACAGGTGGGCCCCACTTCTTTTCTTTTCCTTTTTTATTTTCTTCTTTTCTCTAATTGAGAAATTACCAGAAAGCCCTCAAAATATCCAACACAATTGTCTTGTACCCAGCCATGCAACGGTGGGCGCGCTTGCCCCCACGCCCAACCCCGCGCATGCAGATGGAAGCAGACCTCTACGAGGTGTTCATTATCATATCGTCGAGGTGCAGTAACGACCCACTACGGCTGCGTTTGTTTCTCCACATCGGTGCATCGGGTTTTTCAACCGGCATTGGCCGCGCGTGGTCGATCGGCGGCCTCGTCTTCAGCTACGCCTCCAGTAGAATCTTCGGAAGGTTTTCGCCGGCCGTCAACTACATCTTCAGTGACTTCATCACCCTCTGGCCAGTGTCGGCCGCCTTCTACAACTCCGGCATAGTGGTGTCAACTGTCAAGGGCTTAACCCATCAAACACCCTTGTGTTATGGAATATAAAGTTAGCTAGGTCAGATCACTTAAGCCCCCTTAACTCATGATTAAATTAACCCGATAAAATGGTGGAATAAGCTAACCCACCACAACTAACCCTCCCGAATTCTGTCAGTAATGGTGCGCCACGCCTTGCAGATGCAGCGAGACACGGCGAGGAAGCGCGGCGCAAGACGACAAAGGATGTCCTCGAGCACGTCATCAAGTGTTGGGGTGTTTGTTTTGAGGTATCACGTCATCCTATAATGGATTGGGTGGGATAGTATCATCCATCATTTTGTACTAGTCTTACGTTTATAAGGGATGAGGTGGTGATGGACCAACTTATTCCATTCTTCAAACCAAACAAATGGGTTAGATTCGGAGTTAGATCAGATGATCGATTCACCACCCCGTCCTTCAAACCAAACAAATGGATTAGATTTGGAGTTAGATCAAATGATCAATTCACCGTTCCGTCCTTCGAACCAAACACCCTATATTAGCGCCGCCCGGTCCTGCGGTTGCTCCATCTCTCCTTGGTTCCTTCCTCTCTTGCTATCCGCTTCTCTTTGGCTCTGGACAAGGACAAGGACAGATCGATCGATTCCGCGCGGATCGAATTATCAGGCTGCTATCTGCCGGCGCGCGAGTCTGATTACTTGTTGGAGATTGAACCGGATTGGAACTGGCCGGTTGGTATGGTACGTGACGTGAGGCGTCCGATCCGATCACACCTCCAAACTCCAAAGGCGTTTCTGGCGTTGAGGCCGGCGGCTGCATGCAGTGGCGACTGGCGAGGAGTCGGCGTGGTCGCTGACGCTGGCGTTAGATGGGTTCCACAAAGCAGGTTCCAGTCTCGTGGGGTTTCGTCTGCACCTGGAAACAGGAATCGGGCATGACCGGTAGTATTTGTGTTTGGCGTTCACTTGGACGTAATATGTACGCGACTTACTAGTGTGATGAGATATTCCCTTCCAATCTTCCATGTTGAAAGTGCCTCACTACTTTCGGCAAGATAGAAGGTATCGTATAAGAACTACTACATCCGGTCACAAAAGGCAGTCTTTTTTTTACTTTTCAAAATCGACAAGATACCAATTTGACTACTAAATTGCATCATCATGTTTTCAAAAAAAATTATAAAAGTATAATGTTATGAAATTATTTTTCGTGGCAAATTTACTTGTATCATTTCCGTATATCCAAATTGTATATCTCTACTACTTAAAAATTGAAGTTGGTGGTCGTCTGTCCTTCCACCCATGTCCTTCTATACTGACATATGGGTCATGTTATCAGCAAAATATCTCCTCACATTGTGCGCTCCTTGCTCCTCCTCTCCTAGCATCGCCTGCGACGCCGCCTGCACTTCCTCCTCTCCGCCCTCGTCTCCACCCACGCTCTTCTGCTCTGCTTCGTGCGCCTTTGCCCCGTTGCCCATCGCCGCTTCCATCAGCCGGATCTGGATGGACCTCACTTCCTCCTCTCCGCCTCCGCTCTTTTGCTCTGCTCCGCGTGCCTTGACGAATTGAGATATATTATATCTACTTAATTGACATAAGTCCAGTTTACTCTCTCGAACTATCAGAAAAGTTTGGTTTCCCCCCTGATCTTCAAAACCGGTTATTTGACACTCTAAAATTATGCAATCCAGTCACTAGCTAAACCCTTCACACCGGTTTGGATGGGAGGTTTTTCACATGTGACCTAATTTGTCCCTGTCAGCATGTTAGCTGTTGTCCTGTGTGGTGGACGTGGCGCACCTGGTCCACCCGAGTGAAATAAACGACAGTTGAACCCCGCACGCTTTGGTTCTCTTCCCGTGGTCTCTCGCTTGGACTTATCGTAGAATAGGCGGCGGTGACTCTGATGACCCAGTGTGTGTGAGGCGATGCTTACGGGAGGAATCCGGTGATCCACGTCGTGTTTGAGGTTAGTTGGCCCCTTCCTCTCTTAGTGTAGTGTCTTGTGATACCTCAATTCTGCAGACGGCTTGGGTGTTTGTTAGGGCTTTGGTGAACTTGAACGTTTGATGGTAATGTGTGATAATGGAGGGACATTTTCACTTCAATTTAAGAAACACTATGTTGGATCTTTAGTTTTCTTTGGGGCCGAGATTCATTTTTAGGTTTGATTCTTCGAGTTTTCAATGCTTTGGGTGTTCGATAGGGTTTTGGTGTCAGTTGAAAAATTGATCGAATTTTACTTCAATTTTGGACACACTATGCTGGATCTTTACTTTTCTTTAGGGCTGAGATTCGTGTTTTGGTCCGATTCTTCATGTGTTGTAGGTGTTCGAGTATAAACAACCTTAATATGCTCACTGTCAGATTTCACATTAACGGGGAATTCATCAATTATGGGAGAAATGTGCATTACTTGGGGGGAGATGAGGCGATGTCATACATTGAGCGTGATAAAGTGTCCCTTCCTAAGCTAAAAGGACATCTGAGAGATCATATCGAAGAAATTGATGAAGTTAATCTTCATTGGCTTTTTCCTGGGAAGGAATTGAACAAGGGTCTTAGAGTATTGGTGGATGACCAAGCATGCAGTTTCATGTCTGATTGTATTACTGAAGGTGGTGTAGTTGATGTGTATGTGGAAGCCATCACAATAGCTGAGTCCAGTTATAAAGATGAGAAAGAAGAGTATACAAATGATGAACTTGTGAAATCCCAAGTGTCAAACAAGAGCAATGAAAGGATTATATTGACTCCATCACCCCCAACAAGTTGACAAAAATTTGAGTGCATTTAGGGCTTTTTACAAGTCCCCTTATAGAGGCCATGGCGCAGGCACAAGTAAAGACAATTCTCAGGCTCTTGTTGCTCTAGATGATGATGTGTCTGATGATAGTGAGTACTTACCAAGAGATGATAATAGCTCAAGTGAGGATGAGGAAGTGCAAGAGATCAGAAGGCAGTGCAGGGCTTTCAAAAAGAAATTGAAGATCCTAATATGTACAGCAGAGCTAAATGCCATGGAGCATGACTTGCCTATGGATGAAGGTAATCTGGAAGATGGCAATGAAACTCACTATATGGACTCGAGTGGGGAAGCATCATATGATGAGCTTGATGGCAATAATGTAAAGAGGAGGAAGAGTAGGTTCCCTAGGTATGATGGGAAAGGTGTTGTTCCTATGTTTACCCTAGGCATGACATTTAGAGGAAGAGACCAATTCAAGAAAGCTCTTATAAAGTACGGGTTGGCAACACATAGACATCTCATATTCCTCAAGGATGAGAGGGATAGGATTAGGGCAAAGTGTTCATGGAGGAACTGCCCATGGATGACATATTGGCTCGAAGAACAGCAGAAGTGATTAGTTCCAAATTGTTACATTCAACAATGTGCACATATGCCTAGAAAGAAGGGGTAACAAGTTTGTGACTGCAAGAAGGATTGCTGACCGATTTGAGAGGTTCATGGAAGCACACCGAACCTAAAAAATTCACAGTCTCAAGCAGACGGTTCTAGAGGAGATATTTGTAGATGTCAGTGTATCTAATTACAGAAGGGCAAAGGCAATAGTCATGGAGAGGCTACTAGAGGCAACCAATGGGGAGTATTTTAAGGTATTTGATTACCAACTTGAGTTGATGAGGAGCAATCCGTGTACAACTTGTTCTATTATTCTTGATTATAGTGGTGAGGTGGTAGCATTCGAGAGGTTCTACATTTGTTTTGATGCTTGCAAGAAGGGTTTTATAGCTGGCTGTAGGAAGGTGATTGGCATAGATGGATGTTCAAGGGTTCTTGCAATGGTGAGCTTGTTTGTACCATTGGGAGAGATTCAAACAATTAAATGTATCCAATTGCTTGGGCAGTGGTTGAGAAAGAAACTATGGACTCTTGGGAGTAGTTTTTGGGTCTTCTGTGCAAAGATCTTGGCATCATCAATGGAAAAGACTGGGTTATTATATCATATCAGCAAAAGGTAAGTCCTATAGTGATATTCTTGTGATTACACAAGGATAAATTGATTCCTTCATACTAACAAGATGTAATGTTTGTTGTGCAGGGATTGCTCAATGCTATTTCCACACTGATCCCTAGGACAGAGCATAGGATGCGTGCTCGACACATATATGCCAATTGGAGGAAGAATCATAAAGATCAGAAGTATCAGAAGAGATTCTGGAGGTGTGCGAAGTCATCTTGTAGGACTCTGTTCAACTACAACAGAGCTAAGTTGGCCTAGATGACACCCCAAGGTGTAAGGGACTTGATGAGCATTGATCCCATTCACTAAAGTAGGGCATGGTTTAGTATTGGCTTCAATTATGACAGTGCTGATAATAACATGTGTGAGTCATTCAACGCTTGGATTATTGACTCAAGGTTTCATCTAGTAATAACTATGCTTGAAGGCATCAGGAGGAAGGTGATGGAAAGGATACAAGTCAACAGAAGCAAGTGTGCTACATGGCAAGGTATTATCTATCCTAACAGTTTCAAGAAGCTCAAGATAAGCATCAAACAATCTGGATGGTTCCATGTTATATGTAATGGTGCAGATCAGTATGAAGTGGAGGAAAAGGAGAAGAGAAGGTACACAGTTGATTTGGCCAAAAGAACTTGCTCCTATGGATATTGGCAACTGGCAGGGCTTCCATGCTGCCATGCAATTGCTTCTATGTACAACACTGGTATGCAGCTAGAAAGGTTGATTTCCAACTGCTATTCTATAGAGGAGTACAAGAAGACATACCAACATTGTCTTATGCCTGTTGAGAGAATGGAAAGCTGGCCCATCTCACCTAATCCAAAACCTGCACCACCACATCATGTGAAGATGCCTGGAAGACCAAGGAAAGAAAGGAGGAAAGATGGCTCAGAGCCAAGGAAAGCAACAAAAATGTCCAAGGTAGGCACTATCATCAGATGCAAGCTTTGCAGAAACACTGGGCATAACACCAGGAGCTGCCCATTAAATACAAATACTGCTAGGAAGGCAAACAATGCTGTCAGAAGGAAGAAGCCAATAAAAGGCAAAGTAAGTATGGAATTGCACATTACAGTATGGAATCCTTATAGTATTACACATTTTTTTAACTTGTCATGATTGCAGGGGCCAACAAGGGGTCAAAGCTCAAAGCCAAATACTACAGCTGAGCATGGAGTGTTGCAGATTGAGATTCACAATACCCAGCAGTGCACATCTTCTACTGTTCTGCAAAAAGCTGCTCCTGACAAGAGACAAAGGCTAATCTGATCCTGAATGAAGCATGTGGGATGACTTATTTTTGCTTGGTACTCTGTTTAGATCCTGAATGAAATGAGAGCAAAACTTGTATGCTACTCTATCTGTCATGTTCTACTAGATGTAATCTGTGAATGAAATGAGACCAAAACTTGTATGATACTCTATTGGAATCCTACTCTATTTACATCCTAACTGAAATGAGAACAAAACTTGTATGCTACTCTGTCTGTCATGTTCCACTGGAAGTCTATTTACTAGAACATATATCGGCTTATTGATCTGTCAGTTTAGATACTTCTGTGAAGAATCAAGGAACCAGGATTGACATCTCAAAATCAAACATTACATTCAAGGAAACATGTTTGACATCATTGTGATAGAACTGCATACATACATCATTGATTCATAAAGCATTACATGCAAACCTGTCTCACAAGTCATTAAAACAGGACGCATACAGCAATAATAACAACAACAAAGGATGTCACAATTGCAAAAACTAAGTACTGAAATCTCTGCTTCTACACAGCGCAGCATAATTCTTCAATAAGATCATCTTTCTCTTTCAGCCTCCTCTCCAAAGCAGCCACTTCATATTTGTGTGCAACTCTCAACTCTTTATCCTCTATCCTTGAATCTTCGATTCGTACCTTCAACTCAATGTTGTCCTTCTTCAATCCCCAAACGGTATTGCGCAAATCCAATAGCAACTGGCTAACAAATGGGGGATTTTCTGGATCGTGTCAAGCCCAAAAGCAACAACCCCCAACCTATAAATCCAACCAGCAAATAGAATCAAAATCAATCTCGAGCAGATCCAATCCAACCAAAAAGCATCTCAAATGGGAAAAATAATGCGTACCTGAGCTCTTTCGCACATGTAATACTGGCATCCAAGGTTGGCATCGCTCCATAAAACCCACCTTGGCGCTTTCACATTGCACGAGCAGAGCCGAGTAGGCGCGTAATCCATGGGGTTTTCCCAGTATGGCATCGAGGATTGGGAAGAAGAGCTCATGCGAGAAGAATACCTCGAGCTCTCTGTGCTGCTCGCCATTGGGTCCAACCCGCACGAAGGGATGAAAAAGTGTTGAGGAAGGAAGGATATATTACCCCTTATCCTCTTTTCTTCGATTTTTGAGGGAACATGCTAACTTGGTGACAATTACATGGTCCCTCTGCCACACATGACAACAGCTCACATGCTCACTGGGACAAAGGAGGCCACGTGTGCAAAACCGCCCATTCAAACCGGCGTGGGAGGTTTAGTGACCAGATTGCGCAATTTTAGGGTGTCAAATAACCGGTTTTGAAGATCATAGGGGAAATCAGACTTTTTTGATAGTTCGAGGGAGTAAACTGGACTTTGATTACATTCATGAGATCTTTCGTAGCAACACACGGACACTTAACTAGTTTTAGATAATATCTTTGGTCAAAATTGTTACAATTTGACTGCACGTATTCTAGAGTGACTTTCTTTTGTGACTAGAGGGGTTAGTATACAAAAAGTTAAAATCGGATAACATAAGCTAGTAGTAACCTTGGCCATTGGATTGAATCTAGATGTCTTGGATCGATTGTATCTTGCCCACTTCACCTTGTTAGGCAAGGATAATCTAGCTCATGATAGCAATAGCTCAAGGGAATATAATGGTACCAACGACAGGTATCTCTGGTTTTCCTGCCATGAAAGTGCATATTTCTTGAGAAATATACAATAATTTCTTAAATTGTCATTTGAGATTATTTAGTGTACTGTAATGTGCCAAAATGGTAGTTAAACAAACCTTTATCACCCAAAGTTTTCCCTTGCCTATTGGGGGGGGGGGGTTACTTGGCAAGGACAGATGGGCAATTGCTTGATGGTCATGAGTTCTAAACATGCAGTAAAAGTCACTAAATATATTTGAAAAGACCCCTAAATTATTCTACTACGCACTTATAACCTTGCACCTTATAGCGACGTGGGAAACTCGTATTAATTTACCCATTAAAATTTGATCTAGTGGACGATGTGTGAGTTCTTAGTTCTTGTTGTCCTACTTTTAAGGGTAGTTCCCACGGATGCCCTCTCTTGACGTGTAATAATAGTGCAAAGTGCCTTCGAGGCCCATTCCTCCTGTTAAGAAATCGGGCCTAGGTCGGCAGTCCTGGCCCACGATAGGCTCCCCATCCATCCAGTAGCCTATATAAAGGAGGGGGGCCCAACCATTGTAATACAACTTTACAAAAGAGCAATAAAGAGAAGCCAGAAGTCTCCTCATATCTCTGTGTTCAATCTACTATTCTGTTCTTGTATTCTTGCATTGTTTTTATGATTCTGAGTTTGTCCACGAGGTAATCGCTCGGACTGGACTCGCCAGCGACGGCTCCTCAACACGTTATTAACATGACTATGCTCTCCGGCCAGCACGGATTGAAAGGTAATCGTTAAGAACGACGCTTGTAGATTGAATTGTTGTTTTCTAGATTGCTTTATCCTACAGTGCAGATCCGCTCTAATCTACCGTGAGCCGACTTGAAGTCGTCGGCACAATGCCGATCGGTAGACTACATGAAAGTGTAGATGATGATTGCACTGTAGATTGCAAATCTGTTCTAACCTACCGCGAGCCGACTTGAAGTCACTGGCCAAGCCGAGTGGTGGTTGCGTGAACAGGAATTGCATGAACAGTAATTGCATGTGCAGTACGAAAAAAATTGGCCGACACATGGACGGCGTCGCCCCCGCATGGGCCCTCCCCGGCCTCAAGTGGCACCATTGCCGGCCAACGCCACCCCAAAGAAGGGCTCCTTCCGCGATCGCCGCCGCCAAGTCGGCGCCACCCACGACTCGCCTCTAGCGATCTCCGTCGCAACCGAACGCCGCTCGACCGTGCATGCACACCACTCGGGATCTGTGCGCCGCTGCAAGGCCACCGCTCAGAAGCCACGCATCGGCAGCATGTTGCCGGCCAGCGCCGCCGACTGAGTCGCACCCGTGCGCTATCGCACATCCCGACAACTGCATCACTCGCGCTTGTAGCGTCATCGTCGCACACACGCCCAGCCCAAGGCCACCTCCGGCCGCCCGCACGCTGTACTCTGGCCACCCGAAGATACCCCATCGCACCGTCGCGTGCTATCGACAGCACGAAGCCGCATCGCCATGTGCCGTCGCGCACCGCCGCTATGGCTCCACCGTGTTGTCGCCAAAGGCACCCGGGCCTCCCGACGCAGTGCCGCCCGTGTCGTGCCCACGCCAGCCTACCGTGTTCCTCGCGTCGCTTACGCCGCCACCAGACCTATTATGCGCGCGCCATGGTGCATGGCAAGGGAAACCCTACCCTTGCCTGCGCCTCTTTGACTGGCCATGTATAGGCTTCAATGCGCCAAGGAAACGGTCGGCCCATTTAATAATGGGCCGAAGAAAAAAAAAGATTTCTCAGAATTGAAATTTAGCTTTTTAGCCCTTGAAAATTGCAAAATTCAATGAAAATTCATATTCTAGCAAAAAAAGGGTCTTGGGAATTCGATTTTTGAATCTTTTTGAACTTTTGAAGCATGTTTAACTTTGTTGTTATTATTTTTACGCAATTTATGTATGGTATTTACTGTTTTTTTATTATCAGTGATTTGTTTATATTGCTTTTAATCACTAAAAATAGCAATAAATCATGAAAAATGCATTAAAAAATACGGGAACATTATGAGAATTTTTACAACCATTTTATGCAAGTTACCAGCATTAATCTTATGAACTCTTTGTATGAATATGCAGATGACTGGTATTATGAATCGAGAGTTCAAAGAGTTGACCCAGCATGGCCAGAATTACTTGACTTGGGCATCAGATGTCCAGATCGTACTAGGAGCCAAGAAGCTCCGTAATCAGATGTCCAGATCGTACTAGGAGCCAAGAAGCTCCGTACTACTATTGGACTTGGTACCTCGAAGGATGTCACTCCAACTGCTGAGGAAAATGACCAGACACTTCATTTCCTCAGACAACATCTCTGCCTAACGCTCAAGAACGAGTATATGGCGGAGAAGAACACACTAGCTTTATGGACCGCACTGAAGAAGCGGTTCAAGAAGCTGAAGTACATCATCCTTCCTCGTGCAGAGCAAGAATGGAACCGACTACGTTTTGCTGACTACAAGACCATGGGGAGTACAACTCTGCTTTACATAGAATTTGTACCAGTCTTCAGCTCTGTGGTAAGGTAATCACGGATGAGGAGAAGATTTAGAAAATCCTCTCTACCTTTCATCCGAATGCGGTGCAATCCGCACGGAACTCTCTTAAGCTTTAAAGATATTTGCGCTGACGGTCTCCACGTAAAGACTAAAGAAGAATATGGTAAAGAATACCTACCCATTAGAAAGTATGAAGAACATGAAAAAGGGTATTAGAATGACTTCCTTCATATGAATCTAAGCTATACTACACTAATATTAAGGCACCTGCAACCTATACTGTCCTAAAAACCACTTTTAGAAGCTCTGAACTTTTCTGTCTCTGGCATGATAGATTAAGCCAACCCGGTCTTAGGATGATGAGAAATATAATTAATAATTCATAGGGACATAATGTCAATGTAAAGAATTTTTTGAATCAATAAAATTTTGTGTGCCCCGCATGTGCCACCAGGAAATTAATTAATAAACCTTCTACTCTAAAAGTGAAGGATGAAACCTCTGCTTTCCTGGACCGTATCTAGGGAGATATTTGCGGTCCTATACGGCCCCTGTCAGGACTATTTAGGTACTTTATGATGCTCATCGATGCTTCATCAAAATGGTCGCATGTATGCTTATTGTCTACGAGAAACCACGCTTTTGCAAAGCTGATCTCGCAGATAATTAAAATTAAGAATAATTTTCCTGATCATCATGTGAAGTCCATCAGAATGGACAATGACAGAGAATTTACTTCAAAGACATTCGATGATTATTGCATGGCAATGGGAATTACCGTTGAGCATTCCGTACCTCATATCCACACCCAGAATGGACTAGCAGAGGCATTAATTATAAGAATTAAATTTATTGTCCGACCGCTTTTGCAGAACTGTAATTTACCAACTACATATTGGGGACATGCAGTCCTGCACACAGCAACTCTCATCACCTATGCAACTAGCACAAGGATCAGCACCGAAAATCTCTCATCTCCGCAGGTTTGGTTGCAAGGTTTATGTACCTATACCACCGCCGCAGCGAATTGCAATGGGACCTCTCCGAAAGTCTAGGATATACGTTGGTTATGAGACAACATCCATAATTAGGTATCTGGACCCTATGACTGGAGATTTGCATACAGCCCGCTTCGCTGATAGTATATTTGATGAGGATAGTTTCCCATCATTAGGGGGGAAATCAACCCCATAATGAAAAATATCGGGAAATAACGTGGGAAGCTACAGGGATCCATGCACATGACCCGCACACTAGTGAAGCAAATAGAGAAGTCCAAAACATTATTGATTTGTAAGCATTAGCGAATCAACTGCCTGACCACTTTAGTGATTTGAAGAGTGTGACCAAGTCGCATATGCTTGCACGCAATGCACCGAAGAGGGTTGAAATACCAAAAAAAAGTGAAGGTATCCCTAATCCCATCCAGAGGCCTCGGAATAAGTGTAATAACCCAAAATTCCCATTTAGAAAGTATGTTTTCTCGGGAGAGGGAAACTTACTCTCTTTCGATTGCTTCAAAGTTTAGAGAAGAAATTTGGCTCAAGTTTTGATTTCTTAGCGCGTTTGGACCTTAGGGCCTTGGGCTCATGGGCTGCAGCACTAGTGGGCCAAAATGGGGGGAAGGAGGCGCCCAAATGGGCCTACCATTCAGCCCATCACCTCTCCTCAAACCCTAACCCTAGCAGCCCTTTTCCTTTCCCTAACCCTAGCAGCCACCAACTTTTTTCCCCATTCCCAACCTGCTGGTCGCCACCCCTTGCCCCTCTCTTGTGCCTCCACTACCTCCCCTCTCCCTAACCCAAAAATCCTGACCTCCTCTCCATCCAAGGCTGCCATGGAAGGTCCTTGCTGCTGCTGACCCGACCAAGGAGGGAGGAAGATGACTTTTTCAGCCTAAGGAAGGAGAGGAAGAGAAGGGAGGAGAGGAGGGAGAAAGGAGGGAAGATTTGGGAGGAAACCAGCAAGTTCCTGAGGTTCTTCAAGGGTAAGGAGTGGTTTCATTGCTGGTTAGATAGTCTTAGTTGCATAGTTTTGCTTTGATTAGGGTTCTTCAGCCTGACTGGGTTAAGTTCATATTCTGTTCTTTTTTTTGGGTGCCTGTTTTGTTCTAGATCTGTTCCGAATTTAGGGATTTCGTCTCCTAGAGAGTTGTAGGTTATGATTTCAGCTTTCCATAGGTTCCAAGTTCACTAATTTTAGATTTACGGTTTGAAAGTTATGGTCTTTTTAGTTGCTCCTGTCCAAGAATCTGTCAACGCGTAGCAGAAATATTAAAGATTAGAGTTCAATTTGTTAAGGGCCGATTCAGGGCTGTCCACCTGAACGAATATTGTAGCCTACCTTCTTAGCTTTCCAGATTGATAAAGAACACTTTGTTTGAATCTGTAGAACAAAAGTTATGCTTGTTTCTTTACTACTGTCCCAAACTAGATTTCTGCTTAGCTTATAGTCTAGTTGAGTCGATCGAGTATTCAAGCTTGGGTTATGGGAAAACATTGTAGAGTGCTGCGATTAAGGACTTGCTATGCATGGTTGATTGATGTTTGGTGTCATTCTTGGTTACCAGGTGGTGGTGAACGTCGGTGCTAGCTCGTTCCGCCTTTTTGTCTTCGGTCTCACGGTGGAGGCAAGTGCAAGTATTGTCAATGGGTTATTATAATACGTACTCGGTGAATGCTATAGTTGATTGATGTTGATTGTTGCTTGGTAATATTGATGAGCCTAATGCCATAGTTTAACGATGATGCTTACTACTTAAAAATGCTTACATGATGCTGCAAGCTAATGGTTACAGATGAGGACATGACATTGTTTATATGTTGATGCTTACATGATAATGGGTACATGTTGTTGGCAATAATGATGAGATGAGGCGAGCAATGAGACTGCCTTGTTAATGATGACAATAATGAATTCTAATAATGACAATGGACTTGTGCATTTGCATCATGGCAAGAATGCGTGAGCCAGGTCGGTGAGGAAGTCATGTAACTAATCCGGTGAGGTCGGTGAGAAAGTTACATGACTAGTCCGGTGTGCTCACATGTTTCATTGAGGTCCCCGTCATGCATTGGATGGGCATTAGGTCCTCATCATGCATTGGACGGGCTTGGGTCCCCACACTCATGGAGTGTGGGCTTGAGGTCCCTGTGCCTGAGGGCACAGGCTTGAGTATACATCGATGGATGTACTACTCTGCATTACCGGTAATTGCAAAGAAGGTGAAGAAAGAGCATTCATGGCATGTTCATTGCATTCCTGCATGAAAGAGGGTTTTGTGATAGATGTATTGTTGTTGTACATGATGGGATGGTTTATCCCCATTAGTCGCTTATGATGTTATGATTTCTATTACTATTGCACTTTCTTTGAGTCGTGGACTCACTCTTCTTTGTGTTGTGCTTTTTAGGTACCTCTCGAGATAGCGGCATGCATGGGGAGGGGTAGACGTGTGGCACTTTACACATATTCAACCACAACGAATAAACCGGTTTAATTATCTAAAATTCTCGAATTAGCGTTTTCGTTAGGGTTGAAATTTTTGTGACCATCCCTCGAGGTGGATGATTTTTGTGACCATCCCTCGAGGTGGATAATTTGTGACCATCCTTCGTGGTGGGTGAACTTTGACTGCGTTCATGGATGACCCTTTTATGTCCTTGATTCTTCATTCTTAGGTTCATTTAATTCCATCTGAAGGATTAGACAATTGATTTGGATGATTCTATCATCCTTGCCATTTGGTTGGGACAATGTTGCTATAGATGAGGTTATTGATCATTATCTGATTGAACCTAGTTGTTAAAGTGAAGACTCCTTAGATTGATTTATACTCACTTGATAAGTGATTTGCTTTCAATGTGAAATTATAGCTTGCGATAGTATTTACCTTTTTTTTGTTGTGGCTGCTTGTTTGGTCGTATATTAATTAAGATGTTGAAATTAGTTGAGACAGTAGAGTAGTTGGTAGCATCCTGGGCTCTTTGTTGGGCAGGGGTGTTACAATAAGAGGGCGAGAACTTCGGCCCCTTGAATCCTAGGTAACTAGGGACGCTTAGCGAAAAAGCATAAGAAGGACTTACCACAGCCGATCACTGAAGTTCCCTAGAACGAGAAGGGGAGCCAATTGAGACCTGACACCAGTATGTACCCTTTAGTAAAAGGCATACCGAATTTGAACATTCCCACGGAGGGAGACATCAGCATGGATGTGTATGCACACATCGGAGTTGAAAAACTAAAGGGACTTGCCCCCGCAACTGGAAGCAATGGTGAGTGAGTAGAAGCATTAGAAGAATCGTCATATGAAGAAATAACTATAAATTATGTCAATATTTATTTTGCAAAGAAAATTGCAGCATAGCAGAACGTGTTTCATGTACTCTTTCTCTAAATTTTTTCCACTGGATTTTTATGGAGTTTTGATGAGACATGAACATATCGGATGAATGTCCAAGAGAGAGTGTTAAGAAACCGGGCTCAGGCCGACAGTCCTAGCCCACGATGGGCTCCTCATCCATCCAGTAGCCTATATAAAGGGGGACCCCAACCATTGTACTACAACTTTACAGAAGAGCAATAAAGAGAAACCAGAAGTCCCCTCATATCTCTGTGTTCAATCTACTATTCTGTTCTTGTGTTTTTGCATTGTTCTTACGATTCTGAGTTTGTCTACGGGGTAATCGCTCGGACTGGACTCGTCAGCAACGGTTCCTCAACACCTCCATCCATCGTGCATTCGTGCTTATTAAAACTGGCCAATTAGCCACATTGGCCCACTTTTACTTCTCAACTCTCACCAAGACACCAGCACACAAGCGATAGCCCCCGAGAGGGAAGCGGATCCTTAAGATGGGCTAACCCATAGGAGGAGCATAGTGACATGCATTAAGTTATTTTCTCTATTGTCTGATCTAAAACAAATGGCTTAGATCAAACACTACAACACCCAAGAAAAATAGTAAAATTGTCGTAGTGTATTTTGTACTGTAGATTTCTTCCTGTTTCTACAGTACTTTTGTAGCGCCTGACCCAGGGCCACCCGAGTGCTCCTCCTGGATCAATCGGAAAGTTCATCCGGACCTCCCAGAAAATCCAACAGAGCCACCTAAGAGGACCTCCAAGACCGCCTAGGAGGTCCGGTAGGACTGCTTGGAGGTCTTGGGAGAGTCCCTGAGGAGGTCGTGGAGCCAAGGAGCACCCCGAGGACCTCCCACGGCCAGACCAGGGGAGGTCATGGAGGTTAGAGGTCATCCCAAGACCTCCCACGACCAACCAGAGGAGGTCGTAGAGGGCTGAAATCACCCCGGGACCACTCACGACCAGACCCGAGGGTGGTCGTGGAGGGCTGGGATCACTCCAAGGTCCCCTGGAGGTCTGGAGACCTAACCGAGAGGGAGTGCGAGGCACAGGGAGATCACAACAGCCACAAGCCAACTCAGGAAAGGTCGAAGGACCAATCCTAAGGAGGTTGTGAGACTGAGGTGGCCCAAGTCCTCCACGACCCGATCGAGGAGGTCGTGGAGGCTGGGATCACCCAAAGACCTCCCACGACCCGGACCGGGGTGGTCGTGGTGGTCGAGATCACCCCATGCTCCCAGTGTGAACCGAGCTAGTCCCAAGGATCAGCAGCTAGCTCTTCACAAAGATACAACAGTGGTACCATACACTTCAACGAGAGCTTTATTAATAACAACAAAGTTGATTACAAGGGGAGGCTTACAAGCCAACACGCCAGAACACAGCGGAAGGTAAACATAAAGGCCATCCGATACACCACACAGCATCGGTGGAGGGCGCAACCTAGTCGCCGGGACCACTAGGTCCACAAAGAAGATCACCTCAAGGCTTCTATTCTGCTCAAAAGATTAATTTCAAGCAAGAGTGAGCACAACAACCGTGTTTCGCAAGTTACACCAATCAAATAACAGAATGATATGCATAATGGATATATCAAAGGCAGGTTGATATGGTTAGTTTGCATAAAGCCAAGTTTATTTCAATTACAAGTACTAAGTTCAAGGCAATTACAATAAGTAAAGTTCATTTTGCAAATCTCAGTTTTCAGTTGGATAACATTTATCACAAGTGGTGAAGGATACCCTCCTGTCACAAGCTTTCAGCCCAACCCATTTGGATAGAAATCCAAAAACCATTTTCACAAGTATTTTGAAAACCAAAACCAACATCTAACTTTGAGCAGCTTTGCTAGCATGTCCATAACCGCAGACACGGCTATTCGAATAGTTTTACACTCTGCAGAGGTGTGCAGCTTTACCTATAAGACACGAGTTCTCTAGTTTGTCTGGCATCCGGGGTGCCACCACTCACTACCGAAAGTAAGTGGTCTAGAGCTCATGACAATGCCTTTACAATGCATCGTTCCATCGCAGTCCATCCTTCTCTAAGGTTTCACCCCACCCTACGGCCAAAAGCCCGCAGAGGTCGAGGGCCCCCTCTTGAGCCACGTGGGGGATAACGTAGTCATAAAAGACAGGCCATGAAAGACCACCCACACACCAACTGGATCAACCGCGATGGAACTTTGCAAATTACTCAGCCAGGTCCACCCCATCCTGGACATGTGGTTGCACGGAAAGGCATAGCAAAATATACTTGCAGGCCGGTCCTTAACTGACCTGGGCGACTAACCACGAACCCATGGGCATCGATCGATCATTGAAATGACACGATCCGTGTATTGACATGCACCAACCATACAACCAACTTCACCCAAGTCTAAACCATTTTTCAAGTATACTTTGCTTTGTCAAAACATTCTAAAATCCTTCATGACACACCAATGCCATGGGTATCGCCATGACACACCAATGCCATAGGGGCCTCCATGGCACACCAATGCCATGGTTCAATTCATTTAGACAAGTGATATTTTTGGCCAAAACTTCCCAAATCAAGATTATTTATCTATGCATGACTAAGCTTTAATTTTTCAAAGGTCCTGGTCCACATTATTGCGTAAAACCAGGTTTTACCTAGGGTGATAACATGTTCGGTTCAAGAGCAACAGTGGTCATACAAAGGAATTAGGCATAACTATGAATTTAAAGGCAGGTATTGAAATAACTTAGTAAAGTAAGCATGCATTAACATTTAAAATGGAACATATATAGGGTGAAAATAATGGTGCAATATGATCAAAAGTGTAACTTGCCTCCTGCTCGAAAGCTTTACAGGTCTTATCCTTCACAAAGCTCAAGCTCTCCAGCAACATCGAGGTCTACACGTTAAAACAGCGCAAATCAAACCAAAACCAAGAAGAACTCCAAAGAAACATAAAACTAGAGCCAACAGAGAGGTTTGATGGTCAGGAGGAGATCCAAAGAGCTGACTAGGGGAGGTCCGACGGCTTGGGAGAGGATCCCAAGAGCTGGCCAAATGAGGCTCAATGGTTAGAGGGAGGTCCAGAAAGCAAATTGAGTGAGCCAGAGAGTTAAAATGAAGAAAAGGCAAAGGAAGAGAGCTGGCCCAAGCTTATATTGCCAGAGCTGCTGGGAGGTCCAAGGGCACACGAGGTCAAGAGCAGGTGTGGGAAGAGATGGGAGCAGGTAAAAGATGAGACAAAGGATGGCTCGGTGTTGCAAAAAGGTGGTAGCATTTAATGCGGCACAACAGGCATTAAATGTTTGCAGACTTCTAAGTGCCAAGGACATGGTCAAAGGATAAATAAAAGTGGGCGTGACTGACAAATGGGGCCAGTCAAAGCCCGAAGGGGAGGTCCTGCGGAGACCTTGAGGAGATCGCGTAGAGATCAGGAGAGGTCCTGACCCACGGGGAAGGTCCGAGCACAAGACCAGAGGTCCTGATCACAAGGTGGCCTCAACCCGCAAGGGAGGTCCTTGCAAAAAGATTGAGGGGGAGGTCCAGAGGGCTAAGAGGTCCAAGGGAGGGGGAGGTTCTGACGGTCAGATCCACAAGGGGGAGGTCCTGACGATCAGATCCACAGAGGAGAGGTCCTGACGGTCAGATCCACAAGGGGGAGGTCCCGACGGTCAAGATCTAATCAAGGGAGGTCCTGACGGCTAAGATCTCCAAAGGGAAGGTCTTAACGGTCAAGATCTAATCAAGGGGAGGTCCTGATGGCTAGGATCTCCAAAGGGAGGTCCTAACGGTCAGATCAACAAGCAAAGGAGGTCCTAACAGCTAGGATCTCCAAAGGGAGTTACCGTTTAACGGTCAGATCAACAGCAAGGAGAGGTCCTGACGGCTAGGATCTGCAAAGGGAGGTCCTAACGGTCAGATCAACAAGCAAAGGAGGTCCTGACGGCTAGGATCTCCAAAGGGAGGTCCTAACAGTCAGATCAACAAGCAAAGGGAGGTCCTGACGATAGCGAGATAAGAAGCGGGAGGAGCGGGAGCGGTTGGATTTGGATCGAACGAGCCAAAGTGATTGGGCTATTCGGACCATCCAAAGCTACCATCAGATCTCAGTCATCCAACTGGATCAGGTGGTCCAAATTGATTGGGGCATTCGGACCAGCTGAACATGCCAACTAAACCAAGCCGTCCAATGCAGATCGAAGGGTACAAAAGGGGTGGAACGTTCAGACCGAACGAACGTGCCAACACGATCAAACCGTCCAATGCAAATTGAACGGTACACAAGCGATAGAGGTTTAGATTAAGCGGAAGGCTCGAACGAACGCGAGGAAGGTCCAAGTGAATATAAAGGAGGTCCAAATGAACGAGGGGGAGGTCCTAAAGGACACGGGGAGGTCCAAAGGACACGGGGAGGTCTAGACCTAAGAAGGTTTGGACCAAAGAAGGCAACACAAAGGAGGTCTAGACCCTTAGATCCAAACAAAGGGAGGTCTGGACGGAGGAGTTTCTAAGGGAGAGGGATCCAATGGAGGAGATCCACAGAAAGTGGTCCAAAGGAGGTCTTGACGATCATGATAAATTCAAAGGTGGTCCCGATGGTCAAGAGAAGATCAAGGAGATCTCAACGGTCAAGACCAATACAGGAGAGGTCTCAACGGTCAAGATAAATCTAAAGGAGATCTCGACAGTCAAGACCAACACAGGGGGGGTCTCAATGGTCAAGATGAAGCCAAAGAGAGGTCTTGGCGATCAGGATGAACCAGGGGAGGTCCTGACTGCCAAGATGAAGGACCAAGGAGGTCCTTAGGGACCTGGGGTGGTCCAAAAGAACACAGGAAGGGGCAAAGAGATACAGAGAGATTCAAATGAACACAAGGGAGGTTCAAATGAATACAGAAGGGATTCCAATGAACACAGGGAGGTCCAAAGGACACGCGAAAAGTTTAGGTGAACACAGGAGGTGTACATGAAGTGGACACAGGGAAGTCCAGATGAACTAAAGGAAGGTTCCAAATACAAGGGTAGTCTAGACACAAAAGAGGTCTAGACACACAAGAGAGTTCTAGACATAGGGAGATCTGGGCTCCAAGAGATGGTCAAACAAGATGGCGGTCTGGGCATAAAGGAATGCCCAAACAAGAGAAAGGTCCAGAAGGGGGAATTCAACCCAAAGTTTAGATTTCAGAGATCAAGGATATTTAAAACACAAACTTGAGCTTAGGACATCTCAGGGGTAACTGTGACCCGAAGGAGAGGTCAAAACCGAAGAGAAACTAGAGAGGAGGTCTAGACCTAAGAAGGTCTAAACCAAAGAGATTCAAGCCAACAAAAATGTGGTATGAAATAAAGGAATCCGAACAAAATGCGAGGGGAGGTCCAGCGAGGTTGAACAAGAGGGAGGTCTGGAAAGAAAGGGCTGAGTCAAGGAAAGAGTGGAACAAGCGGAGGCAAGGGAAATCAACACAAGAGCTCTAACAGCTCCAAAGAACCAAACTTTAGGGTTAGTTGAAGTTCGGTTTAGTCATTTTAAACACCCCAATTCTGAAAATCTCAAGTTAAGCTTTGAATTCTTATCAAAACAAAATGGTTTTTTTTATTTTGAAAATTTTCAAAAAGGCTCAGAAAATCAGGGTGTTACAACTTGATGTGGTGCCATTGTTGAGTATTGTTTGTGCAGACTGAAATCACTTGTTCAAACAGAGAGGGGGGTGGGGCAAGAGTGAGACACAGAGACATAGACAGATACACGATAGATAAGATAAAACCAATGCATGATGGTATTTCTTTTTTCAACTCCATAAATCTTTAGTTGTATTTTTCTGCTACTCCTGATTGCAAGAATACATTGTACATCAGATCACACAATCAAGCAGCAGGATCTATCTATCGATAGACTAGTTCGATTCAGGCTGCATCGATCATAGCCATATACTGTTAGAATTTGGCCCATAAGTGTAAAGGTCTATTCATTCCTGAAATTTCAAAGTATATATAGTTTTGTCCCATATTGACTAGCCAAGTGGTGGAAGAGCAATTTACAAGGTGGAGTCCTTGTCACCCCTTGAAACATGTGAAATATGACATATGGTGACAAGAGGAAGACTATAGCTAAAGTAACAAACACACGTACGCACACGCGCGTGCGTATATTCGCGTGGCAATCGTATGACTCGTGACTTGCGACCGTGAACGTGTCGTGAACGCAGTCTACCTTTCTTTTGCTGACTGTGTATTTCTCTCTCTCTCTCTCTCTCTCCTTCGAAACACTGTGGTCGAAATGCATTTGTCTCTCCTTTGAAACACTGTGATCGAAACACAGTGGTCGAAACCATAGACCAGTATGGTCGAAATAAAGTGGTTGAAATACAGTGGTCAAAATATCGTGGTCGAAGCCATAGACCAGCGTGGTCGAAATACTGTTGTTGAAATAAAGCGGTCGAAACACATATTGAAACCTTTTGAAACCAGAAATTTCTTATATGTTTCAATTTTTGAAACATCGACGTTTCAGATTTCAGAAGGCTAAAACATGTATGTTTCTGGTTTCAGAAACTGCATCATATAAGAAATTTCAGACTTGATTTTTTTGGCATATTTCAATATCTGAAACATTCTAAAAATC
This sequence comes from Phyllostachys edulis, assembly GCA_036346405.1. Lineage (NCBI taxonomy): Eukaryota > Viridiplantae > Streptophyta > Magnoliopsida > Poales > Poaceae > Phyllostachys > Phyllostachys edulis. Next base: position 29,871,995 of record CM070550.1, on the reverse strand, counting down.
GAAAACTTCCAGATGTTCAAGTTCTGAAACATGTCAAAAATGTTTCAGACTGGAATTTTTTTACATGTTTCAATGCCTGAAACATTCTAAAAATCGAAAACTTCCAAATGTTCAAGTTCTGAAACCTGAAACCAACTAATTGAAACCTTCTGAAACCTGTTTTTTTGTATGTTTCAAGTTCTCAAACTCTACAAGTTTCAACTTTCTTAAACCTGAAAAGGTAATACGTATCAGTTTCTGAATCATGAAATTTACGTGAATCAATAGGCCAATACGGAGGACATCAATGGGATCCCATGCTTATGGACGGCGACTGGCTGCCGCACGCATAGAGGAATACGACGCCCAGCTCCTCCGTGTTGTGATGGATGTCTACACATCTGTGCTCACGGATTGCCATGGGTTTCACGTTGGCAGAGGGCGGCGACGAACTCGACAAGAAAGACGTGCACCAGATTCCTGAGTTGGTGGATTAAATTGATTCGTACGGTGTAGACCAATCTCGTCAAGATGTGTTTCTATAGTATAGCGTGCGTTAGCCGCGCTCTATTTTAAACCCCGCTTGGCTTGAATCTCTTTGTAAAACGTAAAAAGACGCGCACGATCAAATACGAAAAAAAAACCGATGGGAAAAAAGAAACAAAAATAGTCGGTACAAAAAAAAAGAAACGCGCCAGGTAGGGGTCGAACCTACGGCCTTCTGCTTAGGAAACAGACGCTCTATCCACTGAGCTACAGGCGCTTTACATCATGTGTGTAAGAGGTGACTTATAAATCGATATGATACGTGCACCACAGAAGAGTATACTCGGTGCATTTTGTGGGCAGCCAATATCAAATTTTTTTTTGCGACAACAATGCCGAATATTCTGTGTGGGCAAACCCCTGCATTTTTTTTTGAGGAAGTGCAAAAGCTTTGCACATCTTTTCATTAAGCAAAAAAAAAACATAGCCAAATACATATAGGAAAACAGAAAAACTCGGAGCACGACCCTCAGAGAAAAACTACAACAGAGAAATACAGAACATGCCGTCACACCGGAGCAAGGACGCTAGCACGAGGCCCCTACAATTGACCAGAGGCTGCACATGGTTAGGGTCTGTTTGGAACCTAGGATTTGAAAAAAAAAATCAGGAATTGAGGTGCCATGTTCTCTGGGTTCCTATGAGAACCGAAAACACAAACAAAAAAAAAACTTCAAAAGTGCCATTTAGATGTCACACAGGAGACACAAGAGGAGAAAACATGAGGTAAGACCTCGTGTTTATTTTTTCCTCCAAAATTAATATGGAATAGGAATTTCCAAGGGCCATTCCTTTGTTCCTAGGAATTTTTTTTCCTATAGGATCAAATACTCCGAAAACCCTACACTTTCCTTTATTCCAGACGGGGCCCAAAATTTCAGCTGGGCCCGCAATCTGGCAAAGCACTGCGCGCACACTGTGTTATTCATGGGTGCTGCTCCCTGTGTCCTGATCTTCCATAGATCTTGACATGCTTGGATATGTACCAAGTAGTGATAGAAATTTTTTTATTAATTAACCTATTTTTAATTTATTTTTATTATTAATCTTTCGTAAACTTTACTTCTAATTCTGATTTTTTTGTTCAAACCACCACCTGTAGCGTGACAAAACAACATTGTGACGCTAGCATCGTATCTTGTCACGCTACTACTAGTGGCGTAACACTGTCACGCCACCCCAGTGGCATAACAAAAAGTGTTATTTAGCGAACTTATCCCGTGTCGTAATAATGTTATTTTGTCACGCCACAGATGGTGCTGTGATAAAAAAAAAGGTCAGAATTAGAAATAAAATTTGCAGAGGTTAATAATAAAAATAAATTAAAAAATTGTTAATTAATAAAAAAAAAAGTTCGTAGTGATACTTTGGCTCTAGTCACATATAGAGGTTGAAACTTCACTAAAATCCCAAAACACCCCTGATTGAGTTGACCGAGCCAATCCACGTCAAGTCCTCTCGCTCCCACAGCCTCCCGGCCCGGAACCACCGGTGCACCCATCTGCAAAATCACATGACGCCACAAAAGTCAAAGCCCAGAGTTATCGCAAAACCAGATGGAAGTGCGACTGCTGACTGCAAGCTGCGAAGGCTCTACCCGGGCTCGATCGATGCAACGAGTGGGTCTGGGTACGGTGGAATCGTAGAAGGGCTCATTCATTTTTTTAAATAATCTTGTTTTATTCTAAAATATAGTAATATACCTTCGTTTTTTTATTTTATAGAAATAATCTTTTGTCGCTCAACCATTGAGCGACTAACCCAAGTCGCTCAACGGTTGAGCGATTTGTGCTTGTCACCCAACGGTTTAGTGACAAGTGTATAAATCACTCAGGCCGCGGTAGCATACTATGTCTTCCTAGGCCTACACTTGTCGTTCAACCATTGAGAGACTAATACAAGTCGCTCAACGGTTGAGCTACTTGCTTAAGTTGCTCAACGGTGAAGCGACATATGATTATTTCTGTAAAATAAAAAAAGGAGATATATTACTGTATTTTGGAATAAAAAATAGATTTTTTTTTTAAAAAAAATTCCTCGTCCTATTCTTATAGGCACTTTTTGGGGCTCTTTTTTTTAAGGTTCTTTTGGGCTCTAAATGTTAAATAACTAGTGCGAACAGTTCATACAGCCAATCACCACATTCAAAGCTAGAATAATATTAATGGCAACAATTAGCAAGACCAAAAGTAGATGAACAAAAATACACAAGATATGAGCGAGAGCACAATTTGCAGTCACTTGGTTAGTATCATGGATTGTGGGCTAGCCATCCAGGGTTTGAATCCTTCCTTATTATTTACGTTGTGTGGGAGGAATAAGTTTTATCCCTTCATACCAACGTTATATTAGGTAAATTTACTCAGTGTCATCGTAATCGTTCGCAAGTTGCAAAATACCATCGCAAGCGAGATCGACTAGAAAATACCATCACAAACACGAAAAACTCTAGAAAATATCATTGTCGTCACGTTTTCCATCCAAAACATCAGTTAGAGCCTTTCTTAGAGAGAGAAAAATTTAGAAATAACAACATTACCCCTCGTGGAGAATAGTTTGAGAAAAGATATATTAAATCCGCAAAAATACCAAACAAAGCTAAAAAATTATAGGAAAATTCATAGAAATTATCTCAGACATTTTGCACTTATAAAAATTATTTTCAACATAAATTTGGTTTTCATTTTTACATAGTAAATAATATTTAAAAGATAAAAACACTTTTAAACAAGAAGAATAGCAAAACTGACTCTAAAAATTCTATAAAAAAATTCATAGTGGTTAAATAAGGTATTTTGAGCTTAATTAAAATATTATCAACTTAAATTTGGTTTTCATTTTTACACGATAAATAATTTTTAATACTTTTAAATTAGAAAAACAACAAGATAGCTCTAAAAATTCTATAAAATTTGAGTGGTTAAATAAGGTATTTTGAGCTTAATTAAAATATTCTCAACAAAACTTTACTTTTTATTTTTGAAATACAATTAAATTATTTATTTATTTTTTTCCATTTTATTTGTGCTACAGCATTCCATTTTGCATATCCCCCAAGCCAAGCCTCGCCACCACTGTCCTTCACCATAGGCGGCGGTTTGTGGAGAAGCAAGGGTAGAATGACATGTGGGACCGGCGTTAGCAAAAAAAAAAAAAAAGAAGAGTGAGGGTAGAAGAGTCATTTCGCACCCTAGCAATAGCATTTTCTAGAGTTTTTCATGTTTGCAATGGTATTTTGCAACTCCTCAATGGATTGAGTCATCTGGGTCTGGGGGTAGAAATTTGAATGCCTGGTGTTCTGTATAGAATATAGGGCTCTAGACTATAAATACAGGAGAGTGACTCATGTATTATGTACAGAACATCATTGTAATAAAGAATAGGGTAAATTTGTTCAGTGTCATCGAAATCGTTCGCGAGTTAGAAAATAAAATCACCATCGAGGTCGACTGAAAAATACCATCACAAACACGAAAAACACTGGAAATTGCTATTGCTAGGGTATGAAATGACTCTTCTACCCTCACTCTTCTTCCATTTTTTTTTTGCTAAGGTTGGTCCCATATGTCATTCTAGCCTTGCTTCTCCTCCACAAACCGCCGCCCATGGTGAAGAACAGTGGTGGCGAGACTTGGCTTGGGGGATAGGCAAAATGGAATGTTGTAGCATAAAAAATTGGGCTTAATTAAAATATTCTCGACACGATTTTAGTTCTTATTTTTAAAATACAATTAAATTATTTTTCCATTTTTTTATGCTACAACATTCCATTTTGCCTATCCCTCAAGCCAAGCCTCGCCGCCACTTTCCTTCACCATGGGGTGACGGTTTGTGGAGGAGAAGCAAGGGTAGAATGACATAGGGGATGGGCCTTAGCCAAAAAAAGAAAAAGAAAAGAAATAGAAATAGAAATAGAAGAAGAGCGAGGGTAGAAGAGTCATTTCGTACCTTAGCAATAGTATTTTCCAGAGTTTTTCGTGTTAGAACTAAACAGATCTCATATGCGATTAGTGCAACACACAATCGAATCTGTAAACGCGGAAGCATACCTAGTGAAGATGCCATTGTTCGTAGTAGATATGATCTGAAGCAGTAGATGAACATGTGCTCAATCTACCTAGGCTAGGTCTTTCCCACCAAGAGGTAAGCCACAAGTTCCAACTACATATGAGGATAGGTGGTATGGCATGAGTTACCATGATGAGACGACCTGACCCTTATATATAGCCTTTAGTATTAGAATCGTATCCCGTCCTATAATTAGAGATAGATTCCAAATAGGTCACTACACAGATTTAAAATCCAAGTTCATATTTTCCTTAATAGATACTCGGGCTCTTAATAATTTTAATTTGATCACTTTATTTATTTAAGCCAACCAAAATAGATAGCTAATATTTATTTAAACTCATGTAGGTCCACATAACGGAAATTAATCCAACAATCTCCCACTTGGACAAATGAGTAAATGTATATAAAAAACTTTATGAGCTCCAAAATTGCTATCCATGTCATGAGCATCTTGAAACCAATCCAGTCCATCAATTATATCAACATATGATCAAAGCGGTCTTCGTCACTTTAAAGCGTAACTAAACCCATCAATGGTTACATATGTCAATATAAAAAAATGACATTGATCAAATATAGATGTGTAGCATGGGAATTACATGAGATGTGATCACAACATGCCTATTTCCAACTGGTCCAACTTTATTCCTTATGAGATAAAAACATCTTCTCAAAACAAAATGAGATGATTTGAATTCAAAGTAAAAGAACATAAACTTTATTTCTCTAGAGAATATAACTGAATGTCTTTACACTAAACTGATATTGTCACATAAGCACAAGAAATTACAAACTCCCACTAGAACCGAATTCCTCAGGAGAAACCACACCCATATGAGCAACATGCTCATAGAACACTTTAGGTATCAAGCCTTTAGTGAACGGACCCACAATCATGGAGTCTATAACTATATGCTCAATTAACAATTTACCACTCTGAATTCTTTCTTTCACAACTAGGAACTTGATGTCTATATGCTTAGACTCTTACGAGCTCCTGTTGTTATTAGAATACATAACTGTAGACTTGTTGTCACAATATAAATTTAATGGTCTGTCGATCTGATCCAAAATTCACAGCCCCATGACAAAGTTCTGCAACCATATCCCATGATTTGAAGCCTCATAGCGAGCAACATACTCAGCTGCCATTGTGGTGGCGAACAGCAGATCGCTTAAGCGCTTATCCAAGAAATCGCACCTCCACAAAGTAGATAGATGTAACCTGAAGTGGATTTGCGAGTATCTTGGCAGCCAGCAAAATCGAAATCAGAATACCCAATAATCTCCAACTGATCTGATTTCCTATATGTGAGCATGAAAACCTTTGTCTTTTTTTTTTTGCAAATACCGCAACACCCGTTTTGCTGTGACCTAATGATCCAATCCTGGATTGCTTAAATACCTGCTTAGCATCCCAACAATATATGCTATATCTGGTCTAGTGAAAACTTGAGCATACATCAAGCTCCCTATCAAAGATGAATAGGGGATGTTATGCATTTTCTTAGCCTCATAATCATTCTTAGGACATTAGTTAAGACAAAAAAAATTCACCTTTGGCCATAGGGGTATATAAAGGTTTATAGTTCTGCATGCCAATTCTTTGCAATACCTTATCGATATAGTTCTTTTGTGATAATCCAAGTATACCTAGAGAACGATCTCGGCATATTTGAATTCCTAATACAAAAGAAGCATCACCAAGATCCTTCATCTCGAAATTTTTAGCGAGAAATCTCTTGGTTTCATGCAACAAGCCTACATCGTCACATGCAAGTAAAATGTCATCAACATATAGAACCAAAAAAATGAACTTACTCCCATTGAATTTATGATACACACAATCCTCAACTGCATTTACCTCAAACCCGAAAGAGATAATAACTTGATGAAATTTGTGGTACCATTGCCAGGAAGCCTGTTTGAGCACAAAGATGGATTTCTTTAATTTGCATACCTTTTGCTTCGGGTCACCGACCACAAAGTTTTATGGTTGCTCCATATAAATCATCCCATTAATGTTTACATTTAGAAACACTGTTTTACATCCATCTGGTGAAGCTCAAGATCAAAATGTGCCACAAGTGGCATAATGACCCTAAAAGAGTCTTTCAAAGAAACTGAAGAGAAAGTCTCTTTATAGTCTATGCCTTCTTTTTGAGTATATCCTTTAGCAACAAGATGAGCCTTATATCTATCCATATTGCCTTTTGAACCCCGTTTGGTCTTAAATAACCATTTGCATCCAATGAGTTTCTTTCTTCCTGAAAATGGAACAAGATCCCAAACATCATTGTCCTTTATGGATTTTAACTCTTCATTCATGGCATTAATCCAATTAACAGAATTTGGACTTTGCAAGGCCTTTTGGAGATTGATAGGATCTTCTCCCAAAATTTCACTACAAGCCTTACTCTCCTAAAGAAAGATAATGTAATCATCAGATATTGCACTTCTTCTTTCTCTAGTGGGTCTCCTTAATGGCACTGGTTCTTGAGGTTGATGAGTTTGTTCTTCTGAAGGAACATCATTTTGTGGAGGAACCTCATGTACATTATTTTTATTTGCGTTTTCCTCAATAATACCTTGTAAAATAACCTGATCCCGATCATTACTAGGAATAACCAAGGGAAGAGAAAATAAACCCTCTTCAGAAACTTCTTCAAAATCAATGTTCCCAACCATATCTCCCCCTTCAAACTCAACATCCTCAAAAAAAAAAACGGCCATTTCCCATTTCAAAATTGTCTTAGTAGTGGGATCATATAATTTGTAACCTCTTGATCTTTCAGAATAACCAATAAAATAGCTACTAACAGTTATTGAGTCTAATTTTCTCTCATTAGGCCTGTACGACATAGCCTCAGATGGACATCCCTATATACGTACATGCCTGATGCTAGGCTTTTTGCCTATCCAATTGTTCGTACGAGGTTTTGTTAGTCGCCTTAGTTGGTACTTTGTTGAGTAAATAAGCTGCAGTTTTCAATGCTTCTCCCTAGAGAGACTCTGGTAAGGTAGAATGACCAATCATATTCCTCACCATATCATTAAGGGTCCTGTTTTGCCTCTCAGCTACACCATTTATGTTAGGAGATCCCAGCATGGTATACTGAGGGACGATCCCGTATTCCTCTAGGAATTTAGCGAAAGGTCATGGACGTTGTTCACCTAATCCGTTATTTCTACCATAGTATTCTCCACCATGATCAGATCGAACGGCCTTAATTCTTCTGCCAAGTTGGTTTTTCACCTCAGCCTTAAATTTTTTGAACGCATCCTTGGACTGTGACTTCTGATGAATATGATAAATATATCCATACCGCGAGAAGTCGTCCATGAACGTGATAAAATACCTTTGGCCATTCCAGGAAGCCGTAGGGAATGGGCAGCAAATCTCCGTATGTATCAGTTCTAAGACGTCTGAAGCTCTATTAGCACTCAACTTCCTCATGTTTTTCTTTAGTTTAGGGGGTCATAGCCATATAAGCACTTTTTGTTGTATCTTGTTTCCATCTATCTGCCTCTTGCACACAATATGAGATGAGCTCATTAAGGGACCAATTGTCCTTTTGACAGTTATAGCTCACCTTGAACTGATTAAAGTGTGCAGGAAGGGATATCAAAATTAAATGCACGAGAAAAATCCTCAGATGGCTCTAACTTGAGTGCCTTTAATTTTGAAGCAAGATGAGACATTTCCATAATGTACCATGTTATGTTTCCTTTACCTTTATATTTCATTGAGATAAGTTTTGCCAAAAACGTATTTGTTTCAACCTTTTCGTTTTTTTGGCAAGATGAGACATTGAGACTGTTAAGGAAACCCTTAGCTGTAGTGGCCTATTCTGATGTGCTATCCTGAAAAACTTCTGGAACAACACGCCTCATGATCTTAAGATTCATGCGATTTGAACGATCCCATTTCTCAAACTTCATCTTTTCATCAATGGAGCTGTTAGCCACAAGAGCAGCGAGTTGTTCTTTTTACGAAGTGCAATGTCTAGATCCATTACCCCAAGAACGATCAAAATGTTCTCTTTTCATTCTTTAAAGTTTGCACCAGTAAGCATAGGTATGGAATTGATGCTAACAGTAATATTGGAAGCAGGATTTGCAGCAGATGAAAATAAAAGAATGAAATAAATACTCATATTAGGACATGAATAAGATACTTAAGGTTTGATTCATAATTTGGTATATTCCATCACGCAAGATACCTAGCGCTACATTAATATTTAGTCTTTAGACAGAAATATTACCTTGCAAATGGTAACTTTGATGTAGCAAACAAATACTAGCAGTAAATCTTGTCAAACAATATACCTTACTTTGGTCCAACTTATTGTTCACATGGAAACTTCATGACTATTACATATTTGTTGCCACAGTTGCATATATAATTCGGCCAAATACTAATTTTTCTTTGGGCCAGTCAATAGATGTATGAATTATACATACAAAAAATGTCTAGTTGTTCTGAATAAATTAACTTACATAACAGAGGTCACTTTGGCAACATATAATTTTAGTTAACCTATGCAGAACACTAGCTGGCAAAATTTGAATCAATCCATCATTCATCAAAAAAGAGATATATGTTGAGATTTTACAATTTATACCACAATGTATAATATAATCCTCAAGATGTGCAAATGATTATAGCACTTAATTGATGATATCAAAACTTAGCAAACTGAAGATGCATATTAACTGATTAGATAACATAACCAGTTTGCACAATAGAATTCTCAGAAGCGTAGATAAAAAAACCATGCTTTTTCAGAGAGCAAATCCAAATGCAATACTGGAGGCGGCGGAAGCCCGCGGGCAGGCGACACACTCGGAAGGCCGGAGGAGGGCAGATGGCGCAAGAGGTGAAGGGCGCTCGGTGGAGGCGGCGCGAGGAGCCGGAGGGCGGTCGACGCAAGCAAAAGCGGCAGAAGCCAGAAGGTTGCCCGGCGGTGCACACAAGAGGATGAAGGCAACTCGTAGCAGCGATGGCAAGGAGCTGATCTAAAAAACCAAAGTAGAAGATGCCAAAATCGATCGAATCGAGAAACAAAAGAAAAAGGCACTCGACCAGATGCAAAGGGCACGAATAGATCGGATGAAAAAAAAACAAAAACTCACCAGCAGAAGAAGTTGTGACCAGATGAGAAAACCCAACGACGGAGCTGAATTCTTCAGATGCGAAAATAGCAGAAGGAATCGCCCGATGCAAGCGCAGTCGAACAGATCGAAAAACATGATGGGTTGCAAGACACACATATGTGCTCTGATACCAATTGTTAGAACTAAATAGATGTCATATGTGGTTAGTGCAACACATAATTGAATCTGTAAACACATAAGCATACCTGATGAAGATGCCATTGTTCGTAGTAGATATGATCTGAAGAAGTAGAGCAACAGGTGCTGAGTCTACAAAGGTTAGGTCTTTCCCACCAAGAGGTAAGCCATAAGTTCCAACTACAGATGGTGATAGGTGGTATGTCATGAGTTACCCTGATGAGAGGATCTGACCCTTATATATAGCCTTTAGTATTAGAATCCTATCCCGTTCTATAATTAGAGATAGATTTCAAACATGTCTCTAAACAGATTTAAAATCCAAATCCATATTTTCCTTAATAGATACTCAAGCTCTTAATAATTTTAATTTGATCACTTTATTTATTTGAGCCAACAAAAATTGACAGCTGATATTTATTTAAACTCATGTAGGTCCACATAATGGAAATTAATCCAACATTTTGTGTTTGAGATGATATTTTTCAGTCGACCTCGATCGCAATGATATTTTACAACCCGTAAACGATTGCGATGACACTAAACAAATTTACCCTATTCTTTATTACAATGATGTTCCTTTATTTATAGTCTAGAGCCCTATATTCTATACATAACACCAGACATTCAAATTTGTACCCCCAAGACCCAGATGGCTAAAAGAGCTGTAATTCTTCTCAAACTTTTGCCCACTATGTCTAAGCCTATTAAAATATGTATATATATATATATATATATATATATATATATATGCCGAGCTAGTTGTGGCTAATATGCCTTATTTTCCAGGAAGAAAACGATGACAGTACTAATAGCCTCCCTTTTCCCAGCGTTTCGTACAGTATGTCGAAGCACAAGGGCGTCTCAGGCTCTCAGCTTTACTCCACGTGAATATTGCTTGCCATTTCTGACACTATAAATTGTTGTATAAACTGAACAGGGCGTCGAAGGTCCCATGGTCTAGCGGTTAGGACATTGGACTCTGAATCCAGTAACCCGAGTTCAAATCTCGGTGGGACCTTATTTTTGTTTTCTATCTTTTCCTCTTCTTAAAAAATCTACTCTGTCCTATGCTTTGTAAAGACACACTTTATCCTTAACTTTTAATTTCCTTTTTTTCTCCTGAAGAATATTGTTTCCAATTCTTTTTTTCTTCAGAATAGTCACTTTATCCTTGATCGTTAATTTATTGATAAGGCTTTGTTTTTTTTCCTGCGAGAATAAGGCTTTGTCCTATGTCAACCATATTTATTCATTAGGACTTTATTCTTTGGCCTACATTATCTCTTCCCCACCCTGAAACCGACCTCTCTCTCTCTCTCTCTCTATATATATATATATATTGCCATTTTATTTTCCAACTCATTTCCGAAGTTCCCAAAGCCTTTTCATTTCGTTTGCAAGTACTTCATTGAACTTTTTTTTTTATTAATTAACCCTTTTTCAATTCTGACACCTTTGATTACGCCACCACTCGTCACGTGACAAAACACCATTGTCACGCTATAAGATAAGTTTTCAAAATAGTGCTTTTGGTCACGTCATCACCCGTGACGTGACAAAATAACACTATCGCGTTACTAGTCATGGCGTGACAAGAGCGTTCGCTCGATCTTGGTTTGGCGTGTGATGTTGTTTTGTAAATGTCGCAGGCGTTAAGCGCGACCAAAGAGGCCAGAATTAGAAATAAAGTTCGTCGAAGGATAACTTTAAAATAAAATTAAAAAAAAGTTAATTAATAAAAAAATTCTACTTCATTTGAAGTTGCCAAATAAATGGACAACAGCTTGGACCTTTTCTTGTCTTGTCAATAAATAATCGCTTCACTAACTATTCGTCATGTGAAAGTAAATACGGATAAACAGTGCAATTTATCGCGTTACTTGTTATTACATGTCACGTTTGGCTAGCATTTCGTACATGATGCCAGAGCAATTTGTGTTGGTGTATGGTCGACTAGATAAGATTGAGCCAACCAGGCGTAGTTTGGAATGGCCTAAGCTAGCTTGAAGATCTTCTGGTTTATAGTAACGACACATAGATACAGGACACCACATAAGTAAGCGCTCCATTTTTAGTTGTACATCTTTGAAGGACAACCTATCACTCTGCATGTAGAACTTTCATATCAGAATATCTCTAATACTTAGAGATAGCTTGTCTCTAGCAAAAGATATATTATTTTTACAGACAACATCTGTAATAGATAGTTTCTAATATACTTTCTAACATTTATATTTTATAATTTTTCTTTGAAACGGACATACATATCAACTAGAGTAGACTAATGTAGTATATCTTGTTTCGCGTACACAACAGTCTCTTCACGAAGAGACGACATGTGCCCTCTCTCCTCCACATAGAATTTTATTAACATGTTATAGTTAAAAAACGATAATAAATACACTATTGGAGATACCCTTAGTAGACCTTAGTAGCGGTGTTGTTCATAAAAAATATACCAAATGAGATTATTTGTATCCCACTCAACCTAGCGGCGATTACCCATGAATACATCGCTATCGTCGTCTAAATAACCCAGCACAGTAGACAACACGTCACCAAAATTTATCATAGCTAAAAGGAATATAGGGAGTGACTCACCCGAGAAGAAAACAACCTAGAACAAAAAAAAAAACAGAGGAAACTAGAGAAATCTAAATGTACCTCCGAAGTCAACGGTCCCCCAAAGTCAGTGCGGGGTCGGCGGCGGAAGAGAAAATGAAAACCCTAGCCTTTGAGAGGAGTCTGGTTGCTTCCAGAATAACAAGAAAATAACTAAGTTGGCCGGCCCAGCGAAGTAAAAGGAAACCCTCAAGCCCATGACGACGGCAGAAAATATCTCCTGGATCCTTATCCTCACCTCCACCCGCGGCGCCGTCCGATCCGATCACAACGGCGGCAGGTCGAGCCCGGGGGCCTATAAAACCACGGGGTAGGGCAACCTTGCCTCATTGTGCAATCATAGAGGTGGGTTGGTTTCTCCTCCCCCTCTTTCCCAACCACTCCTCGGTTTAGGGTTCGTTAGGGTTTAGCGGCAGGAATGGCGGCGCAGGACGTGGAGTACCGCTGCTTCGTAGGCGGCCTCGCCTGGGCCACCGACGACCGCTCCCTCGAGGCCGCCTTCTCCTCCTACGGCGAGATTCTGGACTCCAAGGTTCGTCTCGTCTCGATTCATGGCTTCCCCTCCCTTCTCCCCCCCACTTTTGAGTTTTTGTGCGGGTTTTGTGATGCTCTTCGGGCTTAGATCTGCGACGTGCGATCGATTTCTGTTGTGTTTTGCGTTGCTGTGTTGATCTGGATTCGGTGTCTGTTGATATTTGTTTGGCCTTTGTTCGTTGTGCGATTAGATCTGTGTCTGGCATGTTTCGTCTTCCTACGTGACAATTTGGTGGAGATCTGTCTACTAGATCTTACATCTGATGTCTATTTCTACTAGATCTGAGATGCTTCCATAGGTTTTTTTTGTTAAATCTCTCTTGTAGATCTAAAATTGGCTGGAATTTAATTGCGATTTGATTTCCGCAGATCATCAACGACAGGGAGACGGGGAGGTCCCGCGGGTTCGGCTTCGTCACCTTTGCCTCCGAGCAGTCTATGCGCGATGCCATCGAGGGCATGAACGGCAAGGATCTCGACGGCCGCAACATCACCGTCAACGAGGCCCAGTCCCGTCGCTCCGGCGGAGGCGGCTTCGGCGGCGGCGGTGGCGGAGGCGGCGGTTATGGCCAGCGCCGTGAGGGCGGCTACGGTGGAGGCGGTGGCGGCTACGGTGGAGGCGGTGGTGGCTACGGCCAGCGCCGTGACGGCGGCGGCTACGGTGGCGGCAGCCGCGGCGGCGGCGGCTACGGTGGCGGCGGCAGCCGATACGGCGGCGGTGAATCTGACAACAGCTGGAGGAACTGATGGGTGGGCCCCCTCGTGGCCAGTTATCCTAGTTATCTATCTTATCTACCATGCTATCGTTTCGAGTATCCTTGGGCTCTCTCGTTTAGGGTTTGAGATCGTGATGTTAAGAAGGTTTCGATTAGTTGTTTGTCCGTGATGTTACCGTTCGCTTCGATTTGGTTATGGTGATGAACTGTTATGCTTCTGATCCGCTGCTATGGAATCCAAAAGATGAAAAAGTGGGTGAGCAAAGTTTTGTCCGCATATCTGCTCGTGCTCGTGTGAAACTGTTGGTTTTGCTTTTGGTGCTTTGTGAGGCTGAAGCGTGTGATGTCTTCGCTGTGCCGTGACGCAATTGCAATTCTTCTTGTGCCGCCGATTGAATCTGTTTTTTGTCCTGCCATCAAAACCGTCTTCCAAATCTAATTTCTAGAAAGCCTTAAAAATGCTACATGGAGGAATTTTGTTCCTCCTTGACGCAAAAGCCCATTGATATGTTGTATGTTGATGAACAAGTAATACTGAATCTGAACTAAGAGCCTGCCGATGGTTCAAATGTTAATTCGTACTTTATTACGAAAAGTACATCCGGGCGAAAATTACTTTGGTCACTTGTAAGGTACTACACTCGTTCTTAGTTACAGTTCGATCGTTCCTCATGTCCTAAGCAAAAGCAGTGCTCGTCTTCTCGTGCAGATCTCATCAACAACGAAGAGCCGAAGGAAGCAGTCGGTCAAGGCCGAAATCCGACCGTCCAGCCCGGCCCGACATGGGGAAGGCCCCGTTCGAGATTAGAACCGCACTTTGCTCCAGAACCACCACGAAACCCTCGCCGCCCGCCTTCTCCTGTGGTCATCGGCCCCACCCGCCCCCGCTGCTGCCCCCACGACCGAAAGCTCCTCTCCGCCTACGCCTACGCCCTCCGCCTCTTCCGCTGCGTCCCCTTCCCGCCGCACCGCGCCCCCTCTTCACCACCCTCATATCCGCCCTCGCCACTTGCGCCGTCTTCGCCTTCCTCCTCGTCTCCGGCCACCGCGCTTGTCAAGCCACAACGCCTCGCTCGACTCCCTGTACCACGTGTTCGTCGCCATGGCCGCTTCCGGCTGCTCCCCGACGCCGCCGCGTACAATTGCCTCGTTTCGATTCTCTGCGACGCCCAGCGGGTGGAGGCGTCCTTGAGGGCATGCTGGAGAACGGACTCCGCCCCACAGTCCGCTCCTACACCGCGATTGTACGTGGTACAGTGAGCAGGGCAGGGTCCTCGGAGCAGAGTGGCTAGTCGATGGATGCCATGGCCGTTGTTGGGTGCCCGCCGGATGCCATCTCCTACAACGTGCTTATCGAGGGGCTCTGCCGTGTCGGGGAATTCGCCGAGGTGGAAAGGATCTGCGAAGGGGTGGACGCCGGATGCTGTTACCGTAACATTTACATGCCTGGCCTGTGCAGGATGGGGTTCTTGGATCAGGCATTTTGTCAAGTAGATATTATGCGCGGCAGAGGGCTCTCTCCGACGGTTGAAACAGCGAATATTCTCTTCGATTGCTTGTGCCGAGACAAGGTTTTCGGAAGCAGTGTGCTTGCTGGAAGCCTGGAACACAGTGAAGAATTAGGCTGGCCTGTTGATGTGTTGTGCTATAACACTCCGATGAGTAGGCTCTTGACATCGGTGACTTTGCCAGGGTCTTGAAGCTGTTGGTTGATCTACTGAAGAAGGGCATTGGGCCAGATATGTTTAGTCTTACCAACCATTGCAATCCGGGGCCTCTGCGCAGCTGGGAAGCTCCAGGTGGCGAAGTGTGATAGATAATGAGGGGATTGAATATGATGTTGTGGCGTTTAATACTTTGATTCGTGGATTCTGCATGGCTGGGGATCTACGTGGAGCTAAGCTTAGTTATATGGATATGCTGAGTAGGGATGTTTCTCCAAATAACTTTACAAATGCTATGGTGATTGATAGTTTATGTAAAGAGCGAAAGTTTGTTGAGGCAACAAGTTTTCTTCCCTGATCATCTTATTCGCCTGATTAATTGGTTGGTAAAAGAAAAAAGATGGAGAGAAGTACTGAAATTATTTGATGAAATACGCTGTAGAGCTCCTAGAGGATTTGCGCTAGATACTTGCATCGTCAACCAATTGATTAGGGCATTAGGCTGGGAGGGGTACCGTCAGAGTGAGAACTTCTTTATTGTTTCTCTTATACTTGACAGTATGCTAGGAGTAAGATGATTATATCAAGATAGAGTGCCTTATATGAGAAATTTCTGTGGAGCATTTTCTCCAGCAAACAACACAAGTCAACCAGTGATGGAGTAGTATTATCATGCAGAACTCTTTTGGATGTCGGTTCTCTCATAAGCTATTGAACTGGCTGGCTATTGCTACATTGAAAATACTCATTTCTCATCTATCATCAGGTCAGTTGGCGCAGAAAAATATACTATACTTTTAGTGTCACCTTCTTTACATGATGTTAATTCTAGCTAGTTATTTGTAAAGAGCAAAGATGTTATCTCCTATTCTATATGTATTTCTGATACTTGGCCCAGTGACAACCACCCTACGAAGACATCACACAATAGTTGCTTCTTCTACATAATGTGCCTCAGCTCGACATTCGGACATGGAGCATGCTGCCAACATAAGTATTTGAATACACTGGGAACAACATGACCTCCAAATTCAGTTTTAAAGGTGCTGACTTCTGGGATAACTAAAATGCAGAAAGGATCACAAACAATGGTTCCTTTGCTTTTGGTTGTTTCGGAGGCCAAAGTGTGTAATGTCTTGCTGTGCCGTGAGGCAATTGCAATTCTTTTTGTGCGTGTGCGGCCACCCTTTTTAATGTGTTGTGGTCGTCTGCCATCATAGTTTCCTACTCTCCCGCCTAATCTAAGTTCTGAACAAACCATCTTCAAAATACTGCATGCACAAAAATTGTGCCTCCTTTTTGTCAAAAGGCCATTGTTATGTTGATGCAAAACGAATGGTGAATCTCTCTTGAGCCTCCAGATGCAAACGTTCACAAGATAGCAGAACAATTATGATACATGATGCAGACGATCCAAATGTTAATCATAAGTGTTTACAACAATTACATCTGGGCGTACACGCTGGAATTTCACAGACAGTTCAATTCCTGCGATAGCCATAGTTGAGTCACCCATAGAAACTGTGCATCCTAACTAGCAACAAATGACGAATTAGTCGAGCACGTAAATCCGAGAAGCGATGTCTTGAACTAGCCAGTCGAAACCGTCAAGAAGCCCCTCCCAGTGTAAGCGCTGCAGCCTAAAGTCCTGTCACAATTGTGAAACAGCCCAAAAATACATAAAGGCAAAAATGAGGGATTTTTAAAACTTTTTATGTAATAGCTAGTATTGTCCTCCTTGCCTGCATTTCGGAGAGTTGCTTGTGTACTTTTCTCTCTTCTGCTATCATAGTTTTATTTATCATCGCATAAGAGTTTCTTAAAGCGAATGTCGGAATTCTAGCAAGTCTAAAATTCTATTGTTCTGTCTGTTACTATTTCTTTTAGCCTTCCTTTTGTCCCTACTTTCCCTTTGGCTAAGAATTGTTTTGTCTGGTCCTCGTCTGACCCGACCAGCTTCTAGCTGAACCAAGATCAGCCAGAACAAACCATTTGGTCAACAGCATCAACCACATCTTTTTGTCGGGCCAAAGTGACTATACATAGTTGCTCCGAGCCCTTCGTTGCTTTTCTCCATCATTCCAGTGTTAGCCCCACTTTTCCTTCCTCTCCCAAGAGAGCTTGAGCTCTAGCCTGGCTCCAGCGCTCGCCTCTGTCAAGCGCCACCACACCGCCCGCCTTCTCCATTGACAACCATCGGAACAGCCTTGGATACTGTTTCTTTTCCCCTTCGACCAGGACACTCTAAGACCTCCGAGAAGGACCGTCTACTTGCTTCTACGAAGCTTCCTTGAAGAGCCAAGACCACTCCCCTTCCTCAAGCCACTATTGCGAGCATATAGTTTCTCTCATAGTCGTGGGCCACGTCGCCAGCCGGCTCCGACTAGCTCATTCCTCAGTCTCGTACTGGTAAGTTCCTAGTGGTCAGATACTCTTCCTAATTCGAGCCGCCTTGTTCTCTCTTGGATTTTTCCTCTGGTTCTTCCCTTGGCTTTTCCGCTAGTTTATTCGATTGCATCAATACAGACGGACCTTTTCTTCTTTCGACCTCTGCTGTGTAGTCGAACATTTATCTCATTCGACTACGCACAATTAACACTCCCGCGACCTCCCTCCTTGCACAGACCTTCCATTTTACGAAGACCGCCCTCTTGGTCACGACTGTTGGAATTAATCCTTCATGTATTAGTTTTATTCAATCCTAGTTTGAGTCGAAGTTAGTTAGTAGATGAGTCCGGGTCGTGCTCATAGAAAATGTGTCTAAGTCTGGTGTTGAGTCCTTGTACTCAAGCCTATACAAGAGTCTTGTATCGAGTTAAGAAGTCGAGAGTTGAGAAAAGCAGTAAAACCAAAAATGGAGTCATCGCTCTCGAAACCAATCACATATTTTCTTCCGCCGTGAGTACTGTTCACCCAAACACTATTTATCCGAGTGCTGTTCATCCCGGATGCTGGTTGAAAGGTCACGAGCAGCTCGTGGTCGTAGGGAGAGGTGGATCGACTACATCCTGGATGTAAGAGTTGGGGTTGGTTGCAGAAAGTTCCGACCACCCGGTCGAAGGTGGTACGACCACAACGACCTCCTCTGGTCATAACACTCGCACGACCTCCTCAAGTCGTAGCGCTCTCACGACCTCCTCTGGCCATAACACTCGCACGACCTCCCCAAGTCGTAGCGCTCTCACGACCCCCTCTGGTCATAACACTCGCACGACCTCCCCAAGTCGTAGCGCTCTCACGACCCCCTCTGGTCATAACACTCGCACGACCTCCTCAAGTCGTGGCGCTCTCACGACCTCCTCTGGTCATAACACTCGCACGACCTCCTCAAGTCGTAGCGCTCCCACGACCTCTTCTGGTCGTGAAACTCTCGAGACCTCTCCTAGTTACAATACTTCCAGTACCTCCCCTGGTAACAGCGCTTCCAAGACCTCCCCTGGCTACAGTGATTCCAGGACCTCCCCAAGTCACAGTACTTCCACGACTTTCCCTAGTTATAGTACTTCCACGATCTCCTTGTCATATCCTTCTAGAAACACACTAGTTTCTACGACCACCACAGGTCCGACGACCACTAAGTTTTCATCTATGCTAGTCTCACATTTCTAATCTACGACTTTGCATTATTGGGAGTTCTTTGCATATTTGAATACGGTTTGAGTTTGAATATATGCTTATTTTTCTTTCCGTTTGTTTTGCGATTATAGAAGCTGAGGCAATTGAAAAGCCGATCATTGATCAGGATCACGATCAGCAGCACTCTGAACAAGGCGAGTCAATCCTTTGACCATGTTGCACCCACGTTTTGCAAATTATGTTACTTTAAATTATGAAACTGCATTGCTATGTTTTATCAAACTAAATTGGTCTAGATCATAGTTAATGCCCTAACATATACTTGTGTATAAACTTCCAACCCTTGAACTTGGACATTATCCATTGTCACCCTAGACTTAATGGATTACATACTAGTTGATAGGTTTGTATTTAAGTGTCATGCTTAGCCTTGCTTAGATACATTGTCATCAGGGCATTAAGTTGCCCAATCACAATACTTAAAAACTTTGGAAAATGATTTGGGCAGTAAGGCTGGGAGCCTAGCTGGTATGTTGAAGTAAATGATATTTCCAAAAACAATAAAACCTGAAAAAGCTGTTTTCGACTGGGGCGGTGGGAAGAATGGCTGGTGCCGGAGGCACGAGAAGCTGTAGGTATGTGGATGTATCGCCCTGGTCAAGTAAGGACCGAATCTTGGAATAACCTCTCATGCAAAAATAGTGCAACCACAAGTCTATAATGGGTATGACCTGGCCAACTAATTTGCTCGCCTCGGCGTGGCCTCACCATTGGAGGAATGTGATGTGGGTAAAGGGGAAAGGGAGCCACAGAGAAACCACATGGCGCAAGAGGGGGCCTCCTGAAAGTGCTTGGCACCGGGCGGTGGAAACCTTAGCGGGTGGGGTTGCGTCTAGGAATGAGCATTGTAAAGGCCTTGTCGTAATCTCCCCTTGACTCACATGTCCAAGGAAACGTGTGTGTATATCAAGGCGATTACCTCTTGTGGGTAAAGTGTGCGAACTCTGCAGAGTAAGAAAACTATCATGATAGCCGTGCTCACGGTCAAGAGCGGTCTTGAGAACTTCTTTGGATATAGCTCTCATCTTTACAAAACCATTTGTGATGAGAAGGGAAGGTGAGGTGGGACCCGTGATTTGGAAAAGGCACAGTGGGGACGATGGTAGTCTGGGATAGCCGGAGCATTTGGTGGATGAAGCCACTCAATGGTATAGGAGGTGGGACCTCCACTAGTACTTTTCAAATGAAAACTCATTTTGAAAACCGATTTGTTAAAATGCTAGGTCTCAAGATTTTTCTAATTTAGTTTAATTCAAACTTGGCTTTGTGCAAATAAAAGAACTCTGAACCTCCCTTGACTAGCCTTGCATCTATAAGAACTGCATTGTGGGTTGGCTCACGAGTACGGTTGTGTACTCAGGCTCTGCCAATGTAATCTTTACAGACCCGAATGACCAAGACCCTTACCAATACTTCAAGGAGGATGAGCCAGTTGGTGGTGAAGATAACGAAGCTTAGGCCAGGACCCCCAGTCACTTGCCTGTGGCAGAGTGAATGGATCCACCACAACTTATTTTGCTTCTGTACTTACTTTCTACTCTGTGTTCTGGACTTTTGTAAAACTCTCGCCTAAGGGGCGCTTTTGTAAAAACAAATGGCCGCTCGGCCGGGTATTTATGTAATATATCATGGGCATGCACTGTTCATTTTGAGTATCCTTTACATAGCAAAGTTCACGATCAGTGGGCATACCAACTCTAAATGGATGGCTCATGACCACCCCTAGATAGTCTAAGACCACCACTAGATGTCTCAGGACCAACTCTAGATGGTCTAAGACCACTACCAGATGTCTCAGGACCACCTCTAGATGGTTTAAGACAACAACCAGATGTCTCACGACCACCCCAGATAGTCTAGGGCAACAATCAGATGTGTCCCGACCACCCCTAGATTGTCTAAGACCACTACCAGATGTCGCAGGACCACCTCTAGATGGTCTAAGACTACAACCAGATGTCTAACGACCACCTCTAGATGGTCTAAGACCACAACCAGATGTCTCATGACCACCTCAGATAGTCTAAGACAACAATCAGATGTCTCATGACCACCCCCAAATAGTCTAAGACTACTACCAGATGTCCCAACACCACCTCTAGATGGTCTAAGATGACAACTAGATGTCTCACAACCACCCCTAGATTGTCTAAGACCACAGTCAGATGTCTCATGACCACCCCTAGGCAGTCTAAGACCACTACTAGGTGTCTCATGACCACCTCTAGATGGTCTAATACCACAACCAGATGTCTCACTACCGCCCCTAGATAGTCTAAGACCACTACCTGCTGTCTCATGACCACCTTTAGATGGTCTAAGACCACAGTCAGATGTCTCATGACCACCCCTAGGCAGTCTAAGACCACTACTAGGTGTCTCATGACCACCTCTAGATGGTCTAATACCACAACCAGATGTCTCACTACCGCCCCTAGATAGTCTAAGACCACTACCTGCTGTCTCATGACCACCTTTAGATGGTCTAAGACCACAGTCAGATGTCCCACGATCAACCCTAGATGGTCTAGGACCACAACCAGATATCTCACAATCACCCCCAGATGGTCTAAGACTACAACAAGACGTCTCACAACCACCCCTAGATAATCTAAGACTACAACCAGTTATCTTACGACCGCCCCTATATGGTCTAAAGATCACTTCCAGATGTCCCAAGGCCTTCTCGAGACCTCCACGGGATCACTATAGAACTATCCCAGGACCTCTTCAAGACCTCCCCAGACGTTCCTCATGTACAAATGTGGTCACGGCTATGAACCTAAGTGTGTGTTTGCTGTGAGCTTCCATAGTTATGCGAGTGAACTTAAGTGTAACTGTGCTTGTCAGCTACTGATCCAGGGAATGACACCTTATGCACAGTGGATCCCAAACAGTGATGAAATACCATCTATTTATTTGATTTAACTAAAAAGATCTCAAAATAAACTTACCACGCAGGGCTAAAGAAACAAATAAACTCTTGCATCGGAATAGGAAACTTGGAAAGACCAATCAACATGCCCACAAGCAATCGAGTGAAGAACACATTCTAATCCGCAAAACCTTCATAGTCCTCATTCCGAAAGAACTCTTGAGCAGCTTGATATTCTTCAACTGATCAATAAAGGCGTAAAGCCGTGAGTACATAAAGCACTCAGCAAGCCGTAAGGAAACAATATGCAGATAATATTCATACAAGGCTTGACAAAGGTTAGCTGTATGGTCATTTTGCATAAAACAGTGTAGGACCAGGAAAGGCGACTAGAGGGGGGGGGGGTGAATAGACGCTTTCTCTTTTTTCACCTCGATCGAACTCAACATTCACTTTCACTCCAATAGCTATAAAAGCTATGAAGATCAGTATCTGAGCACTGTACGGATGACCCGTGTTGAATCCGATTAAACCACGAAGCAAAAGACCAAAAACAACTCACATCAAAGCCCAAAAAGAAAGTGTAGCAGCTAATTGACAAAACTCAAAAGCAAGCAAATAATCAAAAGCTTTGACTGCTAGCTAATAAACAAAACACAAAAACTCTAGATCGTTTTTCTCCAGGAGATACCAGACTAGCAATTAAATAATCCTAGAACTGAAGCACACTACTAGAACATCACCCAGACTCATGGGATCTGTTCTTGTGTGCGGCGTCACATGATCTTTGCGTGTCTTTGCATCAACCCAAAACCAACAGAGCCCACAAGAAACTCTTCCACGCATAGAAAATGGCAGCCCAAGCTAATCAAAACTGCACAGATTCAGTGAAGGGCAATAAACAATTCAACTCACTACTAGCACATACGCCGCCTGCTTGCTTTACAAAACTGAATCAACCATTCGGATCAGACACTCATGACCATGCAAGAAGGTCTACAGCCAGAGCAATAAAAACTCAACAGGAAAGGAATCATGTGCACCAACCGAAGGACAAGCTAAAACATTGAAGGCAGCCGAAGGCAACAAAAGATTTTAACAGCAGCAATAACTATATGTTTCCATACGGCTCAGATCTACACTCACACAAGAACCGCTTGCTCTAAAAAACGAACATTTGGTTGGATCTCCTCACTCGCCAAAGAAGCGACTCTGTGGATGCTCAAAGCCGCCGCCGATTTTTGCAAGAAGAACAGCGCCACCAAGATCCAATTCTGCGGGATTTTGAGAACACTGGCGCCTCTACTACAAACAAGACAGATCCGGATTTTGCTGAGCAAAGTTTCAAACACAAGGCAGTCAAACTCAAGGATTTACTCGTATCGATAAGCAGTCCAAGCAGTAACTAATCCAAAGCAGAGAAAAAGGCAGCCAAATAATGCACATCAAATCAAACACAGAAGACAGGAGCTAGCAAATAAAATCAAAACCTCATGCGCATGAACCAAGAGGACATCAATCAAATCCTGACATCACAACCGGCTGCCAATCAAAAATGCTACAAGCTGTAGCCGCAGTCCGGTTTCTAATTGGATAAACGAGGCACCGCCACTGCCTATCTTTTTCACGGGCGCTACACAAAAACGGCGCATAGGCCGCCGCCACTCCAGATTTTCACCCGGGCTGTTTTTTTTTTCTCAGCAACAAGAACTCAAAACACAAAATCTCAGGAATCAACCAAAAAGGAGAACGAAGAACAGAGAGCACAAACAGAAGAAATAAACTTGATTTCCATTCCACGAAAACACGAGATACAAAGAACTACGCCCCATACGCATGGACATTCGGAGGAATGATTACAAGAATTCTCAATCCATCCTCTCTCTCTCTCAATCCTCAAGAACACATACATACACACATGGAGAGACCCAAATGGAACCCTAACTTTTCACCCACACTCTCAAAAAAACAGCACAATCTCTCCTCTCCTTTTATAGCCTCCCACTAATGGGTTTGCACATGCTTTACCCATTAGGTCACCACCTACTGATGCTTTATCCAAACCGCTTCCTTTAGCAGCTTTAGCGTTTTTTAAAGCGCCCTCAAGACCTTCCAGAAGCTTCCTCCTTTCTTGCGCGCAAGCCTCGCAACCACTCGAGTCCTCGCCGTCTTGACACATCCCGACCGTTTCGACCTCAACGCCACTGCGCCTAGTCCGATCCTCCGTGTCTCGCCACGACTCCACTCAACGCCCTGCAATACACGAGATAAGAAACAAATCACATAGCACCGCCGATATATTGTAACCATACAATTGCATCGCACAAAATATTGAGCCCAAACCGATCGAACCGAAAAATAAGCGACTTAAGCACGTTCGACCTAGCTCGACAAAGTTCGACCAAACCGAATGCACACAAGAACGACATGGTCCGACCACACAAACCAAACTCGACTTCCTAAACCTATGTCAATTACTCATCACACACACGGGACGACCTCCACATGGTCTCTCAATCTCCCCCTTGATGAGTATATTGACAAACTCCGAAAAAGCGCAAAGTTGAGTTTGAGTTTGAAGAATCCAACATGGTCCAAAGAAGAAGAGTGAAACTAATGACCAAGTCGACAGAAGGAACACTAGAGCAACAACTAAAAGAGCAAATTGTTCTCCAAAGCTCTAAAATGATCCCAACTAGCTTTTTCTTCTCTATTCTCCCCCTTTTGGCAATAAACACATCAAGAATGCTCAAGAGAGAATATGACATGTCAAAGGATGAAATGGCTGAAGTTTGATTATTCTTAGCAGTTAGAGCCATGAGAATTATCCAATATGACCATAATGTAATACACCAAGCCATAACTCAATAAAAAGGCTAGCTAGATCATGACAAGATATGTATAAGCTAGCTAGAACACATAGATGACAATCTGAAAATGAGGTACATTATGTGAGCAAGTCAAGTCATCAATGAGCAAAGTCTCGCTAGAGATATCCAAGGATGATGCAGGCCATGTCAATAAGCTAAGCGGAACTAAGAAGCTTAAATTGAGACCAAATAGAAAGCTATGCTCAAGAAAGAAACATTGGTTAAGTACTTGATACTTTTTGTAGCTTTAAGCAAATTTGAGCACAAATGATATATTTTCTTTGAAATTCAAGGTTGTTGACAACCAGATTTTTGTTTTATCATGTGCTAGACCTCAAGCCTTATGCGACTACTTCAAGCGAGAAGCTTAAGAAGGTAGTCTAGGTCATCCAAAACTCCCCCTAAGTTCATGCCAAGTGCAATGGCAAGCCGTCTCATAGGAGAGAATTGGTGAGATCAGTTTTTTCGCACAAAAGAGATCTTTTTGCCTTTTAACAAGTTGTACTAACTCATGCATCATCAAGAGACTAAAACATCTCTTTCTAAGGCTCAATATAGATTCATCACTCTACCCAGCCTATTTGACATGGCATGAATCCTAAAAGGATAGCTCAAGAAGGACTAATCTCGAGTGCTAACAAGACAAGTTTTAGTTTAAGTTGAGCAATTTTAATTAACTGATCATGGCAAAAGCTAGGCTACACATATGAAGTCATGATAAATCTAGCAAATAAGCACAAGTCATGGCAAGGTGTAAAGCATTGTAAACATGTCATAGCAGGATAATAATCAAGGCTCAATGTAGTTATATTACAATGTAGAATGCTAGAAATGCAGAAGATCCAGCTCCCCCTCAACAATAGATGCAACTTTTAGTTCAAGTTGAGTTAAGTCAATATTAAGCTCCAGAAGCTCCCAAATGAACTCCCCTTGAACCAAAACAATAAATCGAGAAGTCGGCAAAGAAAACATAAAAGCAATGATCCTTAAAGCATAGATAAGATATAGAGAATACTATGGCTCAGATCGACTCTCATCTACCCCATATGACTCTAGGACTATCAAGCGCCCACTTAACACACCTAGGAGCAAACACGTTGCCACCTGCAGGGTGGCCCAACCCTCGCTAGAACCTACAAGAAGTGAGTGAACTCAACCTAGTGAGATAAGTAATGACTAATAAGCGACATCCTAGAATCACAAGATAAGAGCGTAAATCTAAACAACTAGACAAAAGAAGCACTCTAATCTATGCTAGGAGGACTAATCCCAAATGCACCCAAAATGCAATGCAATAGTAAGGAGCTAGAGCATAAATAATATAGTAGAGCAATAAAACCCAAAGCTCCCTCACTACAGGTCCATAAGGACAAACCACCCCAAGCTCTCCCGCAGAGTGAAAACCTCGAACTATCCAATGGCTTGGTGAAAATGTCGATAACCGGTGGTCACTCTCCTGGCTGGAGCACTATATCGCCCTTCTCTACATGGTCTCTAAGGAAGTGGAAGCGGATATCGATGTGCTTGGTCCGGAATCTTGCCTTTGGGTTCTTGGCAATGTTAATCGCAGAAGTGTTATCACAAAAGAGTGGAACAACACGATAACTAACCCAAAGTCCCGCAGGTCGAAGTCATCGAGCACTTGGCTCAAAGAATCGGCTGCGAGAAGCGTGCTCGGCCTCTGCGATCAGGTATGCAACCGGATTGCTTCCTCAAGACCAGAAACAAGAGAAGTGCCAAGAAATTGGCACGCGTCGGAAGTGCTCTTCCTATCTATCCTCTGACCGGTGAAGTCTCGCATCAGAAGGCTCTCAAGGAAAGGCGGGATGAGGAAGAGTACCGATACCATAGTCAATGGTAGCTCGCAGTATCGAAGATGCGCTTCACCGGGCTTTGGCGGTGAAAGCTCGAAACGAAGCGCACAAACACACGAAAAATGTATGTCCGGTCTCGAGGCGTTGAGGTATAAGAGGAGCCAATCATCTGCGAAACTCCTTTTGATCCACTGGCTCGCCATCCTCATCTGGGTCAAGATAGGCTGTAGAAGCCATGGGAGTCGACACAGGCTTACCATCACTCATGTCGAAGCGTTTCAGGAGATCACGAGTGTACTTGCCCTGATGAAGAAAAGTACCCTCCCGAGACTGCTTGATTTGGAAGCCAAGAAAGAATGTCAACTCACCCATCATGCTCATCTCAAACTCGGTGCTCATGACATCGAGAAGCTGTGAAACCAGAGCATGAGAAGAGCCGCCAAAGATGATGTCATCGACATAGATTTGGACGAGCGTAAAGTCACTACCAAGCCTACGGATAAACAAGGTCTTGTCAACTTTACCCATTTCAAACCCATGACTCAACAAGTAGGACTTAAGCCTCTCATACCAAGCTCGGGAGCACTGCTTAGAATCCATCAAACGCTTTGAAAGCTTGAAGACATGGTTAGGGTATTTGGGGTTCTCGAAACACGGAGGTGTCGGACGAGACTTCCTCTTCAATAAGGCCATTGAGGAAGGCACTCTTCACGTCCATCTGGTAAAGCTTGAAACCCTTAGAAGTCGCAAAGGCAAGCGAGATTCTAATGGCTTCAAGTCGAGCTACAGGGGCAAAGGTCTCCTCGAAGTCTAGACCCTCAACCTAGGAAAACCCCTGAGCTACCAATCTAGCCTTGTTTCTGATGATTACCCCATCCTCACTCTGCTTGTTCTTGAACACCCACTTGGTTCCAATGATATTGTGGCCTCGTGGGGGCTCAACAAGCGACCAGACCTTGTTTCTCTCAAAGTTTTCTAGCTCCTCATGCATGGCATTGACCCAAGACTCATCAGAAAGGGCGTGACAAACGTCCTTGGGCTCAAAGGAGGCAACAAAGGCGAATGGAGATAGAAATGAGAAAAGCGGACTTAGGCGTGTGACACGCTCAAAAGGTCTCAATCATACATACTGAAGGATGACTTTTACGGATATGTCGGGAGGTCTGGATGAGAAGAAGAAGTGGCCTCTACCTCGTGTGCAGACGAGGCGGGGGCAGAGCCACTAGCTCCGGAAGGCAAGAGTGATCATCTTGAGGTGCCGTGGAAGAAGGCATCTCAAGGGAAGGAAGAGGAGCTGGATCGTAAACAACCATCGTCTCCTCGTCCTCATCATCCACAAAGATAGTCTCGATTGCTCTAAAGAACCTGAGATATCTGGCCTAGTCCCCGGACTCGCCTCGTCAAAAGTCACCTCACAGGTTTCTACCATTCTACTAGACTCGCAGTTCCAGACCCTATAAGCCCGCGAAGAAGTCGAGTAGCCTAGAAAGATACCGTCACAGGAACGTGACTCGAACTTATCTAGGTTCCCAGACTTCAAGATAAAGCACTTGCAACCAAATACACGAAAATGAGAGACGCTGGCTTTCGCGTATCTCGACTCATAAGTCTTGCGGTGTAGGAGTGCCCGAAGAAAAACTCGATTCGAAACATGGCACGCGGTCGCAATGGCCTCAGCCCAAAACTTCCTCGGTGTAGAGTACTCATCAAGCATCGTCCTGGCCATCTCGACCAAGGTACGGTTCTTCCTCTCCACAACGCCATTTTGTTGAGGGGCGTATGGGGAAGAGAAGCGGTGCTCTACACTGTCTCACCGAGAAACTCTCAAAGTAGGAATTCTTGAACTCCGTGCCATTGTCATGCGGATCGCTCGTAAGGCACCCGGAGCTCAGCAGACTGACCTACTAAAAAGACCTCGGAAATGTGTAAATGTCTCGTCTTCGAGGCTAAGAAAAACACCCAAGAGTACCTCGAGAAGTCATCGACTACAACAAGAACATACCACTTCCCTCCTGCCGATTGCTTTTCATTTGGTCCAAGCTGCGTGTCCATGTGGAGCGGTGTCGATGCATCGGTCATAATGCTAATGTGTGGGAGAATGAGAAGCGGCAACCATCTTGCCGTGCGGCATGGAGTGCAAACAAGATCTTTGACCATCTTGAGTTTGGCGGACCACTAATGAGATCATGGTCGCTAACTTTCGGGTCAAATGGTCAAATCAATATGACCAAGTCTCCTATGCTAGAAAGAGAGATCGCGGGACTCGAAGCAACTAAACACACGAGAGGATCGCGGAAGACTCGAGAGAACTCAAGACGAAAGATCCTCCCATAACGAGAAATCCATAAACCGGACTACAGAAGAATCAAGAATTTTGCAATTGTTTTCTTAAAGCTCACCTCGAAACCGTCATCAGAAGTCGTGAAAGCGGAAAGCAAATTGTACCGCGACTTACTAACCAAGGCAACATCCTTAAGAATAAAAGAAGCATTAATCGACAAGTACCTTTGGCGATGTGGCGTGCCTGCACGAAGCGTCTCGAAGGTGATCGTCTCATCACCGAGCGCGGGCTAGGAAGAGAACCAACGGAGTCTCCGGTCATATAGCGAGAACAACCGAGTCTACAAGCCAAACCTTCTCCTTCCCTACCCGCGAACCGAGTCAAGCAGAGAGTAAAGTCTCGATCTTGGGATAAATCAACATGATTTTGGCACCCAATCTTGAGTAACACGTCGAGCGGATGAAGTAGTCAAGCCCGGTGACCTCTATCTACCCTCGCTCTCTGTCACTCACAGCAGAAGGTCTAAGAGCAGACCCGGCTGTTCTTTGAGTCCGATCTCTGACGGCGAGCGAGTCGAGCACACCGAACAGATCGAACACGCCATGGGTAGCTATCTCGATGGGAAAACGAGATCTACCCTCGGGGACGGAAGTCACGATCGAAAGCGACATGAGGGCGAAAACCGTAAAACTCGGAAAAACCAAGTCCTCGATCTTGCAAACCCATCGAAGAAACAAGCCTAGACCTCGTGTTGGTCTTAGGTGCACTCAAGGTCCGGGGCCGACCACAGAATGCGCCTAAGAGACTCAACATGGTCTCTGCGATCTTGGCGCTGAAGCACCGATCGATTGTGTGTCCATCCTTCGGCGAAGGTGCGGTGATACTTCACCTTCGAGAGGTAGAAGCGGCATGTGAAATTACCTTCTTGTCGAAATCCCTGGACATAGCCCGCCGACTTGAAATGGACTTTCTCGGTCACAGGCTCGATCTCGATCACACACAGTGCTATGGAGTGCGAAAGCACGGCGGTGGATGCTTCCTCATGTCCTCAAGGAAGTCATATCCTAGACCACGATTAAATCTGCAGATCTTAGATTGGTCTAGAATAAGATTGAGCTTCTTCTTGCCTCCTACAAATCTCTCGAGAGTGTTCATAAAGTCTTGACACTCCGAAAGAGAGAGGTGCAAGAAGAAGCAGGGGAAGAAGAGACGGCGAGAAGGTAAGGGAGCAAAAGAAGAACCAACGGCGAGAGGAAGAATGGCTTGTGCACGCCACACCGACTCAAGGACAATCCCTCTGCTAGCAGCTTGGTTTACGTTGCTAAGCGTCTCATCCTTACCACAGGGCTTCTCCCCTTCTCCACAATCATATTGCAAGCACAAGTGTGACTTCTCTAGAAGGTCCTTAGTTAGCTTCACATTTCTCATCCAAAGCAATCAAGTCGATTTTAGTTTGTTACACTTAATGCATGGTGAGCTAACAGGTCCTTAGAAGCAAACTTAGTCATCTTCCTTTCATGATCAATCATATCTTGAAAGCTGTTTGGAAACGACCTCAAGTTAGAAGATTAACTTAGGGACAGTTCAAGCATGAAACAATCGGCTCAAGTAAAAAAGCTTGTAGTTGACAATTTTATGATCTGCCTGTTTAAGTTCATCTTCAAGTTATTGCAATTCTCACAAGACTAAGGCAGATCAAGAAGCATGGCATAAGATCCTCTAGCGACAATGTCCTTACCCTCACATGAGGTGGGAGAAGTAGTCTCATCGGTAATAAGTAGGGTAATGACCATCCTACTCAACTCTAACTCGACAAAGACTAACATTCTCCACCTTAACACTATCAAGTTTGGAGGACACACTATCATGTGAGGTCCTTAACTTCTCCATATCAACTTGACAAAGCGAGCATGTATCACAATCATCACTAGAAGGCGGATGTAAGAGCAATAATCTCTAGTGACGATCTATCTATTTCCTTCTCTAACTCAAGCACACCTAGCCTTAGCTTTAGCATGAAAACCTCCTAGCTTAAGAAAAGCATGATTAAGTTTGTTGCGTAGGTGGGATCTACCTCGTCCGAAGTCGGTCTGTTCATTGTCACGAAGTTCGCCCTCGAGGGCCATGAAGCACATGCTTGGGAAGTCGTCGCCGCCATCCTTGGGCTCTTGGTCACCCATCCCGTCATCGTCGCTCCATCCCTCCACCTCGCCGAGGTCGAGGTCGTCGAAGGCGGTGAGGACCTTGTGGAAGAGCTTCTTGGCTTTGCCAAAGTTGCGGAACTTCTTCTTCTTTGGGCGTCTGATTTGGAGGCTTCTTGTTGCGGTACTTGTCGGTGTAGTCGTTCTTGCCCGAACCGCCGTAGTCGTTCTTGCCCTTCTCCGGCTTAGGCGGTTTGCTCGGATGTGGTTGGGGCCACCACACTCGAAGCAAATCACGAGGTCCTCCTCTTTCTGTCCCTCCTCCTCTTGTAAGCATGAGAAAACTTCCGAGCTAGGAGGGGTTGCTCATCCTCGAGTGCTCTAGCGATCATCGATTCGTCACGAGAGAGCGACAAGGAGAAACCACACAACGAATCGGCAAGAGAACCGTGGTTTAGGCGGGATCGGTGACTAGAGGCCATCGGCTCGTGACTTCGACTTTCGAGACAATGTCAATCTCGTGAGTCTTGAGGCGCGAGTCTGGCGCATCAAGAGTCAAGGTCGAGAGGTCTGTGGTGTCCTTGATGGTAGTCACTTTCATCTCCCACACCGCAGATCGAGTCTTTGTAAGTATCGGCGAGCGTTGTCCGAAGTCGGGGTATGTGAGACCGACCGCTCGGAGGTTGCTCAAGATCTTGTGAAAGCGTCTGAAGCACTCATCTAGGGACTCACCGGCAAGCATCTCAAATTTGTTGTATTCTCGTTTGAACCGGTCTGTCGTGCACCGTCTTGATCTGGGTGGTGCCCTCATGGTATCGTCGAGGTCACCGTGATGTCGAGGGCGGACGACAGGTGAGATATGCGGTCAAACTCGCCACGACTTAAACCACGGATGATGATGTTCCTTGCCTTTGCATTTGCCTCAACATCAGCCATGTTCCGACATTGATGTTCTCATCGGCGAAGCAATGAATCGAACCTTGACCTTTCGCGGATGGCATACCCCGGCTGGATGTATGTCTCCATTCGGCTCTTCCGAAGGGTAATCGATACCATCAGCAGGCGGCTTGGTCGAGTACTTGTCCATCGCCACGGCTCTTGAGACCGGTTAAGATCTATTGAAAAGAGCTAACCGCTCGATACCAATTGTAGGACCGAAAGGCGACTAGAGGGGGTGAATAGACGCTTTCTCTATTTTTCACCTCGATCGAACTCAACATTCACTTTCACTCCAATAGCTATAAAAGCTATGAAGATCGTATCTGAGCCTGGCGGATGACTGTGTTGAATCCGATTAAACCTCAAGCAAAGACCAAAACAACTCACATCAAAGCCCAAAAAGAAAGTGTAGCAGCTAATTGACAAAACTCAAAAGCAAGCAAATAATCAAAAGCTTTGACTGCTAGCTAATAAACAAAACACAAAAACTCTAGATCGTTTTTCTCCAGGAGATACCAGACTAGCAATTAAATAATCCTAGAACTGAAGCACACTACTAGAACATCACCCAGACTCTGTCGGATCCTGTTCTTGTGCACGGCGTCACATGCACTGCGTGTGCTGCATCAACCCAAAACCAACAGAGCCCACAAGAAACTCTTCCACGCATAGAAAATGGCAGCCCAAGCTAATCAAAACTGCACAGATTCAGTGAAGGGCAATAAACAATTCAACTCACTACTAGCACATACGCCGCCTGCTTGCTTTACAAAACTGAATCAACCATTCGGATCAGACACTCATGACCATGCAAGAAGGTCTACAGCCAGAGCAATAAAAACTCAACAGGAAAGGAATCATGTGCACCAACGAAGGACAAGCTAAAACATTGAAGGCGGCCAAGGCAACAAAAGATTTTAACAGCAGCAATAACTATATGTTTCCATACGGCTCAGATCTACACTCACACAAGAACTGCTTGCTCTCAAAACTGAACATTTGGTTGGATCTCCTCACTCTGCCAAAGAACGGGCTACAGGGATGCTCAAAGCCGCCGCCAGTTTTTGCAGGCAGCAACAGGCGCCACCAAGATCCAATTTCTGCGGGATTTTCGGGAGCACAGGCGCCCCTCTACTACAGCCGCACAGATCCGGATTTTGCTGAGCAAAGTTTCAAACACAAAGCGATCAAACTCAAGGATTTACTCAGTCGATAAGCGATCAGCGTTAACTAATCCAAAGAGAAAAAAGGCGACCAAATAATGCACATCAAATCAAACACGAGAAGGCGAGAGCTAGCAAATAAAATCAAAACCTCATGCGCATGAACCAAGAGGACAAACAATCAAATCGACATCACAACCCACGCCAATCAAAAATGCTACAAGTCATGTCAGCATGATCCGGTTTCTAATTGGATAAGCGAGGCACCGCCATCGCCTATCTTTTTTTCACAGGCGCTACACAAAAGCGGCGCCGACAAAGCCGCCACTCAGATTTTCACCGGGCTGTTTTTTTTCAAAGCAACAAGAACTCAAAACACAAAATCTCAGGAATCAACCAAAAAGGAGAACGAAGAACAGAGAGCACAAACAGAAGAAATAAACTTCAGATTTCCATTCCACGAAACACGAGATACAAAGAACTACGCTCCCATACGCATGGACATTCGGAGGAATGATTACAAGAATTCTCAATCCATCTCTCTCTCTCTCTCTCTCAATCCTCAAGAACACATACATACACACATGGAGAGACCCAAATGGAACCCTAACTTTTTCACCCACACTCTAAAAAAAAACAGCACAATCTCTCCCTCTCCTTTTATAGCCTCCCACTAATGGGTTTGCACATGCTTTACCCATTAGGTCACCACCTACTCGATGCTTTATCCAAACCGCTTCCTTTAGCGCAGCTTTGCGTTTTACAACGCCTCAAGACCTTCCAGGAAGCTTCCTCCTTTCTTGCCGCGCAAGCCTCGCAACCACTCCGAGTCCTCGCCGTCTTCGACACATCCCGACTGTTCTGACCTCAACGCCACCTGCGCCTAGTCCAGTCCTCCGTGTCTCGCCACGACTCCACTCAACGTCCTGCAGTCACACAGACAAGAAACAAATCACATAGCACCGCTCGATATATTGTAACCATACAATTGCATCAGACAAAATATTCAGAGCCCAAACCGATCGAACCGAAAAATAAACGACTTAAGCACGTTCGACCTAGCTCGACAAAGTTCGACCGAAACCGAATGCACCGCGCAACGACATGGTCCGACCACACAAACCAAACTCGACTTCCTAAACCTATGTCAATTACTCATCACACACACGGGACGACCTCCACATGGTCTCTCAAACAGTATTGACAATAAATACAATACATAGATTGAAATGCGTATTTGAAAACGATAATAAATAATTAAACCATTGTTTTGAAACAATTAGTGAACTACCCATTCACCCCCAAGACAAACCACCAAGTGAATTACCCATTCACAAAATGGATATTATATTCATCAAGTGAACTTTCCTTTCACACTCCGACACATTTTATAAAAAAACTCTACCTCTCGTGTGAAATCCCTGGGCACGTCTATAACCGCAAGCATAGGTATTCGAATAGTTTTACACTCTGCAGAGGTTGTACAACTTTACCTACATAACACAACTTCTCTAGTTTGTTTGGCATCCGTCGATACCACTGCTCACTACCTTAGGTAAGCAGTCTAGAGCACGCGTCAAGGCCTTTACAAAGTTTTATTTTGACTCGGTTCTACTCGCTAAGGTTTCAACACTGAATGTCTAACCGACTAGACAGGGCCTCCCTCTTACGCCAAACACAACTCAAACAGAACCAAATCAAAACATCACTAATTAATTAGCCAGATCCTGCCCATACAATACATGTGGTTGTACAGTTAAGACCCAGTTCAATGGCGCACAAGATTAAGTCCTTGACAAATTACTCAAACGATCTTACCACAACTCACAACGTGTTATAATCACACCCTCAATCCACCATCCACTTGCCCGAGTGAAAACCATTTTGTTTGACCAAGACCAATAACATACCTTGTGATGGTACACAAATTTTAACAAGAGTGGCTAACCACCACGATTCCGTATATCATTAAGTCACGATTAATCATTATGACACATGTGATAATGAACCCATCGTAACTAAGCTTGACTAAGCATTTGTACGCTATCCATGTTGGTGATACAAATATGTCCAACTAAAATTATCCATGCTAGGGTGACAAAGGATTCATGGCATTCAAATAATCAATGGAGGCATAATGACAACAGATGATAGCTAACCCCAAAACAATTTGTATAAAGATAGCATGCAATTGTATTAAACAATATACTTTTGAAATCATAGGTTCAGTATGATCAAAGGACTATGGCTTGCCTTGGAATAGATCCTGGTACTGGTCTTAATCTTGATGCACTCCTCCTTGCTCAAAATTCCCCGAAGTATCAACGTCTACTCGCAAACAAAGCAAATAAACCAAATAAATATAAAACAGAGAGAAGACAAACTCTAAAAAACTAAATAAAAATCTCAGATAAATAGAGCTCGAATTTAGAAATTTGAATGGGCTCAATCGGATTTCGGATGAAGAAGATATGACTTTTGGAAGTTTGAAATCACATAAAGTACTAAAAATCGGGATTTATGGATTTACTGGAATTATTTTTCTAAAGGAAAACAATTAATTATGTCACGGTGACGTCAGTAGAAGAATTTCGGCTGAAAAGAAATAAAAGAAATTGAACTAACAATTGGGACCCACTTGACATAGACCGGGTTTATGGTGGACCGAGTCCACGACTTTTGGGTCTAGGGTTTGAGGTTTGGGTGTGCCACTTGGCATTGACTAGGACGCCACATGGGTTGACACATGGTGATGAGCAGGATGACACACAAGCGCGCAGCTAATGTGGCAGCTAAGGTGGCACATGACATCAACAGAGAGAGAGAAAAGGAGGGAGAGGTAGAGAAGATGGCCGGTGGCAAGACTGTGGCGGCGAGGGTGAATGGCCGCGACGGGAGGTTCGGTGAAGTGCAAAAATTGAACCCCGAGGAGATGGTGATGCTTTGGAAGGTGGCGGTGCGGTGACTTTGGCGGTAGTTCGTTGGTAGCGAGGACAATGGCGACAGGGAAGGCTTCGACTCACGGTGACTTTGGCGGTTGAGTGGTGCTCTGTAGAAATTAGGAGGAGCACCGGGTAGGCGACGATGCAAGGATCACAGAGATGAGCTCGGAACAACTGGAGAGCAAAGGAACTGGCGGCAAGACGACAGTGACCGGAAGTGGAGAAGAAGCATGATGGCGGGTTACTCCGGTGACAAATAAACAACGAGAAGGTGGGGATTTGGATGAGGAGCTAGAGGAAGGTACAGGGGCTCACCAGTGAATAGATCGGCAACGGCGGTGCGGTCGGATTTCGGGGAGATGAAGGCGATGGTGATGGGATGTCTCCTGAGTGAAGGAGATGGCATCATGGCGTAGAACATGGAAGCGCAAATCTGAAGACAAGACAGTGGTGCCAGAGGACCCTTGTCGGCGAAGAACTTCGATGAAAATGAGCTTCGACAGCGCTCGGTTCTTCGGTCGATTGTGGGGCAACGAGGACGGGAGAGATGCCGGCGGCTAGGGCAAACAAGAGAGGAGATCGGTGCGGAAAATATGACGTGGAGACGCTGCTTAAATAGGCATCGAGAGGGAGAGTTTGCAAAGGCTACGGCGGCGGTGCAGCTGTGCTCGACTCGGACTCAAGGAGAGTCCAGCTTGAAGACGATGCCTTTATGGCGTGCTGACACACGGGGCCACAAGCAGAGATAGCAAAAGAAAAAGGAAAGGCTGGCGTTGGGCTTGGCTTCGGCGCACAAGGAGAAAGGGGTACGGGCTGGGCTAAGAAAAGAAGAAACACCGGGGAAGGAAAAGAAAGAGTGGGCCGGCGGGGAAAATGGAAAAGAAGATTGGGCCGAAAGGAAAAACAGGTTGGGCTGAAAGGAGAAGGATGCGGGCCAAGGCGGAATGGGCCAGCGGGAAGGAAGGAAAGGTCGGGAAAAGAAAAGAGGTTGTGCCCAAGGAAAGAAATTGAGCCCAAGAGTGGAATCCGGAATTTAAAAGAATTTTGAATTTCAGAAATTGAGATTAATAAAACTAAGCTAAAATAAATAACAAATAAATCCCAAAAATTTCTAGAAAATTCCAAAAAATTCTCTAAACACCAGGAACTCAAACAAAACAATTTTTAATTTAATTGAAGTTTAAATTATTCACATTAAATCTTTTTGATTTTTGAAATTCCAATTTAAGCTTTGACTTAACAAGAAAATTCAAATGGTTATTTTTATTTTTAAAGCTTTAGAAACAAACCAAATTTTGGAATGTTACAATATGTCAGGTGTTAATGATGATACAATTCATGGACTTTTGACAGCATATGCTATTTTTTGTTGCTTTTCTCATGATTATTTCTGTTCTATCCAATTGTGTTTTGTAGAAAGTTCATTTGCTCATGGTGCATAAAAGTTAGCACCTATGTAACTCATCTTTGTGTTCCCTAGCGATCGTATGAGCGCTCCATGCAAACTAATTACAGTAATTGGTGGTTTCTCCTCGTTCCTATTTTTGACTCTTCAAACTTCTAGTTGCTCATTGTTTTTCCCTCACAAGCGGACCGGGTGACCGGTTTGCTTATACGATCATAGACTCCTTCCTCAAGCAGTGAAAGCCATCACCGATGACCTCTATTTGAGGTGTTGAGCCTTGCTGGCTCGATTGCTGATGCCCTTCAGATATGAACTTGTACTGGGAGATGGGTTGCTCTTGTTTTGCCTATATGTACCCTGTTTGGTATGGCTCATACTCCTAGATTCTTAGTTAGAGTAGGTGGAGCTGTGCCAAATGGACTAACTCCATAAAACTTTCGGAGTTGGAGCAACTTGGAGTGGAGTAGCCCCCTAGTACAATTTTTGGGAGCAGGTGAAACCTTGCTCCAAGTGGGGAGCTATAAACCAACAAAGGAAAATACCCCTGGGAGTTGAGAGAAATTACCCACAAAATGCCCCTCACCTACCCTTCCCACCCGCACCCCTCTGCAGTCCCGTCCCTTCGCAGTTCACACCCGTACCGCACCACTCTCCCCAAAATTTCCCACAGAAAACCCTAGAGGAGAGGAGAGGAGAGGCAGCAGCGGCTCCCTAGTCCCCGGTGGCGACCTCTTCCTCCCCGACCCGGTCCTTCGCGGCCTCTTCTTCCCTAGCCTAGTCCTTCGCAGCCTCTTCTTTCCTAGCCCAGCACTAGCTTCCTCATCCTTGGCACACCCGACCTCGGCTTCCTCATCCCCGGCACACCTGGCCTCAGGTTCTCCCTCCCCGGTGCACTCGGCCTCGGCTTCTCCTCCCGGCGCACCCAGCCTCAGCATCCCCCGACCACGCGGCTTGAACATGAGCCCTAATGGCGATTTGCCTGTAGCACGCGACCTCGGCTTCCCCCTCCCACGACATCATCGCCCTCTCCCCAGCGCACGCGACCTCTTCCCGACGTCGGCAACTTCATCCCACCAGCGTCCCCTCGGCGACCTCATCCCACCAGCGTCCTCAACTTCCTCGACCTCTCCCCAACCTCGGCGTCCCCTAACCACACGGCGTCAAGGTGAGCTCCCATGGCAATTTGCCTCTGCCGCCCCTCGTTTTCTTGCCAAATCTATCATTGTGATGATGTATGTGGCATTGAGCTTTGTTGATTTGCAAGGAAGGGGTGAGATGTTCAATCCCTACAAGGAAGACTCTACATCCGGATTTCCAATTGAACCACCTAGGCCATCTCATATTATTGAATCACTCAAGCTACCCGGGGCTATGCAAAAAGCCCGATGCTTGCATGTTACCTAAAATCAACTTGGAAAATAGGTTGTCTTGAGTGCAACATGCTGATGCAATTTGAGCATGTTTCATATTTCGATATAATAGTTTGGCTACGGTTCAATGTGCATATTTTAAATGTTAACATAAACTTTGCCGTCAGTCTTGCTTCATTCCTTACTTCCCCATTGGACATCATAGACTACAATTCCCTTCCATCACACCTATGCTTGCCCAAATCCTTCCCAAGTTATGTCCCATAACACTGGACTCTAGCACTACCATGTGCTCTGAAGGATATGAGCTCACCTCTTTCTAAATACTTCATCCTTGATCTGGTATACAACCTATCTTTTGGAAGGGGAAGGCAGGGTGTCTCAAACCAAAATGAATTAGAAGCATTTTTCAAACAACTAAAACCAAAATGGCTTATTGGTTGAATTTGCATAAAGCCATGTTTTCTTCAAATATTTGTACCAAGTTCCAAAGCGGTTATTCTATAACTAAAATTTATTTTATAAATTCTCAAGTTTTATATTAGGATAACCTCCATATGAAATATGGTGATGGACACCCTCCTATCACATGGCTAATTGCCCAATTTTTCAATTAGATAAACTATCTAAAATCATATGTCAAGATCTTTTGAAATCAAATACCAAAGTCTAACTTTGAGTGGCTTTGCTCAGCATGTCCATGACCGTGGACACGGCTATTCGAATAGTTTTATACTATGCAGAGGTTGTACAACTTTACCTATAAGACATGAATTCTCTAGTTTGTTTGGCATCTGTCGATACCACCACTCACTACGTATGGTAAGCAGTCTAGAGCATGTGTCGAAGCCTTTACAATGTGCCATCCCACTGTAGTCCTGCCTCGCTAAGGATTCTCTTCCTTTGGATTAAACCATTCACTAGATTTAAGCCCTCTCTTGTGTCATGTGGGAATACATAAAAGTAGGTCATAAAGACACCCACACAACTGGATGGCACAACCACGGTGGAATATTGCAAATTAGTTAGCCAGGTCCTGCCCACTCAGGATTTGTGGTAGTACGATGGGGTGTTGCAAAATATGCTCGAAGACCAGTTCTTAACTAACTTAGGCGACTTCCAAAATAACCCCTAGGCCTTAACCCTACCCAGATTGAGCCCGTGCATAAACCTACACCCACCAACTATCCATTTCACCCAAGTCCAAACCAATTTTTGATTTGATTTGATTTTTTAAAGCATTTGTAAACTTCCATGACACACCAATGCCATGGATACAATTTAAACAATATTTGATTTTTGGCTGTAAATTCCCAAATCAAATATTTCAGGTCTGAGCATGACTAAGCATAATTTTTCCCAAAATGCTCTAGTTCATACTATTGCATAAACTAGATTTTCATCTAAGGTGTCAAGGTAGGTTTATTTCAATGTCAAGATTGGTAGTACAAAGGATTTATAATTTTAAAACAAGTATTTAAATTACATTGAATAGAAATAAGCATGCAATAATAATTTAAATAATTTTAAATAATGGGATCAAATATGATCAAAGATGTAACTTGCCTTGCTTGATTAATCGTTGTTCTCAAACGGTGTCGAAATCCGGTTCTTCGAAGTCATCGAATCTATACGTGAACATAAGCCAAATTCAAACAAAATTTAAATAAACTCCAAATTAAATAATTTAAGTTCTAGAAGGTAGATGTTGAATTTATATGAATTTAGGAATTTGAATCGATGGAATCGGAGTTTGTATGAAGTAGAACGAACATCCGGAAGGAGGTTTCGACCACCTAGTCGAAAGGGCTATGACCACCTGGTCGAAAGAGATTTCGACAACACTGGTCGAAGGAAGGTTTCAACTACACTGGTCGAAGGAATTTTGACTAAACTAGTCAAAAGAAGGTTTCGACTACACTGGTCGAAGGAAGGTTTCAACTACACTGGTTGAAATGATCGAAAGGAGATTTGACCACCTGGTCGAAAGGACTTATGACCATAGGAGCGACAGTTGCGATGCACGCAGCAGCGGTGGGCGCACGGGGTGACGGTGTTCCAGCGGTGGTAGGGGCGAGGGGAGGGGAGTACCATGTAGAACGCGGAGCTGCGATGCTGGTGGTGGAGACGGTGTTGCCAGAAATTGTTCGACGGCGGCGCAAATAACAGAGGGAGGAGTTTTGGCCAGTGGCTCGGATGGCGGTGTTGCCAACGAACGGCGGGGGTTCCGATGGCCGGCGTGGGGTACGTTAGAGATGGGAGGCGATGGGAACTCAACGCTCACCTTGGCGGTAGCTAGGCGTGAGGAGGTGGACGACGGCGAAGAAGAAGGCGGCGGCGACGTTCGGGGGACGATGGTGCTCCGATGTTCCTCCGGCGATGGCGAGTAGAGTCTAAGGTAGAGGGCGGTGACGTGGCGTCGATGGGGTAGACGAAGGTGACGGAGCGAGCTTGTTGGCGGCGGAATCGATAGTAAAGCAGCTTCGGGCGGTGAGACTTCGACTTCAAATTCCAGCGAACTTGAGAGGGTTGGGGCGAGGTGAGTGGCGGTGTTGGGATGAGATGGAGATGGCGCACCTGGGGTGTCCTTTTATAGGGCAAGGGTGAGACCGAAGCGGCATGGAGCGCAAGAAGCTCTGAACGGGACACCAACGAGATTTTAGAGAAATCAAAGCGGAGATGGAAAGATAATGCAGTAACGGGTGTGGGATTGATTCGGGAAGTAATGGCGGCCAAAATTAAGGAGTTTGATGGAGATTGAGTCGGGTTTTGGAAGGTCCCGTGACAGCGTCAATGGCGGAAAGGAAAGCGTGGCCGGGAAAGGAAAGGACAGGGACGTAACGGGCGCGAGATTGGCACGACGTCATAAATGCAACGCGATTACGGGGATTAAATGCGCACGTAAACGGGGTGGTTGCTGCGGGGATTTGGGAATTTACGGCGATAGAAGGAAAGTGGAGGAGGGAAACAGATGTGGAATTGAAAGGGGTCTATAATTCGGGATTTGACCGTTTTTGGAAAGCTTTGCTGAGCGGCAATGGCGGCAAGAAAGCGCGGATGCGCGGAGAAGAAAGGAAGGTAGGGGAGACACTGTAGCGTGGGTCCCACGTGGCTAAGAAAGAGAGACAGGTGGAGATGGAGTGAGACTAACGAGATGGGTCCACCCGTCAGTGAGAGAAAAA
Source organism: Phyllostachys edulis (assembly GCA_036346405.1). Taxonomy (NCBI): domain Eukaryota; kingdom Viridiplantae; phylum Streptophyta; class Magnoliopsida; order Poales; family Poaceae; genus Phyllostachys; species Phyllostachys edulis. Next base: position 29,829,947 of record CM070550.1, on the reverse strand, counting down.
GTGGAGAGGTGGAGCGAGCTGGGCGGGGGAGTTGGGCCGGAAAAACTGGCCGGGCTCGAAAGAATAGTGACGAGTCGAGGAAAATTCAACCCAATTAATGTTCCCTAATTTTTAACTGATTTAGTGATTTAAATAATTCAGGTAATTCATTTTGGCTTTAGAAAATAGTAAATAAAGTCCAAAAACTATGGAAAAAATCATAGAAATTCACGATACATTTTGGACTTAAAAAATATTTCCAACTTATAATTGGTAATTAATTTTTGTAAATAATTAATTTTGTCTTTAAAATAATTAGGAAAAGCTTTTAAAATTTCAAAAAATAATTAAAATTTTATTTTTCACTTTAAATCCAATAAAAACTCAAAACTCAATAAATTTTTATTTTTGACTTTTAAAACTTAGGAAATTCAAGAAAACCAAGAAAACACTATTGAAACTTAGAAAATCCAATAAAATAATAACTTTCTTAATTTTTATTTTGGTAACAGAACTTTGGGATGTTATATGGTTGTTGTCAGTGTCTTAGGACCATGAAATATCGCGTGGCATGGAGCAATTATGCCATATGTTCCATTCATCACACGGTAAGGAATTTACTTGGAGTTAAATCTAGATGTCAGTTCATCGCTTCTACGAGCAGCCATCTGGTCGGGGATTGGATACAGGACCTCATCTGACCAGGATACCCATTATGTAACCTCTTGAATCTTTACAACTATAGAGGTCGTTAGCCTTAAGGGTTACAACCACGAAAACATATGATCTTTTTATTATGTATTAAAGAAATACATAGAGGTTTTAATCCTCGTCAAGCATGTAGAACGTGACGGGGCGAGCTCGCTGGTGGTGACGACGTGGCCGAAGAGGGAGATCAATGGAGGTGGCGGTGGTGGCCGGTTTGGAGGGAAAAGAAAGAAGGGGCAGCGCAAGCTTCAGGGAGGGGAATGGGGATAAGAATGGGGAAGCTGGCATGGGGCGCATGGGCTAGTAACCAGGATAAGGGAGAAGGAAGAAAGAGAAACAAAAAACAAAGGGAAGAAAAAGAAAATTGAAGGGAAGCAAAAAGAAAAAAAGAAAGAAAGGAAAGGAAAGAAAAGAAAAGAAAAGAAAAGGTCCGGAAAAATTCTGATTTCGGAATTCGAATTTGGAATGTGACACGAGATTTGAATTGAGATGATGGAATAAGAATTTGAACTTTGGATCAGTAATGAAAATAAATGCAAAAAATTTCAATTGGAATCCAACATTTTGAATTAATTAATTTAAATTAAATTTTCTGAAAAAGACCAAAATCTGGGATGTTACAATAATTAAGATGAAAGTATGAATGAGTTGAAGAAAATGTGAGGCATGCACGTGAATTTTGTTATGATACTCATCAAGGTTCAAGAAAGCTAAGCGCTAGGCAGATTGATGGCAGGGGCCTAGCGCCTAAGCGGACTAAGCGGCACCTAGGCGGTGACTAGGCGCCTAGGCGGCAAGCAGCTACTGATCTTGAATAAGCCCATAACAGGAATATCAGGCATCAAATTGAGCAAGTATCAGGCATCAAATTGAGCAAGATAGAAGAAAAAAATACCTGAAGAAGACATGTGCAATTTGATGTAATCATGTATATTACCTCCACTCCAAGGCTCCAAGAGCTTGATGTAAACATGTATGTATCATTTTTATTGTAATCAAATAATGATGTAAACTTGTATATTTAATCAATAATGAGTTATTTTGCTACTGTGTTGTGCAAGAAAGAATGTATGAATGAGGATAGATGAATGAAAGTATGAAACATATGCGGCCACACATCTCAAAGACTTGACATAGAAAATAATCAAAACATGACAGTGCCAACTCCACGTAAATGCTTCACAGAATCACAACACATATCACAGCACAATTGACAGCACATATCACAACATAAATAATCAACAATAAGTCAATAACATACATATAACACATTTTAGGCACCTATTATAAATGCTTCACAGAATCACAGCACAATTGTGAAAAAAGACTCCTAGGTCAAAGATTATCATCAACTGAACAAAACTTTCTATTTCAGAAGTTTGTGGTGGCTGATAGCTCATTAATAGTCAAGTGTTCTGACTAGTCCCATATAATGTGAGGCTAAGATGTAGAAGAAACATATCTGGACAATTTAAATTGACAAGTATGCCGGCAAGGAGTCATATGAGCTGAATGGAAACCAATGCACCAAGAATTTCTATACGGAAAAATCCATATATTTCTTTGTGGTGTTGCTTCCCATCCATTTGCCCAAAGAGAGAACAAAGATATGGCAAAAGGCGCAACATCCGAAAGGAGATGATTTGCATCGATCAAGATTGCAAGGCTGTTTGCTTTGATGCCTCCAACCACTTCGATGACATGAATATAATGCAAAGGATTACAGCAATTATGAGCTTCCTCATGGATGCAATTCTCTCCTTTGCATCTTTCGATCTTGATCTCGAGTCGAAAAATCGCAAGAAGCACCTCTGCAAATTTTGTTCCCAATTGCTCCAAAAGTAGATGGTAAGATGTTCATTTTCACATCGACAATGCAGGATGGTGATGAGCTACTACTGTCCATCTAAAAACAACATCCAAGTCAATACACAAAGTACAAAGACTATGCTAGATTTACTACTCAAAAGGTATAAGAAAACTTGTTACATGCATTTCTGTTAGAACTAGTGTGAAAATGAAGCGATAAGAATCCCATTGGTTTTGTGTCACCGAGAGAGGGAAAAAAAGCTGAACACCTCCATGCAGATCAAAATAACATGCAAATTCTTAAACATAAATATTTAACTAAGTTGTCCATATACGAGTATACGATAAAGATTATCACATGTAGAAGTGGGGTGAAAAATTCTAGAGACCATGGTTTGCACAAAATACAGTCCTTAACACACAATCCACATGGTGCAGTTTGACAAAACTTTGGTGCTCAAAGCATCAACTGAAACATATTAGCATCTTTTATTACGCAGATTCATACCACATACCACATCCTAGTTGATAATATTGATTATGAAATGGTCAACAAAAGAAAGCGATGAATACTCATATTTTTTCTGAGAATATAACGGTTATGCGAAGCTTGCTAGCGAAAAGAATAGAGGCCTTCGTATTTATGAAAGCATTTTTTGTAAGACCAAGTGACCAACTTTACACCTCTATATGAGCAGTATTGGTAAAACAGAATAAACAAATTAGCCTAAATGGATTTCCTGAAGCAACAGAACAGATTGAGGCTTTCTCCCTATCTAAAGGCAACGAGAATTCTCGAGCGCATCGAGGAGGCTCAGATATGCGAGTAATATGAGCGATGATCGTCAAGGATGCTACTCAACACTACATTACATCTTATTCACAAATTTGATCACTGTTGTGGACTCTTATTGGGGGAAACATTATCAAGGAGGAGATGTGTGCAAGAACAGCAGTAGCATGAGGAATCGGTAGAACAACTACAAGCTGCCGATGATGTCCTTGTTACTATCGGTCAAGAAGTCCTAGGCGTACAACAGGAGTAACGCGTTGGGGGCATCAAGCAAGGCGAAAGTGCACAGCGTCTTTGAAGGGGAGGCTGGAGCAAAGCAGCTGAGAAGCGAGCAAGCAGAGGGGAGCTACGGAGCAAAGGGCAGCAGAGCAGCGACGCGAGAGAAGAGAGGTGAGTCAGAGCAGAGAGGGGAGCGGCGCAGGAGCAAAGGGGAGGGGCATACCTCGAATCCTCGATTCGGCGGCGCAGGAGCAAAGGCGAGCTCAATTCGGCGGCGCAGGAGCAAGGGCGAGCTCGATTCGGCCGGGAGCTCGAACCCTAGCGGCGACGAATGGATGGGTCGTGGCGTCTGGCGCATCAGGTCTTATCTCCCATCTCGGTGCCCGCCTCGCCCAGCGCCGCCGAGGACCGGCTTGGACCGCCGAGCCGGTCCAAGGCGGCCTCCCGCCTAGCCCGCCGCCTGGAAGGAAAGCGTGGCGCTTGCTCACCGCCGAACGACTAGGCGCCGCCTAATCAGCGCCCATAGCCGATTTTTAGAACCTTGATACTCATTGATTTTCTATCCAAAACATATGTTTGCCTTTGTTATGGCCTTTTGTTATGAAACTAATTGAATTAAAACCTTTGTTATGAACTTCATAAGTTGTATATTTTATTTATTTATTTTCAAGTAAAAATTTCGATTGTGGACGAAAAGATGGCACAAAATAAAATTTTAAAAAAGCACAACATGACTTAAATTAGCTTACTAAACTATTATAAGTTATGCAATACGAAAAAAATATTGCAAGTCACAAAACAAGGGTAGTGCAATCTTTCTACATACAACCTCCTCATTCCTGAAGCTATAGCCAACTTTCTAACCAAACACCTCCTTAAACTGATCCAACTTCTCAGAGAAATAGATCCAAAAGTGAAGATGGAGTTGGAGCTGTAAAAATTTAGAGTAGAGCCATACCAAACAGGCCCGTAAGAGTTCATTTCCGGCTCTTGCAAAACAAATAACGTGGAGTGAGCTATCTTCTTATTGTGGAACCTGAAGTTTCCATAAACAGTCCCATGATGTGATAATAAAACCAGGCATTAGATGTTCATCCATGCAGTTCTCTGTGTTCACTTCTAGAAAGTGCTTGAGATCAATGTTTTAATTTCCAGGCATGTGAACTACAGAGACCCTGAAACTTGAGTGCTTGATTTGAGTGAAAACAACTTGAACATCCGTTTTGGTGGAACGCAAGTTTTGATAATAATTGTAGTTAATTATCATTAATTACGGTCTATTGTGCTAATTGTCGTTAAATACGATCAATTGTATTAATTACGGTAGTCGTCGTTGATTACGGTAGTCATCGTTAATTGCAGTCATGCAATTGCAGTAATTGGAGCGTCAATTGTCGTCAATTGCATTAGTTTGCCGTTAGTTCTCGTTAAATGCCGTCAATTGTATTAATTGGAGCGTTAGTTGCTGTCAATTGTTATTAATTGCCGTTAAACGGCATCAAACAAGTCATTACTTGCCTTAGGAGCATTTTAGACATTTCTCATCTCAGAAGTTGCAGCCAAACCCTAAACCTTTTCAACTTAGCCATTCAGCCTTGTAGCCGTACAACCCTACAGCCCAACTGGGAGCAGCTTTTCAGAAAAGATATAGCCATGCCAAATATGCCCTATGATTTGCCAGTGCCAGCTTCTGTCCATCGCTTCCAAATTGAGAACCTGAAAGCCAGATGGATCGATCGGTCAGTGATCAGCCCTGGAAAACTACTATTTCCACATTCACACCGTTGCACATACATAATTCTATATGATACGACACAATGCAAATGGCCGATCTTGTTTAGCCACACCAACAGGAGAGTAGTAGCAGGCGAGCCGTTCTTGCGCAAATTGCAGATACTGTAGACTTAAAAAGATGCTTTGCGTGAAAATTGAGTTTTGAGTGATTCTACATCCTATATATCATCATTTTTATATAATACGAATGGAATACAAACCAGGCAGACAATTGCCCCTGAAAGATAAACTTGTTTGACCACACTAGTACATTGGTTTTAAGACAGATGAGTCGGTTATCAACCCTGGAAAAAGCTACAAATTCTACTCTTAGAACGTTGCAGATTGCCAGATACATATGAGAGGAGGCAAATGGTCCATCTTGTTTAGCCACACTAATATGTTTGAGCAGACTCACCAAGTGTTATCAACTATACTGTTTATTCTTTTCGATTACTAGAAGTGGGATGAACAAACAAGTGGTTTCGCCAATCGTTGACTACCACCGTAAAATGTCAGATTTTACTACTGAATTAAGAGCCTCACATAACCTCGTAAAATACGGGGAATAAAGATAAAACCAATGAACCAAATAGATGAGTGAAGCTGCAAGAGAACAAATGATGGATCAAACATGATGTTAGAACCCCTGCTAGCTTCATTAAGTTTAATTTGGGAAGTGAGTTAGATACTTTGTTTAGATGAAACAAAACAAAAGAAGCTTCCTATCGTTGGCACTGAAGTCAATAATAATCTTGGTTCAAATCAGCTGGTATCAATGGTGATAAACTAATATGATATGGTTTTGAAGCTTACAGGACCAAAAACATATCTTGAAGGTCGATTACTGGAAGCATACAGTACCACCAGCTTCGAATCAAGTAGCAGCCTAAATCAAAATAATGGTTAGTTGGGGATAGCATAATGTTATTAACAGCACCAGTTTTTAGACTTGTACTACATTTATTTGTAGAGAGCAAACATATACTATCCTATTCTATATGTATTTCTGATACTTGCTCATCCATTTGGACATGGAGCATGCTTGTACACTATGGAACAACATGGCCTCCGAATTTAGCTTTAAAGGTGCTGACTTCTGCCATGGCTAAAATGCAGAAAGGATCACAAATGGGATTTTTTTGTTAATTAATCCTTTTGAATATTATTTTAAAGTTAACCCCTCACAAACTTTGTTTCTAATTCTGACCCCTTTGGTTACGTCATTACCCGTGGCGTGACGAAAACGTTCTGTCATGCTACCTATCGCGGCATAGCCAAAGCTGCCACGTAAACCCTCATGGGCGCGCTGTGCCAGCGTGGAGAACTTGCGTCTCATCTGTCACACCATATCTTCTGGCATGACAAGTAAGATTGTCATGCCAACATTCGTGGCGTGACAGTGGCTACTTAGGAGTTTTGGCCCAGGCAGTTCTTCATTTTCCCCTGGTCTTCTCCCGTGCACCTCCTCTCTATTCCGTTCCCCACCCAATTGCCTCCATCCTCCCGGCTTCTGGTGTGATAGTACACATCACCAGAAAGCCTCTCTCTCACTCTTGTGGGACCCTTCGGTCCCTATTGACATGACAACATGCTACATACTCAGCTTGTAAGATCGAAAAGCCGAGACTCCGAAGCACAAACTTTTTAGAGAGACATGACCGCACTCTGCCATAGTGATCATTTTACGTCTCAGAGGGAGATGACAACACATTGTCGCACCACCTTTTAAAATTGAAATGACTAGAACTTTGTCTCCTAACCTTTTCAGACAAAAAAAAGACATGACTCTGCTTTACTTTTCAGAGGGACATGATAATAGGATGTGACATCGCTTGCAAAGCACAAAGAGGCCACTTGATTGCCGAAAGCTTCCTCCTCGAAGGGCGCGGTGCACGGGCACGAAACACATCCGTACCTCATTGCAATGGAACCGCTACAGCTGTGTTCGCTCCGTTATAAATACAACGCTATTCGGCCAGGAACTCCACACTAACAACACTACCTAGATAACATGAACAAGGAAAAGGAATGAGAGAACATCTAGGAGCTTTGAAGGACTAGGTGTCTCCCTAGGAAACCACCGCTCGCCACAGGACGTTTAGTCAGCAGCCTTACACTTGCCACCCATCTCCGGAGGTCATCGATGTAAGGAGGTTGCCTCGCAGTACGCCCAACGATTCGGGGTCGAGCCACACCCCCCTCCTATGCCCGCTGAATGCCCTCCGGAAGGGCCCCCGCGGGGGTGGCACCACCCCTTTGCTGGTGTCGGGACGGCTGTAAGTGTGTCAAATTAACCGACGAGTGGATCATTGGGCAGCACTATTGGTGCTGTCTAAACTACTGCGTGGACTACCTCGACCGCCTGTTTGACACGCAGAGCCATAGGCAGCCGGTAATGAAAATCGCATTTCAGTGCACACCACTATTTTGCTTCCCATTACGCCGTAACCACGTCTCTCTTCCCACCGTAGTCTCCGCCACGCCTATGCGACTTCAGCCAATGGATCGACAATAAGATCCACCCCTACGACATGTGGATGCTGCTGACACGGAAGAGTTGGGCTAGGGAGGACTACAAGGGCCGTGAAAGACACATCGAAGAGTTGCAGGCTGAGATGGAAGAGGTGGGAGAGGCTGCACGAGGAGCAGGAGCGTGAGCTTGCCAGGCGGACGAGGCCGAGAGAGCACGGAAGAGGGCCATCGTAGTGAAAGCTAAGGAGCAAGGCGAGGAGTACAACGCCAGTTGGGCCGCAAGGGTAAATGGCCACATTCCATGTAGTAGTTCGACCATCTTCTATGTCCCATGTATTTCTAATTCCCTAAAGGCATGTGTGTACCATTTTTGGTTCGTTAGTCTGCGTGCTATGTAACCTCCTTGTCGGATCAACTCTTGTGTTGTTATCATTGTGCCATTTCTTCAAAGTTCTCCACCGTGTATGAATTCTCTAGCACATCGCAATATCACTTACCTTCCTACTTACGAATCATTGCTACCTCAAACGTCCTCACAAGATTCTACAGAAATTGATTGCACTACAACAACATAAGATGATCACAAAATGTTATTGCGAGTCTAACAGATTTCGTACCCTACAGATTCTACGAAAATCACAAACGGACAAACCATCCTTGTAACCACCCTTTTTCCAAAAAAAAAACAACCTACAAACAGGATTTGCTAAATGTATTAGCTATAAAATTTGCCATTTATTCCCCCGCAAAGGAGGTTTTTATGATCCGATCAAGAATTTAACTTGTTTAAACAGGGCAATTTTTGGGCTTCATGGTGCATGAAGGATGGATTGAAGTAAGTTAGACCCAAGTGTAATCTATCAATGTGTAACATCCTGAATTTTGTGTGGCAGTTCCATCGCATGAAAATGTGAAACTTTACAAACTTTTGATGCATCTTGTTGACACTTGGATATTACCAAAGTTTTATTTAGAAATTAAATTGTAAACCATTCGTCAATTCATAATTTAGAAATCCAAATTAAATTACCCAGGCAAAATCAAAAATTCATGCTTGTCACGCCAACTATAATGGCATGACATATGAGGCATGTCACGCCATGGATGCGAGTGTAACAAAAGCCACGCAAGTTCTCCACGCTGGCACGGCCCGGATAAGGGCTTGCGTGGCAACTTGAGCCACGCCTCGATAGGTGGCATGACAGTACGTTTTGGTCACGTCATAGGTAATGGCGTGACTAAAGGGGTCAGAATTACAAATAAAATTTGCGACGGGTTAACTTTAAAATAATATTAAAAAAGATTAATTAATAAAAAAATTCCAGAAATGGACATCTACAACAATCTAGTACGCATCAAAGTTAGACCATCTATATCTGAGGGCATAACTGGGACTAACTGTATTCAACTTGCATATCCTTTTGGGTCCATGAGCGCTAATGTAAAAAAAGTACATTTTGTAAAATATGACAACAATGCATTTGACATATAGGGCATGAAAAATGTAAATAACTGTAAAGTAGCATTGAAATCAGAAAAGAACTGGATTTATGACATCCATCTAAATTTTGTAGCTCAAGACCAAGAAAAGAAGACCAGAGATAGTCAGATAGATTCTACTATACATATGACTGAAATTTGCTTACCTTAGCGATTTCTGTAGGCTTGAGAGCACCTTGAATGTCTTGCTTATTTGCAAACACCACCAATGAAGCTCCCGCTAGTCTCTGTTAAATCAAAATTCAAAGGACCATTCAATAATAGCACATTCTGAGTTGTTGAAATTCCCACGCTAGAGTGACAAAGAGAAGAGTACCTTTCTAATGCTGCAATGGAACTACCAACAGAATGGTAAGTACGCATTGCACTTCTTTTTAGTGGTATGCGTTAGTTCAATACAAACACAAGCAGAAAAAAAGGTCAAAGTCAAGTATAAAATCTCAATAACTCCCGTCGTGCCCTATATGTCTGCTCAAAGTACATCCCATATGTTCAAAGAGTATCTGCCACAATCACCAAATAGAAATTATTCAATAATTTCACCTGCAGTAATACACACAGAATTGCCAAGCCTAGTGTTTTGGCAAATGGCAGTGAGGGGCTGCATCAGTACTCAAAACTTTGCCTCTACCCTTGTGCTGACAAGGATGTGATTAAGCTTCACCAATCACCACTATGCACTAAAAAAATGCAGTACTTCAAATAGCAGAAATGCAATCCCTGCAGCAAAACTTTTAGGTTACTTAACCAGGAAGCCTGAGCTCATGCCAAGACGCCATTAAATTAAGCTGCATGGAATCTACGTGTTTTTTGCACTGTTAAGGGCAATTCCACTCCCCACATGTAAATTCTCGTACATTCTTCCTAATTAACGTGAATAGGCATGCTGCTGCCAACAAAAAAAAACGAAGCCCATTTGGTATGAATCAACAGGTAAAACTGAACTAGATATCACTAGCCTATGCATTTTTATTTCACAATTCTACAGTCATGACAATAAAATTATTTGTCTGGTGTCACAACTCTTGAGGATTGTGCTGCAGCATTGCTGAATTTTCTCCATTGCAGCAAGCTGTTGTCCTTAATATGTTCAATAGACCCTTTTGATGCTGCTAAAGTGGTCCAAAATCACACGATTTACTTTCCAAAAAGTGGTCTGCTATAAGACACTTCTTAAGCAGTATACAACCATTACAATAGCGGACCGAGAAAACTTGGTCGTATCGGGTGAAAATTCTCTCTCAAATAAGGTGAAAATGCCAAACTTTTCAATCCCCAGATACATCTGATGCCACTAAACTATATCAAACGAAGCAACGTATCCCTTTTATGTTATCTTACAACAAGCACCTTTATAAATCACAATGCAGTAGTACGAGGCTAAATGAACAAAAAGACTAAACAGAGAGAGGAAGGAGGGGACCCAGACCTGTGGCTGTGGTACTTGATGGTCTTGATGTTGACGCCGAGAGTGGGGCTCATGACACTCGTGTCTTCTGCGTTGATCTTGAGCACGTTGGTAGTCTTCCCCGAGTAGTCCAGCCCCCTGAGATGAACTCATGAACCTCACACGGCATCAGCCACCAAGGATCAAGAAACCATGACAGAAGCTAAACGAATCAAGAAACCAACAGCACAGGCACTAGATCCGAAACCAAGAATCGGGAGAAAGGATGCGTATATAATCGAACGAGAATGGAGGGTGGAGGGAACCTACACCAAGAGAATGTGCATCTCCTCCTTGCGCTTGATCTATGATGCTGAGCAGTCTCATCTTGGAGGCACGCGAGGACAGGTGTCTCCCCCGGCCTCCGGGGACAAGAGGAACAGGGCTGTCCAAGTCCAAGGCTGGAACAGGAAGCAGAATAGTGTTAGAGCTGGCCAATCAGTCGGCTCAAGGTATCGCACTGTACCCAATTTAGGCACTGCATGATCCACACCGTTTATGGATCATACTAGACCGACACGATGGCCCGTGTTGTGTTTAGACCACTATCCTAGCACGGTGGGTCGGCCTGACTCGGCACAAACAGTGTCGGGCCGTGCCAGACACAGCACGTGCCCGGCCAGCCCGGCACGGCCCATCTGGCTTGCTATGCATAAACATCAGCTCAGAAGTCAGAGAAATAAGCACAAAATCATTTCATCATAAATCAAACTATCAAAGCAAACAAACAAAAAAATTGATATGTAAGATAAAAAATATACAATCATTAGAATCAATTACAGTTCACGCTATTCATTCACGGTTCACAGTAACACACCATTCATTCACGGTTCACAGTAACACACCATTCATTCACGGTTCACAATAACACACCATTCATTTACAACACAAAATATGCAATCATCAGAATCAATCAAGAACCAGAGAGGAAGAGGGGGAGGGGAGGCAGCGCGACACGGAGCAGCGCTGAGGGAGGAGGTGGTGCAGCAGGCGACGCTGAGAGGAGGACAAGCCGACGAGGACCCGAGGATGAGGAAACGGTGCCAGTGCGGTCGGGCGGCTGGGGGAGGAGGAGCTTGGGAGTTGGGAGAGACAAAGATTGGGGAATAGGGAGGAAGAAACCGAAGAATAAGAACAGAGGGAGCCACGGAGGTGAACTAGCGAAGATGGAGAGAGAGAGAGAGAGTCGGTCGGGTGGCGAAAAAGAGGAGGCGGGGCAGGGCATCGGGTAGGCGGGGTAGGTGGGGCTGGTAGGCTTGTGGGCCAAACGGGCTAAATGAGCCGACCTTGGCCGTCGCCAAACAAAGCTAGTCTTCGGTCGGCCCAAGACGAAGGCCGACGAGCCATGCCTGGGCGGGGGTGGGAAAAAAAGCTCGTTAGTGGGGCTCATTGGCTCGGTTCAAAATTGCTCCAATTATGCTCGTTAATTGGTTAAACATTGAAATGAGTTGATTTCGAATGAAATTGGATTTCGCTCTGGCTCGGCTCGTTAGCTCGGTTCTAAAAATAGTTTCAAACTATAAATAAAATAATATTAAATGAAACTGTATCAATTTCGAAAAAAGATCGGTAAGACAAGCATTTGGCTCGATATCCACCCCTACCTAGGCTGCCTCCCCATCACGGCCCATCTAATAGCCGATCTAGGATGGGCTGTGCCTAGATGGATCGAGCCGACTTGTGCCCGTGCCGGGCCGGGCCGCCCATTTGGCCAGCTTTAATAGTGTTGAGATTTTGTTTTTTCGCTCCAGTTGACTTAGGTTCGGTAATTACGTTTGAGTCCCTCCTGGGCTCAACTCGGCCCATTTGCATTTGGGGGCTTATCTATATTTATGGCTAGGCAAATTTGTCTGGGCTCCTTTATTTTGAGAGTAAACTTGTCTGGGCTTGACTCATTGGACCATGAGACTTACGCACGCTATTTATGTTTGAGAACCTCCCAAGAAAGTAAATGTTTGAGAAAGTGCAATCCACAATAATGGTGTAATCGTGCAATCTGGCTTCAGTTGAGGCACTAAATCAACATAAAAATATTCCCAGAAATATACCTGTACTTCTCTATTTACTTTACCTATGTGTCAAGCTTTACTTCAAATTCATTCTATTCTGGCAAACGATAAATCAGAAGGAAAATAAAAAAAAACAAAAAGACATATATTACTATTCACAACAAACTTACTTTTTTTTTGTATTTCTTCTAGTACTCTTTGAGTTTGAAGTTTAAATTTTATAGGACGCTACAACACTCCATATACTACATCATCAATTCTGCTATTTTTTTATGTTTATTTCCGCCCACAATTAGGGGTGGATAACGAGCTGGCTCGGCTCGGCTCGTTAAGGATCGTTAAGAAAATGAGCTCGACTCGTTAAGATAACGAGCAGAAACTCAGGCTCGGCTCGTTAAAAACTCGAACTCGGCTTGTTAAGCTCGTTAGGCTCGTTATCAATAAACATAGTGAAAATCTTAAAATGTAAAGAACAATTCAGCCATTGACCACCCAATGACCCAAACATGCGCATGCTGATGCCTTATTCAACCAAACACATGCATGGCGACGGAAGAGGGAGGTTGGGACCGGAGGAGGAGGCGGCGGCGGAAGAGGGAGGCTGGGAGCCTGGGACCGGAGAAGGAGCCAAGAAGGCGGCAGCGGAAGAGGGAGACCGGGACCGGAGGAGGAGGTGGTGGCGGAAGAGGGACTGAGGGAGGCCGGGACCGGAGGAGGAGGCGGCGGCGGAAGAGGGAGGCCGGGAGCCCGGGATCGAAGGAGCCAAGGAGGCGGCGACGGAAGAGGGAGACCAGGACCGGAGGAGGAGGCGGTGGCGGAAGAGGGACTGAGGGAGGCTAGGACCGGAGCAGGGCCAGGAGCCAGCGGGGACGGGCGGCCACCGGCCAGCCGTGCGGTGGCCGCGTCGTGGGGACGGGGTGAATCAATCAGGGACAGGAGCACAACCACAGGGAAGGAAGGGAGTGGGTTAGGGTTGCGCTGCGCCTACCGCCTGCGCTACTGGGCTTGGGCCTGCGACTACGAGCGACGCTGCAACGGTGAAATGAATCGAGCTAAACGAGTTAAATGAGTAACTCGCGAGCCAGCTCGGCTCGACTCGTTAACAAAACGAGTTTTTTTGCTGGCTCGGCTCGGCTCGTTAAGGGACCGAGTTCGAGCCGAGTCGAGCCGAGCCCTTAACGAGCCGAGCTAGCTCGCGAGTTTCGAGCTTTTTTTCCACCCCTACCCACAATGAAGTTGGCTTGCATGATTGCACTGTAAAAGCGGATTGCATGTATTCCCCATAAATAAATGGCGTTTTGCTATTCAGATTGTTCGATCAAACTTCCAGTGCTATAAATGGATGGTAATATTGATATTGCCACTATACCATACCAGATGTTTCTTTTTATTGATATATTGCTTCTATACCAAATGGTTTTTTTCTTCCAAATTTTCCCCCCACAAATAGTGGTATACCTAAACTCCAAAAGTGATACGGGGCAAGCAGGGATGCAAATAGAGCGGATAATTCCCGACCAACCGACCGAATGAACGAAAGCTTGTAGAGCGAATATGGAAGAGATAAATGGTTATCCGGTATTGTTCGTGTCTGATTTTGACTCCGAGGAAAATAATATGGAACAGGATACGGGATGAACGATATCCGTCCGTATGTATCCGTATATCAGGTGGTATGAGGAAAGTCTGCTGTGACTTCACTTACGAATAGAATAACAAATAGGTGGGTTGCTGCATCTGAGCAGGTATGAGATACTGAGTGTTTTTCCTTCGACATCTCAGCGATTAGTCTCTCTGTGTTCGCTCTGATCGCACCCCCTACTATCTAATGTCCTGTGTAGGGGTGCAAAAGAAGCTGATAAATGATGAACCATAGAGGTCCTGATTTGTCCCGATCTTTCGATGAGAAGATAAATTCGGTAGAAGTCGCTCAATTCTCATGATCCTGGCTATGAACTCGTAAGGCTCGAAACCACGCAATCGTTGAACTACTCGACAAGTCATTATCAACTGTGCACGAATACTTGAAAGACCTGATCACAAAGATCAATTTCTGCATACACCGAAGAAGCACACAAGAACGAGATAAATAGCAATATGAAATTGCAAATAGGAACGAGACAATGTCGCTGTTGATCTCGCCGAACAAGAGGACAAAGTAGCAAAGCTAAACTTCAATAAACAAAACCCAAAGAACTAGAGGGGTGGCGACCACTATGTATAGGAGAAGGGAGGGCGGTCGTGGGTACTGTTCATGTGTGAACAGTGCCACGTGAATAGTACCAAAAACCCTAGGTGGCCGGCCATATGGGCCAAATTGGCCAAATCAGCCCATTTATTACAAAGCCCATGGGCCAACAATTGGTGACGCAACACCATGACATGTAGACGCAGCACTATGGCATATAGATGAAGCACCATGGCATGTAGACGAAGCTTGGCTCGTATGAGTAGAAGTAGCTCCGTCCAACTGGAGAATATGGCAGTGCAGTAGCCGAAAGTCCTATCGGAGAAGACGTTGTGCAGCGGATCGAAGTAGTGGTTGTATCCTTAGGGTTGATGTCCTCATCATCCTCCCTTTCTTGAATTTGAGTCATCCTCGACTCAATCGTTTTCTCCAAGTCATCACTTTCCTGAAAAAAACTAGTAGCAATAGGAGGCAAAGAAACACGTATTTCTTCTAATGGACACAACGATTCTTTGCAAATTATAGTATAGAATTCAGATTCATGTTTTTCCATGTCAATGCAATCAGATTTCATAGCTAACATAACAGGAGCTTTCAATTTAATATCACTTGGAGCTATAATCTTATGATCAACTTTTGTCTCCTTACTTGTTCTCTCAGTTCTTTCTAATTCATCCTTTAATATGGCAGCAGGAGACGTTGGAAGCAAAGTGATTTTCTTTTCTTTATAAGTGAAAGTATAATGATTAGATCTACCATGATGTTCAGTATATCTATCATATTGCCAAGGTCTACCTAATAATAACGAGCATGCTTGCATAGGTACGACATCACAATCAACATAGTCATGATATGTTCTAATAGAAAGATGTATGTATACAAGTTTAGTCACCTTCAACTTACCACAATAATTTAACCACTGAATGTAGTAAGGATGAGGGTGTTGAGTTGTGGTCAAGCCAAGATTCTCGACTATGTCTGTGCTAGCAAGGTTGTTGCAACTTCCGCCATTGATGATGACTCTACATGAACGTTCCTCGATGACGAACTTGGATTGAAACAAAGTGTGGCGTTGATTTTGTTTAGCAAGCTCTATTTGAGCACTTAGCATACACTGGACAACTAGGCTTTGGTACTTGTCAGATGTCTCATGGCCTCATTGTTCTTCCTCAGTTTCATCACCTGCATTGTTAGTTGCAACCAAAACAAGTTTTTTCTCAATATCGCTAGCTGAAGTGTACTCACCATTGTCCTCGGTAAGTAAAGCTCACTAACTTGGACAATCGCGCATCAAGTGATCAAATCCTTTGCAACGGTGACATTGTACATCTCTGGATCTCTCTGTAGAAGCAACGGAAGAAGCACTTTTTGTAGGGACTTGTACCTTTGCTGATTTGCTTGCATCAAGGACATGTGTAGGAGTGGAAGCAGCAGCGGGGGTGCACGGCTTGAGGAGGGTGCATCTCGGCCAGAAGTGGAGGAAAGTGCCATGTGTTGTTGCTGAATTGGCCGACCTGCAAAATATCCTCCAATATTGCCCCTAGAGCGAGATTGTCGACTCTGCACTTCTCTTTCAGTTTTGCAAGCAAGATGGAACAAACGTGTGATAGAATTATATTCTTTATAATCTAAAATATCCTGAATTTCATGGTTTAAGCCTCCCAAAAATCTAGCCATCTTAGCATTTTAGTCTCATCTAAACCACAACGCAACAAACTAGCTTGCAATTCTTGATAATAGTCCTCTACAGAACTACTACCTTGTCTTAAGTACTGCAATTTATTAAGCAAATCATGAGAAAAATATGAAGGTACAAACCTATGTCGCATTGCTCTTTTCAAAGCATTTCATGTCCTAGGTATGTTCTGATTTGTACGACCATATTCACTCCACCAAATAGATGCAAAATCAGAAAGCTCACTAGTAGCAGCTCTAACTTTCTTATCTTCAGGGAATTTATGACAAGCAAATTTTTGTTCTACGGTAAGCTCCCATGTGAGATAAGCATCAGGGTCATATTTTTCAGCAAAAGGAGGCAAAGTGAATTTAATTTTACCCAATGCATCATTATAGTCACGTACCTCACGTTGATTTCTTTCCATACCTTGACGATTGTGAAGAAGCTGACGATGGTTGTGATCATTGTGAACATAGAATCCATCGGTTTTCATATCAGCAGTGTAGTTGTTCACGTCTTCTTCTTCCACCTCACCTGCCCAAGAGTGGGCAGTAGGTGGTGTGCGGCTAGTAGGAGGATCCTCCACTCTTGGCTCACCCTGGGCCGTGGTTTCAGCAAGTGGCTGACGTTCGGGGAGCGCAATGCGTGTGTGGAGATCCGCGAAGTTGTCGTTGATCTTATCCAATGCATTACGAACGCTCTCACCGAGCGAGTGCTCAATGTGCCGCACAAGCTCTTTCGTGCGAGGTGTGAGAGATCCCTTGCCCGCATACTCCAAAGAGTGGTCGTTGTTGTTTCCACCATGTGTAGATCCGTGTGACCCTGCCATCGTTAGTAGAAAACAAAGAACAAATCACAGTGTATATGTCCCTATCAACTACTAGGTTATGGTGTTTCAACAGTCGCTCTCTCACAACGCCTTTGTAACATCCCCAAACAATAGTGTGTGTTTCAAAGGTAATAAAAATGAGGAGAAAATAAAACTTTTTCTTCAATTGGAAATACTTGACCAAATCTGTGATTCTTGAAAAGGAAATATGGAAAATCAAAATCCAAAAATCAAATTCTCCAATTCACTCCTATCAAAAACCTCTTTGGGAAATCTTGTGCCAAACCTCTGTAAATATTTTTCCTTAGTCCCTTGGATGACTTGTAACACCTCTGAATTATCTCATAATTTTTGGAGATTATTTTAATAATTTTTGAGGCAAGTCAAACCTTGGTCAAACTTCTGAGTCCACCTTCTGAAAATTCTGGAGAAAAATGCATGGCATTAAAATCTCTAGAAATTTTATGGTAGGTTAATCATTGTGTCAGGAAGCTCCAGTTAAAATTTCATAAATTTTGGAGTTGTTTTGATGCCTCAATTAAATCCTCAAAACCTCAGCTCAAAATTCAAAACTCAAACTGGTTCACTGTTCCTCGGGCGCGGTCGCTTTGCACTGTTGAACTCGAGCCAAGTGACTCGACTGAGTCAACTAATGGCACCGGGTGGACTCGCGCTGGCGCAACCATCGTGGGCCGTTAGGTTTTAATCGGACGGTCCACATTCGTGTACCCTTCAGCGGAGCTGATTGAATCTCTGCCACTCGATCAAAATCCGACGGCTCCGCGTCGTCGTCCTCCTCCCGCACCCTCTCTCTCTCTCGCGCACGGTCGCCATGGCAGGGAGTGGGTAGGGCACTGTCGCGTCGCGTCGGGGCAGACTTCAACGGGTCGCTCTGGTGCGCATTAATTGCTCGTCGTGCCTCCTCCCGAAGTCCACAATTCAAGCGCTCCGCCGCCTCATCGCTCGGATGGTCGAGCACCCGAGGCCCTGTGCCGCTGTTCTCCCCATTCTTGGCTTCTTAAGCACCTGTGTCCTCTCCTTCGCTTCCTTTAGCTTCTCAAAGAACTCTAGAGAGCACCCACGATCGTTGTTAGGGCTCTAATCACCCCGAGCAGCTTCACCGCCATTGCCGCCTCGAGCTCTCGGTGGAGGCGGTACCTAGGGTTCCTCCCTCTCGATTATTGCTCCTCGGCTCCCTCTTGTGTTGGTGGAACTAATCCTCTTCCATTTTGGATTCGTTTCACCAGAGGCACTCGATTTGAGGATCCCTTTTTTGCCGCAAGCACCATTCTTCTTCTCCTCGGCGGTGAGTCCTCCTCGGCTCAATTCCTTTCTCCAGCGTGGTCGATGGACCTCGTAGGCTCTATTCGAGTGTGCGCGCTTTGGTGGCCCAGGCGACTTCTCCTCGGGATCGCCATTAACGCCGCCATGGCCTTCGTCGCCGGAGCAAAGACAAAGCGTCCTCCGACTCTCCGCGACATCCAGGTAGGTCCCATATAGCTTGGAGAAGCTCGGGCACTCGCTTGTTTGCACGCTGCGGAGCTGTACTGGGCTATCGTCGTTTCCCGTAGCATCGCCGCCGCTCCTCGCCGTCGCGCGCGCGCTCGATCCACTCCAGCGAGTGTGAGTGGTGCGGGCGTGACCACGGTGCTATTGTGCACCCGTAGGTACCCTTGGCACGCGCCGCCGTGGCCTGTGTCGCCGGCGACGAGCCGGGGAATGCGTCGGTGTCATTTTTCGGACGCGCCGTCGTCGTTGTCGGACAGGCGACGTGGCTCCTTGTGCGCCCTCCATGTCGTGGATGTGCGGTCTAGATCTCGTAGTGTTTTGTTCTTCGTCCCACTCGACCGTCCATCTGTAGATCTACGGTTGCGATTAGCTCCAAAGCATTCTTAGTTCCTTTGTGTGGGCGTGGTCGTGAGCCGCCCATCTCAAAATCAACGCCCACGACCACCTCGTCTTGCGCGGAATCCAAAGCGTCGCGTTGGATTCAACGTGGATCGTTGGATCCAAGATCGACGGTCCCGTTCATCGTCCCATGCGACGTGCGGCGTTGTCCCGTGGTCGTGAGTCAGACGATCCAAGATCGACGGCCCATAATCGGCCACGTCGATTTGAGTTTATTAATTCCCGAGAGCTTTATTTTCAAACTGAAAAAGGTATTAAACTTTGGAAATTCATATCTTTTTCATTGTAATTCCTTTTTGATTGATTCCAATGGTATTAATTCTGTTATTAACTCAACTTTAATCTAAAAATGTCTAGAAGGTTAATATGACTCCAGAAAAGCATGACATTAGGTTTTAATCATTCTCAGCTTTATTAATTGTAATTGAATTCATGTTAAATAGTAAAATGCATAACAAATTCATTATGACTCCTTTTAGGTAAAATCAATTTTGTTAATTCTGTTATTACCTACACTTAGATCTAAAAATAATTTGAAGCATGTTGTAGTTGCAAAAAAAAAATGTCCAGAATTAATTTTGTTAACTTGTAGGTTTAATTGCCATACTAAAAATCCATTTAACTTGTAAAATGCATAACTAATGCTCTGTACCTTGTTTTCGAGTAAATCCAACTTTGTTGGTTTCATCTTAATATGAACTTACTAGGAAAATTAATATTGAACATGTTACTGTTTTCAGAAAGAATAGTTATGCATTATAATTTTGTTCAAGTTCTTGTCCTTAAAAATTGCAGAAGTTGCAATGTAACTCCAAAAGAGTTGAAACCACTTCCATTAGTCTTAGAATGTCATTACCTATCTACCATAAAAATTTCATGTCCAGAAGACCCTAGAAAATAATTTATGAACAGTAGCCCTTTTAATTTAATTTGGATTTTTCTGGCCGAATTGAATTGTTTTGATCATATCTTTTGCATCAAGAATCCAAATCGATTGATTCTTGTTGCTAAATTCATGATAAATCTTTATCTTGCTGCTGTAAAATTTCAAGTCATTTGGAGAAAGTTTGCTGTTGAGTCCTTTTGAATTCTTTGTTCTTATCGGTTCTTTTTCGCTCTTTCGTTAGGGTTCGACATTTGTGGTGATCCCGAGAGTGATCCTCAGCAACCAATTGACCAACAACAGCAAGGCAAGCAGTTTGACCATGATTCATCCTATATTTGCAAGTCTATTATGTTGTTTAAACTCTATGTATGCATTGCTACTTTGTTTTAATTATGGTTAGTGAATCCTATAGTTGCACAATCTGTAGGGAATGATCATCCTCTACTACCGATGAGCCTAGGTTATTTGCTGTGATTGGAGCTCGTTGGATGAGCTCTTATCGCTTAGTAGTTACGATTTAATTGCTTAGACATGCTTAGATAACGGTAGAATGGGCGATCATCGACTTAGTCGATGGTCTTGATCACACAAATCTATTATTACTCCTTTATGTCCAGCACTTGTGCTTTGATTAATTTGTAAAGTCAAAATCTGAAAATAAAAGGATTGATTTGGACTTGGGCATATTGGATGGATGGTGTGGTTTTTGGATTGTGGAAGTATGCCTAAGTCACTAAGGACCGAGTTACTTGCGCCTCCCGTACTGAGCAATATTGCGTACTAACCACGCGAGGGGCATATGGAACCCCTCTTGACTAAGTACTTTGGGCGTTGCTAATTGGGGTCGCTCGGTTGGTGGTTTTAAAGATAAAAGGTGTGTGTGTGGTGTGGGAGGAGCATTAGCTTCGGGTAGGTCGTGTGATGTCTCCTTCTCCCGTGGGTTGTGCGACTCAGAATTAGCATTGTCCATTGGAAATGTCTCGTAGGACTTAGCGTGCCAAAGACACCTTTGGTAGTGTGCGTAAAGGAAAGGCGGTCGGCGTGTGGGTATAGTGGTACACCTGCAGGATAAAACTATTCAATAGCCTCGCCCTAGGTTATGGACACGCTCGGATCGCCCGTGAGAACTAGACTACAACATTTAAATTAAAACTTGACTTGGTTGGTATGAGCGGGAGTTCATGCTATTGTTGTGGTGACTATTGGGTTAGTCACTTCTAGGTTTCTTGTTCTCATCTACTTATTGTTATTATCGTTGTCAAACTTGATATTTAAATGTTAAAAACAGATTTGATAACTTGCCTTTAAATGTATTACATTATTGTAAATAAATGTTGCTTTATGCTAAATGAGACATACAGCCTCCACTTACATAAAGCTTGCATGTAGCATATGTTATAGGCTGTTATCTTACACGTAAGTCTTATGGAGTACTTTATGTACTCATCGCCCGTGGTTATGCATTTTTGTGGTTTTGGTTGCAGAGGGAGAGGGTGAGTTCCAAGAGCCTCACTTTTGTCCCACGTGTTGCTGCTTCTTGACGGCTAGCTTGGCGGTCGGTCGAGATGCCTAGGGTTAAGGCACACCGATTGGCTTTGTGTTATAGCCATCTTTATGGCACTTTTGCTTCATTGTTATCTTTTTAGAATTGTTGCTATTTGGCCTAAGGGCCCTCTTTGTAATAGCTATTCCATATTAATATTAACTTCGGTTTGTTGCTTATGTACTATGTGTTGCATGGAATTGATACATTCTTTTGTTGTGAGGTATGTATCTTGCATCTGGGAAGTATACATCTCTCGAGACCGGGTTTATTTGGTTGATAATACTAGGGTCAATTGGATGACTAAGTATTATGAGCTTAATAAATCCGGGTGCTCACAAAAGTTGGTATCAGAGCCGTTCTGACCGTAGTAACGCAAGCTTGGTCGTCTTTAGGATATTTTGGAAAAACTTATTTTCAAAGCATCAAATGAGTTTTGAAAGCTTAGGTAAATTCTCGGATTTTATTCCTTACCTATCTTAGCTTTCTCTTCTCGTCCCACTCTAATTTGAGTTTTAAAAGTTGTTTTCCTCTCTTCCCTTCTACAAAATAGCTGTTATCGATTAACATTGGGTTTTGGGAACTAACGAGTTTGGCAAATTGAGGTGTTAGCTGCCCTCTACAAGGTTTTGAAGTTTCCAAAGTTGAAGATTTCGGCTTGGAGGCTTGGATGCAAAATCTGGACAGCGATCGCCAATTTCCGGACAGCAAGCTCATAAGTTCCAAATAGGGTAGAAAATGAGAGGTTAATCAACTAAAACTTGTGGGAATAAAAGGGTAGGATGTGATACTAGTTAGCTAAGTATCTAACACTTATCTCGCTGTTTTAACCTTGCTCTTTAGTAGCATTAGATCTCATCTTACAATCTGATTTTTTTGTTCTTCTCGATCAATTACTCGCTCATTCAATACGGGTTAGTTGAGTTGAGAAGTTGAGCCTTGCTTTTGGTGTTTCTTGGCTGTTTTGAGAGTCTTTTAGAAGCTTCTAAAGTTGATTTACTCACTATTTTGGCTTTCGTTTAGGGTGATAGTCCATTCCCTAGTCGATCGCTTTTGCTTTCTTTAAGGCTTTGTTTTGGTCTAGTTGCTAACCAAAAATTCCTTGTAACAGATGGCCGGCCTTTTCGTAGCGGCCAAGGCGATCACTGGTCCGGACGAGGAGCTTCCTCCTCCTCCGACCATGGCCGAGGTCCTTCGCAGATTGAGCGCAACCGCGGATGACAGAGAGTTCTATCGACGCCATCGCGCAACACCACCGCACTTTCCGGCCAGATCTGGGCAGGGAATGCCCATCAGCCTCGTGGGGGCCTTGCTGAGTTTCTTCGTACTCAGCCCCTACCTTTCTCGGCCCGAGGACCCGCTCGTCTGACGATCGGCCGTCGGTGGAGCGGAAGCCAGATAGCGCAGTGCAGAGCACGAGAAGGCGCTATTTGCTTCGCACCGGTGGAGGTGCAGCTTTGTCATGGTGGGAGAGCTTTATCGCCATGCAGCCCGAGGACCACACCGTCTCTTGGGAGGAGTTTCAGTCTTGCCTTCCGTCGCTCTCACATTCTGCCGGCTTGATGGAGATCAAGAAGGGGAGTTTCTTGCTCAAGCAAGGGCGAGCTCACCATGGAGTATGTATACTGAGTTCAACCATCTAGCTCGTTATGCTCCCGAGGATGTGGCCACCGATATGGCTAAGGTGCCAAGTTCGGCGTGGATTGTCCGAGGAGCTCAAGGACAAGCTATCCATCGTCGACTTCACGATTTCGGACCTTGGTCGACAAGGCCATTGTCGCGAGCATTCTCGCTAGGGAGCTTGTGGATTCCGAAGCGCAAGTGGGAGACTTACAAGTCTTCCAAGTCCATTCCTTCCGTCCTCGCCGAGGCGGTCTTGAGGTTCGGTCTCGATCAAGACCCCGAGGTCACGCCCTGTTCCTCGTCCTTCGCAGCCGTGCCCGATCACGTCTTTGCCGTCACACAGAGTGGCCCCGCAATCCGGCGGCCAATGTCACTTGTTTCTTCAGAGCGGAAGGGCCATTATGCAAATAATTGCCCTAAGAAGACAGAGCGACCCCTCGCCCCTAATGGAGGACGCGGGCAAGGAGGTGGATCTTCGCAGACCGTAAGATCGCCCCAGCTACCCAAGGCGTGGGTAGTGGTCGCGTCAACGCCATCACCACAGAGGAGGCTCAGGAGACACCCGACGTCGTGCTAGGTACACTTTCTGTTAACTCTCACCTTGCTACTGTCTTGTTTGATTCAGGAGCATCTCATTCCTTTGTTTCTGAGTCTTTTGCTGCTGTTGGAGAGCTTCTTTTCTCTCCATTGTCGGTCCCGCTGCTCATTCGCTCTCCCGGTTCGGAGATGAGAGCTGAAATTGAGTGTAGGGATGTTCCCATCGAGATCGAAGGTGTAGGGTTCTTAGCAAACCTTATCCTTCTCCAGTCTGCGAGTCTGGACGTGATTCTTGGTATGGATTGGTTGTCTCGTCATATGGGACAAATCGATTGCGCCAAGAAGTCCGTCTCTCTTTCTAGTCCCTTCGGTGTTCGCGTTTCCTTCTCGCCGAAGTTGCTAGGTCCACATCTCTTCGCCCTCGAAGCGAAGTCCGTTCTAGATATTAATGAAGTCCCAACAGTTTGTGACTTCATTGATGTCTTTCCCGATGATCTTCCAGGGATGCCGCCCGTTCGAGACCTCGAGTTTGTCATTGAGTTGGCCCCGGTACCGCCCCTATCTCAAAGAGGCCTTATCGGATGCCACCGAACGAGTTGGTAGAGTTGAAGAAGCAGTTAAGTGAGCTGCAAGAGAAGGGTTTCATCCGCCCTAGCTCATCTCCTTGGGGTTGTCCAGCAATCTTCGTAAAGAAGAAGGACGGTACTTTACGCATGTGCGTTGATTACCGCCCACTTAATGAAGTGACGGTAAAGAACAAGTATCCATTGCCCCGCATTGACGATCTCTTCGATCAATTAACTGGAGCTCGAGTTTTCTCCAAGATTGATTTGAGAGTGGGATATCATCAGGTTCGAATTCGACCTGAGGATA
Source organism: Phyllostachys edulis (assembly GCA_036346405.1). Classification (NCBI taxonomy): domain Eukaryota; kingdom Viridiplantae; phylum Streptophyta; class Magnoliopsida; order Poales; family Poaceae; genus Phyllostachys; species Phyllostachys edulis. The sequence continues at coordinate 29,805,170 of CM070550.1, read as the reverse complement.
TTCCAAAGACGGCGTTCTCTACTCGCTACGGCTTGTACGAGTACACTGTCATGTCATTCGGCTTGACCAATGCTCCTGCCTTGTTCATGAACCTCATGAATTCGGTATTCATGGAGTATTTGGATAAGTTTGTCGTGGTCTTCATCGATGATATTCTTATCTACTCCAAGAACGATGAGGAACACGCCGAGCATCTGAAGCTTGTGTTGAGCAAGCTGCGTGAGCACCACCAGACGTGAAGTTGACAAGTGTGCATTCGGTTGAAGGAAGTAGCCTTCTTAGGCCATGTTCTTTCACCGAGGCGAGCCGTTGATCCTAGCAAGGTCGACGATGTTCTTTCTCGAGTCCGCCCACTTGATTCCATCGAGGTGCGGAGTTTTCTTGGTTTAGCGGGATACTATCGTCGCTTTATCGAGAACTTCTCCAAGATCGCGAAGCCGATGACGGAGTTGCTCAAGAAGGACCAGAAGTTCTTGTGGTCTAAGGCTTGTATGGAAAGTTTCCAAATACTCAAGAAGTGTTTGACCACCGCTCCCGTCCTCGTTCTTCCCGATATCCATAGCAGCTTCGATATCTATTGCGACGCTTCTCGTCGAGGCCTCGGTTGTGTCCTTATGCAGGAGGGCAAGGTAGTGGCCTATGCATCAAGGCAATTGAGACCTCATGAACTCAACTACCCTACTCATGATCTGGAGCTAGCCGCTGTGGTTCATGCACTTAAGATTTGGCGACATTACCTAATCGGTAATCGTTGTGAAGTGTATTCGGATCACAAAAGCTTAAAGTACTTGTTCACCCAACCTGACCTGAACCTCAGGCAAAGGAGATGGTTGGAGTTGATCAAGGATTATGACATGGGTATTCACTACCATCCGGGCAAGGCTAATGTCGTTGCCGATGCGCTTAGTCGCAAAGCGTATTGTAATGCCTTATTGCTCAAGGAGCATTCGCCCTCTCTTCTCGAAGCATTCCAGCGTCTCAACTTGGAGATAGTTGAGCATGGATCTCTTGCTGCCATGGTTGTGCAACCAACCTTGGTGGATCGGATCAAGTCCGCTCAGCAGTTGGATATTGGAGTGAGCCACATCAAGGAAAATGTCAAGAATGGAACAACTAAGTGCTTTTTTGAGGATGAGCATGGTGTTGTGAGGTTCGGCAACGCCTTGTGGTTCCAAAGGACATGGAGTTGCGAATTTGATTCTCCATGAAGCCCATGATTCGCCTTTGTCTATTCATCCGGGGCCACCAAGATGTATCAAGATCTCCGCAGAGATTTTGGTGGACTCGCATGAAGAGGAGATTGCGGTTCGTTGTCGAAAGCGACGTGTGTCGTCGATGTCAAGGCCGAGCATCGGCGTCCGCAGATCGCTTCAGCCCCTACCTATTCACGAGTGGAAGTGGGATTCGATCGGTATGGATTTTATCACGGTCTACCCCGAACACCAGGGTAAGGATTCCATTTGGGTCATCATCGATCGGTTGACTAAGGTGGCACATTTCTTGCGGTGCGGACTAAGATTTCTGTTAGCCAATTGGCAGATCTCTATGTTTCTCGCATCGTGTGCTTGCATGGTGTGCCCAAGACAATCGTCTCGGATCGTGGTTCTCTTTTCACCTCTCGCTTTTGGCATAGTTTGCAAGAGGCTATGGGGACCCGTCTTGCCTTTAGCACGGCATTTCACCCTCAAACTGATGGTCAGACCGAGAGGGTCAACCAGGTTTTGGAGGATATGCTTCATGCTCGTGTTCTTTCCTATGGGAAGCATTGGGAGAAATGCTTACCATTCGCCGAAGTTTTCTTATAACAACGACTTTCAGGCCAGTCTCGGCATGGCACCTTTCGAGGCCTTATACGGGAGAAAGTGTAGAACCCCGTTGAACTGGTCAGAGACCGGTGAGAGACCTCTCTTTGGCCCGGACTCGATCAATGAGGCCGAGCGCCAAGTCCAGCTTATTCGTGAGCGTTTGCGCACGGCTCAATCCAGGCAAAAGAGCTATGCGGATCGCCGTCGTCGTGAGTTGAGTTTTGAGCCTAATGACTTTGTTTATCTCAAAGTCTCTCCTTTGAAGGGCCATCAACGATTGGCGTCAAGGGCAAGTTAGCTCCTCGATATGTCGGTCCCTACGCGTTATCGAGAAGAAGGAGCTATTGCCTATAAGTTGGAGTTGCCATCTGCACTTGAGGGAGTACATGATGTGTTCCATGTGTCCCGGCTTAAGAAGTGCCTCCGTGTTCCAAGCGAGGAAGCTCGTTGGAGACTCTCGATGTCCAACAGATCGACCTATCGCGAGCACCTGCTCACATACTCGATGAGGCTGAACGAAGAACTAGGAATCGCTCCATCAAGTTCCTTAAAGTTCGAGTGGTCGAACCATTTCGAGGATGAGGCTACTTGGGAAAGGGAAGATCGTCTGCGTGCGGACTATCCATCTTTCTTTCTGAGTGAGCCAAATCTCGGGACGAGATTTTGTAAGGAGGGAGATTTTGTAACATCCCCAAACAATAGTGTGTGTTTCAAAGGTAATAAAAATGAGGAGAAAATAAAACTTTTTCTTCAATTGGAAATACTTGACCAAATCTGTGATTCTTGAAAAGGAAATATGGAAAATCAAAATCCAAAAATCAAATTCTCCAATTCACTCCTATCAAAAACCTCTTTGGGAAATCTTGTGCCAAACCTCTGTAAATATTTTTCCTTAGTCCCTTGGATGACTTGTAACACCTCTGAATTATCTCATAATTTTTGGAGATTATTTTAATAATTTTTGAGGCAAGTCAAACCTTGGTCAAACTTCTGAGTCCACCTTCTGAAAATTCTGGAGAAAAATGCATGGCATTAAAATCTCTAGAAATTTTATGGTAGGTTAATCATTGTGTCAGGAAGCTCCAGTTAAAATTTCATAAATTTTGGAGTTGTTTTGATGCCTCAATTAAATCCTCAAAACCTCAGCTCAAAATTCAAAACTCAAACTGGTTCATCGTTTCTCGGCGCGTCGCTTTGTAATCGTTGAACTCGAGCCAAGTGACTCGACTGAGTCAACTAATGGCACCGGTGGACTCGCTGGCGCAACCATCGTGGGCCGTTAGGTTTTAATCGGACGGTCCACATTCGTGTACCCTTCGCGGAGTGATTGAATCTCGCCACTCGATCAAAATCCGACGGCTCGCGTCGTCGTCCTCCTCCGCACCCTCTCTCTCTCTCGACGGCCGCCATGGCGGGAGTGGGTAGGGCAATTGTCGCGTCGCGTCGGGGCAGACTTCAACGGGTCGCTCTAGTGCGCATTAATTGCTCGTCGTGCCTCCTCCCCCGGAAGTCCACAATTCAACTGCTCCGTCGCCTCATCGCTTTTTCGATGGTCGAGCACCCGAGGCCCTGTGCCGTTGCTCTCCCCATTCTTGGCTTCTTAAGCACCCAGGTCCTCTCCTTCGGCTTCCTTTAGCTTCTCAGCAACTCTAGAGAGCACCCACGATCGTTGTTAGGGCTCTAATCACCCGGCAGCTTCACCGCCATTGCCGCCTCGAGCTCTCGGTGGAGGCGGTACCTAGGTTCCTCCCTCTCGATTATTGCTCCTCGGCTCCCTCTTGTGTTGGTGGAACTAATCCTCTTCCATTTTGGATTCGTTTCACCAGAGGCGCTCGATTTGAGGATCCCCTTTTTCGGCCGCAAGCACCATTCTTCTTCTCCTCGGCCGGTGAGTCCTCCTCAGCTCAATTCCTTTCTCCAGCGTGGTCAGTGGACCTCGTAGGCTCTATTCTGAGTGTGCGCCCGCGTTTTGGTGGCCCAGAGCGACTTCTCCTCGGGATCGCCATTAACGCCGCCGCGGGCCTTCGTCGCCGGAGCAGCACAGGCGTCCTCCGACTCTCCGCGACATCCAGGTAGGTCCCATATAGCTTGGAGAAGCTCGGGCACTCGCTTGTTTGCACGCCGCGAGCTGATCTTGGCTATCGTCGTTTCCATAGCATCGCCGCCGCTCGCCTCGCCGTCGCCGCCTCGATCCACTCCAGCGAGTGTGAGTGGCGCGGCGTGACCACGGTGCTATTGTGCACCCGTAGGTACCCTTGGCACGCGCCGCCGTGGCCTGTGTCGCCGGCGACGAGCCGGGGAATGCGTCGGTGTCATTTTTCGGACGCGCCGTCGTCGTTGTCGGACAGGCGACGTGGCTCCTTGTGCGCCCTCCATGTCGTGGATGTGCGGTCTAGATCTCGTAGTGTTTTGTTCTTCGTCCACTCGACCGCCCATCTCAGAGATCTACGGTTGCGATTAGCTCCCAGATTCTTAGTTCCTTTGTGTGGGCGTGGTCGTGAGCCGTCCATCTCAAAATCAACGCCCACGACCACCTCGTCTTGGCTGCTGAATCCAAGCAGCGTCGCGTTGGATTCAACGTGGATCGTTGGATCCAAGATCGACGGTCCCGTTCATCGTCCCCAGCGACGCCGCGTGCGTTGTCCCGTGGTCGTGAGTCAGACGATCCAAGATCGACGCCCATAATCGCCACGCCGATTTGAGTTTATTAATTTCGAGAGCTTTATTTTCAAACTGAAAAAGGTATTAAACTTTGGAAATTCATATCTTTTTCATTGTAATTCCTTTTGATTGATTCCAATGGTATTAATTCTGTTATTAACTCAACTTTAATCTAAAAATGTCTAGAAGGTTAATATGACTCCAGAAAAGCATGACATTAGGTTTTAATCATTCTCAGCTTTATTAATTGTAATTGAATTCATGTTAAATAGTAAAATGCATAACAAATTCATTATGACTCCTTTTTAGGTAAAATCAATTTTGTTAATTCTGTTATTACCTACACTTAGATCTAAAAATAATTTGAAGCATGTTGTAGTTGCAAAAAAAAAAAATGTCCAGAATTAATTTTGTTAACTTGTAGGTTTAATTGCCATACTAAAAATCCATTTAACTTGTAAAATGCATAACTAATGCTCTGTACCTTGTTTTCGAGTAAATCCAACTTTGTTGGTTTCATCTTAATATGAACTTACTAGGAAAATTAATATTGAACATGTTACTGTTTTCAGAAAGAATAGTTATGCATTATAATTTTGTTCAAGTTCTTGTCCTTAAAAATTGCAGAAGTTGCAATGTAACTCCAAAAGAGTTGAAACCACTTCCATTAGTCTTAGAATGTCATTACCTATCTACCATAAAAATTTCATGTCCAGAAGACCCTAGAAAATAATTTATGAACAGTAGCCCTTTTAATTTAATTTGGATTTTTCTGGCCGAATTGAATTGTTTTGATCATATCTTTTGCATCAAGAATCCAAATCGATTGATTCTTGTTGCTAAATTCATGATAAATCTTTATCTTGCTGCTGTAAAAATTTCAAGTCATTTGGAGAAAGTTTGCTGTTGAGTCCTTTTGAATTCTTTGTTCTTATCGGTTCTTTTTCGCTCTTTCGTTAGGGTTCGACATTTGTGGTGATCCCAGAGTGATCCTCAGCAACCAATTGACCAACAACAGCAAGGCAAGCAGTTTGACCATGATTCATCCTATATTTGCAAGTCTATTATGTTGTTTAAACTCTATGTATGCATTGCTACTTTGTTTTAATTATGGTTAGTGAATCCTATAGTTGCACAATCTGTAGGGAATGATCATCCTCTACTACCGATGAGCCTAGGTTATTTGCTGTGATTGGAGCTCGTTGGATGAGCTCTTATCGCTTAGTAGTTACGATTTAATTGCTTAGACATGCTTAGATAACGGTAGAAATGGGCGATCATCGACTTAGTCGATGGTCTTGATCACACAAATCTATTATTACTCCTTTATGTCCAGCACTTGTGCTTTGATTAATTTGTAAAGTCAAAATCTGAAAATAAAAGGATTGATTTGGACTTGGGCATATTGGATGGATGGTGTGGTTTTTGGATTGTGGAAGTATGCCTAAGTCACTAAGGACCGAGTTACTTGCGCCTCCGTCTTGAGCAATATTGCAGACTAACCACGCGAGGGCATATGGAACCCTCTTGACTAAGTACTTTGGGCGTTGCTAATTGGGGTCGCTCGGTTGGTGGTTTTAAAGATAAAAGGTGTGTGTGTGGTGTGGGAGGGGAGCATTAGCTTCCGGGTAGGTCGTGTGATGTCTCCTTCTCCCCGTGGGTTGTGCGACTCAGAATTAGCATTGTCCATTGGAAATGTCTCGTAGGACTTAGCCGTGCAAGACACCTTTGGTAGTGTGCGTAAAGGAAAGGCGGTCGGCGTGTGGGTGCAGTGGTACACCTGCAGGGATAAAACTATTCGAATAGCCTCGTCCTAGGTTATGGACACGCTCGGATACGCCCCGTGAGAACTAGACTACAACATTTAAATTAAAACTTGACTTGGTTGGTATGAACGGGGAGTTCATGCTATTGTTGTGGTGACTATTGGGTTAGTCACTTCTAGGTTTCTTGTTCTCATCTACTTATTGTTATTATCGTTGTCAAACTTGATATTTAAATGTTAAAAACAGATTTGATAACTTGCCTTTAAATGTATTACATTATTGTAAATAAATGTTGCTTTATGCTAAATGAGACATACAGCCTCCACTTACATAAAGCTTGCATGTAGCATATGTTATAGGCCTGTTATCTTACACGTAAGTCTTGCGGAGTACTTTATGTACTCATCTGCCCGTGGTTGCGGCATTTTTGTGGTTTTGGTTGCAGAGGGAGAGGGTGAGTTCCAAGAGCCTCACTTTTGTCCTACGTGTTGCAGCTTCTTCGACGGCTAGCTTGGCGGTCGGTCGAGATGCCTAGGGTTAAGGCACACCGATTGGCTTTGTGTTATAGCCATCTTTATGGCACTTTTGCTTCATTGTTATCTTTTTAGAATTGTTGCTATTTGGCCTAAGGGCCCTCTTTTGTAATAGCTATTCCATATTAATATTAACTTTCGGTTTGTTGCTTATGTACTATGTGTTGCATGGAATTGATACATTCTTTTGTTGTGAGGTATGTATATTGCATCCCGGAAGTATACATCTCTCGAGACCGGTTTATTTGGTTGATAATACTAGGGTCAATTGGATGACTAAGTATTATGAGCTTAATAAATCCGGGTGCTCACAGCCTTACCAAGTTCTTACAAATTCTTACCAATGCATCAAGGAAGTGGTAAAACCGGTGGCTGGTTCGTGATACTCTCACTTGCGATTAGCCCAACAATTGCAAGGAACAAAACCTGCTGAGTTAGTAGGAACTGGAGCTCGGAAGGCTTTAATATGGTAACAAGGATCAGCTAGTTAATGCAAGTTGAAAAATTGTTCAAATTATTAGTCAATGTTGCTGATCCTAGTCTAATCAAAGCTAGCTAGTCAAAACCCTACTATGAGAAGTGTATGTACGCACACGCAAAGATCAATGTGACATGATGTAAGCAATAGAAAACCTCACAATAAGTGCTAGGAGAGACGTTAGCCAACTACTCAAACTTCTTTGTAGGGGCACAAGATTGTTCACGTGATGCTAACTACTCAAACTTCTTTGTAGGGGCACAAGATTGTTTACGCGATGTAGAGCACAAAAACGGAATAACGTGCAACGTAAACAACTTTGAGCAGAAACAACAGCTAGTCTTGAGAGATGAAAAAACAAAGTTTTATATGGCTTATATATGCTCGTTTAAAAGGTTTCGATGAGATCTACAACTTTACAATTGGTGACGCAGCACCATGGCATGTAGACGAAGCACCATAGCATGTAAACGAAGCTTGGCTTGTATGAGTAGAAGTAGCTCGGTTCAATTGGAGAATATGGCAGTGCAGTAGCAGAAAGTCCTATCGGAGAAGATGTTGTGCAGCGGGTCGAAGTAGTGGTTGCATCCTTAGGGTTGATGTCCTCATCAATAAATCTGTCCGACCGACCGACCGAAGGCTCGCAGAGTGAATATGGGATGGAGAAATGGGTATCCGATACTATCAATGTCCGACTTCGAGAAAAAAATATAGAATATGATACAGGATGAGCGATATCCGGCTGTATCAGCTCCGATTGCACCCCTAGGACAAGATTTTATTCCTTTTGGATGCAATACCAATGGCCTAATATATCTTGCTATACTGCTAGCTATACATATATTATTTTACAACTAACATATTATATTGGGTTAATTCCTTATACGCAACTAGAAATTTCCAAAATCCTTGATTGTGTCCCTGACATGTGAGGCACATGTCAGTGATACAATAAGTGACATATAAGGGATGAAGAAAACTTTCGATGGCAAATAAGAAATCACCTTTATTATATTTGTTTGGGAAAAGGTCCGTGCCCCCTCGATCCAAGAACCCTTGTGGCCAAGAGCATCATGCTGCACGTGGTTGCCCCGTGCTCATAGTGAACGATGCGCACACTATTTGCCACTATTCACAACTATTCGCTACTGTTCATAACACTATCAACACTATTCATAGCACTACGTGCCACTGCCCACAACACTATTGCCACTATTCAATCACTATTTACCACTATTCGCAACACCATTGCAACACTATTTGCACTATGCGTAGAAAATTCTTATGCACCCGGAGGCAACCGCCTACAGGGCGGTGGGCGCGTGGCAGCCACATGCAGGGTGCTGGGGCACGGTAGGCGACGTCAGCATGTTCACGTGCCATTTTTTTTCTTCTCTCCGGAGGGGGGCTATAATTGCCATTTCGACCCTAAACAGTAACAAATGCGACAAAAACTCATGAACTCCGATAACTGATTCCACACTTGAGCAATACATTGAACACTTGCGCTTTTTCTCGTCCCCCATCCTTAGAGGTCTTTGCATTCGACCGGGGTTCCTAAAGTTTACTGTCTGGTCTTCATATCGACAACACTGTTATTCGTTAGCTAATCAACAAACCCTAACCTACAAAATCAAACAAGCAGTCAAACCTACAAATCTAATACATAGAGCAATTATATCTAGTTAGAGCCCACATAAACATTTTTACGATGGATTTTTTCTCAACATCTACATATAAATACAAATCCTAGCGATGCACTTTGAACATGACAAAATAGTTGATCCCGGTTGCCCGGGTACTTAATTTCTTTTCGGTGTAACTAAATGTAGCAATAATATATACTAAACTTATTATAGCGGCTAGAATCGCTGCTCGGCGAGCGAGGCCATGTCGCCTACATTTCCTACCCGTTCGATCGCTACGTTGCACGCGGTTCCAGGCCCTTTGATTGCAATATCGGTGCTGGCTGGGTTTCCTGGCCGTGCGATCGTGGGAAGCAGCGGTCGCGTGTGTTCGAGTGGGCGAGAGTGGTCCAGCAGAATGGAGGCCCCTCGTGATTCCTCCTGTCCCCTCTCGATTCTTCTCGGCCTTCCCCTCAATCGTCTTCTCTCCTCACCCGCCGTGCCCACCACCACCTCCGCCACTACTTGCTCCTTCCTATCCCCTCTCGATTCTTCTCGGCCTTCCCCTCAATCGTCTTCTCTCCTCACCCGCCGTGCCCACCACCAGCTTCGCCACTACTTGCTCCTTCCTGCCCTCTCATTCACGTATCGCCGTCACCCTCCCTCGGTGTCACTCCCCTTCGGCCGCGCCGCCCCTTCCCTTCGCCTGCACTGCCCCACCGCTTGGCTCCTCGCCTTCGCCTGCGCCGCCCCCGGGCGGATCCTCCCCTTCGCCCACACCGCCCCCACCGCTTGGATCCTCCCCTTCGCCCACGCCGCCCCCGAGATTCAGACTTGGCCAGTAAAAAGGTGGGGATACTCGGGGTCGAGATTCCCTTTAAAGGGGGGTAGGTTTGTAATAGCCCAAAATTCAAATTTCAGAGAAAATTTACAACTTAATTATTTTTGTGGATTTTTGAAATTTTAAAAGCTTTTACTTAATTATTTTAAAGCCAAAATAAATTTATTTGCAAAATCTATTACCAAGTATAAGATGGGAATATTTTATTTAAATCCAAAATGCCCTTGAGAAGTTTTGTGAATTTTCTCATAATTTTTTGGATTTCGTTTGCTATTTTCTAAAGCCTATTTGAATTAACCAGATTAATTAAAATGGAAAATCAAAAGAAATCCTCAAACAGTGTTTGGGCCGAATCTTTGACTCGGCCCATTTTCTTCACACGCGCCCAGCCCGTTCAGCCGCTTCACCGCACGCGCTTCATCTCAGCCGTTGGATCGTGATCGAAGAATGCCCGACACGCACCCGTTAGTTTCCTATGCATCGCTGACGCTGACATGTGGGACCCCCACTATAGGGTCATCCCCTTCCTTTCCTTCTTCCTCGCCCACACCTTCCTTTCTCATTCGCCACATCCGCCATTGTCGCTGATTCGAACCTTCCAAAACTCGACGAAGTCTCCATCACATCACTAATTTGTCGCGCGCATTTAATTCCTGATCTCCTCCGCGCCCGACACGCCCTTCACCTTCCATCCCCGTGCCCTAAATCCCCCAAACCTCGCCGCTGTGCCACACGACCTTCGTGCTCTCCACGACGATCCCATGCCATCCTCGTCCTATAAAAGGGAGCCCCGGGTGCGCCCTTCTCCACACATCCCACCGCCGCCAACCATCGCTCTTCTCCTCTCCTCTAGCACCTGCGATTTGAGTTTCTCCGACGAACACCGACGCTCAGTTTTTCGTCTTCTTCGGCAATGACAAGCCCTCTCCGGCGACATCGACCCCCTCTTCAGCATCGCCGCTTCATCGCCTACACAGTGCGCCCACTCACTTCCTCAGAGAACCCCCAGAGCATCTACTTCACCGACGACCCAATTCCGCCGCCGCAAAAACCCGCCGCCGATGACCAAAACATCGCGCCCCCTCGCATATTCGATGAGAATCACGATCAGCATCATCCCCTTTCTCTTTTGCACTCACCCAAACGCCTCGCCGTGGCGTATAGCGCCGACAAGGTCCTCACCAGAGTTCCTTCTCCGTCGGGCTTACGTGGCCTGGCCACGTTGGCGCCACATCGGCGCTAAAACCTACGTGTATGCCTACATGGCGGCCACATCAGCCCTTGCGCCAGCCCCGCAACCCCTTCATACTGTTTCATGCACCGAGTCCATCGTGGACTTTGACCGAGCGTGGACTAGATCCATTGACCATCGGGCCCACCTGTCAATGACTCAAAGGATTTTTCCTTTAAAAGAAAATTTGGCTGAAATTTGGATTTTCCCGCCGCTGACGTCACAGCGCGCAATAATTCGAACTTTCCTTAGAAAAATAATTCGGGAAAATCTATAAAATCAGAATTTAGGGTTTCTTTAGGTTTAAAATTTCCAGGAGCTTGTATTTCTTCATACGAACTCCGATTTAGGTGATTCAAATTTCTAAATTTGTATAAATTCAAGATCTAGCTAAATAAACTAAAATTATTTGATTTGGAGTTAGTTTGATTTGTATTTTTGAGTTTATTTGAGTTTGTGTGAGTTTATTTGATTTTGTCGTATTTTCGCGTATAGATTTCGACGACTCCAGAGAGCTTGATCCTTCTGAGCATGTAGAGTACCAGGACTTCGAGCAAGGAAAGTTATACCATTGATCATGTTGATCCCAATATTTTAAATTACTTAATTCTTTTTTAAATTATTATTGCATGCATAATTTTATTCAGCTATTTTAAATCCCTGTTTAAATCCTTAGTTATTCAAATTCCTTTGTATAGCCAACTTTGATTATTGAATCACCATATCCTTGTCACCATTAGTCAAAATAAAATATGAAAATAATTACATGCTTAGATACTGCTTAGATCAAAATTTTGAATTTGGGAAGTTTTAGCCAAATTATTCCAAACTTGTTTCAGATTGAGTCTATGGTATTGCTTTACCATAGAAAGTTTATAAAAATGGTTTTACTTGAAATAAAATCAAAAATAGGTTTGGACTTGGGTGAAATGGATGATTGGTGGGTGCAGGTTTATGCACGGGCTCAATCCGGGTAGGGTTGAGGCCTAGGGGTTATTTTGAAAGTCGCCCAAGTCAGTTAAGAACCGGCCTTTGAGCATATTTTGCTATGCCTTACCGTACCACCACATGTCTGGAATGGGACAGATTTGGCTAAATAATTTGTAATACCTTAGTGTTATTTGTGCCATGTTGTTGTGTGGGTGTCGATTAGATAGTAGTCCCACTTGGCGCAAGAGGGGAGCTTCCGGAGGATGGTTAATCCAATGGAAGTGAAACCTTAGCGGGCATAAATACATTAAGGTAGAGCATTGTAAAGGCCTCATGATAACTACTTAGTCATATGCCTTTGGAAGCGTGTATTGGCCGACATTAAAAGCAAGTTATCTCATGTGGGTAAAGCTGTACATCCTCTACAGAGTGTAAAACTATTCGAATAGCCATGTCCACGGTCATGGACATGCTGAGCAAAGCCACTCTAAGTTAGACTTTGTTTTTGGTTTTAAAATGATTTCAACAGATGATTTGAGGATGGTTAATCCTTGTGGTAAAATTGGACGGTTAGCCATGTGATAGGAGGGTATCCTTCACAATTTATTCATGGAGGTTATCTACTATAAAATTGTCAATTTAAAATATGATTTTAGTTATAGATTAAAAATGGCCTTGGAAATTAATATGAGTATTTAAAATTGAAAGTGCTGCTTTATGCAAAGACAACCCTATTAGCCTCCCTTGTTTACTTATGCATGCATCATAATTCTTTATTGGGTGTAACTTGCGAGCACAGAAGTTGTGCTCACTTTTGCTGAATAATATTTATTCAGGAGAAGACTTCTATCAGGACGGTGATGACCCATATGTTTAGGCCTACGCCCCCAGACGATTGCCTGTGGCGTATCGTGTAGTCTACTACCTTTATTTTTTTCACTGTGTTATTGTTATTTGGCCTCAGGCCCATTTTGTATTAAACTCTGATTAATAATAAATAAATGCGTGATATGATTATGATGCCACTTTTGTATGACTGTGTACACTAGCTATCCTAGACTAGTGTATGAAGACAGAGAATTTGGGATCCTTCGCTCCCGGGTTCGACAAGGATCCAATTGTTTTGGGTGTCGATGTCCTTGAAGAAATAGCTAATGTATTTTGGTTGGTTACTGATGTTTTGTATTTTCTCAAACACTATGTCTTAGCATGTTGTTTTATTCAGTAGTTATGAGTTAATACATACTCCCTACAATCACAAGAATGAAATCAATTTTTACTTTTTAGAGTAAAAAATATCACTTTAATAACTAAATGTTATCGTCATATTTTTGAAAAGACCTATAAAAGTGTAATGTTATTAAATTATTTTTCGTGACAAGTTTACTCATGACATTTTTGGATATACAAACTACATACTTTACATAAGATCTTGTTAGAATTGATACGATTTGATTGTAAGCGTTCTAGGGCGACTTCCTTTCGTGACTGGAGGGTGTAACTGGCAGATTCTATATGAGCAAATACCAGTAGGCTCATCGAAACTATCATATACAACATTACATATTCAAGGTCTTGAATGCTATGTCTCATTTCCTCCTATATGATGTAATGATTTGTTTTACATCTTTTGTAAGATAGATATGTCTGCTGATTCCCCATTTTCCCTTGTCATCTGTCAGACCTGGGAGTAACACCCCAGATCCTCTGTGCATTTCTGAACTAGTCCCATGATTAGTAGCTAGTTCACACAGTAAACAGATATGGTAACATCCATAAATCGTACAACTTTATTAATAAATAACAACATAGTTTATTATAAGAAAAGTTTACAAGCCAACAATAAAGAACATAGCGGTAGATGAAGAAGTAGTGGAGTCCAGCTGATCGCCACAGGCAATCAACTGGGGTAGCGGCCTAGTTGTCGAGATCCACACCAGTAGCAAAGTCCCTCTCCTCTGAAATTTATTTGCATCAAGCAAGGATGAGCACAACTTCCGTGCTCGCAAGTTACACCCAATAACAGATTATAATACATGCAAGGATTTATCAAAGGAAGGCTTATTGGTTGAATTTACATAAAGCAATGTTTTCTTTAAATATTTGTACTAAGTTCCAAAGAAGTTATTCTATAACTAAAATTCATTTTATAAATACTCAGTTTTATAGTTAGATAACATTCACACAAGAATGGTGAAGGATACCCTCCTATCACATGGCTTCCTGCCCAATTTCCCATTTGCATAATCCATTTGATGAAGTCTTTTGAAAACCAACAACCAAAGATCTAACTTGGAGTACCTTTGGTAGGCATGTCCATGACCACGGATACAGCTATTTGAATAGTTTTACACTCTGTAGAGGTTGTACAGCTTTACCCACAAGAGATAATCAACTTGTACTGTTTGCCCACACAATTCTAAAGGTGTGCGACTAAGAGATTATCACAATGCCTTTACAATGCTTCATCCCACCGTAGTCCTATCTCGCTAAGAATTCACCCCCTTTGGATAAAAACCCGCCGGGTTCAGGCCCCCTCTTGCACCAGGTGGGAATACATAAAAGTAAGTCATACAAGACACCTACGCAATCGGATGGCACGACCACGGTGAAACATTGCAAATTAGTTAGCCAGGTCCCACTCACACAGGACATGTTGTAGTACGGTATGGCTTAGCAAAATACACTCGAAGACCGATCCATAATTGACTTGGGCGACTTTCCATAAAACCCATGGGCCTCGATCATAGAAATGACTCGTTCCCGTGCATCAACATGCACCATCCAAACAACCATTTTCCCCCAAGTACAAGCCATCATTTTATTTCATTTTTCAAAGTCATTATAAACTTCCATAACACACCAATGCCATGGATACAATTTAAACAACATTTGCTTTTTGGCTGAAATTCCCCAAATCAAACATTTTTGGGTCTAAGCATGTCTTTGCATCATACTTTCAAATGATCCTAGTTCATACTATTGTATCAACTAGATTTTATCTTGGGTGACAATATATTCGATTCAAATATTAACTTTGGCCATACAAAGGATTTAGGCATAACTATAAATTTAAACATGAATTTAAATTCTTGAATAAAAATAAGCATACAATAATAATTTAAAATAGAATAAATAATTTTAAATAATAGGGTCAAATATGATCAAAGATGTAACTTGCCTTGCTCAATTAGTTGCTCTCAAACGGCGTTGGAATCCGGTTGTTCGAAGTCGTCGAAATCTATACGCGTAAACGATCCAAATTCAAATAACATTCAAGTGAAGATTCAAATGAACTCCAAATTAAATAATTTTAGTTTGATTATCTATATCTTGAATTTATATGAATTTAGAAATTTGAATCGACGAAATCGGAGTTCGTATGAAGGAGAACGAACCTCGGGAAGTTTTAAACCCTAAAGAAAAACCCTAAAAAGGAATTTCTGGATTTAAATTCCTAAAGGAAAATCAACTTATGATGTAAGCATGATGTGAGCGATAGGATTTACATTTCGGTTGAATTAATTTCTAATGGAAAAAAGGAAAAACTGCCACGTGTGTACCACATGGGCGGACACATCAGCTTAGGGCTGAGTTGGTGATGACGTGGCGGCCACGTGGCGGTGCCACGTCAGCTACAAACTGGCGGCGGCTCGGCTGTGAGCTTGCCGGTGCTACATGCCACGGTGAGCTCCGGCGAGGGTCGCAAACGCAAGAGGGGAGCATGGGGGCCACGTTGCATACTACGGCGACGGTCGGGTGCGGGGCTGTGGTCGGTAACGAGGACGAAGGCGGTGGCGAAGTCGGGCTCACGACAGTGAGGTGATTCGGGCGGCTCCGGCGAGGGTGAGGCATGCACGGGGTAGGCGTTGAGGTGGCGATGCCGATGGTGAGGTCTACTTTTAAATCTGTCAGTTGTCAACCTTGAGTTGTGAGAATTTGAGAAATCTATACTCTGCTTCAGGCCTGTGGAAGTTAAACAATCCATTCTTGAGGACTTCCGAAAATGTGCACAATTGAATAGCTTGGCATTGCCATCTGTTAGCTTCTACACATTCCTTAATACACATAGTGGGTAAACTTACCTGTTACTTAATATTGACAGTTCCAATGTGTATACTTTGTTTTGATCATTATCCCATGGAACACAGATTAAACTTCTCATTGATGTCACATTATGGATCATCGATTAAACTACGCTCTGATCTTTCCTCTCGCATTCATTTACACATACTAACATTTCACATAACTACACCATGCCAGAATTGAAATCACTTACATTTTATACTTTACTTGTGAATATTAATGTTTCCTCTGAATTGGTTTGCACTCAGGGTACTTTATTTTTTTAAAAAGGTTACATGCTTTGACTAGTTAGAATACAATTTCGTTCTTCCTCTGCCTTTCATAATACACCATTACCATGCAACATTTTTTTGGGGGTTATTTTGGTACTGCCTGCTGTATCATGTCAAATGAACTATAATAGTAATAGGATATGTTTAATGAAATAGCTACGCATCCATGATTTCTTTAGCCTTTAGATCGTTATGTCAGCACATATTTCTACTAGTGTTTTACTGCTACAAGTGATGGTAAAGCACTTACCTAGGTTATGGAAGATTCATAATTCAACGCTTACTTTAGATAATACTAAAAAAGATATAGTGACATACAAAGGTGTAGAACCAAATCGTTTCATCAGATGGGACATAAGTCTCTATTTTGAATCAAGAGATTTGTTGTGCCTTCTAGTCCTGTAGAGTAATAATATTTACAACTAGATCATCTAACCCCATTGAGAATTTTTTAATGCATTTCAGGAATAATTTCTGAATAAAATAAAAAAAGGAATTGAAACATATATAGTAGTCCACTCGCTCTTTACTACTACAACAACGTTAGCACGTTCGATTCTTTTACTGATTTTTTAAAGCTAATACACGTAGCCGTGCTAGATTTACTTTATATTTAATTACTCACTCAATGATTTGTTGCGCAGACATGCTAGATTTACTTTATATTTAACTACTCACTAACCGATTTGTAGATTACTTACTGTATACAGAACTCCTTTTCGAACGAATCAATTGTACATACGTTTTTGCTTACGATGTATCTTTCAGTACATATCTGAAAACATATGTGGTACAACGTCTTCATATTCATTTGTATAATTGTTGAGGACTTGCTTACTCACTGTGCATGCAAATAACTACTAAACTACGTGAGATTGCAGATGTCATACTCTATGCTAGGCGCCATTTCGTAAGAGGTTCACCATTGGTGCGTCAAAGTCAGAATAGCTAGATTGTGGGAGACACAGGACCGTAGAGATAATACAAACATGTTAAGAAAAGATTTTATCATGCTCGATGAATAAGTATTTCCCTATGCTACTTTCTTCTCGATGAACAAGTATTTCCCTATGCTACTTTCTTCTTGTGGACATTTCCCTTTTGTATGCATACAGTCAACCAAACATTTAGAGACATTCATTCTATGTAAAAAATAAAGCCCCTGTTATTGATGTTTACCTTCGATTTACTATTTTTGGTTTAATACATGGGGATTAAATGTTCTGTACACAAATTACCATCTTATAGATATTGTAACATCCCAAATTCAGGTGTTTGTTTCAAATGTAAGAAAATGAGTAGAAATTAAAACTTTTCTTGCATCTTGATGTTTTTGAACTTTTCTGTAATTCTTGTAAAGGAATGGTGGGAAATCAAAAACCTAAATCTCCAATTGACTAAAGTCATGACCCTCTTTAAACTTTTGAGAAAAGTTTGTGGTCAACCTCTAGAAATATTTTTTTCTTGGTTCTAGGGATGCTGTGTGACCCCTTTGAAAAATTTCATAATTTTTAGAAATTATTTGATAAATTTTGGAGGTCAGTCAAACTAGTTTGACTCTTGGTCAAACCCTTGAACAAGCATTGTAGAATTTCTGGAGAAAAATGCTTTGCATAAAAACCTCTGGAAATTTTATCCTAGCTTTGTACTGGAGGGAGGAACCTCCAGTTCAAATTTCAAATTTTTGGAGTTGAGGAACTCCATTTAAAAATTCTCAAACCCTCTCTATCCTAATCAAACCCTAAACCGGTTGCACTGTTCCTTGGGTGCGAACCATTCTCGGGCTCGAGCCACTTGACTTGGCTCGGTCAATTAGCGTTCAGTCCAGCTCTGTCCTAACATGCGCGTGATGTGAGCCGTTGGATTCTAATCTGACCGCCCGCAATCATTCGGCCGTTCGGACCTCCCTATCTCCCAGTCAATCCCAGCCGTTCATCTTTGATCGGATGGCCACGTTTGGTTCAAACGTTTTGGAGCCTCCAAGCATTGCGTTCCATCCTAGCCATCCGCTTTTGATCCTACCGTGAATGGTTTGAGTCGTGCCTAGTGGGTTGGACTCAACCCGCTTACTCCTTTAAACCCGTGCCTCTTGGGCTCTTTGTCTCTGACTGGTGGGGGCCCGTGACCTATGCTTCGTCTTCCTTGGTCGTTCCCACCCGCGTACGCCATGGCAGTGAGGAGGCAGTGCTAAGTCACCTCTGTAGAGTCCTTTAAACGGCTCTTTGCTGCAAGCATTAAATGCCGCCAGTGCTTTCGCCCCCAAAGTCTCCCTTGTCAGCTCCTCACCTGCTTTTCTCGTCCATGGCAGAGGCATAGACCGTGGTTCACCATGGTGCAGTGCTTTGCTAAACCCCTTGCTCCTCCGGCTATTTAAGCCCCTCAAGCTCTTCCTTGGCTTCCTTTAAACACCCTTCAGCTCTAGCTTGCTTGCTCTCGGTTTGCTCGTGCGAAAACACCAGTGAGCCCTTGCCGCCATTGCTGGACCTTGAGCTCCTCGGTGAAGCCAGTGTTCCAGTGGCCTTTCTTCCTATCTTCTTGCTCAGCTTTGAGCCTTTCATCTCGGTGGTCATTTCCCCTAACTCTATTTTAGGTTGCTTTCAGAGGAGCGGCTTAATTTTGGGGTTTGTTCAAATTCGGCCGAAAAGCATCCCTTTCTTCCTCAAGTCCGGTAAGGTGCTCCTCTCTTCAATTCTTTGCTCATGGACCATCTATGGGCTATGATGAAGCTATCTTGATGACCCGGTCTCGCTCATTTTGCTCAGGCCGCCATTTCCACTTCATCTTCCTCAGCGCCGGTTCTACTCAACGTCGCCGGAGCTCCCCCGTCCTTCTTTGAAGTTCTCCAGTGCTCAGGTAGCTTCTTATTAGTCCTTAGAAGCTTGGGCACCTGCTTCTCAGAACAATGCGGAGCTTTCTTTCGCTTTTCACTTTCGGCCGTGTTGGTCACTGCCGCCTCTCGCCGGCTCACCGCCGTTCTAGGCCACCGCCGCCGTCGGGAGTGGTACTAGCGTGTGCGCAACCCTTTTGCGCACTCAGTGGTGCCTTTGGTTTGTGCCAGCGAGGTCCTCACCACCAGCGACAAGCTCTGGACCGCGTCGGGATCTTTTGTCGGACGCGTACGCCCTGTTGCGTTTTCGTTCGGACAAAGATTCGGTTATTAATTGTTTAATCATTGTTAATCAGTGTTAATCATTGTTTAAGCAATTAATAGTTGTCCTAATGACATTAACTGCCTATGACAAGTGGGCCCAGCTCTTTAAAACCCCTCCAGGGCGCTGTCGCTTTGTCATTAGGACTAAGATTCTGTTCATTTAATGCTAATCATTGTTAATCATAGCTTAGTAATAAATGGCTATCTTAATTTGGCTCTAAGAGTCACTGACAGTGGGGCCCGCATCTTTAAACCCTCTCGGGCTTGTGCGCAATGCTTCAATCATTGTGGACCGTCGGATTAAAAATCAACGGCCTAGATCTGAGTGAACGTTCGGACCACTGAACCTCAGCCGTTCATTTCTTGATCGACGGCTGTGATCGTGTGAACGTTCGGACCACTGAACCTTCACCGTCCGATCTAGATCCAACGATCTAGATCGCTGTGAATGTTCGGACCACCGAATCTCAGCCGTCCATTCTGGATCTGCGGTTGAGATTTGCGTGGGCTGTGCGCGTGGGCTGTGTTGCGTTCGTTGTGAGCCGTTCATTTTTAGATCTGCGGCTCAGATTGAAGTGAACGTTCGGACCGTCCGAACCCCACTTCAATCTCAGCCCTCCGTTCTCAAATCGACGGCCCATATTCATTTGAACGTTCGGACCGTCCGAACCCCACTTCAATCTCAGCCCTCCGTTCTCAGATCGACGGCTCATATTCATTTGAACGTTCGGACCGTCCGACCTTCGATCAACGTGGACCGTTGGATTTTGATCCAAGAGTTGGTTGTCATTTCTGGTGCACGCGTGCGCTGTGCTGTGGTGCACGTGGGCCGTTGGATTTGATCTCAACGGCCCATGCTTTTCCTTTCGGTTGTGTTTTCTAAAAACCCGTTAAGTTTTATTTGTTAACTGAAAATTGTATTAAACTCTAAAATTGCATAACTATTTCATTTTAAAACCTTTTCGGGTGATTCAAATTTTGTTAGTTCTGGTTTTAACTAAGCTTTAATCTAAAAATGGTTGTAAGCTTAGTTTTGCTCCAGAAAAATCTGTTAATAGATTTAAAATTAGTTTAGCTTTAATTAGTGCATTAAAAATTCATTTAACTTGAAAAATGCATAAGTAATTCTCTGTAGCTCCTTTTTGAGTGAAATCAAATTTGTTGGTTTCCTCTGTTAGTAAGATTATTTGTAAAATAGGTTTTAGGCTTGTTACTATTTTCCAAGTTTTGTAATTGCATTTAACTGGTGCACCTTTTTCATGTCTTTGAAAAATCAAAGAAAATGCATCCTAGCTCCAAATGAGGTGAATCCAATTGGGTTATTCATCTCATGAGGTGCTCTCTTTACTGTAAAATTTTCAGGTGCAACACCTCTCTGGAAATTTGTGCCAAAAATTTAATTTTGGATGAATAGTAACCGAGGTGAATTTTCAGCCTTTTTCCAACTGACATATTTTGTTTTAGCCATAACTTTTGCATTGAGAATGCAAATCAATTGGTTCTTGTTGATAAATTCCTTAAAAATCATTATCTACATTGACCTGATCTCTGTAAATTTTTTCGAGATGCTAAAAATTTCAAAGCTGAAGTTGGTTTTTGAGTCTTTTCGGTGTTCTTCGTTCTTATCGGTTCTTTTTCGTTCTTTCGCTAGGTTCCGACGAGTACATTGACCTTGAGAGTGATCCTCTGCAGAATTTTTAGCATCTCCAGTGAGGCAAGCAATTTTATCATACTAATCCCATTATTTCAAAGTCTAAATATCTTGTTTACAAAGTGTATGTATTGCATGCTCTATTGTGTTGTTAAATTATTGATCGATTAGTTGATCCTCTAGTTGTATAATCTGTAGGTAAATGTTATTCCTCTACTACCTGAGCCTAGGTTATCTTTCTGTGATTTAGGGTTCGTTGGATGAGCCCTTGTCACTTAGTAGTTTCGTGTTAGTATTGCTTAGTCATGCTTAGCTATCGGTAGTATTGGGCGATCATTGACTTAGTCGATGATCTTGATCACACAAATCTAATTATTATTCCATTATGTCCAGCACTTGTGCTTTGTTAATTTGTAAAGTCAAAAAGTAAAAATGAAAACTGTCTTGGACTTGGGCACAATGGATGATGGTGTGATCTGTTGGTGTGTGGAATGGTGCCTAAGTCAACAAGGACCGAACATCTTGTTACACTAAACCAAGCAATTTTGCGTGCTAACCACACGAGGGGGATATGGGACCTCTCTTGGCTAAGTACTTTGGGGGGTGTTAATTAATGAGTCGTTTGGTGGTTGTTGTAAAAATGTTTGTTGTTGGGAAAGGAGGGGAGCTCCCGCTATTGCTTAGGCATGGCCGATGCATCCTTCTCCTTGTGTGGGTCCTTAGTGGGAGCCCGTAACGGCGGTCCGCTAGGTGATAACCCCCATCGTGCGACTCTTAATTAGCTCTTTCCATTGGAAATGTCTCGTAGGACTTAGCCGTGCCAGCATACCAAAGGAAGTGTGCTAAATCATGTGGCGAAAAGGCGGTCTGATGTGTGGGTACATTGGTGCACCCTTGTAAGGTATAAACTATTCGAATAGCCTCGTCCTAGGTTATGGACACACTTGGGGAAGTCTTTCGAGAGTTAGACTATAACCTTTTAATTAAAACTTGTTGTGGGTGGTATGAATGGGTAATTCATGCTATTGTTGTGGTGACTATTGGGTTAGTCACTTCCAGGTTTGTTGTTGTCATCTATCTATTGTTATTATTGTTGTCTCGCTGTTATTTAAACATTCAAAACAGATTGCAAAACTGCTTTCAAAGTTATTGTATTATTGCAAAGGAAAATTGCTTTATGCTGAAAATAACCTACAGCCTACTCCTTTGATTAAAGCTTACATGTAGCTATGTATAGGCTGTTACTTGTAAGTCTTGCGAGTACATTTTTGTACTCATTTGCATTGCTAAATTGTTGCAGAGGAAGTTGATCCCTAAGGGATTGACTATCGCGATACGGACTTCGATTTCGACGACTAGGTTGGTGGCTTGGTCAGTTTGCCTTGTGGGCTATAGGCAAACCATGGCTCCTTTTGTTATTGCTATCTTATGGCTTTTGCTTCCGCTGTTGTTAAGCTTCTTAGCTTGTGTTTGGCCAGTTGGCCTTGCTGTAATAATCTTACTATGTATGTCTTTTGTTTAATCTAGTTCGTGCTTGGTTCTATGCTTGTATGGAATTGATGCATGATTTTGTAAAAGGGTGTATGTACAGCATCTTCTGGGATGTACATATTTCTCCGAGGCACAGGATATTTTGTTTGTGATGCTAGGGTCAATTGGTTGACTAAGTATTACAAGCTAAATACCCCGGGGTCTCACAGATATTTTCCTGACCAAAAAAACTGGTAGTTGCTGATTTTGTTTAAGCGTTTGATTTTTCTTTCTGTTGATTTGCATATTCTCTTCATGCATTTTGATATGTTTGACATTAATTGTCAGACAATGCCCTATACTAAGTACAGAGATCTATAGTTAGCAATATCTTTAGGCAAATGTCGGACAACACATGTGAACTCTTTGTTATATGTTCTTTTTCAGACCAAAATAATCCAGCCTTTACCAGAATGTCTTGGTTCAGAACATCATTATTTTCCTTTAAAAAAGGGCAAAAGTACCTGTTTGTAAATCAACGTTAAAAAAACTATGCAGAGCAATTCTAATTAACATTACATTGATAGAAACTACTTCATGTCACAGGTGGATTCGAATACTAAAAGATGTATTAATACATACTATCATCATTGTATAGCTCAGAAACTCACAAGAAAAACAATTTGTGTTCACAGTTCCCTGATTACTCACTAAAATCCCAAAAGATAAAAGTTCTAACCATCTGCTACAACCAAAAACAAAAAAAGTGCCCTTGTTGTATTAACCACTAATCCTTACTAACTTTCTGTATTTTTCCTTTCTTTGCAGATCATAACTACTGTGTCCTAACCCGTTGTCATAGCGATGCACTGTACAACTTTTGATCAGACAATCTGAGTATACACTCTAGCTCAAATTCTCAATATATTTTCTGCTACTAGGAGCTTTGGTTAGCTATATACACTCGTGTTTTGGTCAGAATAACTCGCAGTGTTCATATAGCGTATATCACACTGTTTCTTTTAGTATATCCCAGTTCAACAATGGAATAGTACCACTGTAATACTTATATGCTTTTCCTTTTATGAAACCTACATGTGTATATCAACGTATGCTCACACGCTGTCTGCCTAAACACGCCTGTTCTCCTACAAGCACACGACATTTTAAAAGAGACTCATATTATCTTTCACTACGCGATATAGCATTGCACTTACTACTGGCTATATAACCTGTTTGAACCCAACATATGCACTACCAAATCGCAGTCATGCCAACAAAAAAACAATCCACTCTGGATTTTAGAAAACAAGAAAATTTCCGTACCCATCGAAAATCAGCGGCGCAGCAACGCGCGCAATGTCTTCCTAGTATTTCTATATTCTCCCTCGCATGCTAGCTGCTAGCTAGTACACCCGGTTTCTCTCTAATAAATGGGGAACAGGTCACCTAAGATAGCATAACCACTACGATAATCAAGTACAATATGACAATAGGAAAGCACATATTGTGCGTACAAACTTCCCTTTTACGAAATTGTTAGGAAAAATTACTAACAAGCAAGCTGCAGTTACATTGATAGATGGCAGAGCAGCAATACCGAACAGTTTGACTTCTGCAACCACGAAGAACCAGAGCAATGGGGCCTCGGCGACCCCGCCTCCTTCGCCACCCTTTCCTTCCCCGCCTCTTTAAGCCTCCCGGCCTCCATTATCCGGCCCTCGTTTCCCCCCACCCCTCCAGGAGCCCAGCCGTCTACAAGACTCGGAGGCCTTCACCGTCAGCATCCCGCACCCCCCTTCTAATCTAGATCTGGATCAGCTTTAGGAGGGGCCATCGCCGTTGCCACCATCCCGATGCAAATGACCCTCAGAGGAGGTGGCGGAGGTTCCGGAGACCCCCCATAGGGGCTCGGTGGGCCCTCAAGGCATGTCAGCACTCTCCTCTTAGTGGGAGCGACCAGCGCGACGGACGCGGCTTCCCCTGGCTTGGTGGTTCGCGTGGGTCACCTTTAAGAACCTCCTACTCAGCAGGTGAGTTACTCCTACCCTCTCTTATTGCCCACCCACCTCCACCCTCCCGCCATCAAGTCCATCTCCCCTCGGCTACGCCTCCTGCTATGCTACTCGGGGAGTGAAGTTCGCAGTACGTCCTCAACAGCTCCTCCCTCCCACCATCAAGACCATCTCTCGAGGCAACTCTTCTCCACCATCCTCAACACGACGGCTTTCAATGCTGAAGCGCAAAAGGGAAAACGACTTCAACGCTCCCAGTCGCCACCCCACCCCCTACTACCACAACCATAGCTTTTCCACTCCGTCGACCAAAGCCGCCGGTTGCGGGGAGGAAGAGGGGTGGGAGAGAGTAATGAAGCCATACTGGTGGCGCCACGTAGTCTCTTAGCGGCCTCAAGGATCGAGCCAGCGCCAATTCCCCAAGCATCCCTCCTCTGCAGTGCACCTCTTGTTTCTCTATAAAATGAGAGGTAAGTGCTTCATCTGCCTTGCTCCAGACCGCAAAGCATCCTCTTGCTGAGACCCAATTAGGTGTCTCTCCTGCCTCAGAAGCGACCACCGTGTTGCTGTCTGCCCGCGTTAGTCACCCCGACCTCCCTCTTTGAACGGCAAGCCACCTTCATCAGCCAGCTGTCCCTCGCCCAAACAAGGTCAATCAGTGACCATGGCATTCCTCGGTGCTCCTGACACCAGGCTAGAGGAGGATTACTGTGTCATCAACAACACTCCCCCAGCTCGTCAAAGACCGTGCTGACTAGGAAGCGACCGCGTTGGTGGCTTGGGTGCTAGAGGGGGCTGGGCCGTCGAAGACAGCAAGATTGCTGAAGCCTTTCGTCGACGATTCAACCTTTGCCGCACCGACCTGGCTGTCACTCACCCCAACCCAGAGGAGTTCCTTGTCAAGTTTGACAGGAAGACTCATCGAGACAGGGTGCTCTAAGCTCACAAATTCTAACACGAAGGCTGGAGCTCCACGTCGGGCCATGGCGCTCCGTTAGCCATGCCTTTAGTGTGGCCATGTTTTTTCGGGTACACCTTTGCCTAGAGGGTGTCCTGGTACATGCTTAGCGACCGGAGCTAGTGGAGCGTGTCATCGACCGAAAGTGCTCCTTCTAGTGCCTCAAAGGCATCTCGGAGGGCAAGGAGGACACCAGAATGCTCAACGTTTGGGCTTGGATGGCAAACCCAAGCACCATTGACAAAGTAGTGTGGATCAACCTCGCCAACCAAAGTGATGAGGCTAGTCACCCCACAATGGAGGTGAGATCCTGTCTCCCGGACCGGTGGCGGCGTGGACTCTCCTTTTGAGTCATCATCCACCTATACTACATTGTCGGGACCCAAAATTACAATTCTGGACCCTCTGTGTTTAATGCACTAGTCCAGGATCACGCTAGTGCACATAGTGTCAACAAAGGTGGATATCGATCCACACACGCGAATAATAGCATAAACGATAATTTGATTAATAGATAATGGTTTGACCTTACGGTTGAGTTTACATTTATTTAAGCCACGCAGGGCTAACAGAGAAATAAAGCAATGAAACAGAATGAAGAATAAGGCCCCATCGATTCACCACAGTGCAACCGATCGATCAAGACCTCACGATCAGGCACCTTCAATGTACTCGTCCTCGAATGCTGGTGAAGACTCCTCCTCTTCTGCTTGATTCGTCAAAACAAGCATGAGTACACACCGTACTCGCAAGCCACACCACAGATATGCAATATATACATGTTGGCTTTTTACAAGGGAAAGGCATTCTGTGGTTCTTTTGCAGAAATGCAATGTTTGCAATTGAATACTAATAATAGATTGAAAACAAGTAAAACAAATAGATAACAATAATTTTAACAATTGATTTCACAAAGACACACTGACCTAAACAGATTATTCACATAGCTAGATGATTTAAATCACATAGCTCCTTCCCACACGGTTTTATGAAGATCTACCCCTAGTGTGAAATCCCGAGCATTGTCTATGACCATGACGCTGACTATTGAATAGATTAAATTATACTCTCTGAGTTTGTACACTTTACCCACAAGATATAATTAGTGTAGCTAGCATTAATCATAA
Source organism: Phyllostachys edulis (assembly GCA_036346405.1). Lineage (NCBI taxonomy): Eukaryota > Viridiplantae > Streptophyta > Magnoliopsida > Poales > Poaceae > Phyllostachys > Phyllostachys edulis. The sequence goes on along the minus strand of CM070550.1, from coordinate 29,778,570 downwards.
CAAAGCATTTGAACTTCATCTTACTATGCTAGGCCCGCCCCATAACAGCATGTGGTCGCATAAATGGGCTCATTCAATGGCGCACATGGTGAGGTCCTTAATTGACCAAGGCAAGACTACCATATGCTACTATGCCACACAGATTAATTCCCATGCACACAGCTCACACAGTTCACACAGTCCACTATTTCACACAAGATTCACCCCCTTGCCTCAGTCCAAATCCTTTTTACCACCCGGTTGATTTAAGTGCAACACATGCCACAAAGACACATAGTACACAAAGATTATTACAAGGTTGCATATTCACTTAGTCAGGTTAATAATTGCAGCCTCACATGAATAAGTGATTCGTGGCAGGGCTAAGCAATCTAATCGCACTAACCAACCCACGTTAGTGCTTACAATATTACCAACTAAATATCAACTAGGGCGACAAAGGAATTTAGACATAGCAATTTAACAAGGAAGGCATAACAATTTGGAATTTACAACTACACCCAAAAGCATTTAAATAATTACTTGAATTAAAATGCAGTAATTTGAAATAAAATACTTTCAGCAAACTGGGAAGCAAGATGGTCAAAGGTATAGCTTGCCTTGGAACAGGTCTAGGTGCTGGTTTTGGTCTTGGAAAGCTCCTTCTTCTTCAACTCTTCCAAAGACGTCAAGTCTACTCATAAACGAAGCACAAAAACAAACTAAATAAATAACAGAAGCAAATAACTCCAATAAAATAAAATAAAAATCTCCAATAGATAGATCTTGATTTTAGACGAATTTAGAAATTTGAATGGACTGATTTGGAGTTAGGATGCAAAAGTTATGGGGTTTGGAAGTTTGAATCTAAAGAAAACCCTAAAATCAGAATTATATGAATTTCCCGAATTATTTCTCAACAGAAAAATCGGAATATTGCGCAAGCATGACATCAGCATGACGTCAGCCCTGGGAATTTCGAAAAAGATAAATAAAAAGAAAATCCTGACGTGTGGGGCTCACACGTCAGTGACACGGCTCACGGTGGACCAAGTCCACCGAGCCTCGATCTCGATCGGAAGTGGCGTGGCGCACCACAAGACGCGCGCCGACGCTGGCGCCCGTGGTCGACACACGACGCCACGCAGGCTAGGGCGTTGAGGTGGACGCTGACGTGGACGGTGGCGGGAACGGCGGCGCTTGGATCCCAACGGCACGGCGAACGGCGGCGTCTCACCGGCGGCGGGTGGTACAGGGAGGTAGAGGGTGCGACGAGGGTCACAACGAGGTGCTCACGGGTGCTTGAGGACAACTGTGGTGACCGGTGGCGAGGTTGGAGCGGCGGAGAGGCTTCAGGCTCGACGGCGACGGTGCTAGAGCGGTGCTCCGGCGAAACGAAGGTGACCAGGAGGAAGCCCTCGCTCTTGCGATGCCGGAGGTGTAGGTGTCCAGTTCGCGGCTCGTTGCGGGGAATCGCCGCCGGTTTCGGCGGCGAGATTGATCTCCGAGCTCTAGTGGCGGCTAGGGTTGGCGCAGTGAGCAGCGGCTAGGGTTGGGTGAGGCGCCGAGGGTCGGCCTCCCTTAAATATGGCGGCTCAGAGAGTCTGTGGCGCGGACGCTTAAAACGGCTGTGGCGGCTGAACTGCCGGCGGAATCAAGACGAAGAACAAGATGAGGTGGGGCCGCTTGTCGTGGTGGGGCTCGGCGGTTGCGTGACTAATCTACATGCAAGGCGAGGTTGACAGGTGGGGACCGCACGAAGATAGAGAGGAAGGCAGTGCGCCCGGCCCCATGAAATTGGCCGAATGGGCCTCACATGAAGGATGATGGGTCAAGAGATTCGCCCAACACTATTGGGATATTTAAATAGCTTTTTCTTTTTAAGAAATTACCAGAAATTCCAAATGGCAATAGAAATTAGCAAATGAACTTGGAAAAATTCTAGAAAATTCTAGAAAATATGTCCAAGCACAAAGAATCCAAATAAAATAGTTTTGACTATTGTTCATGTTGCCTTTAGTCATATTAAATTGTTTTGTTACTCAAAGTCCAATATTAAGCTTTTGAATTAAATTCAAATAAATCCAAATGGTGAATTTTCTCCCTACTAACTATTCAAATGGTTTTTAAAAGCTCTGAAAATTGGGATGTTACAAACCTCCCCCCCTTAAAGGAATCTCGACCCCGAGATTCAGGCTAGCTAGAGAAAAGGCTGGGGAACTCGGCTTTCAACTCTTCTTCACGCTCCCACGTTGCTTCACCTTCGAGTGGTGGCTCCATTGCACTTTGCAAAATGGATCTATCTTGCTTCGTCCGACGCTCATGACATCCGTAATCTTGACCATTTGCTCTCAGAGGTGAGGTCTTCCTTTAGTTCAATTGACTCCAACGGGCTTGTTCTTCTGGCACGCGAAGACACTTCTTCAACTGAGAGACATGAAAGACATCATGTACTCCTACTAGCGACTGCGGCAGCTCCAACTGATAAGCTACTTCTCCATGGCGATTCAAAACCTTGAACGGACCAACATATCGAGGGGCAAGCTTCCCTTTGGCATGGAACCTTTTCACACCTCTGAGGGGCGTAACCCTAAGGTGAACAAAATCCTCTGGCTCGAAACTGAGATCACGACGACGATTATCAGCATAACTCTTCTGCCTCGACTGAGCTATCTTTAGTCTCTCTCGGATCATAGACACTTGCTCTTCTGCTTCTTGAATAATATGTGGGCCAAAGACCGAACGTTCAGCTGTTTCTAACCGGTTCAACAGGGTTCTGCAGGCACGACCATACAAAGCTTCAAACGGCAACATTTGCAAACTGGCTTGATAACTGTTGTTGTACGAGAATTCTGCATATGGTAAACTCTTATCCCAACGGGTAGCATTTGCTATAGCACAGGCTCTCAACATATCTTCCAATATCGATTGACTCTTTTAGTGCATCCATCCGTTCGGGATGATATGCGATCGAATTCAGATGAGTCCCTAAGGCTTCATGCAAACTCTGCCAAAAACGGGAGGTGAACTGAGGTCCTCGATCTGACACTATCTTCTTGGGCACACCATGCAAACTGACAATCCTTGACATATACAGCTCTGCCAGACGATCTCCTGAGTACGTGGTTTTGACTGGCAGGAAATAGGCAACTTTAATCAGACGGTCCACTATTACCCAAATCGAATCATAACCCGATTGAGTCTTGGGTAATCCGATAATGAAATCCATTCCGATTTCTTCCCACTTCCACTCTGGAATCTTCAACGGTTGCAACAGACCTGCTGGTCTCTGATGCTCTGCTTTAACCTTCTGATACACGTCGCACAAGGCAACGAACTCTGCGACGTCTCGCTTTAGGTTTGGCCACCAAAACTTATTCTTAACATCCTGATACATCTTAGTACTACCAGGGTGAATCGAATACTTTGAGTCATGGGCCTCCTTTAAAATTAGCTATTTCAACCCATCAACATCTGGTATGCAGATACGTCCACTGATCCACAGTATATCTTGATCATCTACTGTGAATTCTTTGAACTTCCCTTCTGCCATCTTCTTCTTGATGTCCGCAAACTCTGAATCTTTTGGCTGAGCCTCGCGAATCTGCTTCTCCAAAGTAGACTGCACTTGCAGACTGGCCACAAATCCATCAGATACTACTTCTAGCTTCAGCTTCTGGAATTCCTTTTGAAGTTCTGAACAAAGCTCTTTCACTTCCAAGGCATTGTAGTGGCTCCTATGGCTCAAAGCATCAGTAACGACATTGGCTTTAGCAGGATGGTAATGGATTCCGAGATTATAATCCTTTATCAACTCTAGCCATCTTCTCTATCTCATATTCAGATCCGACTAAGTGAAAATGTATTTCAAGCTCTTATGATCTGTGTATATCTCGCAGCGATTACCGATGAGGTAATGATGCCAAATCTTCAAAGCATGCACTACTGCAGCTAATTCCAGATCATGGGTAGGGTAATTCTTTTCATACAGCCTTAACTACCTTGACACATAGGCGACAACTCTCCTTCTTGCATCAGGACACATCCTAATCCTTGACGCCAAGCATCACAATAGATATCAAAATCCTTGCGAATATCCGCAAAATCAAGATCAAAAAGTCAAACGCTTCTTCAATTCTTGAAAACTTTCTTCACAAGTGGGGTCCAGTAAACTTTTTTCTTTCTTCAACAATTGCGTAAGAGGTTTAGCAATTGATGAGAATCCTTCAATGAAACGGCGATAATATCCCCGCCAATCCCAAGAAATCGCGAATCTGAGTGATCTGCCTTGGGTCGTTCCCAATGTAATATCGCTTTAACTTTATGGGGTCAATCACTCTCGCAATTGCCATTACATGACCAAGAAAATCCACTTCCTTTTTCCAGAAATCACACTTGCTAAACTTAGCATACAACTGATGCTCTCTGAGTTTCTCTAGGATTAATCTCAAATGTTCCGCATGTTCTTCTTCTGACTTGGAGTAAACCAAAATATCATCGATGAATACAACTACAAATTTATCCAAATATTCCATGAATACCTTATTCATCATGTTCATGAAATAGGCAGGGGCATTAGTCAGGCCGAAGGACATGACTAAGAACTCATAATGTCCGTACCGTGTTGAGAAAGCGGTCTTAGGTATATCCTTGGGACAAATCTTCAACTGATGGTAACCTGATCGCAGATCGATCTTCGAGAACACTCGGCTCCCTTCATCTGATCAAACAGATCATCTATCCGGGGCAATGGGTACTTATTCTTGACGGTCACTTCATTGAGAGATCGGTAGTCGATGCACATTCTCATGCTTCCATCCTTCTTTCTGACGAACAAGACTGACGCTCCCTATGGTGACGAACTAGGCCTCACAAAATCTTTCTCCAAAAGTTCTTCTATTTGCATTTTCATTTCTACTAACTCATCGGCTGGCATCCGATAAGGTCTCTTCGAGATGGGTGCTGTTCCTGGCACTAGATCGATGACAAACTCGATGTCACGATCCGGTGGCATTCCTGGTAATTCCTCTGGAAACACATCTGGATACTCTCGGACAACGGGCACGTATTCCAAAGCAACGGTCTTCAGGCTATTGACTAGCAGATGTCCATTACGCACTGAGGTAGCTAGAAACTCCACTTTGTTTTCTTTGGTATCCTCGATTGTAGCGGCTCTTTGGCCACAATCTAGTACGGCTTTGTGCTTGGTTAACCAATCCATGCCAAGGATGACATATATGGTTTGGGTGTCTAGAATAATTAGGTTAGCTAGAAACTCAACTCTAGCTATGAGTAACTTAGCCCCTAAACAACCCATATTAGAACTTAGCTCTGCTCCAGGCGACTGGACTAACAGAGTACGCTTAAGATGCATAACTTCCAATTTATTCTTGGTTGCAAAAATTTCAGAAACAAACGAATGCGAAGCTCCGTAATCAAAGCGTAATCGGATGCAGTATTGAATTTACTAGAACTTACCCAAGACGACGCCCTGGTGCTTCTCGGCTCCTTCCAAAGTGACGTGATTAACACGACCTCGACAACCGACCGAGGCGTTCCTCTGGTTGATCGTTCTCGAGAAACTCCTTGGTTGCTCTGCGACCGGGTCTTGGCGGTGTTGCTCCAAGGTTGAAGCGATCGAGTGATAGTTCCTTCGAGGGCACCGACATGGTGACACTCGTTGACGGCAATTGTAACACACTCTTGTTTCACTTTGCCGGCTGTTGTTCCCTGGGGTGGGGTTGACTGGTGTAGGGTTGCGAGGATTCTGAACAACTGGACGAGGTGCTGAAGGCGGTGCAGGCATCCTGAAAGAACTATGTGGCTAGAAACGATTAAACTGCTGTGGCACTATCCTTGCCCTCTGCTGTTGTGGCTGGTGGCCTCCCTGCTGAATCATCCTATGCTTACGGTGGTCCTCCAATTCCTTGCATTTGTCCTCCATGACCAATGCCTTGTTAATCAACTCCTGGAAATCTGGGAAGGTGTGGGCAAGCAGATTGACTCGCAGCCCCGAAGTTCAATCCTTCAAGAAACGACTCGACGAGCCTTGTCAAGAGCGACGTCCTCTCGCAAAGATAGCGAGCTAAGCGAGAAAACTTATTCGTAATCAACATCGACATAGCCCCTTGCTTAAGAGCACGGAACTCATCTTTCTTTAAATCCATGATCCCTTCAGGTACATGATACTGGCGGAAGGCTTCGGAGAATTCTTCCCAAGTGATATTCTGCGGTGCCTCATGCGCTTTGTCGTAAGTTCTCCCACCACTCGCCAGCCTATGCCCTCCATCTCGTGAGTGGCATACAAAATTTTCTCGTGATCGCTGCATTGGGTGATCAGCAGCTTCCTCTCAATTACGCGAAGCCAATCATCAACTTCTACTGGCGAGACATGGCCAGAGAAAGTTGGCGGATGGGTCCTCATGAGTTCAGCCAACTTGGATGGTCCCTGATGACCCTGAGCGACGGGGGCTCCTCCCTGACGATTGTTGTTGCTGTTGTTGTTCATGACCTGCATCTGGTAAAGGTTGGTATCCATAAATCAAAGCACTTTCGTAAAAAAAAAGAAGCATACATGACAACTTCTTATACGTCAAAAACCTTACAATGAGGCTACACAAATCCAAAACATCGACACTATTCCTCAAGTTAGACATAGCAAAGGCATTCGACTTGTTACGCTGGGACTACCTCCTGAATCTCCTCGAAAGAAGGGGTTTCCTCTCCAGATGGAGAGACTGGATTGTGGCCTTGCGGTCAACGACCTCCTCAAGAGTCCTCCTCAATGGTATTCCCAGAGGCAACATCAACCACAGTAGGGGTCTACGGCAAGGAGACACGCTGTCCCCTTTTCTTTTCATTCTGGCAATCGACCCCCTACAAAAACTATTTACAAGAGCAACAAAGATGGGTCATTTGGAACCCTACCGCGGCCGTCTACACACGCTCAAGACATCGCTATATGCAGATGACACGACTGTATTCATCTGCCCCACTGCAAGAGACGTGCAATCGATAGCCAACATTTTGCAGCACTTCAGGGATGCCTCGGGCCTCGAGACCAACGTACACAAAAGCATGGTGGTTCCTATAGGGTGTGATCACATCGACCTTGACACGCTTCTAGAAGGTTTCTCGGCCAAGCACTCTAACTTCCCTGTCAAACACCTGGCGCTCCCAATACATCATAAAAAACTCAAGAAGGTTGATTTCCAGCCACTGCTAGAAACAGTCAGGCAAAGGCTAGCGGGCTAGCAGCGTAGGCTACTCTCCTCTACTAGTTGCTCCACCTTGGTAATATCGGTGCTCTCCTCGATGCCGACCAACTACCTCATGACCTTCAAAGCAACAAAATCCATCCTTCGAGCCCTGGACTGATTAAGGAGGAGGTTCCTCTGGGCCAGGCAAAAATGTTAATAGGTGGCAAATGCAAAGTAAATTGGGAAAGGGTGTGTCGACCAAAAGAGCTAGGCAGTCTAGGGATTCTCAATCTCTCTAAGTTTGCAAGGGCCCTCAGACTTCGCTAGCTCTGGCAAGAATGGCAAGCCGAAAACAAACCTTGGGTCGGCATGGACATACCTTCCGACGAGACCGACAAGCGCCTCTTTGCGACGGACTCCTCAATCGCTTTAGGCAACGGGAAAAACAAAGTTCTGTACTTCAGCTTGGCTCAATGGGACTTCCCCTCAGGATATTGTGCTGGAGATCTATCGCCTTTCCATCCGAAAAAATAGAACTATCCACGTGGCGCTGTAGGAAAACTACTGGATACAGGACATAAACCTATGTGGATATCATGGGGATATGCTCACGATCTTAATGTGATGGTACAATTGGCAATAGCTTCTTTGGTTTGTCAAAACGATCGTTTTCGGTTTTGTTGAAATCCTGTTTTCAGCAAGTGTCAGGATAATCGGTAGTACCGGCGTGTAATGTGCGGTACTACCGCGATGCGGTAGTACCGGCTTGTGTTTGGCGGTAGTACCGCTGGTCGGTATTACCGCAAGCAAAGCGGTATGGTTTTTCCAGAACGGGTGTATTTTGTGTTTTGGATTTCTCGATGAGCGGTAGTACCGTGCTATGGTTGCCGGTAGTACCGCATGACGGAACGACCGCGTGTGAGCGGTATGGTTTTTCCAGAACAAGTGTTTTTGGGAAGTTTTGGATTTCATTGAGGAAGTGATGCGATCGCGATTATGGGTGCTTGATTATCAAGAAGGCGGTAGTACCGCCATAACATGGCGGTAGTACCGATTTGTTTTCTGAGTTTCGTTTAACTTGGAGAATTGTTTTTGGGTTATGTCATTTCCATGTTTGTTAATGCATATATGTTGCATATTGCATGTTTTGAGCTAACGTGGGTCAAGTTGTGAAGAACTTGTTCCGGAGGCGATTTCTTGGTCTATTCTTTGCGGTGGCTTGCGTGTCAATGACGGTCAACGGCGAGGAGGATCGGGACTAAGCTAGGAGAGCCGAGGTCCGTAACGATCATGGATGCGGGTGAGGTCAGTGACTCAAGCATGGCATGAATGGACGAGGTGGATCGAACCGGCGATTCGATGTGTTGGTTGGATCAAGCGGCGGGGGTCGGTGCAAGTGCCTTGGAGGTTCGATGGGATTGGACGGAGAGACTTGCCGACATGATAAGAGCCGTTGATCAACCTACACGTATGGAGCAAAGCGATTGCTTCGACAGATTGGACTCGGTCCATGGAGAAGGATCGAGAAGGGTATTTTGGTAATTTCACCAAATACCACCTTGGTGACCTAATGCCAACCAGCGGCGCAAGGCGCAAGGCCAAGAAGTGGTTTAGGTCAAGAAAAGTGAAGACGACGCTTTAAAATGCGTGCGTGGGTGTCCTGCTTGTTATTGGGCCTAACGGAGCCCATTAGGTTAAGTCTTCTAGAAGCTCTAGGCCTCATATAAATAGAGAGGGTGCTGTTCACAAGAGCCCAAGCACTTCATTTGCAAACCCTAGTTTGGTTTTAGGGTTTAGGGAAGAAAAGAGAGGCATAGGCTCTAGAGAGATGGATTGATGTGTATGCTCTTGGATGGAGCTCTTGTCCTCCTTGAGGGAGTGGTCAGAATCAAAGAACATCATGAATCAATCTATGGATGTTCTTCCAAAGATGAGCTCCCTCTTGTGTTCTTCCTTCTCTTTTGATGATTTTGGGTGCTTCCTTGATCCATTGGTTTTGGTTGTTCTTGTGCACTCTTACTCCTTGCTGTGACATGTGGGAATGTATCTAAGGTCACCTAGATCATCAATCTCCCACGAGCAAGAGTTGGATCAAGTTTTTCGCTTTGCTCGCTTCTTTGCCCTTCTTAGGTAAAACTGAAAAGATCGAAACTTTGACGTAGATCTGGACGATCGCCACTTGGAATAGGTTCCTAATACCCATAGGAAGGTGTGTTCCAAATTTGGTGGAGTTTGGCCTTACGGTTTAAAAGTTACGCCGATTTTCGATTTTGTTTTCAGTTGTTTTGCTCATCGTTAGGACAATCAGTAGTACCGCACTTTTGCTCGAGGTAGTACTGCTGATCTTGTAGTATCCGCACATTTGCTCGTGGTAGTATCGCGATCTTGTAGTACCGCACTTATGATGGTAGTACCTTTGTCCCCGATTTTTGAGATTTCTTCAGGAGTTTGTCGCTATGCTTTGAGAGTTTAGGAGTGGATTCATTCAAGTCTTCCAATGTGCTTAAGCATTCATCTTCATAGCTCTCATAGCTATTGGAGTGATTTGCGATTTGTGAGTTGAATCCATTATCTTTGCAAAAAGATTTGGTGCTCCTATTCACCCCCCTCTAGTCGCCTATTCCGGTCCTACAATTGGTATCGAGCTGTTAGCTCTTCTCATAGATCTTAACCGTTCTTTGGAGCCATGGCGACCGACAAGTATTCACTCAAACCTCATATTTTCGATGGAGTTGATTTTGCTTATCGAAGGCTCGCATGCAAGCCTACATCGAGGCTCAAGGGCACATAATTTGGCTTAAGGTCAAAAATGCTTATGTCGGCTTACCGATGAAGATGTAATCAATCCCGATGTAGAGGCTATGAAGAAGGCTCGGAACTTCTTGATTCAAGGGCTTAGTCGATCCGAGTTTGAGCGTGTGTCTCATCTCGAAGTCCGCTCATGAGATCTGGAAGACCCTCTGTGATTACCACGAGGGCTCTCTGACTATCAAGGAAGTGAGACAGAACCAACTCAAGAAAGAATACTCAAAGATCGAACAAAAGCCCGTGAATCTTTGGATGAGTTATTGGGAAGGTTTTCCAAGATTCTTCATAATTTACTTTGTAGGTCTCACATTCATCGAGTCCGAGAATGCACGCCAGTTCTTGGGTGCTCTTGATGTGAGAGTCCGGGGAATGAAGATCACATCCATCAATGACAACATCTTGTCATGAGTGAGCTTACCATGGATAAGCTTTACTCGAGGTTGAAGTCGCATGAGATTGATTTCATCTCGCGACTCCCAAGACAGAGTCGATGGCTTTAGTGGTTGACCCATCTCGGGGTAGCTCTTCCGATTCTTTGGACTTTGGCTCATCTGGTCTTTCGTTGTCCGCTTTGCATTCTTTTGAGCGATGAGCACTAGAGAAAATACCGAGGATGATTTAGCCCTCCTAACCACCAAATTCTCGAGAGTCTTCAACAAAGTGAGGAATGTATGAGAGGTGGCCTCACATTTGCTTTGAGTGTGGTGAGCCAAACCACATTCGCTCCAGCTTGCCCCAAGTCAAGGGCAAGATGGAGAAGGACTTTGAGGCGCCCTCAAGCTAAGGATGCGAAGCCCAAGAAGTTTAACTATCGCAAGTTAAATCAAGAAGGTCCTTACCGCTCTTGAGTCTATTGACATGAGCGATGTGGACTCGGGGACGGAGGACGACGATGACTCTCATGGCAAGAAGAAGGATCAAGACTTCACCGGCATGTGCTTCATGGCCAAGGACAGCCACGACGTCGACTCCTCCAACGACGACAACCTTTTCAGCGATCCCGATGAGGTATGTCCCTCACCTGCTCAAATGAAACGTGCTTTTGTCATTTCTGAACGAAAATTAGATAAGCAAGCTAGAATGCTTAAGAATCAGGACATCATGATTGATAACTTGAAACTAGAGGTTGCTACACTCAAATCAATTAGTCCTGAAGATGCTTGTGATGCTTGTTCTGGAATGTATGATGAATTGGTAACTCTAAGACTTGCTCATTCCTCTGTTACAAATCAATTGAAAGATGATCTGGATGAACTAGAAACTCTCAAGTCTAGTCCTGCTTGCATGAATGCCATTGCTTTAGATGTGACTACTGTTGATGCTATCCCTTTGCCTTGTTCAAATTGTGCTTTGCTTGAACTAAAATTGGATAGTGCTACAAAAGAATTGAGTAAATTTGATGCTAGTCACACGCTCTCATTGTGAGAAAAATAAGATTAAAATGAAGGAGATGTCGGAAATGATTCTCAGACTCTAAAAGCGCTTCATGTGAAAACGTGTTAAACTCACACTTGAGAATGATGCTTTAAACAAGACACTAGAAGAAAAGGCTAAAATTGAACAATCCATGTCCATGACTGCTTCCAAGAAAGTTGTTGATTCTCGATTCTTGTACTCTTTGTATTGAACTTGGGCATAGTGTAGATAAGATACAAGAAGCGTTTAGAGTTAAGTTCAAAGAGCGGTTGGATAAGATTAGGGATAACTATTGTGTGTCTTGTGAGGCTTTGAAAGCCGAGGTAGCTCACTATAAGGAAAAGTCTGATAGGGCTAGCAAGTCAAATAAGTGTGCTTCTTGTTATGAACTAGCCATACAAAATGATTACCTCAAAGGGACTCTTGAGAGATTTGTTGGTGGGAGGAAGAAACTCAACATGATTCTAGACAAATCTAAGGTGAGTGTGAATAATAGTGGCCTAGGTTTTGATTCCCTAGAGCATTCCAAGAATCATCCACCTAAGGTTGTTAGAGCTGTTGAGAGTGGCTTCGATTGAGGTAGAACCACCTAAGTCATCCAAGATAGTCTTTAAATCTGTTTGGTTTTGCTCAAACCCTTTCTAGCAAGATAGGTGCTTCGCTTCATCGGTCGACCCTCAAAAGGTCAAGTACCATTGCACCTTCTACGCAAGAAGAATGGCCATATTGTTGAGTTCTACTTTCAGAGAGCCAAGTTTGAGAGAAAGGAGAGGATGAGTGCTTTGAGGTCCATTAGAGGAGTTTTGCACCTCATTGTAGTCTCTAGAGCTGCGACTGTCATTCCTACTAGACATAGGCCTAGGTTTGTAGATGACTTCTTTGACTCTTTTGGTGGCTCTAGGCGGCCTCGGTTTAGGATATCATGAGGAGAGACCACGGGTAGCATCTAGACAGGGGAGTACCGATCTTTTGGTAGATCGTTTGGAGAGGTCTAGGTGGTTCACGGTGCATTCTTATGATTTTGTTCCTAACCGTTTTATCGCTGCTTCTCTTGTTTTGCCTAAGCATCATGTGACTCAAGATCGATTCCCAAGTCCTTTATCACTAACCCCAAAGATCGAGGCACATATGTTTCTGCTCGTGCTCATTAGGTTCGGCATGCGAGGAAGGAGGACATATGGATTGTTGACTCGGTGTTCTCGACATATGATTGGGGATTCTAGATGGTTCTCCTCCTCACACGTGCATCCGCAATGAATTGATCACATTTGGGGATGCTTCTACTAGGGACCGTGATGACAAAAAGGGCACAGTCTTGGCGTCAACAACAAATTCATGCTCAAGGGCGTCGCTTTGGTAAGTAAGTCAAATATAATCGCTTCGCTTCTCACCGCTTGATGAGGGTCTAGAGGTGAGATTTAAGAGTAGTGAGTGCAGGGTTTTAGATTCCTCCGTGAGCTTGTCTTTAAGATTTCGTGTTTGAGAGGATCTTTTGTCTTGATTTCAGATCTCTTCGCTTCTAGCCCTAGGTGTCTTGTTGCTTCGATTCCCATGATCTAGTTTTGTGGCATCGTAGGCTTGGTCACATAGGCTTCACCACTTGACTAGAGTCGAGAGTAAGGACTTGATTAGAGGTTTGCCTAGGTCAAGGTCATTAGAGACCTTGTGTGCACACCTCAGAGACATGGTAAGATGGTTTCGCTTCTCATCCACCTCTTTCTTTAGTGATGACCGATGGACCGGTCGCTCTTGCACTTAGACACTGTTGGTCCTTCTAGAGTCGATCTGCGGTGGTAAGTGGTATGTGCTTGTGATTGTAGATGATTACTCCGGTATTCATGGGTTTATTTTCCGATTTCTAAGGACGAGGCTTTTGGTTTCTTTAGAGATTTGGTCCTTAGACTTCTCTGTTGATCTTCTGGAGCTTTGAGAGCCATTAGGAGTGACAATGGGACAGATTCAAGAATTCTTCCTTTGCCACCTTACGCTACGATAGGGGCTAGAGCACCGCTTTTCTTCACCTAGAGTTCCCCAATGAGAATGGTGTTGTAGAGAGGAAGAATAGGACACTTGTAGAGATGGCTGTGACCATGCTAGATGAGCATTCCACACCTAGGAGGTTTTAATGAGGCTATCTTTATCGCTTGTTATATTTCTAATAGGGTGTTCTTGAGATCTGTTATTGGTAAGACTTCCTATGAGCTCAGATTTGGTCATAAGCCCAAAGTTTCTCATTTCAAGATTTTTGGTTGCAAGTGCTTCATTCTAAAACATGGCAATCTTGATAAATTTGAATCTAGATGTTCTGATGGCATATTTCTTGGATATCCTGCTCATTCTCATGGCTATCGTGTATTTAATTTTGACACTAACAAAATTGTTGAGACTTGCGAAGTCACTTTTGATGAGGCTAGTCACGGTACTAGACCCGATGCTGCAGGTACACAGGTTTCTGATATTCGAGAAAGCATCTTCGTCGACGATGACTCTGAGGATGAGGACCCAATCCATCCTCCAGTCATTTCTGAGAGGGTTGGGGAGCCTGCTTCTACTACACCACTTTCAGATGAGCAAATTTCTTCCTACCTTCACCGACGATCGAGTGGCTCTGTTCCTACCTCCTGACCCATGAGGTAGAGGCCACTTCGCACCAGAGCTCCTCTTCACATTCAAATGACAAAGATCCACCGAGCAGATTATTGGGGATATTCATGAGCGAGTCACTCGCTCGTGTTCATTTCTTCCGATTCTCATGCACATTCTCGCTTTTGTCGCTTCTTTTGAACCCCGAGATATCACCCATGCTCTTTTCGATGCCTCTTGGGTCAATGCCATGCATGAAGAACTTGAAAACTTTGAAAGAAACCAAGTCGGACCTTAGTTGAACCTCCACCTAATCAACATGTAATTGGAACAAAATGGATTTTCAAAAATAAGCAAAGTGAGGATGGTTGGTAGTTCGCAACAAGGCTAGGCTTGTAGCTCAAGGTTATTCCGTGTAGAGGGTTTAGACTTTGAAGAGACTTTTGCTCCTCAGAGCTAGATTGGAAGCCATTCAGATTTTGCTAGCATTTGCGACATCTAAGGGCTTCAAGCTTTTTCAAATGGATGTCAAAAGTGCTTTCTGAATGGTTTCATAGAAGAAGAGGTCTTTGTCAAGCAACCACCGGTTTCAAAATCCCAAATTCCCAAACCATGTTTTTAAACTCTCCAAAGCCTTGTATGGTCTCAAGCAAGCCCTAGAGCTTGGTATGATAGGCTTAAGAGTTTTCTTCTTAGTAATGATTTCAAAATGGGAATGGTTGATAAAACCTTGTTCACTCTTAAGCATGGCGTTGACTTCTTATTGGTTCAGATTTATGTGGATGATATCATATTCGTGGTTCCTCTCATGCTTTGGTGTCTAGATTTTCAGATTCTATGAGCAGGAGTTTGAGATGAGCATGATGGGCTTAATTGACCTTCTTCCTTGGTCTTCAAGTCAAGCAACCGAAAGAAGGCACCTTCATTCATCAAAGTAAGTATACAAAGGACCTTCTTCGTCGCTTTGACATGGGAAGCAGTAGACCAATGTCTACTCCCATTGCCACGACCACCGTGCTGGACCCAGATGAGGATGGAGAGCCCGTGGACCAGAAGGAGTACCGTAGCATGATTGGCTCCTCCTCTACCTCACAAATACGAGTAGGACATACAATTATTTGTGTGTCTGTGCGCCGATTTCGAGCTTCCTCGAGCTTCTCATCGTCAAGCGGTCGTCGCGATATTCAGTACCTCCGGGACACTCTTGACTTTGGACTTTGGTATTCTTCTTCTTTCGCTCTCTCTATTAGGGCCTTTTCTCGATGCTGATTTTGCCGGTGTAGAGTAGATAGGAAGAGTACTTCCGCACTTGTCATTTCTTAGGCACATCTCTCATCTCGTGGTCATCTAGAAAGCAGTCCTCTGTTGCACGATCCATCGCCGAGGCCGAGTATGTAGTCATGACCGAGAGTTGCTCTCGTGTTCTCTGGATCTTATCTACTCTTCGACTATGGGTTGTTTTGGGTAGTGTTCCTCTTTTCGTGACAACACTAGCGCCATTAATATTGCAAAAACCCGAAGGCAACATTCTAGGACTAAGCATATTGACATTCGCTACCATTTCCTTAGAGACCATGTTGAGAAGGGTGATGTTGTGCTTCATTTTGTTGAGTCGAGCAACAAAGTTGTCGACATTTTCACTAAAGCTCTTGATTCTTCTCGTTTTGCTTTTCTCAAGGGGAGAATTGGGGGTTGTTAGTCCTCTTGGCCTGTTTTGAGGGGGAGTTTGCTCTTTTTGCATTCATTGTACCATAATGCATTTTAAACTTCAACAACTTGCTTTGTAATATAACCGTATGGAGCTTTGATTATTATCCTTGTATGACATGCTTTCATACTTTATACCCTGCCATGTCTTGTGCTAGCTTGCTAGATGTCTTTTATGGCTTTTTATGTATAGCTTAGCTTTTGTCATGCTAGCTCTATTATCTGTGTGCAAACGGAATTATAATATGACTTGTTGGATCTTGTGACTAGTTTTGCTTTAGTGATCCTCTCATGATTCATGCCATGTCATATAGGCTTAATTGAGTCCTGAACTTATTCTGAGTGTTAAATTGAGCTATGCTAATTCTCAAGTCAAGCAAATGAAAAATGAGCTTTTTGTGTAATAAAACCGATCTCACCACTTCTTTCTTATGAGGCGCTTGCCATTGCACTAGGCATGAACTCGGGGAGTTTTGGATGACCCAGACTATTCTCTTAAGCTTGTGTTGCTTGGGATGGTCGAGTGAGGCTTGAGATCTAGCACAATGATAAGAAAATAAATTGGAAATTGGTTGAAACTTAGAAGGCGATTGTGGATGGCTCCTAGTCCAGACTTGCTTTACTAAGATAAAATCAATCATTTTCAAAGAAAGTACTCAATGTGCTAAATTCTAAATGCTTGAACAAATTGATTCAAAATTGATCTCAAAGTGCTCAAAACCGACTCTTTTTCTAGCTTTTTGGCTCGCTTTTGCTTATAGACATGGCGACTCATTTTTGGATACCTTTAGTTAAACTGTGATCTTGAGCAACCTGGTCATGCCTTCAATTCATTTAATCTCAGATTATTGCTATTTTGGCCTTAGCTTTGTCAGACATGTTTTGCCATACTTGCTTATAGCTTCTTCACATAATATGGCTTGGTGTAATACTTGTACAGTCTTCATGGATAATCTTCATGGCTCCTTTTGCTCAAATTACAAACAAAACAAAAAAAAAATGAGTAAAAACATGAAAAATTACAAAATTACAGCCATTCCATTACTTTCATGCTCTATCTTCTTCCATGTACCTTGATGAATTCATTGTCAAAGGGGGAGAAAGATTGGTAAAAATGTTGTTTTAGAGCTTTTTGGAGTCATAGGGTTTTTATTGATCATAGTGAGTGGGATCATCTCTATTGCATTCTTTTGGTCTTATTTGCCTTTTCTGAAGTTGATTTGCAATTCTTGAAGACTCACAATGATCAAAGGTCATTTGAACAATTGTTCTTTCATATGGACCTTAAGTGAGATTTTGACTCGTTTCGAAAATGAAGCTTTCTTGCCTTCTTTTGTCAGATCTCACTTGTCGATACTATCTCGAGCTAGCTTGGTCATTTCCTTTGCTTTTTCTTGCATTTGGACCAAGTTATGCATTTGAAGAAAACGTCGAGTTCTTACTCTTTCAAATCTCAAAACATTCATTTAGGGAAATTGCCAATGTGTTCATCAAGGGGAGATTGTGGATATCATGGGGATATGCTCACGATCTTAATGTGATGGTACAATTGGCAATAGCTTCTTTGGTTTGTCGAAACGATCGTTTTCGGTTTTGTTGAAATCTGTTTTCAGAAGTGTCGGGATAATCGGTAGTACCGGCGTGTAATGTGCGGTACTACTGCTGATCTTGGTAGTACGGCTTGTGTTTGGCGGTAGTACCGCTGGTCGGTATTACCGCAAGCAAAGCGGTATGGTTTTTCCGAGCGGTGTATTTTGTGTTTTGGATTTTCGATGAGCGGTAGTACTGCGTGCTATGGTTGCTTGTGAGTACCAAGATGATTTGAACAACCGCGTGTGAGCGGTATGGTTTTTCCGAACAAGTGTTTTTGGGAAGTTTTGGATTTCATTGAGGGCGATGCGACCCAAGATTAGTATGGGTGCAGATTATCATGATCTTGATAAGTAGTACCGACCATAACATGGCGGTAGTACCGATTTGTTTTCGAGTTTCGCTTAACTTGGAGAATTGTTTTTGGGTTATGTCATTTCCATATTTGTTAATGCATATATGTTGCATATTGCATGTTTTGAGCTAACGTGGGTCAAGTTGTGAAGAACTTGTTCGGAGGCGATTTCTTGGTCTATTGTTGTGCGGTGGCTTGCGTGTCAATGACGGTCAGCGGCGAGGACGATCGGGACTAAGCTAGGAGAGCCGAGGTCCGTAACCGATCATGGATGCGGGTGAGGTCAGTGACTCAAGCATGGCATGTATGGACGAGGTGGATCGAACCGCAGATTCGATGTGTTGGTTGGATCAAGCGGCTGGGGTCGGTGCAAGTGCCTTGGAGGTTCGATGGGATTGGACGGAGAGACTTGCCGACATGATAAGAGCCGTTGATCAACCTACACGTATGAAGCAAAGCGATTGCTTCGACAGATTGGACTCGGTCCATGGAGAAGGATCGAGAAGGGTATTTTGGTAATTTCACCAAATACCACCTTGGTGACCTAATGCCAACCAGCGGCGCAAGGCAAGGCCAAGAAGTGGTTTAGGTCAAGAAAAGTGAAGACGGCGCTTTAAAATGCGTGCGTGGGTGTCCTGCTTGTTATTGGGCCTAACGGAGCCCATTAGGTTAAGTCTTCTAGAAGCTCTAGGCCTCATATAAATAGAGAGAGTGCTGTTCACAGAGCCCAAGCACTTCATTTGCAAACCCTAGTTTGGTTTTAGGGTTTAGGGAAGAAAAGAGAGGCATAGGCTCTAGAGAGATGGATTGATGTGTATGCTCTTGGATGGAGCTCTTGTCCTCCTTGAGGGAGTGGTCAGAATCAAGAACATCATGAATCAATCTATGGATGTTCTTCCAAAGATGAGCTCCCTCTTGTGTTCTTCCTTCTCTTTTGATGATTTTGGGTGCTTCCTTGATCCATTGGTTTTGGTTGTTCTTGTGCACTCTTACTCCTTGCTGTGACATGTGGGAATGTATCTAAGGTCACCTAGATCATCAATCTCCCACGAGCAAGAGTTGGATCAAGTTTTTCGTTTTGCTCGGTTCTTTGCCCTTCTTAGGTAAAACTGAAAAGATCGAAACTTTGACGTAGATCTGGACGATCGCCACTTGGAATAGGTTCCTAATACCCATAGGAAGGTGTGTTCCAAATTTGGTGGAGTTTGGCCTTACGGTTTAAAAGTTACGCCGATTTTCGATTTTGTTTTCAGTTGTTTCGTTCATCGTCGGGACAATCGGTAGTACCGCACTTTTGCTCGAGGTAGTACCGCTGATGCGGTAGTATCAAGACATTTGCTCTTGTAGTACTGCGATCTTGCGGTAGTACCGCACTTACAATAGTGGTAGTACCTTTGTCCCTGATTTTTCAGGATTTCTTCAGGGAGTTTGCTGCTATGCTTTGAGGGTTTAGGAGTGGATTCATTCAAGTCTTCCAATGTGCTTAAGCATTCATCTTCATAGCTCTCATAGCTATTGGAGTGATTTGCGATTTGCGAGTTGAATCCATTATCTTTGCAAAAAAGATTTGGTGCTCCTATTCACCCCCCCTCTAGTCGCCTTTCCGGTCCTACAACCTATAAGGCAAAATCTGAGATGGGCTAGTCCATAAATTATTAGGACTCTGGGAAAGAGTACACCAAATCACCCTGGATCCATCGGCCTCGGATGAGATCACCTGGAAGCAATCCTCAATGGCTAAATATTCAACAAAATCTGCTTACGATTTGCAATTCCTAGGATCAACGACAACAGAGTTTCAAAGTCTCATCTGGAAAACCTCGCCGCCGCCTAAATGCAAATAGTTTGCGTGGCTAGCAATTCAAAACAGACTCTAGGCCTCTGACAGACTGCAAGCGCAGAGTTGGCCAAACCAGACCCTTTGCCCCCATTGCAGAGAAGCCCTAGAATCGGTCATCCACCTTTTGGCAGAATGTAGGTACTCTCGTCGAGTCTGGCAATCTATGACAAACTGGGTGGGTTGGGCTCTGCTTAGGCCATCCTATTGGTCAGGCAGTCATGGCATCGAGGAATGGTGGAGGACAATTTACCACACTGGCCATCTGCCAAGGAGGGCAACAGCCTTGATGGTCATCTTAGTCACCTAGGAGATCTAGAAAGAGCGCAATACCATAATCTTCAACCGAACATTCTCCTCACCCATGGAACTGGTCTCTAAGATCAAGGAAGAAGGAAGAGTTTGGACCCTATCGGGGGGGGGTAGAATGTTTGGAGCATTTAATACCCGTGTAATTAGTGTTCAGATTGTTCATTAGGGTTTCGGCCCCTGAAAACTTGTTTCTCGATCTGCTATATTAATTTAAAAGGCAACTCTCCTGCTTGTTTTAAAAAAAAGATAGATGGTAGAGCCCACTTGTCGGTGATAGCTCATAAAGATATATTTCATATATAATTAAAGCGAATCATCCGTAAACGAACTACTACTTAGGGTCTCTTTGAATTGTAGAATTTTTAGAGGAAAAACATAGGAATCCAAATCCCATAGAAAAAAAATCACTATTCACTCCTTTGGAATGTTTTTTTTAGATAATGGAAGAGAACAATCTCTCGTGGCCTCTACATCAAGGATGCACACAACCCATTTTATTAAGAAGACAAGTACAACAAAGATCACAGATTGTTAAAAAGTGGCTGGAAGCCTTACAATCAAAAGATGAATGGAATGAAACTTAATCATTACAAATTCTATGACTAAACCGTCATCCATGAAGGTTTAAGATTTGCTTCGTCACAAATTACAATCTGGCACTACCAGCTATCATTGCCTCCTTCTAAGGCGATTTCTGTAAATTTTGTCAGGACCCAAAATATGCAATTCTGGACCCTCTGTGTATAATACACTAGTCTAGGGTCATGCTAGTGCACACAGTGTCAACATAGGTGAATATCGATCCACACAAGCGGTTAATAACATAAACGAGTAATTTGATTAACAAATAAGGGTTTTGACCTTGTGGTCGAGTTTACAATTATTAAGCCACGCAGGGCTGACAAAGAAAATAAATAGCAGCGAAAACAGAAACGGTAGCGGCATCCCATCAATTCACCACAGGCAACCGACTGGGATCAAGACCCTACGATCAAGCACCTTCGATGAACTCCTCCTCGAAAGCAGGCGATGACTCATCCTCTTCTGTTGCATGTTTTACAACAAGCATGAGTACACAACCGTACTCGCAAGTCATACCACAGAAATGCAATTACACATGATGGCTTATTCCAAAGGAATGGCTTCTGTGGCTCTTTTGCAGAAATGCAGCTTTTGCAGTTTGAATACAAGTAATAGATTGAAAGCATAATTCAAAACAAATAGACAATAATAATTTGACAGTTTTATTTCACAAAGACACATAGCCTAAACAAGTTATTCACATAGCCATATGACTTAAGTCACACAGCTCCCTTCCCAAGGTTTTCATGAAAATCTACCCCTCGTGTGAAATCCCGAGCATGTCCATGACCGATGACGCGGCTATTCGAATAGATTGATTAACACTCTGCAGAGGTTGTACACTTTACCCACAAGATACAACTAGTGTAGCTAGCACTAGCCGTAACAAAACAGTTCAGAAACTTCATCTCGACATTGACACTCCCGGTATGCTTAGCCGCCACAGACGCACACCGTTGGATAGGGAAACGGTAAACCGCCCCGCGATGCGACCACTTGGTAGTACACACCTCCACCCAATCCGACACAACTAACCTACAACCTGAATAATCAATGTCAAGAATCCATAACTTACTAAGTTAGGCCCGTCCCATACCAGGCATGTGGTTGTACGAGAGACCCAGTTCAATGGCGCACAAGGTTAAGTCCTTAATTGATCGGGGCAAGACATCCAAATTCTAACCTATCATTCCTGCCAACACAGATCCACCATAAAAGTATACCAGACCACTTGCCCCCGTCCAAAACCTTTTCTCACCCTTTTGGTTAAGTGCAACACGTGCCATCAACGAGTAATGACACATAGTGCACACAGTTTTATCAAATGGTTCCATAGTCACTTAGTCAAGTTTATAATTGCGACTTACATGAAATGATGACTCGTAGCATGACTAAGCAAACTAATCGTATCTAACCAGCCCACGTTGGTAATACAATAGCACCAACTAAATGAACCAAACTAGGGTGACAAAAGATTATGGCATACAATTAGACAAGGAGGTCATAACAAATTGGATATTAACTAATCCCAAAAACATCGAAATAAATAATTAAAGTAGATGCAATACTTTGAATCAAAATATTTTGAAAACTGGGTTCAATATAATCAAAGGTATAACTTGCCTTGAAATAGGTCTAAGTACTAATCTTATTCTTGAGGTGCTCCTTCTTCTTCAAATCTTCCCGAAGTATCGACGTCTACTCGCAAATGAAAGCAAATAAACAAAAAAAAAATAATAGAGGCAAAACCAACTCCAAAAATTAAATATAAATCTCAGATAAATAGATCTCGAATTTATATGAATTTTGAAATTTGAATGGGCTCAAACGGAGTTCGGATGCAAAAGATATGACCTTGGGAGGTTTGAAAATATAAAGAAAACCCTAAAAAGGCATTATTGAATTATCCGAATTATTTCTCTGAAGAAAAATCGGATTATTGCGCAACGATGATGTCAGCGCTCAGAATAAAGGAATTAAAAAAGAAAATCTGACATGTGGGATCCACATGGCAGTCTCAAGGCTCACGGTGGACTGGGTCTATCGAGCCAATGGATCTGGGGCTGGCTTGGGTCGCACACCTGCGCACATGTGGCGCTGACGAGGGCAACACACGGGACGACACCTCAGCAAAAGATGACGCTGCCACTGATGTGGCTCGTCGGTGAGATGAGCAGCGCTCGAACGCACACGGCAACGGCGAGTGGTGGCGTTTCGACGAGAGTGGGTGGTACCGAGAGGTAGCTGACGCTATTGTGCACCCATTGAGGCACTTACGGGCGGCTGAGGTCGACGGTGAAGGCCGGCGGCGGAGCAGATCGGTTATTGTCGGACGGGGCCTCCGGTGATGTATTGGCTCGAGGAAAGGTCCTGGAGATAGATCTGGTGACGCTGATCACGGTGGTGTGCTCAACGATGATGTGGCGACGATGATAGCGACGCAATTGAAGAAAAAGGACGGCGGCGAAGAAACCCTAAAAACTAGATTGCGGCGGCGCTGAAGCTCGCGAGGGGCGGTGGCTTGACGGTTTGAGGTGCGGGCGTGATTGCGAACCCAGGGGTCCTATTTATAGGGCGGAGGAAGCAAGGATTAGGAATATCTCCAATAGAGTCCGTGAAGAACACGAAAGAAGAAACTCGGATTCTAGGAGATAGAAACCGATTGGAGATAAGATATCAACCGAGACGGGTACGGGATAGCTAGGGACAGAATTTGGTAACCAAATCCGAGGCGATTTAGTTAAGATAACGCATTGTCGGATGAAGCTTCGAAGAGTTTCAATGGCGGACGCGGCCGGCTCTCACGTGGAGAAGAAGACGGTCGCGGAAATGATGACGCGGTGACGACGAGCCCACTGTCAGCGAGGCACAACGCAGATGCGCATGTGGACAACCAGATCTGATCACCCAGCCTTGATCGAACGGCTCGGACAGCGTTGAGCGCGCGGAGCTGGGCTGAGAAACGGGCTACGCGAGAAGGAACAAGAGTTGGGCCGAGGGAAATCGGCTCGAAGCCATTATCTGAGATTTTAACTGATTTTTCTTTTTAGAAAATGCTAGAAATCCAAATAAGCAATAGAAAATATCAAATGAACTTGAAAAAATTCTAGAAAAATCTAGAAAATATATCCAAGCACAAATAACCCAAATAAAATAGTTTTGACCCTTGTTGATGTTGACTTTAATCATATTAAATTATTTTGATGTACAAAGTCTATGTTTAAGCTTTTGAATTAAATTCAAATAAAATCCAAATGGTGAATTTTCTCCTACTAACTATTTAAAAGATTTTTTTAAAGCTCAGAAAATTGGGATGTTACAAATTTGCCTAAGCACTCAGCCAATGTCCACTCAAAATGATAATCTGCAAGGGATTTGTGATAATCTTTTTATAAAAAACAACATCATTTCGACATAACCAATAGACCAACATAAGGCACTAGCTCCCATTTGGAGTTGTGACTTTAAATTTTTTGGAATACCGGCTAGCCAATTCCCAAACAAGTGCGCTATACTCATAGGAGGGGTTAAATTAAACGCACATTGAACAGTCCACTATGCAAGACGTGCAAAAGGGTAATCGATAAAAAGATGCTGAATTGTTTCCTCTTTAATGCAAAAATAACACTTTTTGCTTCCCCTCCAATTTCTTTTAAATAGGTTATCTTTAGCTAAAACGACCCCTCTTTTTTGATACCAAAGGAGTATTTTCACTTTTAACGGGATTTTAATGAACCAAAAAAAATCCGTAAGGGGAACTTGATTGGTTTCGATTAGGGCTCCATAGAAAGAAGGAACCGAGAAAAGTCCAAACTTATTCATATTCCACCTAAAAACATCTTTTTGAGAACACAATGTTAAATTAGCCATTCTCATAATTAAACCATCCCAAGCATGTAACTTAGGTCCAATAATAGGTCTTCGAAATGAAATATGAAGAGGATCCGACCTCATTACATTTGCCACTGTATCATTCTTTCTTCTCACCACATTATATAGAATTGGATATTGATTTTTCAGAGGAGTGTCTCCTAACCAAATATCTTCCCAAAACCTGGTTTGCATCCCATTTTTAACCTGGAATCAGCCAAATCGAAGAAATTAGTTTTTAATTTTCATAAGACCCGACAAAAAATGGGAAGTCCCAGGTTTATTAACCACCTGTGAGAGACTCTTATCACCCAAATATTTCCTTGTTAGCACTTATTGCCATATCCCTTCTTCATTAAGCAATCGAAACAACCATTTCCCTAATAAAGTTTTGTTTTTTGTGTCTAAGTTCTGAATGCCTAAACCGCCTTGCTCTTTGGGTGTACACACTAAACTCCATTTAGCAAGCCTATATTTTTGTTTATGACTATCACTTTGCCAGTAGAATCTAGATCGATAGAAATCAAGTCTTTTAAGAACGTCTCTGGGAACTTCAGAAAAAGATAGCATAAACATTGGCAGGCTGTTGAGTACCGAGTTAATAAGTACTAAACGTCCACCAACAGACAAGTTTTTTCCTTTTTACCCACTAAGTTTTTTTCCACTCTATCCTCAACCCCTTTCCAACCATAATTCTTTAATTTCCTGAAGTGAATTGGAATACCTAAGTACCTGAAAGGAAAAGTACCCACTTCACATTCAAATAACTGAGTATATTGTGATTCAACTTCTTTGGCCTTACCAAAACAGAAAATCTCACTCTTGTGGAAATTAATCTTTAAATCTGATAATTGTTCAAAAACACATAGAATAAGTTTGAGATTTTTTGCCTAATCTAAATCATTATTCAAGAAGAGGATAGTGTCATCAGCATATTGTAAAATAGATAGCCCGTCATCAATCAAGTGAGGAACTACTCCCGATACCAGACCTTCTTCTTTAGCTCGTGAAATAAAGATGGCAAGTATGTCCACAACAAGATTAAAAAGAATTGGGGACATCGGATCACCTTGCCTAAGACCCTTTTGAGTTTGAAAAAAAGACACAATATCGTCATTAACTTTTATTCCCACACTCCCTCTCTTAACGAAACTTTCAACCCAGGAACATCATTTAGGTGAAAAACCTTTCATCCTTAATGTTTGAAGTAAAAAAAGGTAATTTTATTTTGTCATAAGCTTTCTCAAAACCGACCTTAAAAACTATTCCATCCAATTTTTGTTTATGTGACTCTTGAATGGTCTCATGGAGGGTGACAACTCCATCAATAATAAATCTCTCCTGCATAAAAGCTGACTGGGAAGAGCCAACAACCTTTTGAGCTACCCTAATAAATCTATTAGTAGCAACTTTAGTAAATACTTTAAAGCTAACATTTAGGAGACAAATCGGTCTATACTGCTGGATTTGCTTAACATTTGTTTTTTTACGATCAGTGTAATGATCTCAAAATTCAAGCTAAAAAGAGGTAGGAAGCATCTATGAAAATCATGAAACATGGCCATCATATCGTTTTTAATGACTTCCTAGAACAACTGATAAAACTCTGCTGGGAAGCCATCCGCTCCAGGTGCTTTATTATAGTCCATTTGAAAGATTGCCTCTTTTACCTCCTTCTCAGTGAACGTTTCTGTAAGATAACCATTTTCAGCATCCGAAATTTGAGGTATATCATTTCTAAAAGCATCAATCATAGATAAATAATGTCACTCCTCTATTTTGCACGATGTTCGTAATTTTTTCCGGGGACAATCTTACATCAGCATATCATATCTAGCCGTGCCAGTATTTGTTTTCCTCTTCTCAGAAATTCTTTGCGCAGAAATAATGTCACTCCGGTTCCTTTATTTCTGCTTTCACACGCGTAGGTAGGCAGCTTGTTTGATTTGTTTACCCATTTCGCCACAAATCAGGAGATAATCCTTGTTTATTGCCAACCTCAAGGTCTGAAAATGAAAACATTTTGTGACCATGCTATCGCTGCATCCGTACATCATATTGCTGCCGACCTATAGTTGTTGCCGTATATACGGAGTATCCTAACAAGTAACTGTTGGAGTTTATGGCTTGACCCAAATAAGATTTTTCATAAATTCTTAAAAAATCCCAAAGGCTGAAAAGTTTAGTACTATATTACTAATATAGGTGGAAGGAGATCAATTTATAAGGTGGAGTTTGTCTTACCTAGTTGAAGCAATCAAAAAAAGAACACACATGCGTGCTCGCTCGCCATGCCAGGTCTTGTCACGTTTTTGGGAAGCGTTCTTGCAACTGCTCACGACATCCTTCATCATCCGCTTCGCGCCGTCTTCTTCGCATCAAACTCTACCGCAACCTTTGTCGGAGCGATTCTCTGTAACTCGTGGTGATATCACTTGACATGGCTAGGTCCTGCTTCCTAGAAATTATTCATGTGATAATGATGACCTCTAGGTTTTCGGTGCTTTCGGTGCTTGATGACAAAAAGGGCGAGAAAGCTACAATTGCTATATATTTGGTCATTAGAGACATAGGGAGAGAGAAATACAATTGGAGCTTGTATAAGCTTAAGGGGGGAGAAATGACAAAGAAGAACATTTGTGTAACAGGGAATTTTTCTTTGTAAAAAACTTATTAAATATTTTGGGCTCACTTAAAAGGGGGGTAAAGTATTAATTTTAGGAAAGCTATTTTACCTAGTTGCCCAAAATGATTTACAGATCTTGTGAATGCTTGTTTTTCATTCTCATTTGCTTTATTTGGTATTTCTGGAGTGAAATAGTCAATGATATGCAAGTTTAGCCTTTTTTAAAGAGCCTCTTTGCTCAAAAGTAAATAATCTTGCTTAAAAAGCTCAAATTTCTGGAAAACTAGACAAAAGTACTTAAATATGTATTTTAAATGTTTTCCAAAGATTTTGGAGTAAAAATTCCTATTTTAGAAACAAAGTAGCAAATTTGGCCCCAAAAAGATTTTATATGATTTTGATTTTGGATTAAATGACATATTTTCATAAATCAAAATCTATTGAGTTTTTAAAAAAGTTGTCAATACCAAACTCGTAGTGTTGATCATTTCAAACATTTCTCTACTTCAAAGTTTTTACAAAAGGCCAACCGTTGAAAAGTTATATTCATTTGAAGTTCACCAAAAAACTAGTTTTGATCCAAAATGACATATTCTTGCATATTGTGAGTTTGGCTACTTGAGCCAGATTTCTTTATGTATCCTGGCTTGAAATAGTATTTCTAACTCATACAAATCCAAGAAAGTGAAAAACTTCATGAAATTCAAATTGGTTTGTATTTTGAACCTTCACTGCAAAATCGTTCTCTTTATGTGCCTACGAAGCTCATTTTGCCTTCTCTTTTAAAAGAAAATTCCTTTTATAAAAATTCCTTTTAGAAAACTTTTTAGGCAATCCAATGTTCTTTTTTAGAAAGTCTCAAACCATTTGGACTTCATCTGAAAACGTCTCGACTTTTCTACTCATGAAACAAAAATCATGCCTTCAATGCGAAATTTGGCATACCTTTTGAATGGAGACTCGCTTTTTGAAAATTCTTTTTGTATAAGACTCCTAGGAGTCTAGAGTTAATTTATGCAAAATTTCAAAGCATCTATACTTTATTTGAAATTTTTTTTGGCATAATTTCGTGCTGTTTGTGATTTTTGTATATCCAAATGGGTTCATTATTTGAGGAAGATATAATGATTAGGCCTGGTAATGGGCCAAGACCCAACCCGAACCCCACCCTGGCCCCATATATTTGGCGTCAGCCCTAACTCTTGTCCAGCCAACCAAAAGATAATAAAACCCCATCCAGCCCAATCCATTAAGCAAAACACCCTAATACTATCTTGGCCCGTTATGAACCCTCGGGTCAACCCATTTAAACTCCTAGCCTTTTCTCTTTATAGCCATAAGCACATCCTCGGCGACAGCATCCACCACTTCAAGGAACACCTCGCGCGCTGCCCAGGCAATGCGTGCTGCTGCCCCAAGGTGCCACGCGAGGTCCAGGAAACCATGCTCCACAGCCTCGACGCCGTCGCCTCCAGGAAGAAGTGCAAGCAATCCCTCGCGAAGACATCAGGCGGATCACCCATTTGGCACCCGCTTCCTCTGCCGACGATGCAGAGGTCGCAGTGGAGCCATAGGCCCGCGGAGAGCATCTTGCTGGCGACGGTAGGTCGATGCGGTTGCGGACGTCGGCAGAGTCGGCCTAGCGCTGGCGGTGATAGATTCCATGGACCACCTCGAAGGTGAGGCGCGCGCGGCGCACAAGGGAGCGGAAGTGGAGGTGGTCCGTGATGAGGACATCCCAACCTTTAATGACCACGCTGAAGAAGATCATCTCCGCGACCAAGATATTCTCAAGGACCAACAATATTAAGGACCAATCACGAGAAGACGTGCGAAACAAATACTTGATCAGGTGAACACTAACTTAGAACTTATTCTAGATCTCAATAACTTAGTAGTGCTTCCAATGTCCTCTTCTTTTATTGAACTCAGGTGCATTGGAGAGGAACAAGGAGGTCCAGAAAACCAACGAGTTTTGCAATCATTATCTGCATGAATTATAATGTTTCCAGCCAGCATACACCAGACCATTGGATAGCTTGTCAAGTCTATTTTCCTATGCTTCAAACCATGCATTATTTGGAGTTGTGTAATGAAAGTTATGGTCATTTTAGTAACAGCTGCACATGCTGATAAATGCTGCGCGAAAACTGAAGATTTCTTGAGTGCTTGCGCACCAACCTGGCATGTTTAACTGTGCATATCTTATATGGATGGAAATATAATCAAGTCTATCTTCACCTCCAACAAACGGTTCGTCATTTGGACTTCTGAGGAGAGAGTTATTGCTATTTTACTAAAGACTGCGCAGAACTTGAGAAGACGCGCGAGAATTCGAGAAGACTCCTTGAATGCTTCAACCAGTTGGCCTTCCACCTTCCAAACGTGGTGACTTATGTTCATACCCAGCTAGGAGGGTTGTTCCTAGTATATATACCCCTCTACTCCCATCCATGGAGGTACCTTTGATATATCAACAAACCAATATATTAAATTGCAGCAAGACTGCTGAGTGCCTTGCTCCTTTTGTTCTTGTGAGTTCTCTTGGATTCGCAAGGAGATTCCTTTGGGATCCCCTAATTTGTGCTCTCTACTTCTGGGCGTTTTGTGTGGATTAGTTCCAGATTATGGTTCTGTGATTGTTTGGATAGCGGGTCGGAGTCCAGAAGGCTTCGGATCGTCTCTCTCCAACACTTGGTCGCATCCAACCTTAGCAGGTTAAAGCTAGTTACCCTTTTCCGCTGCTCACAACTAGTTATCCCCGCTATCCACAGTAAGATTCGCTTTGTTATTCAACCTACGCCGTGAAGATCGGGCCACCCCTAGCGTGTACGCATCATCCACCAGATCGAGGTTGGTGACGTGGACCATCTCGCCGGCGGTTGAGGAGGCGGCGGGCATTATGGATCCGTCTTCCTTGGACGCGGACTTGGTGGGAAGGGGAGGGGGAGGCGGAGACAGGCGTCCTGGTGGCAGTGGAAGAGGCGGAGTTGGTGGGCGAGGGTGGGGGCCTCATCGGGGGAGGGCGCGAGCTGGTCACGGAGGAGGTCGCATAGCTCCGGGGTGAGGGTGAAGAGTGGCGGCGTTAGGGCGTTGGCATCGGGGTCGGGCTTGGGGGTGACAGGGAACTGCATTTTATCAGCCCGTATATGATCCTGACCCAACCCATTTTGAGCAAAACTCAGCCCAGCCCAACCCTTTTTAGCCACAGCCCATCTCAAAGCGGCCCGATGCTAGCACATCCAATAGCCCAACCCTTTCGGCCCGGACGAGTTCAGCCCATTACCAGGCCTAATAATGATAACATCTTATCCTCTATAGTTGTTCTATGTTGAAATTTTTTTATCAGATTCATTGGAACACTTTTAACCAGCTTTTCAGTTATCTGTCGAAGCTCAAATGGAATGTCAAAAATATGAAAACATAAAACTTTCAGTTTTCTGAAACTTTGTTATTTTTTTATCTTCAAAATGGTTGACATTTGTGACGAAGATTGTTGAATTATCTGGATATACCTTTATTCAAAAGTAATATGGATCCTCTAATGGGCCTAAATTAGCTTAGTGGGCCCAGGATTAATTACGCAGTTAGAAGGTGGCCCAAGAACCTTCCCTTCAGACCATTCCAGGACCTCTCCCCTAGAGGTCTTTTTGGACCACTCTATGACCTCTCTCTTGGAGAGGTCTCTTCGCACCAGCCCAGGACCTCTCCCCAACGAAGGAGGTTCTCAAAGGCGGTTACCCATGTGTGATTAATTACAACCCACGTGGAGAAGATATTGACCGTTACATCCGGAGACACATCGGTCACCATGAAGGGACGTGATGATTGACTTAAAGGGATGCGACCATTGACATGAAGAGGTGCTACTGCAATCAACTGCCGATGCTTGTAGAACTATAAAAGCTCGGCCTATGTGCCTTTGTAAGATAGAATCTGATCCAAGCCCTAATCCATGTGTATTCACAGTCATTTTCCCTGTAATCAGAGCATACTTGTTGCAATATACATCACCGTTTCAAATCCTTTGGCGAATAAATAACAACCTCTATTTTTTATTTATATTCTTGTTTGTTCGTTCTGTGACGAGAGTCCCAGACATCGACAGTTGGCGCCGTCCGTTGGGATCGCTATCATCATTTTCGCCGACTCAGTTCTGGTAATGTATCCCGTGCTTTGCTCATGAATCAAAACTTACCTGCGTGGAGAGAAGAAAGCATCCTCGACATTTCCGACTACGATGACAACATGGAGGAAAACTTCGTCCTCGTATCCGACAATGCCCATGGTTCCTCTGGGGCCATTGCTGAGGCACCGTCGCCCACCGAGTTCGCATCCGCTGGCTCTATGCCCGTCGTGCCTTAATCCACAAGTGTCGTTGTGGACGAGTACTATCCCGAGTCTGTCTCCCTTAGAGCAGAAGATTCAAAAGGTTCGTGGAGCCCAACGCACCATGATGATCTCGCTGGCGGTCTCCACCCTGAAGGCCTGGAGAGAACATCTAGGTATAATATTCTCTTCACCCTACAATACAACTCGTCTTCTTCCTCAGAGGATGATGGCATGTTCACCCCTTCCGCTTGTTCCGGTGGTCGTTAGGTCGCTGCGGTCGGTGGCAATCAACCCAATCCCGGCGAAAATCCCGAAGCATTAAGGCAACGCTAAGAACGGGAAGAGCTGGAACGCCTCCAATGAGAGGAAGATGCCCGAAAAGCCGAGATACGTGCCGCCACACAAACACATATCTCACAGGTTCGTGACTACACCTACCGAGACTCCTCTGGCTCCTCAGTGAGGGCACCGCCACAAGCAATGCATACGCCACTACCGTGGGCAATGATGGTAAGAGATCCAAATGCCTTACCAACCCCCATGTAGGAGGATTCCCCTACAGAGCGCATTCGCTACCTAGCAAGCGCCATCGCACGCCCTCCGGAAGGATTAACTTTGGAGAAAAGAGTGCAAGTAATGCGTGCTATCTCACAAGAGCTACATGATGCGACAGAGAATATTTCCACCTGATCGCCCACTGTGCTTTCCCAAATGAACTCACACCTAGAAGAGTCCTCGAGTGGACGCCGAAGGCAAAGCTGAAATTATGGTGCCTTTGGCCGTTACGTTCAAGGCTAAGGTGAGCATGATAACCATTTTTCGGGGCGTGATAGACATCCCAGATCTCCTGCTAGACGAAATAATCGTTGTAATGTACAACAATGGGTTGGACCTTATGCAGGTTGCAAGGCTTTCTCTCTCGTACTAAGAGATGTTGACTAGCCAGAGTAGTTCAAGCCAGGAAATATAGAAAATTTTGACAGAACGCAAAATCTATCAGAGTTCCTCCAAGTCTATACTGCCGCCATTCAGGCTGCTGGAGGCGATGATAAGATAATGGCTAATTATTTGCCTATAGTTCTAAAGGGCTCCGCTAGGACCTGGTTGTTCAACCAGCCCGAGGGATCCAAACATAATTGGGAGATGCTTTGTAATACATTACAAAGTAACTTCAAAAGTTGTTATGCAAAACTGGGGAAGGAGGATGATTTGCATCGGCTTCGCTAAACCCCTGACAAAAATTTATGACAGTTTGTAAAGTGTTTCATAGAAGTCCGTAATACTATCCCAAATATTTCTAACAGTTTTGTGATTCGAGCTTTTAAACAGACAATGAGATATCGAAGGTTTACAGAGGACCTCAACATCAACCTGTGTAAGTCTATGTCAAAACTTTTCGACATGGCCGATCGGTACTCTGATGCCAATGAGACAGTAGAGTGGAACCGAATGATGGACAAGGGGACCACCCCTCCTTAGCCAGGCCTCGAGGATGTCAAAGAAAAGAAGTCCAAGGGGTTCGGAGGCTTTACAAGCGACGGAGGAAAACCCAAGAAGAAGGAGAAGGGGAGATTCAAGCAGTCCACTAGGGAGGTCGCAACAGTTGACCAGCGACCACCCTATGACAAAAACAAAGGTCCTTAGACCAAAAGGAGGCAGGGAAATTGTTTGAACGACCATACTGCCCCACAATCTGTGAATACGTCTAGGAGCAATGAGCGCTGGTGCCCATTGCATAAAGTCCCTGGCCATGACCTCTGCAACTGCCATACTTGGTAGAAGCAGATGGAGGAATCAATGGGAAAGGTCCAATGCCTGTCCCACTAGAAGACGGTGGACCACCAGTGGTCCAAAAATATGACAAGGACACGAAAATGTCGTTTCAAAGGTCAGATCACAACGTTAATGTCATTTACGGGGGATTCGACCGCCTACACCTCCAAACGGCAGTACAAGGCGGCATGGAGGGACGTCAACAACATTGAGATCCCACCAGGTCATGTAGAATACCCCAAGTGGTCAGTGACCTCCCTAACCTTCACTAAGGAGGATGTCCCTAAAGGTATGTCTACTTCTCGTAAATTACCTTTAGTAGTTTCCCCTACTATAAGTAATTATAGAGTAGAAAGAATATTAATAGATAGTGGTAGTTCACTAGACCTATTATTTATTAATACCTTAGATGAGATGCAAATTCATCGTTATAAGATTAAACCAATGATGAGTTCCTTTTATGGGATAGTACCAGGTATGTCTGTTACACCAATAGGGCAAGTAGTGTTACCAGTAACCTTCGGTACACCTACTAATTTTTGAACTGAATTGATCACTATCGAAGTGGTTGATTTTCAGTCTGCCTATAATGCAATTTTTGGAAGACCAACTCTAACAAAGTTCATGGCAGCTACACACCACACCTACCAGAAGAGCAAGATCCCTGGGCCAAATGGCGTAATTGTGGTGCAAGGTGACCAGGCCGTCACCATTTCATGTGATCATAAGTCTCTAGAACTTGTCGATCAGTTACCTTTGAAAGATCTCACTTTAGAGGATAAAACAGGGAAGGCCGCGAAAGTCAAGACTACTTCTCAACCTAATGAGCAAGTAAAGATAGTACCACTTAGTCCCGAAGACCAATCCAAGATAATCCGGATTGGCATGGGATTAAGTGACAAACAGGAAGATGAGCTCCTCACCTTCCTCTGAGCCAACTCGGATGTCTTTGTGTGGAAGCCATCTGATATGCCTAGAGTCCCAAGGGAGGTGATTGAGCATAGGCCTAAGAAAAAACCAGTCAAATAAAGACTAAGACGCTTCGCCCTAGATCGTCAAGAAGCCATCAAAGCAGAGCTCGATAAGCTCCTTGAAGCTGGCTTCATTCGGGAGGTAGATCACCCCGAATGGCTTGCAAATCCGAACCTGGTCAAGAAATCTAACAGTAAGTGGCATATGTGCATAGATTTTACCAGTTTAAATATTGCTTGCCCAAAGGATAACTTCCCTTTGCCTTGTATTGATCAGTTAGTTGATTCTACTGCGAGTTGCGAACTGATGAGTTTTCTTAATGCTTATTCTGGATACCATCAGATCAGCATGGCTAAAGAAGATGAAGAAAAGACAACCTTCATCACACCCTTCAGCATCTACTGCTATGTCAAGATGCCGTTCGGGTTAAAAAATGCTAGAGCCACGTACTAGAGTTTGATGCAAAAAATCTTCAGCAGTCAGTTGGGGCGTAATTTACAGGCCTATGTAGATGACCTCGTTGTAAAAAGTAGTACTAAATATGACCATTTGAAGGATCTCGCAGAAACCTTCGAAAATGTAAACAAATATGGAATAAAGCTTAATCCTAAAAAGTGTACTTTTAGGGTTAATTCTAGTAAGTTGCTTGGTTTCTTTGTTTGTTCTTGTGGGATTGAAGTTAATCCTGAGAAAATTCGAGCCAATGAATAATTACGACCACCTTCCACTGTGAAAGAGGTCGAAGCCTTACCTAGTCGAATGATGGCTCTTAGTCGTTTCATTTTTCGATCAAGAGAACGTGGTTTACCTTTCTTTAAGGTGATCCACAAGTGTAATAAAAAGTTTCAATGGTCCGAAGAAGCAGACAAAGCCTTTGAAGGTTTAAAAGCTTATCTTTCAAATCCTCTAGTATTGGTTTCACCTTTAAAGGGTGAACCTTTACTAGTTTACTTGGCAGCAATGCCAAATGTGGTCAGTGCAATACTTATCGCAAAAAGGGAAGGGTCTCAATGACCTATCTACTATGTAAGTGAGGTCTTATATGGACCGAAGAAAAGATATCTTGGGGTCCAAAAGCTAATTTATGTTCTTCTAATGACTTCCAGAAAACTGAGACATTATTTTCAATCTCATAAAATCACAGTACCTTCATCTTTTCCTCTTGGAAATATACTTCATAACCAAGAAATGACAGGTCACATAGTCAAGTGGGCAGTAGAACTTGAAGAATTTGATCTTCATTTTACTGCTCGAATGGCCATAAAAATCCATGTCCTGGCTGACTTTGTGGCTGAACAGACGAACACTGAGGATCAATCTCAAATAAGTCCAGTGCCAAACGACCATAGGAGACTATATTTTGATGGTTCCCGCGAGCTTAAAGGTTTGGAGGCTGAGATTTTGTTGATAACACCACAAGGTGATCAACTTCAGTATGTCATAGAGTTTCTGTTCCCTGCCACTAACAATGTGGTAGTGTATGAAGGACTTCTAGCCGGACTTCGAGCAGCCAAATCCCTCGGAGTCCGTTGGCTTTTAGCGAAGGGAGATTCGCAATTAGTGGTAAACCAGGTAGCAAAGGAATATAGATGTTATAATGAAATAATGGCTCAATACCTGGTTGAAGTGAGGAAGTTGGAAAAACACTTCAGGGACTTCGAAGTCCAACATATACTGCGTAAGAAAAACTCCTTAGCGGACCAGTTATCGAGATTGGGTTCCTCACGAACACCTATTCCAATAGGTGTTTTTCTCGAATACCTTACAAAACCTTCAATAGAAATGGGTTCGACCACATTAGAGGTCGGAGTCATCGAGCAAGATTTGGAGTGGATAAAACCATTGACCACTTATCTCGCATCGGGGACATTACCCGATGATCCTCAACAGAAGGATATGTTAATTCGAAGAGAATGCATGTACAAGATGGTCGAAGGATCGTTGTATAGGAAGGGAGCACATGGTGTTCTTATGCGTTGCATATCCCAAGACTTCGGGATAAAATTAATAAAAGAAATCCACGGGGGCTTGTGTGGTACACATGCATCCTATAGAACCTTGGTTGGCAAAGCTTTTCGGCAAGGATATTACTGGCCCACTGCTCTACAAGATGCCATGCACCTTGTTAAGATTTGTGAGCAGTGTATGTTCCATGCCAGGCAAGTGCACCAGCCATCTTATCAATTACAAACCATTCCCTTGTCATGACCTTTTTCGACTTGGAGCATTGATATAGTAGGACCACTACCGCAAGCACCCAATGGGTATAAATTCTTGTTTGTGGCCATTGATACATTCACTAAGTGGATAGAAGCTGAGCTAATCATTCGTATAACGGTTGCGGTAGCAAAGAAATTCATTGTGCGAAGCATTGTTACAAGATTTGGAGTACTAGTCGTCTTGTCATAGACAACGGGATCCAGTTTATTAGTGACGTGTTTCAAGATTATTGCGATGAAATTGTCACTAAAATCTGCTTTGCTTTCGTGGCTCATCCATAGAGCAATGGAGCAGTAGAAAGGGCCAATGGTCAGATTATGCAAGGTATAAAAAAGAGAGTTTTCAATCACGTTAAGGCATGCTCGAAGAATTGGGTAGAAGAGCTCTTCTCTGTCCTTTGGGCATTGCGCACTACTACCAGTAGAGCAACTGGTGAAACACCATTCACACTAGTCTAAGGTGCATAAGCAATGCTACCTAGCGAGATTCAACTAGGTTCAACACATATAGGCCTCCTAGATCAAATAAATCAGGGAGATTTGCGCGAAGACGACGTCAATATGTTGGAAGAAACACGTGATCTAGCACTATTAAAATTGGCTGCCTATCTGCAATGGCTGAGACGCTATTATAATAGAAGAGTTCGTCCAAGAACACTTAATGTGGGTCACCTGGTCCTGAGACGAATCCAGAGCCAAGCCAACTTGAACAAGTTGTCCTCTAGATGGGAGGGTCCATATACTGTAATCTCTATCACTAGACCCGGATCAGTTAGATTAGCCATGGAAGATGGTTGTGTTTTATCTAACACATGGAACATTGAACATCTTCGAAAATTCTATGATATTATATAAATTCAATTGTCATTTTACTGTCAGTATCTTATTAATTTTTTCGGCATAAATTTTTTCGTATCATTTCGCATACATGATCATCATATTTTCTATTATTTACTTAAGTGCCTACGGTTGATCAATTTCGCTAATGGGTCATAGTGTCTTTACTTATCAAATGGCCATCAATATACATTTGGGAAATGACAACTCTTTGGGACCTCTTCTACAAGCCAATTCTCATTGCATAAGAACCCAACAGTTTGACTTCATCTTCCTGAATATACACTAGTCTGGATCATTGATTTTGTAACAGATATCTTGATCCTAAAGCATTTGTTCACCTGAAACACTTCTCCTATTGCCGGACACATTGTTCTAAGCGGGGGGATACACATAACAGAATATACGGAATTCAACTTGTAAAAATAATTTGATTTGCAAAAGCAAGTCAGACAACTTCCGACAAATAATTACAATTATCATACACCAAATCCTTTCATCATTTCATACACTGAAAATGTGTCATTACATTATTCTTATTGAACGCTTGAGCCAGGAGCACTTGAGGGAATGGCGGGAGCACTAGCTTCAATATTTTTGATGATCTCCGCCACCACTGGTGTGATCTTAGCCTGAGCTTCCGTACCTACTTCTTTTGTTTTTAACTTAGGCACAGGAACAAGCTTCTGGAGATCAACGGAGTCTCCATAAAGAATATCAATCTTTAATAACACTTGGTTTAAAGCTTGACTCATTGCTCTTATTAAAGATTGATATATAGTAGTTTTCATAGCAGGTATGTGTTTTTGAATATATATAATTTGAGTATAAATATCATTCCTAAGATCGTCCAAGGTCATTTTGGTTGCGAGAGGAGTTATCGGAGCCTTCAGATGCTCTGCGATTTCTCGTAGAGAAGCTGAGATTCGAGAAAAGCTATTTTCCATAACCGTGGTAATTTCCTTGCCAGCCTTCATCAAGGTATCCAACTTCTTTTCAAGTTCTTGCACGGCAGTGTGACTTCATGTTTCCACTTCCTTCAAGTCTTGAATCTAAAGATCTTTGTTAGAAGTCGTCTTGTGAAGATCCTCTTTTGCCTTTTCTAGTTCTAAGAAAGAACGAAAAAAGAGAATAGAATCCACATATTGCAAATAATGACAAGGTCAAATGCTCTGTAAGAAACAAAGAGAGGTTCTTTACCTTGCTCCTCCTTAATGAGCACCTTGTTCTGTTCAAAGAGGTTGTGGCTTTCTTCAGATTGCCTATCCAAGATCTCTTGTAACTTTTCATTCTTCTGAGTCAAGAGGCAGATCTCTTCGGTTTTCTCTGCTATGGCCACTGCACTCCTCTCGGATCTTTTCTCCACCTCAAACAATTTTATTCTGAGAGCATGAAGTACAGACTCAGCATTTTCTTGTCCGACATTTGCTAGTAAACACTCCCTATAATGTAAGCAAAGGCATTAGTTCATTATTTAGTTAGAATTATACAATTGAATAATAACTTAATGTACTTACTTCTCTTTCTCCTATGCAAAAGTTTTTATCTCCCCTATCATGTCAATATTGACTTTCCAGCACCTTTTGACAGATGTCATGAGGTCCTGGAGATCCTGAGAGGAGAACTTTCCAGAGAAACTTCATTCTCGGAGTGATCCAATTGAACCAAGTGAAAAACTCCTCTGGTTGGATCAGATCCGGTATCTTGCGACTCCTAAGACATTCTATGAGTCAGGTCTATACTGGTATATTTAAAGTAAAATTCCCAAGATAAAAAGTTTACCAAGATACGATTATCTTCGCCTTGAGTTTCAATGGCCTCATGGACCACCTCCTTTGACCGTGTGGTCTCACGGACCACCTCTTCTGCCTGATCCTCTTGAGAGGTCCTTTCAGTTTGGACCTCCATGTCCTGTGGCATTCCCTCGGATGTCCCAGTAGTCATCATCGGAACATCCTAGACCACTTCCTCTGTGGTCCTAGGAGGTATTCCCATTTGCAAAATCTCTTTTGCTGGGGATTCTTTTGCTACCGGTACAATGGGCAGCAAAGTTTATTCTTGAGCTATCAATTGTCCCCTTTTTGGGTCCGACGGCAAAGAAAGGCTAAAAGGAAAGAGAAGATTGATCATTTTTAAGCCAAAATTATAAAGTTTTTATCGAAGAACTTACTCGATCTTGAAACCACTTTCGCTAAAGAGCGACATAAAATCCTCATTCACAGTGAAAGTTGGTTCTCTCATTTGCTCTGACGAAGAGGGAACCAAGGCCATGGAGGTCCTTGACATTGGAACCCTCTGAAAATGGATCTCTTCTTCTGATTCTTCTAACGATCCTTCACCCTGGACCACCCTAGCCGAGAGAATTGATATAGAAGACATTGGCTGGGGGTTAGAGACATATCGAGAAACTGAAGTCTTAACTTTTATTTTCAATACCTCATGGGTAGAAGGTCTCGAAGGAGTTGGAATTGAAGCAAGAGGTCTTGGAGGAACTGAAACTGAAGCTGGTGTGGGTTTCATTTTCTTTGGCATGATAGGAGGTCTAGAAGTAATCCTTGCACTCTTTGCCAAAGGAGGGGAAGAGCTCGCACCAATATCTGAGATGAGATGTTTTTTTGGTGTCTTTTGTCCAGAAACATATAAATTAGACATAGGCAAATTTACTTCTTATGTCTAGTTATTTCTATGAATGCTTACTACTCTGCGATCTTTCCTAAGTGGTAAGGAAGCCCCAGTCAAGCTTGGGGGCTGCACTTTTATATCAATCGGTTCATTTTCTGGAACTCGATCCTTTAACAGGACTGAGGCCCTAGCAAGGACCTCATCATTTGAAAGAGCTGCAATATAATGAAAAATTACTTTACTTTAACTATGAAATTCAGTTTGAGTAAAAAGATAAATGGATTGTTACCATTTTCAGGAACATCATAACCGCAGGATAGTATTTCCCTCTTTTGGAGGGAAAAGATCTTGTTCTTGAGGAAGTCATGGACAATCTTTCGTCTAGTTAGACCTCTCTCTACCAGGTTGTTGATCACTAGGACTACTCTCTTCTCATCATCTGAGAGCTTGATCTCCTTCTCAGCAACTCGGCTTTTTGAGGACCACTCCGGTGGTGCATTATGACTGTAAGTAATCCTACTCTCTTTCGGAACTTCGGAATAAAACCATTCCTTGCTCTGGGCCAGCGGCAACTCGCCTGTGTAGGGCCGAGCGGTGCACACCCGTGTAGGGGTCGACTGCGCATACCAGTGTGGTGGTCGGAGCGCAGCGTGCACACGACTATGGGTCGACGGTGACGCGGCGTCAGATTTTCTTTCTTTTTCTGTGTTCATGCAATCTATCATCTACAGTGCAATCGACATCTACTCTTTCATGCAACCTACCGATCGGCTTGGCCGACAACTTCAAGTTGGCTCGTGGTAGATTAGAGTGGATTTGCACCGTAGGAATTAATCTAGAAAGCCAAATTTGCGGAATTGAAAGCGATTTAGAAAAAAGTAATTCAATCTACGAGCGTCGTGCTTCGATGGTTACCTTTCGATCCAAGTAAAGGAGGCCTAGAAGTAGGCCGGAATTGATCATGCTAATAACGTGTTGAGAAGCCGTCGCTAGTAAGTCCCAGTCCGATTGATCACCCTGTAGACGGAAGTCGAATCACATACACAAGTACAGAAAAGTAAATGGACACAGAGATATGGGGGGAGTTCTTGTTTTTATTTCTCTTCTCATGATCAACATTTTACAATGATTATCACCCCTATTTATAGACTAAATAACCCTTCTAGTGTTCTGGATGGGGTGCCCACCCATAGGCCGACTGCTATGTCAAACCTATGGTTTTCCAACAGCCTGTACCGTGTACGCCATTTCTCTTACCTCGCAAGAAATCTCTTTTGTGTGTAAACAAAATAAACATAGGGGATTTGTCACCCCATCCGATAGCATTTTAGGATATGTCACTCCACTGTATCCTGAAGCGCCAACTGATGGAGTGGCAAATCCTTAAAATTCCTAATAATATTTCTTGTCATGTTCATAAGTGCTTGCTCTCTCTGCTTTAATAAAGTAATGGAGCTCGCTAGTGCAATTAACGAAATAACTATTTGGCGAGTAAAACTTCTGTCTACGGAATAGCTATATATAAACGGTTTATGAAAATGCTACGAGTGATTACTGACGAGTAGGACACCAAGATATTAATTAGCTATCTAGGTCTCGTTTGTCAGTGAAATTTCGTACAAATCTCACGGAGTGAAACTGTTGAAACGCACTCAAAGTTTTGTCTTTGCAATATTTTTGTCATTGCCTA
Organism: Phyllostachys edulis; assembly: GCA_036346405.1. Classification (NCBI taxonomy): domain Eukaryota; kingdom Viridiplantae; phylum Streptophyta; class Magnoliopsida; order Poales; family Poaceae; genus Phyllostachys; species Phyllostachys edulis. The sequence goes on along the minus strand of CM070550.1, from coordinate 29,737,261 downwards.
TGATTTGATTCCGAGTCAGCATTTGTCCGAGGCAGAATTTGTTTTATTTTTCTGAAAACCAATGATCAGAAGTGTCACTATGATTTGATTCGTTTGCTGGTACCACATGCCGATTTTTTAACCGATCTCTCCACAAATGAGGAGATAAACCTTGTTAATAGCCAACCTAGATCTCAAGATCTGACAACATTTTCCTAGATCTGAAGATCCGACAACATTTTTTTTCTTTGCCAGAACTGACAAAAATTTAATGATAATGCCATCGCTACCTTGGGGGTCCGTGCGCTATATATTGTATACAAATGCTAGAGCCATGTATGCTGTCGTTGTCCTCAAAAAATAAGGTGTACTGACCAAAAGTCGATCAGCACAAAATGTCATGATCGTATGAATCTATATATACCAATGCAACTGCAGGCACTGCATGTGACTGAATAACTGCTCAGTGCCGCCTACCATTTCGGTGTTATTACATTTTGCTCTATTTTTGAGTCAAAGTGTTATTGGTTTGAATAACTGCTCAGCACAAATCGAATCAAATTTACTAATATTTGTTCGAAGCGTTATTGGTTCAAGGTTGCATGAACCCCACTCAGCAAGCAATCAAGATTAACCTTTTTGAATGGCTGGCCATAATTTATCACCAGCTAGCTTAACCAAAGCTGAAGAAGATTTATCAGTGGCTTCGGCTCCAATTCACGGGGATTTGCCACGCGATATGTTGATGGCTACGTATGTCTTCATCTACAAATTTTCTGCTTCACACGAATACGAAGTGAACATGTCCAGATACAACCGTAAATTTAAATTCTCTGTGATGCGAAAACCATAAGGAGAAAAGTATAGAAATTTACACTTCGTTGTAGCGCAAGCAACAAATGACATGTTCTAGCTCTATTTTGAGTCCCGTGCGTATTGTTGGATTTTTTGGAGGGGGCTAGAGCTAGTCTTGGTTCTGTAACACCCCAACTCGACACAGAGCTCAAAATGTCACATATATATTTTTTTACTTTAAATTTAAACCATAATTATCTATAATTACAGCAAACTATGCATGAGTAGAAACCCACAATGGGTTACCTCACAACGAGCATAACAAGATAAAAGCATTAAGGATAAAATATTCACACCACTTGGGACCACACATCCAAGAACGCTCGGGGTGACGCTCCCGAGAACGTCCAGAACCATGCGGCTGGGAATATTGATTAGCAACAATACTTATAAATAAATCATTACTAAATAACTCATGTTCCACATCATTAAGATAATAAAATCAATGACCAACTCTAGATGAAAATATCAAGTCAGTCTATAGGTTTAATTATAGCAACTAAATAATGAATGACAAAGATTCTTGACCAGGTCAACTTTTTCGGTCAAAGTCGAAGACTCTATCAAAATAGACCCACATACCAAAAGGTACCTCTGGTACGGTCATTTAATGAAAAATTAATACCCTTTATTACGGCCTAATTAGTTGACGACCAGTTAGAGCCATTGGATGACCAGCTGTGGATATTGTCTAACCAGCTATGAGGTTTAGACAATACCTGACTAGTGAACTGGTTAGAAGACATGACGATTTCCCACGTGTCTAACGGGAAAGCAGCTATTGGCGTATTTGGCAACTTCTGACAGTTGGCCAACGGACACGACGGTTCAAGACTCTACTGAAGAACGTGCATGAAGATTAAAGGTATATTTAGCGGCATTAACTGACACCCCTTCAATAACTATAAATAGGGTATCCCATGTACTTTGAGAGATATTCAGAACTACATTCAATTTCTTTTTACATTCTTGATCACGATCATTTTGTAACACCCATTGAATTTTTATATAAACAATATATCCACATCAATGGAAGATATTCGTTCTTGATAGCATTCTAACATTATTTCCTGTAGTAAGTTTGATAGGGAACCCTGTGTTTTGTTCATCAACAGTTGGCGCGAGAAGGGGGGGGTGCCATTAACCCGAAGATCATCATCGATGTGATGTTCTTGCGTCCACACCAATGGATGAGGAGAACTCCTTCTATATATCTTGCTGACTATGCCCACCTCATGATGGAGGACTATGTCCTTGAGGAGGCATGCAAATGCCACTCCTTCGACGAGTACATTCCCAAGAAGAAACCTTCACCACCCACAGCCCAATCAATTGGAAGTGAGGTGGTGGGAACATCAATTCCACTCTCAAGAAACTCCGAGGGTGGTTATCACTACTACAAAAGGCTAATACCGGACGTCTCATCACAGACGGTTGACCAAAACCGTCAGTATTACATACAATCATAGATGGTTTTTGTTTAACAACCGTATGTGTTACTGGCTGCGCTAAGAACTATCTGTGAAGAGGTAATATCACAAACGGTTTTCAACATGAACCGTGTGTGACTTCCCATCCTCATCACAAACAGTTTGTATTAAAAACTGTCTATGATAAGTATTTCCCGATTTTACCTAACTCGGTGACTTGGAATGTCTAACTCTGTGATTTTACCATGACTTGAACTATGTGATTTTATCATGACTTGACATGTTTAACCCTGTGATTTTACCATGACTTGAACTTTGTGATTTTACCATGACTAGACATGTCAAGTCATGGTAAAATTAGGCAACTAGGCATTTCAAGTCATGGTAAAATTAGGAAGTTAGACATTTCAAGTCATGGTAAAATCAAGGAGTCACTGACGGTTTTTCATATGAATCATTTGTGATATTAGTTCATCACAGACGATTTTTGTTTGAAATCATCTATGATTCACAGAAATTTTTGAACATTTGCGCGGGAGGCGAAATGTTTTGGCACTGTCCTTATATATTATACCCACCCCTGCCTTGTCTTCATTAGTCTCTCCCTCTTCCCTCCCCACGCCGAGCTCCAACGACCGCCCTCGATTCCCTAGTGCGTTCGGAGAGGAGACGCAGCCGATGACGAGGAGGAGGAGGAGGGACGCGCAGGAGCTCTATGTCTATCGCAGGAGACCGACACACGTCTGTAGCCTGCTGTTTCACGGCGCCTCCGGTGAGCGGGCGTTGTGGCTCGACCAATAACGCCAGATCTGGCTACCCCCATCTTGGCCTCAGGTGAGCACGAAGTTTTGCCCCCAAATCCCTATCCAGGTTTCCTTCTCACTCTGATTTCGTCCCCTCCATTCTGTCAGATTTCGTTCTTAGTGAGGGCCTCCATCTGTGGTCAACAAGGGAGGCCGATTCGGTTCGAGATGGACACCTCTACTCGACCTTTTCCTTGTCAGAGAGTGAGCCATTGATTGAGAGTGAGAAAGAGAGAGAGTATCTTTTAATTACCTTCTTACAAACTATCGAAAGAGCATATGGAAACTACTGTCCAATAATTGATTGGTTTGGCTCAAAATTCGAATTTTTTTTGGAATAGAAAAAACTATCACAGACAGGTTTTACTACAAAACCGTTTGTGATAGTTTATTTTTGTAACATCCCAATTTTTTGAGCTTTAAAAATCTTTTGAATAGTTAGTAGTTGGAAAATTCACCTTTGAGTTTATTTAGATTTTAATTCAAAGCTTAACATGGACTTTCAGTATCAAAACTATTTTATTTGGGTTCTATGTGTTTGGATATATTTTCTAGAGTTTTTCTAGAGAGTTCGTTTGCTATTTTATATTTGCTTTTTGCTTTTTCTGTATTTTCTAAATTAGAAAATCTATTCTAAATCTCAGTAAATGTCTCGGGCTGAATCTCCTTGGATCTAGCCCATTCCCTTTGGGTTGGCCCAATCTCCCACTCACTCGCACCCGCTTCCCTTGTCCCTCTGCCAGGTAGGCCCCATCGCTTTCGTCCTTGTTGCCTTCATCTTCACTGCGCCTGAGTCGGACTTGTCCGCCATTGCTGCTTCTAGAAGCTCCATATGATAGCGGGGTTTTTCGTCAACAAAATCTTATCTAAATCACGCCGTTTGATCTTCCGTATCTCCTCGCATCCAAACCAAAAAAATCAAATCCCGAATCCCCTTCAAACTCAGGATTTCACTTGTGTTCATCTCGGACTCTTTTAGGGCTCTGCCGTCGATACGCCCTCTCGGCTACGCCCCTGCCCTATAAATAGGACCCGAGGACCGCCTCAGCGCCCTCATCCCAAACCCTCAAGCCACCTCAACGCTAGAGCTCTAGCGCCGCTGCAATCCAAGGTTTTAGGGTTTCAGCTAAGCTTCTTGTTTTTCAAATTGCACCGCCAACATTGCCACCTCATCATCGTCGACCACGCCCTCATCTTTAGTGTCACTAGAGCTACCTCCAGAACCTCTCCACGCTGCCGGAGCATCGCTGGAGTTGGATCCCGACAATAGTCGAAGCCCTTCGTCGCTAAAAACTCGTCGCTGACCATCACCGTCGTCCACGACCACTAGTGAACGCATCCACGAGTTCGCCATAGCCTCCTCTACTTGCTGATACCAGTCACCGCCGACGAAGCGCCGCCCTTCACCAAAACCCTTGGAACCTGAACCTCGCCACCGACCATCTCACCGCCTATCACTTCCTTCGACGAGGTAGTCGAAACTTCCTATGACCAAGTAGTCATAGCCCTCCTACGACCAGGTAGTTGTAACCTCCTATGACCAGGTAATCGTAACCTTCCATGACCAGGCAGTCGTAACCTCCTTCCGACCACATGCTATCGAAATCGATGTGCAGTGCTTGATAATCAGTACTCGAATTCCTTTTTGAGTATTTTCTTTAGATTAGATCTTCCAAGAGTCATATCTTCGTCATCCAAACTCCGATTGAGCTCATTCAAATTTCTAAATTCGAGCTCTATTTTACTAAGAGTTTTATTTAATTTTTCAAGTTTTTTCTCTCTGTTATTTATTTATTTTGTTTATTTGCTTCACTTGCGAGTAGATGTCGATTCTTTGGGGAATTATGAAGAAGAAAGAGTGCAACAAGATCGAGACCAGTACCTGGATCTATTCGGAGGCAAGTTATATCTTTGATCATGTTGAACCCAATTTTTAAAATTACTTTGATTCAAATTAATGCATTTACTTTAAGTATTTATTTAAATACTTTTGGGTTTAGTTATTAATCCAACTTGTTTATATCCACCTTGTCTATTGTTATGTCCTAATCTTTTATCACCCTAGATTGATTCATTATTTAGTTGGTTTTATCGTAGCACCAACGTGGGTTGGTTAGATACAAGGAGATTGCTTAGCCATGCCACGAGTCATCATTTCATGTAAGTTGCAAATATGAATCTAACTAAGTGAATATGAAACTTTGTGATAAATCTGTGTGCGATGTGTGTTATTACTCGTTGATGGCATGTGTTGCACTTAACCAACAGGGTGAGAAAAGATTTAGACTGAGCCAAGAGGTGGATACTGTGTGATATGGTGGAGCTTTGTGAATGGGAATGATAATCTTTGTGGCATAGTTAGAAATTGGAAGTCTTGTTTTGGTCAATTAAGGACTTAACTTTGTGGACCATTGAACTGAGCCACAATTGTACAACCACATGCTTGGTATGGGACATGCCTTATTAAGTCTCGACATTGACTAATCACGTTGTAGGTTAGGTGCTCAGTGATGGGTGGAGGTGTCTACTACCAGGTAGATCACATCGTGGGATGGTTCACCACTTTCCTGTCCAACGGTGTGTAATGGACTAATTTTCTCTGTGGGCGTTAGTACTGTCAGTAAAATACATCGGGAGTGTCAATGCTTGAGATAAAGTTTCTAAAAGGTTTTGTTATGATTAGTGCTTGCAACACTGATTATATCGTGTGGGTAAAGTGTACAATCTCTGTAGAGTGTTAAATAAATCTATTTGAATAGCCGCGTCCGCGGTCATGGATATGCTCGAGGATTTTACACAAGGGTTAGACTTTCATAAAACAGTGGAAGCAATGTAAATAAACCAAAAGTCCAGCATGGTATGCCCCATAACCCATCGGCAACCGGCTGGGAGTTAAATAATAGCACTACTCGTTAGTGTCGCCTAAATTGACACTAACGAGCTCATCGGGCTCAAAGTCTTCCTCACTTGAAATTGTAGTATCCGGGTTGAGTACAAATGTACTCGCAAGTTTTACACAAATAAAAATTAGTTATGTTAGAGGTTGTTCCAAAGGATGGCTCATATTGGTTTAGTTTTGTGAAAGACGTAACAATTTTCAACCTACACATACTAGTTTATTAATTGCCATTTTAAAAGCAGATTTGAAGTAGAAGTAAAGCATGTGAATAAGTGATAAATTGAATAATAAATGAATAAAAAACACCACTTTGATACAACAAAATGCATGAACATCTCATTCATGCCGAATACCGACTTCACCCACAATTAAAATACAAAGTCTAACGATAGTAACTCCCGAACTCAAGCGATTGTCTATAACCGCGGACATGGCTATTCGAATAGTTTTATCTCTACAGAGGTGTACTACTTTACCCACACGACTCGATTAGCCCGTAAACCACCGAAATTAACACATTTCCTATGGTGTGTCGGCCAGGGAGAATCGAGATACGATCGTTTTTGGCAAGAAAATTCTATTGAGTTAGGTCCCCCATGTGAGATGTTTCCTTACTTAGTACAAGCGATTGATAGCACTTGCTAAGCAGCTCACAAGTTGTATTGGAAATACCGAGGTAATGTAAATAATGAAAAATGGTGTTCACATGCACACTATAGAAAATTACCTCGGCTCATACGGACAAATGATCAACACAAGTGCCCTTACACCACCATGAGACGTCACCCAATAAAACCTTCCTCTTACTTGACCGTACAGTACCCATATCCTGCGTGTGGTAGCACGAGTGTACTTGAATCAACGACGTTACCAAAGTTTGGTCCTTAATGGTCCAAACAAGACATCCACATACCCGATCTCGTGCACGAAGGCACCCTCACTAGCAATCACTTGTCCAGACCCCAAAACTCATTTAAAATGACAAAATTTATCTCATAAAACAGATACGAAGATTTGAAATAAAATGAATATATAAGAAAGTGAGTGTTTCCCCTAATTGTCGGGTTATTCCCGACAATCAAACTACCGTTTCTAGACTTGCATGGCTAAGCAAACCCGAACAATATAATTAACACAATCCTAACTTAAGCATGTGGTACTAGAATAATTCAAGATTAACCTCAATGAATAGGATATAACTATTCTACACATCACAAAAATAGCCACATTAGCAAAATAGCATGCAAGCAATTATCATTGCACTAACTTAACCAAAACTGGGATCAAATATGATGCAAAAGAAAGTTCAAATGATACTTGCCTTGCTGGTAGTTCAGTTGTTCACTCTCGATGACGTACGAGTCAATATCAATAGCCTCGGAATCTATAGAATTAACGATATCGATAAACACCGAGAAATACCTCAAAAACCAAATTGCTCAAAAATGCATGATTTTCCTACAGTAGCTAGAGCATGATTTTATATTAAAATAGGTGAAATAATTATTCCATTTGGAGTTATTATGTGAAAGTTATAGCATTTCGAATTTCAGGTTGCAATAAGCCTTAGTTCATGTAATTTAATTATTTGATCAAAATTTGTAGAGCAGTAGGGTATACATGGATTATATAGATAAATAGAGAATAATATTACAAGTCCAAATTATCTGAGTTCATCTCATTTGGAGTTTTTATGAATTAGTTATGCATTTTCAAAGTTATCATCCTTTTTCTATTGTAAAAATAATAGAGTTAAGGATCATTTTCAAAAATAATACTCTCTACTGTAGTGACAAGTTTGAAACTAATTTTAATATAAAGTTCATGCAAAATTAAAATTATCAGCACTAGTTTCATCCACTTTGGAGTTGAGATGAATTAGTTATGTATTTTTGAAGTTATTCATATTTTTCAGTAGGCAGATTAATACATTTCGAGTTTTATAAAGCATTTACTACTTTTTACACCGGCACTGCGCTAGCTACAGTCACTGACCAGCGGGCTTGGTAAATAGTGCATTTTTCCATTAACTTCCGATTTAAAATTCTGATCTAACAAGTGGGACATTGTCGTGACTCGGCCCACTCCTGCAGCGTAAAAGCAAGATCGCGCTTAAGGGCTTGGGCCCACAAGTCATTCCCTCTTCATTTTCGTTTAACCCTGCCGTTTTCTGTGTGTGGGCCCCACATGCAAGTGACTTGTTTATTCTTTACGACAGTAGTTAAATGCTAATGATTACCACTTAACGCCTAATCATCTTGGTACAGTGTATGTCCGTGTACGACAACGGGGACTCCCATTACGCGTGCTTGCCCGGCGGCTCGCCAACGCTACACGCCGCGGCAGAGCCGGCCAAGGACTAGGTTAGATGCGCAATAGTGCTGGGCACCTAGTGAGAGTGGTTACAGCATCTGAGGTGGCCTACTCCGGTGGCTAGCCGGAGTTGAGCGGCGGCGCTTATACGGCAACCATGCATGCAACAAAGTAAAGTTCTGCAGTGCATACAAGCGGGTGCCTGAGGTTCTAGGAACTACTAGGAGACTACTTGAGCTAGGAGAGGGTCTGAAGAAACTTGGATGCGGTCGGAGCATTGTTGGTGTCGGAGAAGACGATGGTGGCAGCACGGTCCAACGATGAGAGAAGACCTTGAGCAACATGAAGCGAAGTGAAAGGTTGGGATAGCTCAAGGATGCTAGTGGTAAGGTAAATACAAAAGGAATTAGACAATGCCTTACCAAATCGAAGTCGGAGGTGAAGGGGCTGTTCTTCGGCCGAAAATGAAATCCCTTCAAATTTGTGAAATCCTGCCATGCATTGTCCCAATAGGTTTAGGGGCTTTCAATGTCATGTTAGATGGCATGATATGATGTGAAAGAAGGAACAAGAAACTCACTGGAGACAATAATGGCTCGGTGGTGTCCTCGGGTGCGTGCTCTAGAGCTTTAGAGAGCACGAAGATGGTTTGGGAGCTACAGGCAACGAGAGAAGCTCGCAATAGCAAAAATGGAAAAGGCATCGGAGTTAAAGAAGAGAGTAAACACCCGGTTGAAGCTTACTAGAGAAATGAGCTAGAACGAGCGCCCCTTTCCTCGGCCGAAACGAGGAAAAGTGAGTGATGGCTAGGGTTTGGAGGCTACTTATGCTCAGAAAAGTGATGGAGTAGAGGCAGCGTGAAACGAGGAAGCTCCAGGAGTGGTCAACGGGCACACTGGATTGACTTTGTCGATGGAGCTGCTCAGGGCATCGCGGCCGTGTGGCGCGTGTGTTCTGTGCGTCGCGGCGGGAGGAGGGAGATAATACTGACAAGCTGGCCCACCTTGTCAGCGAAACAAACCGGCGCGCGCGTGTAACGTTCGGACCATGCATTTTGACAGTCCGATCGTGGTCTAATGGTCCACAATCGCCATGCTTTCGGACGGTCCGAACAGCCCGTTTGATCTGGATGGTTGATTTCACATCGGACGGTTGATATCGCGAGTGAACGTTCGGACCGACCAAGCGGTCAAGAGATCTGGGCCGTTGATTTTCCATCGGACGGTTCAAGTACGGCTGTTTACGTTCAGGACGACCTGGTGCGGATCAGACCACTCGTCAGAGCCGCTCGATTAAGATCGGATGGTCCCTATTGGCCCTAGTTAAACTTAGTTGACTGAGTTTGAAATCTAAACTGCTACTTTGACTAGGCCACTAAAAATAGAAATAAAAATCCTAAAAATCTTAAATAAATTAGAGGTGTTCCTAGGATGACCTAGTACCCATAGAAATTTGAAACCCCTTTGTTCATGCTATATATTGCACAGTTTAAATTCAAACTTAAATTAGGTTATTGGATTGTGTTAGAATTTTCTGAGGGTTAAAACTAATCCCAAAAATTTTGGAAAAATTATATTAATTCATGATAATTACTATAGTATTAGAATAAATTATTTCTAGAAGAACTTCAGTAGCATTTGTTTCAGTTTTCTTTTTGAGTTTACTTCTTTAAATGTAGGTCCAATATTTGAACAAGATTTTCCAAGTGCAATATATAATGTAAATACATGAAAACAATGATGAATGCTCATGAGGTGCATAGTACTCCTCTTTATTAACTTGGGGATGTGACACCAATTGTTAAATTAATATTTTCTATTTGTTTTGAATTATTTTTTAATCTATTATTCAGATTCAATTGCAAATGTTCATTTCTGCAAAAGAACCATAGAAGACATTCCTTTGGAATAAGCCATCATGTATACATTACATTATGTGGTATGACTTGTGAGTACGGTTATGTACTCATGCTTACTATAATCAATCAACAGAAGTGGAGGAGTCTTCGCCTACTTTTGAGGAGGAGTTCTACGAAGTTGCTGATTACTAGGTCTTGATCCCAGTCGGTTGCTTGTGGTGAATCGATGGGTTCCCACTGAGGTTTATTTCGTTCCACTATTGCTTATTTCATTATTGCCAGCCCTACAAGGCTTAATAAATGTAAAACTCGACCATAAGGTCACAACAGTTATTTGTTATTAAAATTACTCGTTTATTCTATTATTTCGTCTTATGTGGATCGATGTTCATCTATATTGACACTGTATGCACTAGCGTGATCCTGTACTAGTGTAGTATACACAAAGGGTCCAGAATTGCATTTTGGGTCCCGACAGAGGTGGTATCAGAGCCATACTGACTGTAGGTCTTGACCTTAGTTAGATCGGTCATCTTTAGAGTGTCCAAATTATTTTCTAAAGAAAAATTAACTTGCAAGATTAATTAAGCCGCTTAACTTCTCTTATGTCTCTCTTAACTCAACTATTGCTGAAATTTTCCTCTCCCCGCTGTTTAAATTGATTCTTACCCTCTAATCCATCTTAGCAGATGCCACGTTTCCAAAACTATGGTGAGCGCAAGGGAAGACTTGCTGCAGAGCTATGGAAGCAGTTGCAAGTGCTCGGAGGATTCGACCGACCGATGTACAATGGCACCGACTGGGTGGTGAACAACTAAAGCCTTGGAGTTCTTTGTCGTTTAACCATCTATGCTCGGAAGGACATTGAAGCTAGCCATCCTATGAATATCTCTATTCGGAGGATGGTCTATTCAAAAGGAATCCAGGAGTCCTCGTGCCTTGCTATCTTGAGGATCTGCAACATCTACGCTCGCGAGTTTCAGGATACCGTCTTCCGCTATCATCCTCGTGCCTTCGTAATGGACCTTCCTACATGTTACCTGCCTACAGATGGAGATCGCAATGCCACCGTGAAGCACCTTGCCCAGTTTGCAGCCGCTCAGGAGGAATCCTTGGAGTTGGCCGCCATGGAGTTGGAGTGCGTCTACGAGACTCTACAGATGGCTGAGGAGAGGATCGCCACACTAGAAGAAGTTCTCTACAGCCAACATGAGCACGAAGAAGACATGAAGAGGAAGACCCTGAAGAAGAAGATCTAGAGGAAGATCAAGAAGAGGCCGAGGAGCTAGCAGAACCCAAAGCACCAGAGGAGCTGGTTGTGCCTACACCAGGGACGCCTGTTCCTGCTGCACCAGTTCTGGGGCACCAGGACTAGTTTGTAAGGATGCCATCATAGTTTCGAGTAGTTCGCTTAGGATTAGGTTAATTCACTTGAGGCTTAGTGTGTTCGAGCCGCGTAAGTTGAAGATTACGAGTGTCACCCTTTAGGTGATAATTTGTGTGTTAGGTTCATTTGTTTTTCTTATGTGCGAGTATGAGCTGCAAAGGCCCTTAGGCATTTGTTGCAGCCATACTAAGACCCTATTAATATAAGTATTTCAGTTGATTTCTTGAAGCTGTGTTTGTTGGGTTTAATCTAACGTCTGGATTAGTTCTTAACTCATCTTGTTCTTGCTACCTTATCTAACCCATGGAGCATTCGCTAGATGGTTCAGACTCGTCATGCTACTACCAGTGGATCGGAACCCCTGGGTCAGAAGAGAATGAGTAGACACCAGTAGGAGTAGTCCCGCCGCAAACACCTCCAATTGATTTGTTGAATTTTGGAGCGTTCATGGCAGCTCAGATGCAAATGATGTACGCGATGATGAACCAAATTCAAAATATGAACAATAATCAGAACAGTAACAACAACAACAACAACGTAGCACCAGTCAACCATAACCATTGTGGATCATCCAAGCTTCGAGTTCGTGAGAACTCGCCCACCCACCTTTCCAAGGAATGTCTCACCAGTTGAAGCCGACGACTGGCTTCGTGTCATCAAAAGGAAACTGCTGATCACCCAATGCAGCGATCATTAGAAGGTTCTCGACACCACCCATCAAATGGAATGCATAGCCGCTGAATGGTGGGAAAACTTCTGTGCCACGCATGAGACGCCACAAAACATTACCTGGAAAGAGTTTTCAACAGCTTTTCGCCAGTATCATGTGCTAGAAGGAATTGTTGATCTAAAGAAGGATGAATTTCGTGCCCTCAAGCAAGGAGGCATATCAGTGACCGACTACCCCAATAAATTCTCTCAACTTACCTGCTACGCCGCGGAAGATGTCGCCACTGATAAGGCATGTTAGAGTTGTTTTCTAAAAGGACCGAATACTGGATTGCAAGTCAGCCTGATTGCTCACACCTTTCTAGATTTCCAAGAGTAGTCAATAAAGTGCGCAAAGAGTTGGAGGACAGCCGAAAGCGCAGAATGGCTCAGCAAGGGAGTCATCAAGCTCAGCAGAAGCTGATGACAGTTCACTCGTTTTCCGTCTCAGAACTCTTTCAAAACGCCTACACCTGCTTCAGCACCTCGTCCAACTGCTCAAAACTTCCACAACCCTGTGACAGTCAACCCCAATCCCAGAGATAATCAACAAAATGGACCTAGAGATTGTTATACCTGCCGTCAGCCAGGACACTTCACCAACCATTGTCCTCAGAAGAGAACAATAACTCCAGTACGCTTCAACCTTGGAGCTACACTGGCCAAGACGCCGATAGCAAGCAACAACCAAGGAGCCTCTCAAGCTACTGGTCAATCCAGAGGAGATCCGTAGTCGGTGGTCAGAGGTCGTGTCAACCACATTACTCTGGAAAGAACCAGGAAGCATCCGACGTCGTACTGAGTGAGTTTCTGGTTTACTCCGTATCTGCATCAGTTTTGTTTGATTCTAGAGCTTCGCATTCGTTTGTTTCTGGAGTTTTTGCGACCAAGAACAATTTGAAAGTTATGCATCTTAAGCAGACTCTGTTAGTCCAATCGCCTGGAGCAGAGTTAAGCTCTAGAGTGGGATGTTTAGGAGCGAAGTTACTCATAGCTGGAGCTGAGTTTCTAGCCAACCTCATCGTCTTAGACACCCAAACCTTAGATGTCATTCTTGGTATGGATTGGTTAACAAAGCACAAAACCGTGTAAGATTGTGGCCGAAGAGCCGTAACAATCGAGGTTACCAATGGAATGAAGGTGGAGTTTCTAGCCACCTCAGTGTGTGATGGACATCTGCTAGTCAATAGCCTAAAGACCGTTGTTTTGGAAGATGTGCCTATTATCAGAGAATATCTAGATGTGTTTCCGGAATAATTGCCAGGAATGCCACCGGACCATGACATTAAGTTTGTCATCGATCTAGTACCGAGAACAGCACCAATCTCTAAGAGACCCTATCAGATGCCAGTTGATGAGTTAGTAGAAATGAAGAATCAGATTGAAGAACTTCTTGAGAAGGGTTTCGTGAGACCTAGTTCATCGCCATGGGGTGCGCTAGTTTTGTTTTCCAAGAAGAAGGATGGAAGCATGAGAATGTGCATCATTTATCGTGCTCTTAATGAAGTCACCATCAAGAACAAGTACCCATTGCCACTACTACAAAACAGGCTATAGTAGACGCCCCATCACAGACGGTTCCTTTGGAACCGCCTCGTGTTAAATCGTCCCGAGATGCGGTGGCGCGGGCGACTATCACAGCGGTATTTTTAGAACCATCTGTGATAGTCATCTATCATAAACGGTTGATAAATAGAACCGTCTGTGAATTATCACAGACGGTTCTATTAACAAACCGTCTGTGATAATCCCCCTAATCACAGACGGTTTTAGGTTACAACCGTCTGTGTACTATCACAGACGGTTCTTATGTAGAACCGTCTGTGATAGTTAGTTATCACAGACGGTTCTTATTAAGAACCGTCTGTGATATCCTAGCTCCATATAAATTGAGCCCGACACATCCCTCTGCCGCACTGCCGCTGCCTCTGCCACTGCCGCTTTGGAGCAACCCGGCCCCCTGCCGCTGGCTCCACTTAGATCTGCTCCAACATACCTGCTGCTCCTCCCCAGGCGCCACACTTCAGTACCGATGGGATGAGGAGCTCCTACTATGGGCAAATAGATATAGTAACTTCACCTCCAAACTTTTTTTTTCATTTTGGAATTTTCATATATATAGCCAAACAAGCGTGGCGATCGCTTACAAAAGATTAAAAACTAGAAACCTATCTAGTGGCGGAGGTAGGTGCTATCTCCGTCTTCAATACTTTGTAGGCGGCGGCGTCGAGGCGGGCGGTTCATGATCGAGCGGCTCGAAATGCATCCACCGCTTAGCGCTCGTTCGAGTGTCTCCCAAGACCCTCGGATTTGTTGAACTAAGAAGAATTGAGCCCATAGGCTCTCTTCTCTTCTTGAGGGTCTCGGCACTGGTCGACTCGATCGCTTCTTTGCCTCGATTATGAGTCAAGTGATGGTAAGCCTCACGGAGGCGTGCAACGTCGTTTTGGAGAGACCACGTCGACGACGTGGTAAACTTGCCGAAAGTGGGAGATCACCCGGAAGACACAGCGGAGGAGGATGTCAAGACGGCGGAAGGTGGCCATCACCCGCTCCGGCAAATTCTCGGACAGAGGAGTGAAGACATTGTTGAAATAGTGTTCTTCCGCAGCACAATTCAACGTACATCGAGAGAGGTGCGTGTACAGTGCGTGTACAAAAGAGGAGGCAGCCATTTCTGTTTTTGTGGAGAAAGGGGATCAAGGAGGTTGTGTGAAATACATTGTAGAAGGGGACACATCTATATATAGAACAAGTTCTAAAGTCGGAGCAGGAGGCGAAGAGATATTTGGGGAGGCAGAGCGATGTTGGAAAATGAAGAGATGAAGCCGCCGTGTGATCGTGAGACGAAGAGACACATGCGGGAATATGAAGACGAAGAGACACGCGAGAAAATAAAGAGAGTTATCACAGACGGTTCCATAGTAGAACCGTTTGTGAAAAGAATCCTGAGCGGTTCTATTTAAAACCGCTGCGTGATACGTTCATATCACGAGCGGTTCTATTATAGAACCGTCAGTGATATCAATATCCTGACGGTTCTCATCGAAACCGCTGTGATATACTTTATATAAGGCGGAAGCGCTAGGGTTTTGCTCTCACTTGTCACTTCCTCTCCGCCCTTAGGCTCTCGCGCTCATTCGCCTCCTCTAGGGTTTGGGGCTGCCCGTAGTTCACCGCCGACTCGACCTCGGTGCGCCGCCGCCCCCGACATTGGCGCCCCGACCTCGGTGCCACCGCCCCGACCTCGGCGCCTTCAACCTCGGTGCACGCCGCCCGACCTCGGGCCCCCGTTCACCTCGGTGCCCGAAGCCCCGACCTCGCCACCTCCGTTCACCTCCCGGCCGTCCTCCCCCGGCGTCGCCTCCTCCCTCTGCCGCCGTCCTCCTCCCGTGTCGGCCTCCTCCCCTCTGCACCGGCCTTCTCCTTGCCGTCCTCCTCCCGTGTCGGCCTCCTCCTTGCCCGTGAGTTCTTGTGCGGCATCCTCTCTGTGAGTATTGCTCCTCTGTGGCGATTCGGCTTTGTTGATCGGTGGGCTTTGTTGACATGCTCTGTGATGAACTCATCTTATCTTGAGATTGAATGTGATAGTTAGTTCATACTTGAGCTCTATTGTATTACTTGCTACTGTCAATATGATCTAATGTTAATTGGTTACTTTCGGTTGAGCTCATCGTTCTGTTGCAAATTGATCAGTGGGCTTTGTTGACATGCTCTGTGATGAACTCTGTCTTATACTGAGATTGAATGTGATAGTTAGTTCATACTTGAGCTCTATTGTATTACTTGCTACTGTCAATATGATCTACTATTAATTGGTTACTTTCGGTTGAGCTCATCGTTCTATTGCAAATTGATCAGTGGGCTTTGTTGACATGCTCTGTGATGAACTCTGTCTTATACTGAGATTGAATGTGATAGTTAGTTCATACTTGAGCTCTATTGTATTACTTGCTACTGTCAATATGATCTACTATTAATTGGTTACTTTCGGTTGAGCTCATCGTTACATTTGCAAATTGATCGGTGGGCTTTGTTGACATGCTCTGTGATGAACTCATCTTATCTTGAGATTGAATGTGATAGTTAGTTCATACTTGAGCTCTATTGTATTACTTACTCTTGTCAATATGATGTCTTTGTTAATTGGTTACTTTGGTTGAAAGCTAGTTATTACGATTCTTCATGTTCGATTCTATTGAGAGTATTCGGTTTTAGTTGGTAATCTAATGACTAGTTTGTGATTCTTCTAGTAGTCTGTATGAGCTCATTCAACTTTTCATTTGCCATCTTGATCTCTATAGTCAACCTCTGTTTGATTGGAAGTTTAATATGTTTTTCGTTAATAGTTGAGATCATTTGTGAGTTAAGCAAAGTATTGTTTAGAGCTCATAGTTTGAATTTATATTATCATATTCATTTAATGAAGAGTATAGACAATAGGATTGAGATGGCAAAGACTTGTTCTTTAGCTACTCTCCTTACGAGAGCACATAATATCATCAATCAACATGTTGGAATAGTGTCATGCACCGTGAGTTCTTGTGCGGCATCCTCTCTATGAGTATTGCTCCTTTGTGGCGATTCGGTTGATCTTTGCATATATATATATATATATATATATATATATATATATATATATATATATATATATATATATATATATATTTGTGCTAGTTGATACCTTGATACGTATTAGTTCGATTTCGAATCTAATACTAAAGATATTGCAAATTGATTAGTGGGCTTTGTTGACATGCTCTGTGATGAACTACATCTTATCTTGAGATTGAATGTGATAGTTAGTTCATACTTGAGCTCTATTGTATTACTTACTCTTGTCAATATGATGTCTTGTTAATTGGTTACTTTCGGTTGAGCTCATAGTTCTATTGCAAATTCATCGGTTGTATTGACTAGTTTGTGATTCTTCTAGTAGTCTGTATGAGCTCATTCAACTTTTCATTTGCCATCTTTATCTCTATAGTCAACCTCTGTTTGATGGAAGTTTAATCTGTTTTAGATTAGAGTTGAGATCATTTGTGAGTTAAGCAAAGTATTGTTTAGAGCTCATAGTTTGAATTTATATTATCATATTCATTTAATGAAGAGTATAGACAATAGGATTGAGATGGCAAAGACTTGTTCTTTAGCTACTCTCCTTACGAGAGCACATAATATCATCAATCAATATGTTGGAATAGTGTATGCGTGCCTTTGTTAATCTCTAGACCTTTTATTGGTGAGAGTTTAATCAGGCGGTTCTTATTAAGAACCGCCTCGTGATTCCTTTGCATTTCCTTAGAAGCTGGTGGATTAAGAAGTGTTAAATTCTTTAGGAATTATGCTTTAATGCTAATTAACTTTGTTGGGATTAATTCTGAAATTTTGCTAAAATCGCATTTTTACAACAATCAAAAAAGAAAGTTTTACTTGATTCTATTTTGTTTCTATGTCTTTATTAAAGGCTAGTCTTACGTACATGAAGCATTAAACCTTTGCTTAGCATTTTCTTCGTCGATCTGACACACTTGAGTGTACCTTTGCTTCATGCCAATCCTCCACGGCATGAAGCGGATGGTACACTCTAGTGTGTCGGGCTCGATGAAGTAGGCTCGAGCAAAAGATTTGTATCACTAGTTTCTATCTATACAAAGATCACAAGAGAATTTGGTGGATTAAGGAGTGTTAGAATAGGAGGCAGGAGGCGGTGAGCCCTAGAGCATTAAACCTTTGCTTAGCATTTTCTTCGTCTATCTGACACACTTGAGTGTACCTTTGCTTCATGCCAATCCTCCACGGCATGAAGCGGATGGTACACTCCGGTGTGTCGGGCTCGATAGAAGAAGGCAACAAAGATAGGCTCGAGCAAAGATTTGTATCACTAGTTTCTATCTATACAAAGATCACAAGAGAAATTTGGTGGATTAAGGAGTGTTAGGAGTGTTAGAATAGAAGCTCGTGGATTAAGGAGTGTTAGGAATGTTAGTAGTGCTGTATGAGCTCATTCAACTTTTCATTTGCTATCTTGATCTCTATAGTCAACCTCTATACTTCTTCACGAGATTAATTGTTTCATATTTATCTTTGGAATGTTAGTAGTCCAGATGAGCTCATTCAACTTTTCATTTGCCATCTTGATCTCTATAGTCAACCTCTGTACTTCTTCACGAGAGCAAGTAAGCGAGATGGCAGAGGCACCGTCTTTTTGCCGAATCACCGACGCCTTGAGATGGAAGAGGCGCCGAGCGAGGCCGCCAACACCGAGCTTGCAGATGGAAGAGGCAAGCGAGGCCGCCGTCACCGTCGGCGATAATGACACAAGCGAGATGGCAGAGGACAATCAAAATGCCTTTGGGCCGGTGGTCATCACGGAGGTTAGTGACTTTAGGGTCCCTCTGAGTCCCAAGAGATCAGCGGCGAGATTCCGGGCCATCTGCGGGATACTTGCAAGGGAATGGATCCTCATCACCACACCAACGTGGAAGGACTCGACGAAAGAAGCGAAGGCGCTATTTGTGGGCCAGAACTTTCGGAGAAGTTCACTATTCGAAGCACATGTGGCACGCGGCGACGGACGGCGATGCTCACGATGGGTAAATCGTGGAGGACCTTCAAGAGCATTCTTGTCACGGCACGTGAACACGGGTCGAGCGCCCGCCAGCAAAGATCTGAGTCTTGGCGCGGAAGTGTGGGACACCTTTGTGGCTATGAAAGCGACGGCCGAATTTAAGGAGCAAAGTGCGGCGCACAAAGCTCTCTAGACACGAAACACTCACCGACAGACTTCGGCACCTGGTGCAGCGGGTAAATCGAGGAATGGGCGGCGGAGAAGGAGAACCCATTTCGATGTCACGGACCTGCGTTCCCTAAGCTAGTTAAGCGAGGGCAAAAGTCTTGTCTTCGGCAGCATCTCCTTCACAAACCCGGCAGACCAGGAAGTGTCCCAGCGTGTGGTAAATATGTCGAACTACTAAGTTGTTAATAAGTCCATAACTTCATAGTGACTATAATAACGTGATGACCTCTTGCAGCGTGACTTGACTGCCCAAGCTTCCCAAGGCTCCTTCCATGCAGACAGGGAGAAGGATATACTATCTACGGTCATGGGAAACAAGGAGCACCCGGGTCGCACGCGAGGCCTTGGGGTTAACGTGCCTTGGAGTCATGGATTCATGGACGACTCATCGCGTATAGGACTAGGAAGAGATCCAAGGTCGAGCACGACAACCGGTTAGTACAGATGATTACTAACCAATTTCAAGTATAGATGGCGACATTGCGAGTCAAATGGATATACTCATGAGCTAGCGGTCGCAAGTCGCCCGCTAATTGGGAGGCGTCCTCCTCGGCGTCGGAGTAGCGTCGCGTCACGCATAATAGTGAACATGACGACGTCCGACACCGATAGAAGCGACATCAAGGTAGCGTACATCTATGGAATGCACCAAAGATAGACCTATAGGATGCCTTAGCTAATTGCGTGTCGTTTTGTAGGAGCCGACGCCTGTAAGCTCAAGTGAGGATGGATGGGTCCTTTGTATTGAGGTTGCGAGGATGGTGTATCCATACGAGGAAGGGCGGTCTGAGACGGTGCCCGGTGGTGCACAGTTACGCCAGGTCAGTGGATATGGTACATGTCAATTTCGAGCCGTCCGTGAAGATTTGCCCGAACAAAGAGATCACAACACTAGGGATGTCGTCCTCTCTTTTATCCGATGGCCCAAGAAGGACATCGCATACGACCCGATGGTGCCGCGATCGGACACGACCATTCCTCTCCAACGGGACCCTCGATGACTCCACCTCATGTTTAGCCTCGAAGGCCACCTCTTGATTCCCGTGGAGAAGGCGCCGAAGGAACAAACAAAAGCGTGCCGTCGTATCGGTTCCCGAGTCGTCTCACAAGAAGACGCTGCCAATCGCTAAGGCCAAATCAAAATCGACAAACATTAAGGCGCCTCCCAAGTCCGGGAAGTCCGCGATACCCGGGAACTACATCATCGGAAAACCATTGTGCTCCGACGCAGTATTGATGCACGCTGGATATGCTTGTCAGGCTTTGCATGCCTGGTACTTGGAGAAGACCCAAAAGAAGGGTGCGATCATGGAATCACCGCCGAATCGAGGACAAGCATTTCTTCAGCGGACGAGGTGCCGTCGTGGGCTTCAATGACTTATTTGAACTATTCAACCTCGTTGGCCTTGGCGTCTCGCTTCTACGATGTTGGACACTATAAGTGCGTACAATCAAGTTCTACATTCATGTATCTTGATAAATATCACAACTCATTGCTTATGTATAGATACATCTTTGAAAAATGTCAGGGAATGGAAAGAACCGGTGGGTTTCTTCGACCCACATGTGGTATCGTTGCAAACCATCCAACAAGACTCGATCCTTCGCCGAGAAATACATAACGAGGTCATTGCTTCGTCGAACGAATATGAAGTACATAGTGGTGCCCTACAACCGAGGGGCAAGTGTCACTACTTGCTATACAAATTTCATTTGTACTTTATACGCAAACACGAACTTAGGTTTAATGACTATAGCGACATACATGAGTAGGTACCCTTTGGATCCTTTTAGTTATTATACCCAAGAGGAACCATGTGATATACCTTGATTCCCTAAACCGCAACAAACGCGACTTGACATTCTAAGAGGAATACTCGAGAGGTATGCTCATTTCCTCCTTACATAACTCTATTGTAGTCTTCATTCGTTTGAAATGGCCGAGGATAACTTTTTGAATCATGTAGGTCGTTCATCAATTATGTTGCCAACAAAGGAATATACAATGGAAAGAGCGCCTAACTAACACACGGGATGGATTTTTGATGCGCACTACAACACGATAATCCTATATCATACTTCATAATAATGCGTCTCGGCCGACTATACCTATATATGTAATTCTATTTTTGCGGTGCCGCCAAACAAAAAGATGATGAGTTATGTGCAATCTCGTGCGCTATCATATGCGACTAATCCTTAGAGCTAGGAAGAAGGATCACGAGGTTTGTCAATCTCGAAATAATTATTTTCTAATTATAAATTTAAATATATATAGCTTACCACTTTACTCTTAATTGGTAGCGGCAGGTCTTGGATTTACAATGTGATTCACCCGTTGCGGAAGAGATCAAGGACATTCGAGGAAGCTCGCACCTTTATCAACACGAAATCATTAACGACAATGGAGAGTTTCACTGCCGCCAACCGAGAACATCACCCGCCGACACCTCTCCGCGTAAACAATTGTAATCCAGTTGTAACTATAGCGACAATACTTGAACAAATGCGATCTTTTGTAATTTATTTTGAGTAATGATCACTTTGAGTTGTCAACAATTGATTATCTCTAATGAATCTGTTTTTGTGCATGCTTGAATCATTTTTGTGCATGCTTGTTTTCAGAGGGCATGGCTAGCAATTCCTGAGGCTAGCCAGGAAAATAGCAAAATTGTGGTCAGGGGTATGAGCTATCACAGACGGTTTTTGTTAAAACCGCTGCGTGAAGGCAAGTATCCTGAGCGGTTTCTCCGAAACCGCTCGTGATACGAGAATATCCTGACGGTTATCAAAACAAATAAATCGTGATCCGAGAATATCACGAGCGGTTCTAAACAAAAGCCGCTCGTGATATTCACAAATCACTGATCGGTTTTATTTAGAACCGCTGCGTGATATTCTCGGATCACGAGCGGTTTTAGTTCAAACCATGCGTGATACTAGCCTTCACAGAGCGGTTTTTAGTAAAACCGTCTGTGATATTTCGTATCACAGACGGTAAAAAACCGTCTATGATAATATCCTGTTATCACAGACCAACAAACATAAATGGTTCAGAAACCGTCTGTGATGATGGTTCCGAACCGTCTGTGATGTGGCTTCCTGTAGTAGTGTGCTTCGAATCGATGATTTGTTCGATCAGATGAAAGGAGCTGGAGTGTTCTCAAAGATTGATTTGCGATCAGGTTACCATCAGTTGAAGATTTGGCCGAAGGATATTCCGAAGACCGCTTTCTCTACGTGATACGGACATTATGAGTTCTTAGTAATGTCTTTGGGTTTGACTAATGCCCCTGCATACTTCATGAACATGATGAATAAAGTATTCATGGAATATTTGAACAAGTTTGTAGCTGTGTTCATTGATGATATTTTGGTTTATTCCAAGACAGAAGAAGAACACGCTGAACACCTGCGGTTAATCCTAGAGAAACTTAGAAAGCATCAATTGTATGCTAAGTTCAGCAAGTGTGTTTTTTTGGAAAAATGAAGTTGACTTTCTTGGTCATGTCATGTGATGACGACCGAAGGAGTAGCAGTTGACTCCGATAAAGTTAAAGTAGTATTACATTGGGAGCAGCCCAAGACCGTTACGCAGATTCACAGTTTCTTGGAAATGGCAGGGTTTCATTGAAGTATTCTCAACGATTGCTAAGCCCCTGACGCAATTGTTGAAGAAGGAGAAGAAGTTCACTTGGACCCTAACTTGTGAAGAAAGTTTTTAAGAATTGAAGAAGCGTTTGACTTCAACCCCAGTGTTAATTCTGCTAGATATTCATAAAGATTTCGATATCTACTGTGATGCTTCGCGTCAAGGATTAGGATGCGTCGTGATGCAAGAAGGAAGAGTTTTCACTTATACGTCAAGGCAATTGAGGCCTCATGAAGAGAATTATCCTACCCATGATCTAGAACTAGCTACCGTAGTGCATGCTTTAAAGATTTGATGTCATTACCTCATCTGTAATCACTGTGACGTATACACAGATCATAAGAGCCTGAAGTATATTTTCCCTCAGTCTGACCTGAACCTGAGACAGAGAAGATGATTGGAGTTGATAAAGAACTATAATCTTGGAATCCACTACCATCCCGGTAAGGCCAATGTCATTGCAGATGCGTTAAGTCGCAAGAGTTACTGCAATGCTTTGGGGATAAAAGAGAATTGCCCAAAACTTCATGAGGAATTTCAGAAGTTAAGATTGGAAGTTGTATCCAAAGGATTCGTAGCTAGTCTAGAAGTACAATCCACCTTAGAGAAGCAGATTCGTGAAGCCCAACCAAATGATCCTGAGATTAAGGACATCAAGCTCAAAAATGGAGGAAGGTAAATTCAAGGATTTCACCAAAGATGATCAAGATATAATGTGGATTAATGGATGTATTTGCATGGCAGATGTCGATGGTTTAAGACAACTAATCCTAAAGGAAGTTCATGACTCAAAGTATTCTATTCTCCCTGAGAGTACTAAGATGTACCAAGATGTTAAGAATAAATTTTGGTGGCCAAATCTGAAGCAAGAAGTCGTAGAGTTCGTTGCCTTGTGTGACGTATGTCAGAAAGTAAAAGCAGAACATTAGAGGCCAGCAGGTTTGTTGCAACTGCTAAAGATTCCAGAGTAGAAATGGGAAGAAATCGGGATGGATTTCATTACCGGTTTACCCAAGACTCAATTGGGTTACGATTCGATTTGGGTGATAGTGGATCGTTTGACGAAAGTTGCCCATTTCTTGCCAGTTAAGACCACTTACTCAGGAGATCGCCTTGCAGAGTTATATCTGTCAAGAATTGTTAGTTTGTATGGTGTGCCTCAGAAGATAGTGTCAGATCGAGGATCTCAGTTCACCTCTCATTTTTGGCAGAGTCTACATGAAGCTTTGGGAACTCACCTGAATTGCAATACTACATATCATCCTTAGACAGATGGACAGACTGAAAGAGTAAATCAAATATTAGAGGATATGTTGAGAGCGTGTGCTCTAGCTAATGCTACCAGCTGGGATAAAAGTTTGTCATATGCAGAATTCCCGTACAACAACAGTTACCAAGCCAGTTTGCAAGTGTCACCATTTGAAGCTTTATATGGTCGTGCTTGCAAACCGAGCAGAAGGTATTCGGACCAGATACTATTCAGGAAGCAGAAGAACAAGTGTCTATAATCAGAGAAAGATTAAAGATAGCTCAGTCAAGGCAGAAGAGTTATGCTGATAACCGTCGTCGTGATCTCAGCTTTGAACTAGAGGATTTTGTCTATCTTCGAGTCACTCCGTTGAGAGGTGTAAAAATATTTCATGCCAAAGGGAAGCTTGCCCCTAGGTATGTTGGTCCGTTCAGGATTGTGGAACGTCGAGGAGAACTTGCTTATCAACTTGAATTGCCACAGTCATTAGCAGGAGTACATGATGTGCTCTATGTCTCTCAGTTGAAAAAGTGTCTCCATGTTCCGATAGAACAGACTCCTTTGGATTCAATCGAGTTAAAAGAAGATCTCACTTATAAAGGGCAACCAGTCAAAATTTTGGATGTCGTAGAGCGTCGAACCAGAAGCAAGACCGTTCGTTTTTGCAAAGTCCAGTGGAGCAACCACTCAGAAGAAGAAGCAACGTGGGAGTGTGAAGAAGAGCTGAAAGCCAAGTTTCCTAACATTTTCTCTAACTAGCCTGAATCTCAAGGTCGAGATTCCTTTAAGGGGTGAGGTTTGTAGCATCCCAATTTTCTAAGCTTTAAAAATCTTTTGAATAGTTAGTAGTTGGAAAAAACCACCTTTGAGTTTATTTGGATTTTAATTCAAAGCTTAACATGGACTTTCAGTATCAAAACTATTTAATACGATTAATGTCAACATCAACAATTGTCAAAACTATTTTATTTGGGTTCTATATGCTTGGATATATTTTCTAGATTTTTCTATAATTTTTTCGAGTTCATTTGCTATTTTCTATTTGCTTTTTCTGTATTTTCTAATATAGAAAATATATTCTAAATCTCAGTAAATGTCTTGGGCTGAATCTCCTTGGATCCAGCCCATTCCCTTTGGGTCGGCCCAATGTCCCTCTCACCTGCGCCCGCTTCCATTATCCCTCTACCAGGTGGGCTCCATCACCTTTGTCCTCGTCGCCTTCGTCTTCGCCGCACCCGAGTTGGACTCGTCCGCCATTGCTGCTTCTAGAAGCTCCATCTAATAGTGGGGTTTTCTGTTGATAAAATCTCATCTAAACTGCACCATTTGATCTTCCGTATCTCCCCGCATCCAAACCGACAAAATCAAATCTCGTATCCCCTTCAAACTCGAGATTTCACTCGTGTTCATCTCGGACTCTTTTAGGGCTCCACCGTCGATACGCCCTCTCGGCCATGCCCCTGCCCTATAAATAGGTCCCTGACGATCGCCTCAGCACCCTTATCCCAAACCCTCAAGCCATCTCAAACCAAGAGCTCTAGCGCCACCGCAATCCAAGGTTTTTGGGTTTCGGCCAAGCTTCTTGTTTTTTAAATTGCGCCGCTGACGTTGCTGCCTCGTCGTCGTCGACCACGCCCTCATCTTCAATGTCACCAGAGCTACCTCTAGAACCTCTCCACGCTATTGGAGCATCGCCGGAGTTGGATCCCGACAATAGCCGAAGCCCTTCGTTGCCAAAAACTTGCCGCCGACCATCACCGTCATCCACGACCACCAGTGAGCGCATCCATGAGTTTGCCTTAGCCTCTTCTACCTGCTAATACCACTCACCTTTGGCGAAGGGCCGCTATTCACCGAAACTCTTGGAACCCGAGCCTCGTCGCCGGTCACTTCCTTTGACCAGGTAGTCGAAACTTACTTCGACCGGGTAGTCGAAACTTCCTACGACCAGGTAGTCGTAGCCCTCCTATGACCAGGTAGTCGTAACCTCCTACGACCAGTTAGTCATAACCTTCCACGACCAGGTAGTCGTAACCTCCCTCTGACCACGTGCAGTTGAAATTGATGTACAGTACTCGATGTATAGTGCTAGATGTATAGTGCTCGATAATCAATACTTGAATTCCTTTTTGTGTATTTTCTTTAGATTAGATCTCCCGAGGGCCATATCTTCTTCATCCGAACTCCGATTGAGCTCATTCAAATTTATAAATTCATATAAATTCGAGCTATATTTTACTGATATTTTTATTTAATTTTTGGAGTTTGTTTTATCTCTGTTATTTATTTATTTTGTTTATTTACTTCGTTTGCGAGTAGACGTTGATTCTTCGGGGAATTTTGAAGAAGGAGTGCACCAAGATCAAGACCAATACTTGGATCTATTCCAAGGCAAGTTGTATCTTTGATCATGTTGAACCCAGTTTTCAAAATTACTTTGATTCAAATTAATGCATTTACTTTAAGTATTTCTTTAAATGCTTTTGGGTTTAGTTATTAATTGAACTTGTTTATATCCACCATGTCTATTGTTATATCATAACATTTTGTCACCATAGATTGGTTGATTATTTTGTTGGTTTTATCGTAGCACCAACGTGGGTTGGTTAGATACGAGTAGATTGCTTAGCCATGCCATGAGTCATCATTTCATGTAAGTTGCAAATATGAATCTGACTAAGTGAATATGGAACTTTGTGATAAAATTATGTGCGCTGTGTGCTATTACTCGTTGATAGTATGTGTTACACTTAACCAACAGGATGGGAAAAGATTTAGACTGAGGCAAGTGGTGGATACTATGTGATATGGTGGAGCTTTGTGAATGGGAATGATAATCTTTGTAGCATAGTTAGAAATTGGAAGTCTTGCCTTGATCAATTAAAGACTTAACTTTGTGCACCATTGAACTGAGCCACAATTGTACGACCACATGTCTGGTATGAAACGGGCCTAACTTAGTAAGTTATGGTGTCTTGATATTGACTACTCAGGTTGTAGGTTAGGTGCTCAGTGACAGGTGGAGGTGTGGACTACTAGGAGATCACATCATGGGATGGTTCGCCGCTTCCCTCTTCAACGGTATGCGATGGACTAATTTCCTCTGTGGGTGTTAGTACTGTCAGTAAAACACATCAGGAGTGTCAATGCTTGAGATGAAGTTTCTAAAAAGATTTTGTTATGATTAGTGCTTGCAACACTGATTATATCATGTGGGTAAAGTGTACAGCTCCCGAGAGAAGAAACCCTGGGCCACCATAGGAGCAATGCTATCCTCTAGTGTGCAGATCCTCCAACGGGCCTCTAGAAGCTCGTGAGACACCCGACGGAGATA
This sequence comes from Phyllostachys edulis, assembly GCA_036346405.1. Lineage (NCBI taxonomy): Eukaryota > Viridiplantae > Streptophyta > Magnoliopsida > Poales > Poaceae > Phyllostachys > Phyllostachys edulis. Next base: position 29,709,995 of record CM070550.1, on the reverse strand, counting down.
CCTATCAAGTGATCTCACCAGGCCTGCAAGGTGCAGGTGAGGGGTAAGGAACTGCCTCCCCTCCACCTAGTAGGTGGGCTCCTCCGGGTCCACAGCTCGAGCAGGGAAGTGAAAGAATGACTCCTGTAGAGCTAGTAGCTCGTGTCGCAGTTGAACGATAGCGACATAAGCCACATCAAGCAGGGGCATCTGGACAGTGAGCCTCTCCCATAGCAACGGAAAGCTGGGTCGCCGAAGTTCCTCCCCTGGATGAGCACCTGAGTGAGGTACTCAGTGGAGGCTGCACTTGCCGGTGCGTTGTAGACTATGTACTGCGGAGTGTGAGGCCACTCAATGTGCTGCAACATCACACAAAGAGTATGCTGCAGTGTGCCCTCCTCGAAGGCACTCGTGCGGTATTGCGGCTCCCATTGGTTGACCATCTACATAATTATAAACAAAAGGAGAGTTAGGGATCAAATGACAAGAGGTATAGATAAGAAATGACAGCAGGCGGGAAATAATTTTCAGCATCCATTTTTAGCCATTCTTAGGTTCACTTACTAATCCCTTAAGGCTATTAATCAGGTATTTCTACCCATTGGTCTTTATATAAGTAGACCTTTATAATTTCACTTCAAAATAACTCCAAATGAAGGTAGGGAGGTTTAATAAGATAGTACATTACAAAAATTTCAGCAAGCAACACATTCTAAAATTTTATGAAAAGAGATATCTAAAGTGGTATCCTTAGTAGTTTGAAGACGAATTATTCAAAAGGACTTTGTGGGATGTTTTGATGACATTTTGCAAACATTTTGGCTCTGTTTTTAAAGTCCTAAAAGTGGTTTAATGCTGTCATTTTCAGAGAGCATCACATCTCTCAAAACTAGAATTATTTTGAACAAGATGAGATGATTTGACCAAAAGAATCTTGAGATGAGAAAAGAAGACTAAGAGGGAAAAGATCAGCAATCCTTTCTAAGATTTAAGAACCATTCCTATGGTTAAGTTAGATTGAAAACTCTTATTTCTAAGTCTAATATATATTAACCATTCTACCTCGGGCTTGTCCTACAGTCAGTATGGCTATGATACCAGGCACTGTCAGACCCCTGGGCGTGGAATACCCGTGGATCTTATGTGTATACAGTGCTAGTCCCAAGAATAAAGGCTCGCACACACATTCACAACATTTGGCATCACATCCATACATTCATAATCTAAAGTAAAGCAAAATGGACAATCTACTTAAGTTATTACAAACCACGGCCGACCGGCCAAATAAAAGCAGTCATCAAAGTAAGTAAAGTCGCAGCAGAAAACATAGTAGTAGTAGTAGAAAAAGTCCAGCGGCATGCCCATCTGATCCCTCAGGCAACCGACAAGGAAACAAGGCCTAAGTAGACCCGTCACCGAACCCCTTGGTGCCAGGTGCAAAGAACTCGTCGTCTGGCGTTGGCTCATCTGCAAATTCTAAACCAACAATAATAGCAAGATTGAGTACTTGTGTACTCAGCAAGACTTATAGTGTATCGCAAAATCATAGTAAATGCAAGGCTATCAAAAGTATGGCTCTACTCTACAAGTTCTTTTGCTCAAAGCCAAGTTTATTTGTAATAATCATAAGTAATACTTTGCAACGGTAATTTGAAAGAGCGGTTTATGAAAAAGTAAATACATGACAGTAAGTAAAGTAACTGAACAAGTAACAACAAGCACTCACAACCCTACTCAGTTGTAAGCAAAAATATAATCAGGTTTTGCCATAGAAATGGCACTGACAAGTTCATGTTCAACCATAGAAATGGCAGTCCTACTATAGAAATAGCAAATGGGTCATAGAAATGACAATCCGCTATAGACATAGCAACAAAGCCATAGAAATGGTAGTTAACTCAACAAAGGAAAACCCCATGTCATTACCCTAATATTTTGTGACAAAACAGTTTAGAAAACAAAGCTACCGCCATACCAGCCGCACTAAGCATGCTCATGACCACGAGCGCGGCTATTCGAATAGTTTATTACTCTACAGAGATGTACAACTTTACCCATAGTACGCGGTATTCCAGTTGCCTGGAATATCTCTATATCGCTGCTCACTGCCGAAGGTAAGCAACCTAGAGTTTGCGATGTAGCCTTTACATTATCTAGTCCTAACCTTGCACTAGCCCTACAAACGATTATCCCCAATTACTTGGATAGAAACCCGCAGTATGAGGAGTCCTCACTTACCAGATAGAAACCCGATAAGGAGTCCCTCACTTGACGGATAGAAACCCGTCAGGTGAGTCTTTCACTACACCCAGATAGAAACCCGCGAGAGTGAGCCATTCGCAGTTATGTCGGCAATAGAAATTGTGGACACTGCTCCTGCCTACTATCATGCAAGGCTAACATTTCGATAACTTAGTTAGCTACGACTATCCCATACTAGCACATATGGTTGTACGATTAGGTCTTAGTCCCGGATTTGCTAGCTTCAGTCCTTAATCGACCATGAGCGAGATCTCCACACTATCTACTAGTGAGCCACAATCCTCACTCTCCCAGAATACAATATAACTCGCCCGCGTCTAAAGACTAAAGTTTTCATGTCATTTCATATGAAATAATAGAGGTAACTCCTCTGGACATTTTACAAAATAATCCCAAGCTCACAAATTATCATATTGTCCTTTAAATCAATTTTCAGAAATTCTATCGCTCTAATTGCATTTTGTACGACAATCGTACTCAGAAATTCCCATTTGACATTATCCATTGTCTAACACATATTCTAAAGGTTACAATAGTAAGAGATCAATATTTCAAGGAGACAAATGCAGCAAGTAGGATTTACACTACCAATTTCCCGATAATAGCATTCTCATACAAGAAAATACACGCATGCATAATAGGATTTGCAAAACAAAGTACAATAAGTAAAATACTGGGATCAATATGATCAAAGGGGGTGCTTTCCTTGCTCTTGAGGTTCTGGAGGTATAATGGATTGATCGTCGCAAGAATAACCCGAATAATCAATGTCTAAAAAGAGCTGGAAAAGAATTAAATAGCAACCAACCAAAATAAATAATAACCAAAAATAAATATTTTTACATATTCAGGTAGGTTATGATTTTAGACTAATTTAGAGACAAATTTCACTTAATTTGGAGTTGCGTAGCAAAATTTATCAAGGTTTTAATTTGGTTCAGCTAAGAAAAACAGATAAAATTGAGAAATACGCTTTCCAGTGGAGAAAGCGTATTCCTGCGCATGTTCTAAAGAGGTTTATGCTTTCAAGAAGGGAAAATGTATTATCCTCATAACTGAAAGTGCACATTTCTATTTTCATTTTATTTTCGCGGATTTTCGCTTAGAGTGACATGTGGGGTCCACTGTTAGTGACTTGGTCGACAGTTGACTAGAGCTATTCGGACGGTTCGAACGTGTGTTTGGGTTCGATCAGGCTGGTCCGAATGTGCTTGATTCGTTTGATGGTTTTGAATTAAGATTTCTTTTAATCTAAAGCTTAGTCCCACACGTCAGTTACTCATTAGGCTTAACTAAAACGTTGCTTAGTGCTTAATGACGAGGATTAGTCACTTAGATTATGTGCTACAGTGTTGTCCGGCAAAAACCGCGCGGTGGCTCTCACGCCCGCGCTACTCGCCGGCGATGTGGGGCTCGACGAGACCAGTAAGTGCTCAAAATGGAAAATACACACTAATGTGCACCTGCTGGCACCGACGGCGACGAGCGGAGGAGCTACTATGGCAAACAACGATAACGCAAATGAGCGCTGCCCTGGGCAAACGAGCGCGCGCATAAGCATCTAGGGGCTACCGAGTATCTGGGAATAGCGTGGAGGGGCCGAGGTGGTGCGAAATTTGGGCTATCGGCGGTGAGTCTGTGGCGAGGTTGGTCATCTTGTGGAGAAGTCGATGGGGGTGGAGGAGCTTGAAGTCCGATGGTCGAGGAAGCTTCAGTACGTCCTGGCGATGCTTCAGGTACGGCGAATTGGCCTGAGGTGTGGTGAATCGTCGGCGAGGCTTGAGGCAGCGTTCTGGTCGGAGACGAAGAAGAAAGGCCAAATCGGGAGCTCCTGTCGATCAAAGGCTAAATTGGGTGAGGGGAAAGACTCAATGTGTTATGGAATGCGATATGACATGGTAGGATTGACACCAAACCCTTCACGGCGCCGGAGACGAAGGCGATGGCGCACGACAGTTTTAGGGTTTTCACTCTCCGAGCTCTAGAGCTCGATTGAGGGGATGGAATGAGAAGTGAGTGAGCGCATGGGTTTGGAAAGGGGGAGACGAAGCTCAGGGCAGGTTTTTATAGCCTGAGCGGCGGAGTAGGGCGAGGAAGAGCTCGGGCAGTGGCGGTCAACGCGGAGCTCTCGGCGTTGTACGAGCAGAGAGGAGTTGGCGCGGGCAAGGATGGGCGCAGCATTGAACGGCGACATGATACGGGTGGTTGGGCTGGAGCAAAACCACTGGCGGTGAGGCGAAACCGAGGGTGCGACAGAGCTCACGCGCGCGGGCGTGCGCTGGCGCAGCTGAGTGTGAGGTGGACAATGAGTCCTGCACATGGGGCCCACCAGTCAGTGACGCGACGAAGTGGTATGAGTTGATCTAATCTCCGTGGTCTGATCAGAAACAAACAGCCCAGATGAAATGAGTTGTTCTGATGGTCCGAATGTCCCAATCGATTTGGTTCGTCCAATCGAGATTGAATGGTTCAGATCGCGTGTTGTTCGGATGGTCCGAATAGCCCAGTTGATCTGGACGGTTGATTTCAAATCTAACGGCTCAGAATTGCTGGGTTCGACTCACTGATGGGGTTGGTCAGGTTCAACCAGGCTGTTTGGACTCGAGCCCGAGGAACAGTACATGCTTTTGATTTTTGAATTAACATCTGATTTCTTTACCGATTTAATTCACTAATTAAACGAAGTCCAAATTTAATGAAATTTTTTGTGTAGACTACTGGGCTCGAGTACCAGCTACAGTAAAATTTTCAGAGGCTAAGAGCTTCCATGAATTTCTACAAAATTCAAACAAGGTGCTGTTCCTAAGGGGTTGTAATGATTTTCTAAACAACAATTTCCTATAGAAATTTTGTTGAATAGTTCCTGGGATAAATAGCCCGAAACCATTCTCTCATTTAGAAAGCTTTGATTTGTTTTATCTATTTCATTTTTAGCACCTAATTGTAGTTCAAGTTTTATTTTTAAAACCAACACAAGATTTTCAAAAAGGCAAAGTTTAAATGCAAATGTTCAAAGGAACTTTTCATAATGCATTTATATTACTTAATCCCAATATTAGGATTTTGGGATGTTACAGGAGGAGTCTTCGTCCGCTTTTGAGGAGGATTTCTACAAAGGTGCTAATTGCTAGGTCTTGATCCCAGTCGGTTGCCTCTGGCAAGTCGTTGGGTTTTCGCTGAAGTTTATTTCGTTCCGCTGCTTCTTATTTCATTATTGCCAGCCCTACGAGGCTTAATAAAAGTAAAACTTGACCATAAGGTCACAACATTTATTTGTTATTCAAAGTACTCGTTTATTCTATTATTTCGTCTTCTGTGGATCGATATTCATCTATGTTGACACTGTGTGCATTAGCGTGATCCTGGACTAGTGTAGTATACACAAAGGGTCTAGAATTCCATTTTTGGGTCCTGATAATTTTCACAGACGGTTCTGAACAAGAACCGTCAGTGACAATTGACTATGATAGATGGTTATTATTCGGAACCATCTGTGATAGTCTGCATCACAGATGGTTCGAAAACCTTCTGTGATGACCTCATGTCATTACTGACCCATAAACTCAGACGGCTCACGAAACCGTCTGTGATGATATTTTTGAACCATTTGTGAAGATCTTTTTTGTAGTAGTGTATGTTCCAACTCTTGTCTCAACTGGAGAGACAAGTCACCACGATGTCAATGATGTGGTAGTTCATGATGATCTCGATGATGAAGACGATGCTGAGACAATGGAAGAATCGTCTCTAGAGCATCTACTCCATCTACTCCAAGGTCTCGACTACAACCCCTCCTCTGATGAGGATGTGATGTTCTCACCCTCTATTTGCTCCGAATTCCATGAATGTGCATTCGTCAGCGCTAGTGAGACCAATGAACAATGGTTGGCACGTGAACAACGTGAGGCCCAGGAACAGGCTGAACATATGGTGTAGGACCAACAATATCAACTTCTCACCGCGAAGTAGAAGGAAATGGAGGAGGTCCATCGCCAGTACCACGATAGCGCGCCGGGGGCATCAAGGTGACCTACCATCAACACAAATGAACAACATCCGCCATCCACGCCCTAGGTCGCCTCGAGGATGACGGTAAGAGATTTATATGCTGTACCATCACCCTCATAAACAGAAACTCCCATCGATGGGGTGCAAATACTTTCGAGTGCAATTGTCAACCACTAGACGGGAGATAACGGTGAACATGACCTTTTGATTATTCGTTCACTGGTTGTTGACCTGCAAGAGGCCGCTGCCAAAGTGCAGAGCCTTAAGCTCTCATCAAGAGCTCAAAGCAGTTCTAGAGCAAACTAGTCTGATTCTAGACGTCGTCATCACGACGACAAATCTATTCAAGAGGACACTTCGCCTTAACGGGACATATTTGACAGATTGGGCCCAGGTGAACTCTTTAACCCTGGTCGTAGATGACCTCGTTCTCTAATAATTGTGATGAAGGTCATAATGTATAACCGCGATTGGGGCCTTACAAAGGGTGCAATGATTTCTCACCCTGGCTAACAGATGTCAACTGGTTTGAGAAGTTTAAACCAGGGCATCTGGAGAGCTTCGATGGGATGCAAAATCCCTTAGAATTCCTCCAAATTTAAACTACCGCCGTCTAGACTGCGGGCGGCGACGAGCTTATTATTCTAGGGTCTCCCATAAGGCACGTGTGGTTGTACGAATTTACTTGGTTCCGACACAATAGCTCGGCCCTTAGCGACTCAGGTGAGACAACCACAAACCACAATATCGTGCACCTGCACTGATCTCATCATACACTAGCCCAAATCTAAAACCGGTTTTTAGTTTTCATTTGATAAACAAAAATAATAGAGGTACCGCCTCTGAGCACATATACGAGTGTTTCCCATGGTTGAATAATTTGCCAAGCTTTTTCAACCTAGCAAGACTAATATAATTAAGCATGGTTAATTATACCAATAGTGGATAACATTACTAAGATGACAACAGTGAGGATATCAATTTATCAAGGTAGGGTCAATGCAACAATTGGGTATAACTACCAACCTTACCAACATAGCAAGGTTTACATGCACGCATAATACTTTTGAACACAACATACATAACAGTGAAAATATGTGATCAATATGGTGAAAGAAAGGGTGCTTGCCTTGCTCGTTAAACACTTGGTCTTGCTCTGGATCAACTTCGGAGATTTCCAAAACATCAATTTCTAATCGGTAAAAGCCAAATTACGCAAATAAGAGCCAAATAAATTCCAACAGAGAGCAAAGTAAAACAATTTTTTTTGCATGTTCTGAAAGTTTCAACATTTTATAAAAAATTTAAAAAAAATTTCAATTAATTTGTACTTCATATACAAAAGTTATTAGCAATCCAATTTGGTTCAACGGGAAAATCCAGATAAAAGAAAAGAGAAAGCACTGTGCTATTACGGTTTTGGAATTTTGAATTTAATTTATATTTTTATTTGTAAAGGAAAATCCTAATTTATTGTGTCATTAAGCTGGCAGGTGGGGTCGGGTGGTGAACCGAGTTCACGAACGTGTCTGTTAGTCGGTGGGACCCACATGTCAGTGAATTATATTTTAAATCTCCGTTAAATTAAGATTTTGATTAATTAATCAACCAGCTGTGCATGTTAGTGACTAGTTATCTCTAATTGCTGTCATTAACGTTAATTAAACAACGCTCATTTGGGGGCCGCTAGTCAAAGGGAGGAAACAGAGAGGACCGGAGGAGGCCATGGCTGAGAGCTTGGCGAGCTCGCCGGCGATGGTACGGGTCCAAAAACTAGCAAAATGGAACGGTGGCACAATAGTGAAGCTACCGATAGCGATGGGCAGACGGAACGATGCACTAGAGAGGCAGCACAGTGGTGGGAAATTAGCGCGGTTCAATTTTTGAAATTAGCACACCTACTCTGAAAATTATGATTTTTTTTGGAGAGGTTCCTGGCACCATATAGTATTTTGCAAAATTATTTCCAGGCTTTTCTACCTATTAAATGTTGGTGAAAATTCTTCTGTTGCTGCCTTTGTTCGAAAAAGATTTAAATAAAAAAATGCAGAGAAATGCTAAAAAAATGCAGGATTTAATATTTTAAGCATAAATAACAGAAACCACCATTTTTTGGGCTGTTACACTTTTATAAGTATTGCGATAAACCTTTGCAATGGCCTCAATGGAAACACTTAGGAAATGTGTTGGTATAGACTACAGGAACGGTTATTTGGACATATAGCAACATATACATGCGTTGCGGAAGGGTGTTCAGTCCGTTGTTTTATTTTTTAAAATAAAAACACATGTGTGCCCTCTGTTGCATCCTATATATCGCCTTACCCGATCACAGAGATACAGTACATAGGAATACAACATTTTTCCCTTGTCGCACACTATTTTTATTTGCCCTCCCTCCTTGACGAGAATATTGGTATTCGACAAGCCTCATCCCCCAAGCAGCGCATGAGAAACCATATATGAAATAACCCTAAAAACCAGAATTTTAAAAAAAATTGAATCTTTTTGCTTAAGTTTTGAATCCTTTCCCTTTTTGGCATTTCTCCCCTCCTTTTCGCTTTCCCTTTCGGGAAAACCCGCTTTCCCAAGCCGAAAACGGCTTTTCTCCTCGCCGTTTTCACTTTCGTCTTCCCAGTCGTCCACAGCGCCCTAAATCCTTTGCTGACGCCATAGCGCCTCCTTTCTTTGCCGTCACCCTTGACTCCGCGCCACCGCATCACCTCCAGCGCCTTCCACCGCCTTCGCCGCCTCCACCTCGCCACTCGCGCGCGCGGTCGCCTAGGACGACACCCATGCCGCGCCCGCTCCTACCGCCTCCTGTTGCCACCGCTCTACTGGCGCAACCGCCTTCCCCGAGCTATAAAAAGCCGCCCGGAGCTTGCTTTCTTCCTCACCCCTCACCTCTACCAACTCCCCTTCCCTCCCATCGCCAGAGTCAGGCGAATTTGGGCGAATCGCCGCCGCCCGCTTCTTCTTCTTCGGCGAGCCGGCGCTCAATTTGCCGCCTCCATCCGCCCCGCCCCCAATTGAAGCTGCGGTAAGCACTGCCTCACTCCCCTCGTCTCATCCCCCACCTCCCTCACCCCTCAATCTCGCCGGAGCCTCGCTGGCACCGCTTCTCCTCGCTGCCTCCTTCTCGGCTCACGCCGCCACGCCGCTTCAGACCTCCCCGACCACCCGCACCACCACCCTCGTACTCCCCTATCCCCACTGATGCTCCCTCAGCCCTCCAATTGATCGGAGCGTGGCCGGAGTGTCGCCGCACCGCCGCCTCACCTCAACCGTGCGCCATGGCCGCCGCCACCCTCTCTCCGCACCTCCTTGGCCCCTTCAAATCCCCAAAATGGGATCCCTACTCCTCCGTGGTGCTCCCCGCACCACTCATCGCCGCCATGGCCACCGAGTCGCCGGGCCTCCCTCCCCCAGCTCCTTGTGAGGCAGCCTCTGGCCGTGCTGCTCAAGCCGCGTAGGAGGCTGGGCCTTTTGGCCTGGCCAAGTGGGTCATGAGCAAGACCTGATGTGAGCTTGGCCGTTCTTGTTTGCTCAATTCGACCAATTCTTGTTCACCGACGATATTATTTTTAGTGTTTATCTAGTGTGGTTATTTACTGTTCAATTGCACAGTAAAATAATTATTGTTCACCCAAAAAATCAGAAAATGCATAGTAAACCCTAACTGCTGTTCATTTCAGCTAAACACAATAAATTCCAATTACTATACACTGATCCATTGTCTTGTATGAATAGTAAAATAGCACTATTCATCATCCAACTCTGTTTTCGCTCCAAACCCTCATTCGACATTATATACTCCTTTTGACTGTTTCGAGCCCGTAAATCAATTTGAGTTTTGGATTTGGATTTCATTTTCGTTCAAATCTCAGCCAAATTCAATAAAAATCCCTAAATTCACCAAATCCCGCTCTCCCTTTTCGCTTTCCCACCCCGGAAGCACTCTCGGCCAAGCCACTTTTCCCTTCGTCCCTGTGCGTCACTACCGCCTCGCCCGCTGCCGTCACCTACCAGCTTGCCGTGCCAACTCTTCGTCGCCATTAAAGCATCCCACACCCCATGCCGCCACCTCGCCCGTCCTCGCGTGGTCGCCTATATCACCGCCCTGCTCCCACCGCCTCCACGGGGCTATAAAAGCTGCCCCGCCCAGCCTTCATCTCCCGCACCAAGCTCCTCCCCTTCCCCACCACCCTTCTTTTTCCCTAAGGTCAGCCAAGAGCCGCCACCGCCACCACCGCAACCCCTTACCCACAAACTCACCCGCAAAAACCCTAGAGGTAAGAGACTTACCTCAAACTCCCACACCGGTCTCCCTTCATCGCCGGTATCCACCGCCGCGAAGCGCCGCCGGTTCCCTTCCTCTTCCTCCGCTCGGAGCGCCGCTGGTCCCGTCGCCTTGCTCCCTTAGCCGCTCACGCTTGCATAGGAGCGCTTGGCCTTTGGCCAGCGCTGCGTCTCAGGCCGCTCAAGGCGGTAAAGAAGCGAGTAGTGGGCAGACTGATAATGGGTTGACCCATTATTGTTTAGACAAATTCGACCCAAACACTATTCCATGCACAGTACTTTCCATTATTGTTCCTAAACCTAGATTAGTGGTTAATTACGGTTCATAATCTATTTTTAGGTATGAACAGTAAATTGGTCACTATTTCTCAAAACCTAATTCTTGTTCTTAGCACGATAATTTTAATTCTTATTCATAGTCATTACTATTTACCGTAGTTACTATTCATGTGTCAAAAATAGTAAACCCTAGATCTGAGTTTATTTCTCACTCAGATTCACCTATACCAAAGCTCCAAATAAATCATTTTCATCCTTGAATAGTAAAATAATACTATTCACCATATATCGCCTTGTTCTTAGAAACCTAAATTCAACACCTTATACCCATTCTAACCATCTCAAAGAGTCCATTCTTGACTCCAATCATCTATACCCAGCTCCCAACAAATCATTTCACCTTCCCATAGTGATCCTTAATCCTTTACAATATTTTTGTTGTACTTGGATCCGAATCTCAAACCTTGTTCAGTCTAATCAAGCACCAGATAAAATCCCACCAACCCGCACCACCGTCCTCTAAGTTTCTTTTTGGTTTTATTTACTTGCTTGTTGTTCCCAGCTCATTCCTTGTCGAGCTAGTTTTTACTTGATTTCTTTTTATTGCATTGCTTCTCGTTAGGTCCCGATCTAGACGACCAGACTCCAGAAGACGCCGGACAAGACCAGTATCAACAGGATGTTGTGCAAGAAGGCAAGTTGCATTCCTTGAACATTTTGAACCCACATGTCATATATTTATATTGATACTTTCATTATCATATTTGAGCCAATTACTTTAATTACTGAAATAATACTTTTGAATGACATGATAATTAGATAACTCCTATAACCCCACATACAAACCTACCCAGCACTTGTAGGCCATATTCACCTTGACAAGTTCACATAAAATGTTATCTATATAAGTAGCTTTGTCACTCAAATTGTGATCATCAATCAAAAGCAGTATTGGCGGTTCGCCAATGGTTTTGGTGGAGAGATGAGGGTTGTGTCCATTAAGTTGGACAACCCAATAAACTTGGGTTAAAAGTGAGTCATCATTGAGATCTAGAGGTGGACAACCGAAAGTTGGGCCATCGCCTCACTGAATGACAAGTAAGGACAAGAACCTTGTGCCAAGTAACAGACACAGAAAACCGCTCAACCACATGCGTGGTCATTACTCCCTAGCTTAGTACACTTTGCTCATCCGATTGAATATCTACAAGGAAAATAATTGCTCTTGTGTGGTAGAGTAGTTCTTGAACGGGTGTGACAGAGTGGGCTGAAGGGACACTCGGTAGTCTACGCCTTGCAGTATGGACCCGTCGACCTCGAGTCGCCTTCCTTTGTTGGTCGATGGTCTCCGAGGGTCGTTTGGAGTAATGCCCTCTTGAGTAGAGGCTAAAAAGGGTTGAGCAGTGAAAAGGCTTTGTTATCCTAACTCGGTTGTACGCAATAATGATGCGTGTCAATGTGAGTTTGTGATATCGTGTGGGTAAAGTTGGGCAACTCTGCAGAGTGAAAATCAATGTTATTGAATCTGCGTGCTTAGGTTAATGAAGCGTGTTAATGGGTGATTCGATTACATGAGGCATAAGTAGAGTTTTGGAGATGGTAAGTTGGTAATTGTGGTTTGTTGAGAAACCCCGATGTTATTATATATTATCGTTTCTTGTTTTGTAAAGCGCTTAAAGCGCAAATTGCATCCACATATACTGTTAAGGTAAAACCTAACCATCCTTTGAACTCCTTGCATGTAATTATTTAGCTTTTCCATATGGCTTGTTGAGTACGGTAGTTGTACTCATTCTTGCATAATCTGTAAACAATCTACAGAAGAAACCTGGGAAAATGCACAGGATCTGGTTGAACAAGATTTTGGTGGACCCACGGTTGGAAACGACTACTGTTATTAGGTCTCAGCCGCACTCAAGCGTGCCTGTGGTTTGAAGTTCTTTTGCCTTGTATTATATTAACTTTGGGCTTGGATGCCCGTGTCAGTGTCAAAACTGGCTGTTAGGCCTTAATCTTAAGTAATAAAAGGTTGGCTTTTGTTGTAATCGAAAGCTTGCTTGAGACACTGCTTACTTCGCAACTGCACATCTTGGACGGTTGTGAAGAGTTTAACGTTCCAGAATTTGGGAGCGTTACAATATATATATCCCTCTCAACCAACTATTCACAGAAAAAAAAAAACAGCTTATTGAGGAAGCTAAGCTCGCTTAATATCAATATGCTCTTTGTTTGAGCTCATTTAAGCCACTAGGATTGGCTTACAATTAATGGCAATGCAACATGTGCTATATTATGTGAGCTAGTATCACTATATGTATCTACGTACGGCTCAGTCTTAGCTAGCCTATCAGCTGTGTGTGTGTGTGTAAATATAGTTTTCCGGGGATTTCTTCTGCGAAATTTTTCGTGTATTAGATCTCCATGATATTTTCTGGACAAACTAGCCTTTCAAGTGTAGTGGACACGGTAACAACGACACTAACACTATTTTTTAAAACAAAAAGGCTAGCTAATTAAGTAATCATGCGCAGCAGCGTATCTTGTTCTCTCCGGATGTTTGTGCTTCGCGTGCGTCGAATTCTTACTGGACGGCCGCATTTTGCACAGCACGCTGCATGCGTACATACAACAAGCAAGCAAACAGCACGTGGTTTTGCAAACAGCTCGGACGGTAACCGCGCGCCGTGTGTTACAGAGTTAGTTAAAAAAATTGCAAATACTGGTAGTAAAAGATACGCGCGTGCGCAGCTGAACGATCACCGCGCGCGTCAGCAGCAGTCAGCTTGGATCGAAGCAATGCCGATGGGTGAGAAGGCACGTGGCTTTACTGCAAAAGATCGATTTCCCAAAAGACCAAACTGATGTTAACTTACACTGATTGATCCAATAATGGAGTTATATATTGAGGTGCAAAGTTTCCGTTTGTGGGTAAGCCGTAGAATATATGCATGCATAAACATGCAGTGATTTGCATTAGTGACACCTAATTACACATTTACACTACTCTTCGTCTAAAACAAACTAATTCCACCACCTGTACTGTAGCAGCTGGCATCGAACGCTTGCCTTTGATCGATGCACGCATTAATCTGAATATATTGGCAAATCGTCACTCCGTCAAGGGCGAAAGATGATGGTCGATCTGAGACAATAAGCAATACAAAGGATCTAAGAAGGATTTGCCTAATTGACAGCTCAAAACTAGTTCTCCTCACCTCACTTGCTACTTAGATGTCTTTCGAGAAATGTCTAAGAGAACGAAACAAAAGGGAAAAAAAGGGAAAGAGAGTACATGCATTTTGCTGGAGCTATGGCAAAGTATATATGCATGACACAATCGACAAATTGTTACATCACATGTGTATTTGTAAGTACATTGTTGCGTGGGGGCACAGCAGATTACTACATTAATATATGTACTGACAAGCTGATGGCTTTAATTTAGTGTTTTCCAGTAAAGATAAGGCTAAATAAGTTATCAATACATATATTCAAAACCTATATGGAGTAGGGGTCATTTACTATTCCTAGCTAGCTAAATATTTCAAGGAGGAAACACTACTCTGAGAATAGACCTTTGGTCCCGGGTCTAAAGGCCTCTAGTCCGGTTATAGAGCGGGACTAGGAAATCGGGACTAAATGTCTCACCTTTAGTCCGGGTCCCGGCTTAGGGACTAAAGGCCGACCTAGTCGGTTGGTGATACCAACCGGGACTAAAGGCCGACAACTAGTCGGTTAGTAATACCAGCGGGACTAAAAGGTCATTGAAATTTGAGCCGCAGGGCTGCCCTTTTAATCCCGATTGGTATTACCAAGGGACTAAAATGTTTTTTTTTCTTTTTGTTTCCATTTCAATTCATTATTGATTTTGGTTTTACAATTACATTAGGTTTTCAAATCGTATTCTTATTTGCTAATATATGTATCGCCCACATATAATTTAGTTTGGAACATTATTACACACAAATAAAGTATGAAACTATATATATTATGGAGCTATATATATGTATAATATATATATATATATATATATATATATATATATATATATGCACATAAAATTTACAACATTATTCATGCATCCTTGGTATTTACAACACAAATGTTGTCCTCCACTTAAATGTCATACAAATGTTAAATCTGGTTTGGCTTCAATTGTTCATCTGGTTAAAGTAGAACTTCGGTCGGGCTTGAGGACATGCTCATTAAGAAATCCTGCGATTGTCTCTTGAATTCCTTTGAGGCGGTCCATATCCAACACTGTTCCTTCAACCTTATCTCCTTCAATTTGCATTAAGCGAAAGAAGTATTAATATACATAAGGTTTATTTAATAGCAACAAATAAATAAAATGGATTTATTATATATACTTATTCGTACTTTACGCATCTGTAGATGGGTTCTTTTGCATACACCGTGAGGAACTTCATAAGCGTAGTATCCACACAAATTGTTGCTGGTGGCTGTAGTAGAACCCAGCATGCGATATAAAAGATTACTCTCGTCATCCGTAGCGTGGTGAAGCATGATAAGGTAAAGATCTTGGGAGCTAGTACAACTTACATCCGGTCGGTGTGGATCGAAGTGGCGCTTTCGGATCCGGGCGGTGTGGTGAGCGAACCAAGCCCAAACCACCTTAATAATTGGATCGTTAATTAACTATTGCGAGTTAAAGAGCGAGGAATAAATATTTAAAGATCGAAGTTACCTGGATAATGTCTATCATATCTTGGTAATCTTCTGCGGTTTTCTCAACGAGTCATAGATTAGCAAATGACCGTCGGAGAGATCGAAGACAATCGATTATCGATGAAAAGTTGCATTTGTTTATAGAGTCAACATATATATCTTTATGTTGGATTGAGTAAGTAAAGTAAAATGTGCACACGATAACAACACTCACCCAAAGTTGTAGGGAAGAGTATAAATCTTTTGTTCTTTTGGTTGATCAAGAACCTCAGGAAATTCCTCTCCGTTTGAGGTCTCCATTGATCGTAGGGAGTGTTTGGGTCCTTGAATACGATATATGGATCCATGAAACCAATGTTGTTGTCGTTTCTCGTGTGAGGTCTCTCATCATGTCTCTGCATATGTATAGACATGCTAGCTAGTGTGAGGATAATTACTTATACATATACATATGCTAGAGTGAGATTATTAAAAGAAAGAATCACGTCTGAGACAAAAGCGGTGATGAGAGATTTGTCTAGGCGTTCATGTGGCATAAATGGTGTAACTCATTAAAGCTGAACCATTATAATGTCATCGCCACGGAAGTAATGATGGTTTCTAATTTTAGCGCAAATATAGTCATCCGCTTTTCTGCGACACGCCGCCATGTACCACTTGTTTAACAAGTACATTTGCGTCTGAGTTCCATGAGCTTCTCGGGGTTGTATAGACTCTTGCCATATACATATTCCTTACGCCAATGATCAACTTCCGGAGCACTTTTGATGTGTGCTCCGAGCATTGGGAAATGCTTAGACCGGTTTCATGAAAAATTCATCAAGTTGATCCAAATGCACATTTCGGATATCTGTTCTATGCGTTCGTGTTTGAACCATATTCATTCCCAATAACTAAGCGGGGCAGCGATTGTTGTGATTGTTCCCGAGTGTGCAACACCCTTCCGTGCTCTCTTCTCTTTCTTCTTCGCCTCCTCAATTGACTTGGTGAGAGTGCGGTCATAGTCCGATAGTGGCGAATCCTTACGAGCATGGCGTAACTTTTTACGGTGGCGTCCACCCTTTGCCTTAGAACTTACGGACCTCTGAAGAATCGGCTTCTCGTGGGTTTAACCGCTTCACTTTTAGCCTTGACTTTTGTGAAAAGCTGTCACATCTGTTTTCTTTGAAGCATCTATTTCCTCGCGATCTTCTCATAGGAAAGTTTAAATGCGTCTTAGAAATAGTGGTGTTCTCCTGAGGCTTTCTTCTTGGCGGTGGGGCGGCGCCTTCGTTTGTGGGTCGCCTCTTCTTTGGCGAGGCGGCGGTGTCGGCGTTGGAGCCGCCGTGGAAGCGATGGAGTGGCGGTGGCGGCGTTGGAGCCGCCGTGGAAGCGATGGGGCGATGGCGGCGTTGGAGCCAGCCGTGGAAGGCGATGGGGCGATGGCGGCGTCGGCGTTGGAGCCGCCGTGGAGGCGATGGGGCGGTGGGGATCGGCCGTGTCTTCCACTTCATTGTCATCGCCCGCAACCTTTGTGACGGTGGTGAATGGATAATTGGACTTAGGTTGGGGAGGTTACTGCTGTGAAAACAACGTGGTATGAGTAAACCGTTATTTAAGCCAATACATAATTAGTGAAAAAATGTTTCGTTCACTTTCATCCGCACCTAGGGTTAGGTTGTTGAGGAGGAGGAGGTGGCGCCCGGGAATAATGATATAGCGCTTGCGCCAACATATGAATGTCTTCTCCGCTTCTCCTAAAGTCTTCTCCCATCACCTCCTTCAATGTCAAGAGGCACATTGCTATTACCTTTCACAACTCTATCCACCGAGGCGCTAGCATATCCGGGAGGTATTAATGCCCCATGGCATCTTGGTGTCTTCGTAGGGTCGTCTGAGATACAACACCGATAGCCACCATGGTGTGGCATTCCCTCTGGAATGTGCGGCTCACATGTCGTGAGAGGATCGGTGATGTCATCCACGGGAAGCCTGACCTGCGTCATCTTGAATCACTTGGCACCTCCGTGGAAGGCATAGCCCTTTTCAAGCGATTAGGGGTGATGTTGACTCCGGCTCGATCTGATTTGCCTTTGGATGGAACTTCTTGCTATCTGCACTTGCCTTTTGATTTCCTCATTCATTTTGGCTTCAAGTGCTTTTCTCGCTCTCTTGCTTCACGAGCCACTTCCGTGACTCAAGAACCATTTCCTCCATCCTGCGCATCCGCTCTGCCTCCTCGTACTTCTTTCTCTGGCGGCTTCTATAGGTGGCTTTGTCTTTAGGAAGGCATGCTCCCGACACCTCCCCATAGCCTCTTGTTAGCATGCAGTGTTGATACTCTCCAGGCGTATGTCGGCTCATCCTTATCTCTGTTCGTGCCACCGCCACTCTCGGCCAAGTCTCGAGCATAAGCAAATCTTTTGCTGCTCTTTGGAGTTTTCGCCATACACTATCTTTCGGTCTCTAGGTCGAGGCTTCCCCATGACCGAAAAACCAATACTTGGCGCTCGGGCAGTT
The DNA here is from genome assembly GCA_036346405.1 of Phyllostachys edulis. Taxonomy (NCBI): domain Eukaryota; kingdom Viridiplantae; phylum Streptophyta; class Magnoliopsida; order Poales; family Poaceae; genus Phyllostachys; species Phyllostachys edulis. Next base: position 29,691,980 of record CM070550.1, on the reverse strand, counting down.
GATTGATTACAGTTCGATCCCTTGGCAAGAATCTCCGTTCCATTCTTTCCCACTTAGGAATGGCACTCCTGTAGCCACGATCCCAAGTGATGGTGGTATTGTTTTTGTCGGGCATTCTGTTGGTTCCTTCTCACCGTGCCTCACCCTCTTCCGATGTCTTGGCTGTACAAACTCATCCCAAAGCGGCCTCAACAGCGTAGGCCTTAGTGTTGAAATCTGGCGTCGAGTTCTTCTTGATAAATGTGTTGTACAATTTCTTCTTCAACACTTTGGAATTGTGTGGCCATCTTCTTCATAGCCAGTTCCTAACTCTCTCCTTCAAAGCTTCATCTTACATGTCGGCCGAAATGTTGAAGGACATCTTGCCAAACTAGTGCCTTGTCACGATCGAGACAAAACTAATATGAGGAGCAACTTTCTTTTGCTTCCATTCACGAGCATTGATCGGGATCTGTCCCTTACAAGGTACCCACGATGGTGACAAATTTACGTGCATGTGGTCCAAGTACTTTGCTGTATCCTCCTCGAATGCGAGAGAATGAACCGACCCTCAAAGGCTTCTTGGACCTCGTACATTTCTACTCTTCCCGTTGTTGTCGTCGATCCGAGAGGGCTACGAATGTAGAAACACAAAGATTTAAATAAATATATTTATCGACAAATGAAATTATTACGAATTTCATGTATACATAAGAGATTGTAGATAGACCTCGCTTGACATTGTCTTGCTCATCTTCATAATCGGCAAAATCTTGACTCCGTCATCTACTTCTTGATTGTTGTCATCACCTTGAATTGGGCACCTTGTAAGGCGTCATTGTTGATAATATCCATCATGGCATCGTCCATGTTGTCATTAATTGGCCATTTACGCAAATATATGTGTAGGGCGTTAGAGCGGTTCGTGATCGGGTTATGATTTCGCATCAAGTGGCGTGCGGTTCGTGACATGCATCGACAAAGAAAAACAACATATTGATGGCAGCGTGAGCACGTGGTAGACTCATGCGCGTGCCAAGCCCGTAAGTGGCGAAGAAAGTGCCAGGGATCTAGCTTGGCGGATCCGAGTAGAGAAGGAGGAGTGGTGGATTTTTTAGGAGGCGGGAGCGAGCTTGTGTGTTTGGATTTGGGTAGAGAAGAAGAAAGGGAGAAGAAAAACCTTTTTGCTTGGGACTTAAGAGAAGAAGCCGAACAAGCTGTTGTGCAGTGTGCGGGGGTAGAGAAGAAAAGGGTGCAAGCTTGACTTGAGCGTAGTCAATGTACTGCCACAAGTAGCTCGACTTGAGCGATGAGTGCCGTGAAATTCCGTTCATACGAATATATAAACAACCCATCGCTAAATATATGTTCATTAGGTAAACACTAACACATGCCACAATACATTTGAGTGACCTAAGTAGTGTCGAGCTTCGGTTTGTAGAGAGGTTTGATGAACACAATTTTATTTTGGGATTGTCTATTCATAAGGTGATTGAATTTTTCTTAAGCATAAATCAAAATTTTCATCCATTGAATAAAAACAAAACAAGAAACCTAAAGAAAGCAAGGAGAAAACTCGACAAAAGATATAGGTTAAAGGAAGCTTCCCTTTCTTGAAGTGTCTCTAAGAACCAAGATAAAATCAATCGCCTTTGCTATTTTGAGATTTGATTTATTCAACTAATCGAAAAATAGCTACATCACGCTTTTAGAAGCTCTTCCTTAGCTTTGACCGGTTCACGTCTGGATTAAGAAATTTTTGCGAAACATCAAGAGAGCATTAAGCCGCGAGTTCGAGTCCACAAAGAAGTTCTTGCTCGGTGGGCAAAAATGATAGAGGTTCTCATTAAAGAGAGAGAGAAGCTACACCCAAACTCAAAAGATCCATGTTATCATCGCGGAGGATTCGGATACACAATGTTGCATTGTTGATTACGATCGATGAATAAGATTAACAAGCATATCTGATTTAACATCCAAATGTCATGCAAAAGCGACCACGGTCAATATCAAGAGTGGTCGGGAATTTAGGATTTAGCATGCCTAAAACCGGTGCATCTTGCATTTGGATAGAAACAAGTTCCTTTTTCATACAATGGTTTTACGATCGGTACCATTAGTTTGCATAACTTTGGTTTCCAACGACTAACCAAAATATGATCTGACCTATAATGCAAATCAGTAACAACAGAACAAATTAACGCATAATGCTAAGCGGAATAACAGTGCTTAGCCTACAAACAAAAAAGCGATGTCTTAACGATTTCTCGGCTCACCGGCGTGGAGGAGGCTGCTGGTGAGCTGGTGGCGATTCTTCTTGAATCGGGCGGCGGATCCGGTGAAGGAGGGAGGGCCGGGCGAGCTGGAGCGGCGGAGGGAGGAGCCGAGTGGAGGTGGTGGCGGAGTGGGGCGCCACGGGAGGAAGAAGGACGCCAGGGCGCGACGAAGCTGAGCCAGAATTAAGCCTTGAGGAGGCGGCGAGGGAGGCGGAAGGGGTGGAAGAAGGAAGAAGCCCTTTGTTGCTTAAATCTTGAGGGACCTTTAGTCGGCGGATACTAACGGGACTAAGACCTTAGTCCAGCGTGGTAATCTGGACCGGGACTAAAGGTGGACCTTTAGTCGAGGCGGTATACTAAGCAGGGACTAAAGACCTTTAGTCCGCGTGTGTCTGGACCGGGACTAAAAATTTGGACCTTTAGTCTCGGGTGGTGCACTGACGGGACTAAAGGTTTCTTGTGAGGACATATTTTCCAGAGAACCTTTAGTCTCGGTTGTGTGACCTTTAGTCGAGGCGTGTCTGGGCCGGGACTAAAGGTCCCACTATTCGATTCCATACAGTTTTCCACAGTTTGGGTTTTGTATTAAGTTTATTTGTATAAATATGCTAATTCTTGTTAAATGCATAGTAAATTAAATACTAGGCATAAATTTTTTAAAATAATAGTTGCATTTCCTTTTATCTTATTGACATTTCAAGCGACTTTTATAGTGACCACAAATTTGGGAAGTGAAGAGCCAACTATAAACAAAATGAAGGGCTCAAACCACAAGTGGGAATTTCATTTGAAGGCATAAATACTTGCTAAAAAATTTCAAGTCATTTTGACACCGGTGGAGAAGACATGCTTCCAGAGGTACATGTGTCCTTTTATCGAATAGGAATTTCATTTGAAGCGATAAAAACAAGAAAAATATGATAGAAACATCTGAAGTTACAATTATTACATAAAATCTCTAATACACACTATTTATTAAACATCACTATATATCAAGCGGGCACGATGGTGAACTTCTTCTTGACGTATGACCCTTGGTTATGATCATAGTAACCATGGAGTGTCCTCGGCATTTAGCGAGATGCTTGGGTCTTTGGTCTGCTTGAAGGCGGGATTCGGTCATCCCTTTCATAATCTTGACTTGTCGACTTGTCCTCAATTCCCACGATGTTTCTTTTCCTGAAAGAACTATGTGGCGTTTTAGCTCATTGGTTGATTTGTCGTCGTTTTCCCTCTCTTGGGTTTTGTAGACATGTCTTTCACATAGAACACCGATTCACATCGTGACAGGGACGAATGGTTCGTCTTTGTACCCAATATTGTTGAGGTCCTTGTTGTCATTCCATACTCCTTGTCATTGTTACCCGCCTCGGTCATCTTCACCCATTAGCCTTTGGAACAAAGGGACTTTAAAATTAGGTCGTAGTCTAGTTCCCAAATCTCCTCTATCGGCCATAATATGTTTGCCTCTTTCCATTTGGGTGCATGGCATCTCTGCGGACACCCTTGTTTTGGTTAGTGCTCCTTTTATCTTGGGCTACGGTGTAAAATGTATTTCCATTTATCTCGTACCCTTTATGCGTGAGGATGTGCCACGATGGTTGCCTAGCCAACAAATCTGATTGCTCATCAATATTGTCATCACCACGACATTCTTTTACGCAACCAACATTGAAAGTTTCCATGTGATGGCGCCTAATCCAAGCTTCATTCTTCCCAGAAGCGGGATCGTAGGAACTCCTTGTGTACCTCGACATACGGCTCCACCACGGAGGAGTTTTGAAGAAGCGTGTAGTGCGCTTTATTGAAATAATCGTCCCCCGTACCGATATATGTTTTCTTCCCTAGTGTTCCCTTTCCACTAAGTCTCCCCTCGTGTCGCGATTCAGGAACACCAATCGGGTCAAGGTCGGGAATGAAGTCAACACAGAACTCAATGACCTCCTCTGTCCGTAGCCCTTGGCGATGCTTCCTTCGGCGAAACTTATTTGGTGAACATATTTCTTGAGACTCCATGAACCTCTCAAAGGGAACATGTTGTGTAGGAACACAGGACCGAGAATATTAATCTCCTTGACCGGGTGAACTAGGAGGTGTGTCATGATATTAAAGAAGGATGGAGGAACACCAACTCAAAGTGACAAGACATTGAACCACATCATTTCAGAGAGTAGCTAGTTCCATTGGATTGATTGCCTTACGAGAAATTGCATTGAGGAATGCACATAGCTTCACGGTGGCAGACGTACATGTGGAGGTAGAATTCCTCTTAAAGCAACCGGAAGCAATTGCGTCATAAGCACGTGGCGATCATGGGACTTTAAGTGTAGGAATTTCTTCTCGGCACATTTATTATCGCTTTATATTGGAGGAGAATCCGGATGGGACCTTGATCTTTGTTTAGGCATTCAAACATGCTTTCCTTCTCTTCTTTGCTAAGAGTGAAGCTAGCGAGGTCTTAAGTAATGGCGTCCATCGTCTCTTCTCTGGATCACGAGTTGTCTCGTTCTTTCATCTTGTTGCAAGTCTGTCGTGCTTGCCGAGTGAATCCTTAGACTTTCCATACACATCCATGAATCCTAGCGAGTTCACACAAAGATTCTTTGTCGGTGCATCACGTCGATCGCGTTGCGGACCTCTAGGACTTGCCAATAGGGTAGCTCCCAAAATATGGACTTCTTCTTCCACATGGGTGCGTGTCCCTTAGCATCTTCGAACAGGTTATTTGCCTTGTCCCTTTCCAAAGACTACTTGCACATCCTTGACCATATCAAGTACATCCTCCCGATTCGGTTGCGAGGCTTGGTTGGTGTTACGCCTTACCGTTAAAATGCTTGCCTTTCTTTCTTAGTTGGTGATTCATAGGAAGAAAAGCAGCGATGGCCAAGGTACACGACCTTTCGACATTTTTCAAATATATCTTGTCAATGTCATCAAAACATTGTGTGCATGCATTGTATCCCTTGTTTATGCATCTGAAAGATTACTTAGAGCGGGCCAATCATTGATTATTACGAACAACAATGCTCATGGTCGAAGTGTTCTGTTTGTACTCATCCCACACACGTACACTGGTTTGCTCCATAAGCGAGGAGTTCCTCAACTAATGGCCTCGGTAGACATCGATGTCGTTGCGGGTTGCCTCGGGCCTTGGATGAGCACCGGCATCATAATGAACTTCCGCTTCATGCATAACCATGGAGGAAGGTTGTAGATACATAAGTGTGAGGCCAAGTGCTATGACTAGTGCTCTGGTCCCCAAAAGGATTCATACCATCCGCATTTTAAAGCGAACCTTAGGTTTCTTCGTCATCTGCAAACTCAGAATTCTCTGTCTATTGCTCTCCTTTGGGACCCATCGCGAGGTGTCTCAACATGTTGTCTACCTTACGGTCTTCTTTGTGCCATCGCGACAACTTTGCATGGTCCTTGTTTATGAGCAGACGTTCAGCGTGGTATTATAGGAGCATACCACATAACCTTGGCGAGGATTTTCTTCTGGGGCGTTCTTCGCCCTCAACATCGCCGAGGTCATCTCGCTTTGATCTTATACTGCGACGCTTTGCATACGGGGCATTCATCCAAATTCTCGTAGTCCTTGCCACGATCTGAGGATGCGATCATTAGGACATGCATGTATCTTACGGATTTCTAATCCCAAAGGCGAACGAATTGTTTTGCTTTATGCGTAGTGGCGGGCAATTCGTTAGGCCGGAAGCATCTTTTTTGGATCTTGATAATTGCCCAAATGCCTTGTCGGATACACCATTACATGCCTTCCATTGTAGCAACTCGATGTTGTACCCAACTTTTTTGCCCATCTTGGTACGGACGGGTATAGTAATTTCTTGTGATCCTCTAGCATGCGGTCAAACTTAGCCTTCTCCTTTTCACTTTCGCAATCTCTTTGTGCATCACGAATGACATCACCAAGAGCATCATCTTGGTGAGTGTGTCTTACCTTTGCCTCTTCTTGACTTAGCCCATTGCGGTATCATCGAAGTCACCGTATTGAGCAATAATGTCGTTAGGGTCCAATTGTTCTTCTTCACCTTCTTCCATTATAACCTGGTTTCTCCGTGCTTGGTCCAACAAATATAGTTTGGAATGAAACCCGACTTCAACAAGTGTGAGTGAAGACTCCTTGAGCTAGAATATTCCTTCAAATTCTTACAGGGGCACATGGATGACACATGAAACCATCCCGCTTGTTTGCCTCGGCCACTCTTAAGAAATAATGCACGCCATCAATGAACTCTTTGGGCGGCGATCGACATTGTACATCCAATGGCGTGTCATCGTCTGCATTATATGACATATCACATAATTAAATTTCAAGTTTCAAATTTAATATGACATCAAGTTAAATGATAATTAATAATTAACTAAATTGCCCAAAGTCATTAAGGGTGAATGACCTAGGTCAACAATCAATCCAAAAGGCAAACAATAACTAAGTGATTAAGCTAATTAAGAGATTAACTAATTACTTAATAATTAAATATTAAACTTATTTATTAAAACAAAATTAATATTTATTATTTTTACCCAAGAGGTTGGATCTGATAAGATAAGACTTATCTCATCAAACACCCTCAAAGCTTAACCTAACTAACACATGTAAAAGTCATTTTTCATTTATTTAAATAATTATTAAATAAGGTGAAAAATAAAAGTCTTCAGATTGATCCCAAAATTTTTGTACAGATAGTTCATAGCCTAATTAGATGGCAAAACAATTTTCAGAATTTTTGGATCATTAATTTAGCCTACAAAATTCATGGAATAATAATTAAATAAATAAGCATAAAATAGGTATAAATTCAACTTTGTCCAAATAGTCTTAAAATTTTTATATGGACTGTTCACAGTGTAACTTAGTGGAAAAACAAATTTCATGATTTTTGGAAATTTATTGTGGCCTACAAAAATCATGAAAGTTCCATTTATGAATTAATTGGCAATTTTATAACATATAAAAATTATTCAAATTTCACATTTCATATTTTTCATAATGGACGGCAGGGTTAGCATCAGGAGCTTACATGAACACGCCGGTGAATACGGTTGAGTGAATGAATAGCTCGGCGGTGGTGACAATGGCAATGGCGTGTCGGCGGCGGCGTGGCGTTCCGCTCTGTGACGACGCAGCAAAGCAGGAGTTTAAATAGAAGGACATTTAGTCGGTTGGTGTTACCAACGGGACTAAATCTCAACCTTTAGTCGAGTTGGTACTACAATCCGGGACTAAAGATTTAGTCGGATTGTAGTACCAGCAGGGACTAAAGGTTGACATTTAGTCGGTTGGTAACACCAACAGGGACTAAATATTCCTCTACAAAAAGCCTACCACGAGCCTTGGGCGGGGACTTTTAGTCGGTTGGTATTACCAACAGGGACTAAAATCTTTGGTCTGGGCGCAATTTTCTCCGAGACTATTGCCCATTTGGCAGTTCGATCAAAGGTCTGTTCTGTAGTAGTGAAACGCTAGGTGTACTTACAAATTTGCGAATAGAATGTGTACAAGTTTTGTTTGAAAGGTGAAGATCGGGGTATGGGGGATTGGGTGCGGATTTAATTGTGGGTGCGGATTAATTAGCGTGAGAAGTTACTAAAAGCTCAAATCATATGCATTATTTAGTACACCCAACAATTAAAAATCTTTAAAAATGTGGATTTTTCATTGTGCTTTTTTAGATAAATTTTCACATTCTTTAATATACAACTTTGACCAATAGTTCCCATCATGATATATTTATAAAGAATACAAAAGTTTGATACCATGGAAGTACTTTGATTTGTTTGACAAAACCTCAATCGAATAATTTATCAGCATCTATATATCTACAAACAACTGATGATATTGAAGATACCTCATTCTCTTTGCTGGTCTACAAAATCCCACACTAATCCTAAAATCACAAAAAAAAAAGTTAAATTCCTAGAAATTCTCTCATTAATCGAGAGAAAAAAGAAGACCCACACCAAATATATTTTCAAAAGGCAACACAATTATATAAGAAATACAATATGTTGCAATATCTAGCCACACAATTGTGCACAAAATTCCGCTAGTTATATAATAAAAGTCAATGGCAAGTGGCTTAAAATTGCTAAGAAAAAAATAAAAATATGCTAAAAATTATCGCAAAAATAAAAACATCCGGCTCTTAATTTGGCGGACCCTAATTTTAGAGGCTTAGATTTGAAATTCTCTCATTAATAGAGAGAAAAAGAGAAGATCCATATCACTGATTTTGGTAGGGTCGATTATAACAAAGTATAGATTAATCATGTATATATGCTATATCTATTACAATTGTATAATGAGATATAACTAATTTTCAAAAGACAATAGAGTTATATAACAAATATAATATATTGTAATATCTAGCCGCACAATTATGCGGGAAATTCTGCTAGTTCAATCTAAATATTTAGATAAATGTCATCTCACAAAAGATATTTAAACAAATATAGTTGATTAAACATTAAAAAAATTAATAATTAAGGATTTATCACTATGAATAGATGCATTTGTGGATTTACCCATCTATTTCTCACTGATATGTGGGTCCTAGAGCCACATGTCAGTGAGACATTGAGGGTAAATCCTCAAATGCATCTATCTTATAATAATAAGTCCTCAAATCCACAAAAAAAAAGTTTGACGTACGTATCACATGCTTCCTGCACAGCAAAGAGTTGTGACCAGAGGGAGCACAAGTTTATGCACTATAATTAGGCATGTAATATTAGATGAATTTCAATTAAGAAATTTGGAAAACGTATAAGCTGGAGCTAAAGGACAGCATGTTGGACACTAGTATGTACTAAATCCATGTAAAATATGATCACTTGCTACTACTGTGTGTACAAAAAAAAAGCATCAGCTTCAATTATTGCGAAATACACTACTAGTACCCTACATATATTTATTACCAAGATTAATTAATGATCAATAATATATGTCATTACCTAATCATCTGGTACAAGAGGTGGGGATATCACATAACGTATTGCACTGCATTGATGGTCCACAGTGTACGTAATTCGTAGAAGGGAGACAGAGTTGCAGATGAAAATTTATACTTACATATTTTTCTTCCGTATCAGAGAAGTAATAGGAAAAAGGTTTACATATATATGGCATCCTAGAATTAACAGTGGCGCAACTAAATTAACATATCCGAATCTATAAAGATCTTTTAGTTCTCAGCATGTTTTCTTTTCTGACAGTGTCACTTTGAAGTGAGAGAAAATGAGCGTGGCCAGAGAGTGATATTACGGAACATGGAAAAACAAGAAGAAGAAGAATTAGTAGTAAGGTATGGAGAACATGTGGATATAATTCTAATTTTAGTGTGTTAAATAATTGGTAATAGCGTCGAGGTGTTTGGAGAAACTCTCGTTTTCGGTAAAGCCTTGCTGCTGTCAGGCCTCAGGCGGTCAGACCGGTCAAGCCTCAAGTCAGGCTTAGGCCAAGTGGCTGGCAATCAGACCGGCCAATGGTTGACGGTCTGACCGGCCAAAGTAGATTTTGGATTTTGAAGCTGGGCCAAAAATAGAGGGTGTAGGCAAGAGAGAAGATTATTCTACACTTGGTCTCATATTTTTTGGAGCTTCAAGTCAAAAGTTTTATTCGTTTGAAATTTTCAGAAGGTTTCGGATTTCCAAGTTGGAATTTTGGCTAAGTCCCGGTGGGCCGGTCGAGGCCAAGCAAGGAGGCGGTTAGACCGTCCAAAGTGGCGATCCGACGGTTTTAACTTGTTCATCGGCCAACTCGGTGGCGATGATTATTTGGTTAGGTCAAGTTCATGGGTTTCAGTGCATATGTGTTGCATGATGCATGTTTTGACTAACGTGAGTCAAGTTGCGAAGAACTTGTTCCTGGAAACGATTTCTTGGTCTATTGTTGTGCAGGTTGCTTGAAGGTCAATGACGGTCAACGGCGAGGATGATCAGGACTAAGCTTAGAGAGGCGATGTCGTAAGCGATCGAGGATCGGGTAAGGTCAATGGATTCAAGCATTGCGCAAAAAGGACAAGGATGACCGAACGGACAGTTCGGTGCGACGGGTTGGATCAAGCGGCGCAGGTGTCGGTGCAAGTGCCATGGTGGTTTCCGTGGGAGCCAGATGGGAGAGACTTGCCGACATAATGAAAGCCGTTGATCAACCTATATATGACGAAGCATGGAAGTGCTTCACGAAGATGGGACTCGGTCTTTGGAAAAAGATCGAGAAGGGGGTATTTTGGTAATTTTACTAAATACCGCCTTGGTGACCTTTTACTAACCCGTGGCGCAAGACGGCGCAAGGATAAGCAGATTAGGTCAAGAGGAGATGAAGACGGCGCTTTAAAATACGTGCATGTGTGACCCGTTTGTGTGTGGGCTTAACGAGGGCCCATTAGGGTTCAATCTTCTAGAAGATCTAAGCCTCCACTATAAATAGAGAAGGGTGGTGGCTACACCCTCTTAACCCTTTGGCTAAGTGAAACCCTAGTTTTGTTTTCTAAGGCTTAGAGAGGAAAGTGGAAGGCTAGGGTTCTAGAGAGATGGATTGATTTGAGTGCTCAAGTGTTGAGCTTTGTTCTCCATTGTGGAGTGGCTGTAAACATACAATCTATCTAATCAATCCATGCAAGATTTGCCCTAAGTTGAGTTCTTTCTTATTCTTGCTTTCTCTTTGATGTCTTTGGAATTTTTGGTGTTACTTAGGTTTTTATTTGGGATCTTGCTGTGATCTTACTTGCTGGGATATGTGGGATATAATCTAAGGTCATCTTGATCATTATCCACCCACGAGCAAGTTTTTGGATCTAAGTTTTGATTTTGCCCGATTTTTGTGAAAGAAAGGGTGATTTTATGGGGTTTTGCTCTTGAGGGCTTTTGGCTTGATTCTTCTTGTTATTGAGGATGCTAGAACGTATAGGAGACTATCCTTAGCCATCTTGGATTGATTTCTCCCGTGAAATCATCTCAATCACCGTTTTCGTATTTGGCTCAGTTTTGGAGCAACCTTCGTTCAATCTGAAAAGATAGGAATTTTGGCATAGATCTACGCGATCCTTGATTGGAATAGGTTCCCAATATCTTAGAGAATGTGTGTCTCAAGTTTCGCGGAGTTTGTCCTTGTAGATCAAAAGTTAGACCGATTTAAGTTTTGTTTTTGGTACATTTGGGCTGTTCATCGTCGGTCTTGATCGGACCGCCCTTTCAACGCCGGCCGGACCGCGATTTACCATGGTCGGACCGATGCTTGATCCGACCAGCGCAATCAACGTCGGTCGAGACCGCCGAGGCGGATCGGGATATTCAAGATGGGTGTTGAAGTTACAAAAATATCGATCAATATAGAACATAAAGATCCACAATAGTAATACTGGATAATGGAAGTACTAATTGTTTGTACGGAAGTACTAATCGACGGACTTCTTCTCCATTTTCAAAGCTCTAATATCTAGTTATCTACAATACGCACAAATACAAGATTGAAGATTCGAGATTCAGAATCAGGACCACAATTCATTTGGGTTATCTACAATAAGCATAAATACAAATATACAATATTCTTCTCTATTCATCCATTGGGTTATAACTTATAAAGTATAAACTTATACCTCAGCTCGCTCTTTGCTGGACTCGATCCTCCTAGTCCCTCTCGGCTTGTTGCCTTCTTTGGCTCGGCGTCGGCGACGGCGATTGAAGAGTCATAGCTAATGTGCCGGCCGGGAGGCGGGCGGCAAGCGACCAACCACCACCCGCCTCGGCGCCTCGCCCCTCCCGGCGCCCTCCTCGGCCTCGCCTGCCTTGGCCAGTGGCCCGGTCTGTGGTCTGTGCTGTAGCCTTGCCTCGGCTGGCGCCTCGCCTCGCCTCCTCGGCTCCCCCCGGCGCCCGCCTGGCCTCGCGCCTTAATCGCCCGGGCGCCTCACCTCCCTCCCAGTGGCGCCCGCCAGTGGCTCCTGCGCTTGGTGCGGCGACCATGACCCGTGGTGGCCTTTGGCCTCGCCGATTTGATTTCAGATTTGGGGATTTGGGGATTTGATTTCAGATTTGGGGATTTCAGATTTGGAGTGGGATTTAGCAATTTAGGGTTTGATGTCTTCAGAAAATAGGCTTGGGAGTTGCCGAGTTGGGCTTTGATGCCTGGGCGCTTGGCTCGGTGGCTCCTCCCCCTGTCGGCCTGCGGATGTGGGCTGCGCCCTCAGGCCTCAGCGCTGCGCCCTGTGGGCTGTGGCTTTGTGCGCGGAGCGCCTCCCGTTGGAGTGGCCATGGCTGTCCACAGTACGACGAAAATCACGAAATGAATTCAATTTTCAATGTATACATGTATTATACATCATATATACTGATTTTTTGCTCAAAATTTTTGGGTGTTCAGCTGAACACCCATGAACCATAGAGGATCCGCCCCTGAGACCGCTCTAGGGTTTGAGCTCCGTACTGATATTTTACTTTGAGGTTTTGATTTGGATTCAATATAAGTATTCTGCTGTACTTGTAGATTGATCTTTATAGCTTCCATTGCTACTGAAGTAAAATTAGAGTTGAATTCTATCAAAGTCCCCTAGTCACCTTTTCGGTCCATAAGGGGACGTAAGTAGTACGAACCGAGTCATGCATAAAAATAAACAGTCTGTTCGCTGTTCAGAACGAGGTCACTGATCGATAGCTTCAAGGATCGCCCACATATATGATCTTTGGATATGGCGTCAAATCAGCACATCAGGCATGAATATTGTTGTATTTAACCCCCCGGTATCACCTTCAGTTTGTGGGGTGTAAAGTATCATTTTCGCTGGATTTAGGCCAGACAACCAGAATCCCTGGAAATGATTGTTTATTCCCATTTCTTGGCCTTTGGAAGGAAATAGAGGGGCCATTGAGAGGATTCAAGCTAGTGAGCAAACATTACAGCGACAAGAGGGGTGGCGCTAGCTACAAAAGGGGAATGCTCTCCCACGCTTCTTTGGGTTGGGTATTACTTAACAGGAGGAGACTAGCTAGCTAGTGATCTCTTCTGCATGGTAATTAGGTTCGTCGGTACATGGATCCTTCTTTTTTTTCTGTGTAACAAGCTAGCTTTAATTTGGTCTTGTTCTTTTGATCCTCTGCATTTGGTCTAGCTAGCAACAGGTCACATCACATGTATTGCTTTTCTAAATGGTGCCTCAATGATCCCAAAATGGTAGGACTAAAGGATGATTCCAAAGAGAGGTTTCTTGAGCTATTTCATCATTCTTTTACATCATACTCCTTACCAAAAAAACACATTGCGCATCATTTACCTATGACCTATGTACATGTAAATAATAAATGAAATTGATTCACATGCTTGCCTTACACCCAACTTGCATTCCTTCGAAAGAAGAAGAAGATGGTGCTGTGGAATTAACTAATGGTCTGATCATTTGTTGCAGTTACACCTAGCTAGCCAGCCATCTGGCCAACATGGAGGACTCGACCTTGTTCATGCAGTGGGCCATGGACACCTTGCAGAACCAGCAACCGGCGAGCGTTGTTGACGACTGCGGCGAGACAACCTTCCCCTCGCTCGAAGCGCTACGCCATGCCTCGCACGAAGCCGTCCTGGTCCCGGAGCTGATGACGGAAGCCCACGCAGCCAACAGCTGGAGCACCGGCGACACCACCGATGGCGGCGGCGGCGGCAATTTCTCGGCCCCGGCGGCCATGGAGCACGACGTCTGGCCCCCGTCGCCGAACTCGTCCAGGTGCGCCCCGAGAAGCAGCAGCAGCGGAACCAATCTTCCCGTGACGAGCTGGAACTTCAGCGCCGCCTCGACACAGCCGGTAACCGACGGCATGCTGGAAGCCACCGCTGCTGCCCCAAGACCTTACGACAGCGGCGTGCCGGAGTTGGTGTACGGGTCAGCGCCGACGAGGAGATCCTCCGTGAGGAGCACGGGCCCCATGTCGTCGGCGCCACACGCGCAGGACCACATCATCGCGGAGCGGAAGCGCCGGGAGAAGATCAACAAGCGCTTCATCGAGCTCTCCACCGTCATCCCCGGCCTCAAGAAGGTACTCAAAATAAATCCCTGTACTTCCTCGTGTATCAGTTCTCACTTCTCACACGCTTGCAACTAAAACTTCGAGCCGATTCAGATGGACAAGGCGACGATCCTTTCCGACGCGGCGAGCTACGTGAAGGAGCTGCAAGAAAAGCTCAAGGCCCTGGAGGCCGCCGGCAGCAACGGCAGAAGCATTGGCATCGAGACCGGGGTGCTTGTCAAGAAGCCGTACCTCGCCTCGCCAGATGAGAATGGCTCCCCGTCGTTGGCGTCTTCAGGATGGCCGGCGGCGAGGAACTCTCTGCCGGAGATCGAGGCGCGGTTCTCGGAGAACAGCCTGATGATGAGGATCCATTGCGAGAACGGCAAGGGGGTGGTTGTGAAGGTGTTTGCCGAGGTCGAAGAGCTCCACCTCTGCATCATTCACACCAATGTCATGCTGTTCCCGGTGTCCACCGTGATCATAACCATCATGGCAAAGGCAAGTCTATTTCCTCTTGTTTTCTTTTATCGGCACTGTCTTTCCAATCCTAGCTAGTGTGTTGTTAATTGGATTATACCGTCATATGTAGTTGTACTCAGGGTTCACAATTTCAGTGAAATTTCGTCGAAATTGACAAAATTTCGTTCGCTTCGTCGCTGTCCGATAGAAATGGCTTTCGTTCAAAAAATTTCGTCACGTTTGAATTCGGCCCGAAGGCCGAACGCACACCGGCCGGCCTAAGCCCAATAGCTTCCTCCCTAACCCTAATCTCCCAAGTCCCGTGACTCCTGTCCCGGGGAAATCCTGAATCCCCGAATCCTCCCCAATCCACTAGCGCCGTCGAACGACACGGAACCTCCGACTCCGGAGTCCTACCGTCCCACTCTCCCCTTTCACCTCCTCCCCCCTTGTCCTCTCCAAGCGGTGGCGGTGGCGCATTGGAGCTCGGCGCAACTCGTCTCCATTTTCCTCTCCAGCAGCAGTGGCGCAACAGCAGGGACCAAGTGGCAGCGGAGCAAGGACCGGCGCAACAGATGTCATTCAAAAGATCCCCTGCATTAGCTTAACGGTGAGACCATCCTCTAAAAGGTGCCATAGTTCTGCTGCTAACTTCATCAATGAATTGCCTCTTCTACTTCTGCCATTTTTGAACCCCGTTCAGAGGAAGCTTCGGTAGTATCGGGTGCTGCAGGACTGTGGTTGAGTTTAACTTGGCATGGGTTGTCTTTAAGTCTTTGAGAACTCAAGTAAGAGGAATTATCTTAATTTCACCTGAAACAAAATGCTCTCCTGCTCCTGACTTTCATCAGAAAATGATTACTTAGCTATTCTCTTGTCCTGCTTTTGAGTTCCAATAGCTGCTCTTTTGAGTTTTGCCTGGGCATTCTGTATATATGTCCAAATTTCGTTCCGATTCTGTCCAAATTTCAAACACGGTTTGACCTCTACCGAAATTTCGGACCAAAATTTCGGTGATTTCACCCCTCTGGCGAACTTTTTTTCTTAAAACGAAAACTTTTTCCCTGGTTGTATACTACGATGGCCTTTTTTTAGAGCAACCTGATGGCCTTTATTATTTTGGTTTGCGAAATACGTAAAGCTATGCTGATTAGGATTTCGGGATGGACGAACATGGTCAACATACAAAATGCTAGTACTTTCATTAACCATATTATAATCCCTCCATTAATTTTTTTCTAGGACACTTTTTTCGCAATGTAATAATCCAAAGGCAAAACAACGAGCGTATTTAATGTTTTTTCCTAAGAGCATCTTCAATAGTTAGAGATAATATTGTCTCTAACATTTGTACATCAACTTTAGAGACAATATCTCTAATAGATAGTCTCTAGCACACTTTCCAACATTAATATTTTATAACTTTCTTTTGAAACGGGTCTACATGTCAACTAGAGTAGATTAATGTATCATGTCTTGTTTCACATGCACGATAGTCTCTTTAAGAAGATACAACATGTGCTCTCTCACCTTCTTCTCTCTCCTCCACGTAGGATTTTATTGATGTGATATAGCTAAGAGACGACAATAAATACACTATTAGAGATGCCCTAAGTGCTTCAATAACGTTTGTCGGGACTCGATTTCTGAATCCGAATCCTCTGTGTATTTTTGCACCAGTCCCAGATCAGTTGCTAGTGCACACAGTGGAAGCATTGTTGATAACAAGTTTGAATCACGGAATAACATTAATAAATAACTGAGTACCGGTCTTATGACCACTTATTACAAAAGAGGTCCAAATATATTGTGTAACATAGCAGCGCAAACAAAATAAACTCTGAGGTGGCCCATCGAATCACCCACCGGCATTCGATTGGAGAACACAACCTAGTACTCCGGGAAGCCTTCGTCGAAGCCACAAGCAAAGTAGTCATAGTCGTTCTCGGCATCTTCGTAGACTTTTGAGATTTGTTTTGAGTGTAGCATGTGAGTACATAAAGTACTCCGTGAGCCTTTGAAAATTATGCATATACATAGCTTTAACAATTGGGCATATAGGGTTCTTTTATATAAAGCAATGTTTTAAGTTTAAACATCTTTCATAAAGCACATTTGACAATTGTAGATTAAATAATTAAAGTGATTTAAATCTCTAGTGCAGGTTCTACCTACCATACACTAGTAAAGAGGCTCTATCCGCTAAGTTTTTATGAACAGGGCTCTAGCTGCCCAACTGGATCTAACTACCAGAACAACATTCCAAGAGTTCCGACTACTCCCGGATCCCAAAAATATTTCTTTGAAACCAAAACTAAGATCTACCATGTGTATACACACCTTGCCCGCCCTTGACCATGGCCACGGCTATTCGAATAGTTTTACACTCTACAGAGGTTGTATAGCTTGACCCACACGAGATAATCAGCTTATACTATCCGCTTTACGCACTTCCAAAGGTGTGTGACTAAGCGATTATCACAGAGCTTTTACAATACTTTATCCTGACATTAGCCTGCTCGATGAGCTTAACCCCAAGTCATGGACGTCATTTACCATCGACTTGGAGCTCACCGTTGTGGGGGATAATCTGCCCAGACTTGGACGTCAATTACCAACGCCCGGTGCAAGCCCCGACAGACATGGACGTCCTTTACCATCGTCTGCACTTCCCAGGTAACTCCTACCATGTACAGCCTGTGGGCTAAATGTCTAGACTTAGCAAATTAATCAACCCGGTCCTTCCCATTTAGGACATGTGGTTGCGCGGTATTGCTTGGTTTGAATAAACACAAGAGTCGGGCCTTAATTGACCAGATTGAGACAATCAAGACTCATGCCACTCACCCTAGTCTAAAACATTTTCCTCCATTTTATTTTATTTTCCAAATAATGACCTTACCTAATGTCAAACATTTTCCAAATTAAAGCATATCGGGTAATAATGATTTTTCTCCCCCAAAGGTTAAACAAAGCCGTAAAGCAAGTCTAAGCAATACTACCGTGTATAACTATTCCACAAAGTTTGTAATCAATATTGCGGAATTTCAATGCTAGGGTTACAAAGGTATAGGATAACAATCTTCCAACGGAAGGTATTAACAATCTTTAGGTTTAACTAACAACCTACAATTTAACTAATCATTTTAATAGAGATAGCAATGCATAATACTTTAAAACTAAAATGGATATTTAAAAAATATGGGTACAGAATGTTCAAAGGAGACTCGTCTTCGTTGATGTTGGAGGTTAGTGCTTTATGTTGGTCCAAACTGGTGTCGATGACGTCGGACTCTACACGCATGAATCTAACAAAATAAATAAAAGAAAATAAATAAAATCTAAAAATTAGAAAATAAATAATAGAAGGAATATATTGAATTTAGGAGAAAGAATCGATGGATTTGGACTTCGTATGAAGGTGAACGAACATCTGGAAGTTCGGTTCTTACATGAAATGGTAGAAAAGAATTACTATTTTGGTTTGACTAGATATACAACAATTGACCAGAGAATCGAGTTCCATACATATAACATGTGGGACCACTTGCTTTGCGAGAGAAATTTCAAAGAAGAAATGAAATGGATCAATGACAGGTGGGACATAGAGGTCATAGACACAAGGATACTCATTACAGAAGGCTTCATAGATCGAAAACAGAGCAGCCCAGAGCTCTTCGGCCATGGCGGCAGCGCCGACAAGGTAGGCAACGAGGTGGCCGAAGAACCCAAAAATTGGAACCCCGTGGGTATGCTCTACCCACGGGTGGCAGCGGCTCGGTCGGAGAGCCACGGCAGCAGCGACGGTGGCTCCCTCGGCAGTCTAGTGGTGTGGGGAAGAAAAGGGGGTGAGCACGGGATATGCGCCGACATTGGGAAACTTTAGGGCCAAACGGGAAGGCTGCAGATGGTTCGAGGCGACAGCTCCACGTCGACCGGTGGCGACAAATGGATGACGGCAGCGGCGACACTCCACGGTGAAAAATTGAACAAATAGAGGTGAGGGATGGGTAGGAAATCTTCAAGAACATGCGGTGACGTGGTCGATTCGGCGAGAAACTCACCGATGAAGGAGATCGATCGTTAGGGATGAAGGAACAACAAAATTCGGGCGATGCACTGCATGAAAAATGAAATTGGTCGTGTGGTATTGATCACCGTGCTCGAGAACACGAAGTGACACGATTAGAAGTTTGAAAAACTCACTGGAACAACGAATGCACAAATCGGGTGAGGTGACCAACGCACAGGAAGATGAGAAATTCGACGATGTCGGAGCTCCAGGGTTTCTGAGGTTTTGAGGGAGTGCAAAGGGGATAGAAGGGATGCTGATGCTCCCATTTATAGCCTCTCCCATGATTTGAATCGATGGGAACATGAGTGAATGTTGACGCCATTCACGGGCTCGATTTTGGAAACTGATGGCAAATGAAATTGCACTGATGGAGGCGGCGTAATGGAAGCATTGATTGCACCGGGGTAATGGCACAGTGATGACGGCTTTGAAGGTGGCGACGGTATCAAGAGCGGTGGTCTGGTGAGCATGGTGCGCGGCCTAGCCAGGGGCGGCTCGGGCTGGCACTCGGGTGCGCCTGGGTAGAGCCAGGGGTAGAGAAGGAAAGAAGAAAAGGGGAAGAAAGAAGGAAAAGGAAGGAAAGAGAAAAGGAAAAAGGAAAGAAAAGAAAAAGATTTCGCAGGAAAATTTAAATTGAAAATTTTGAATTTCGGATTTGACGACGAATTTGAATTGACGATCGAATTGGATTTGAATTTTCAGATTTGGAATTTTTAAATAAATGCCAAAAAATCCAATTAAATACCAACAATTTAAATTAATTACTTTAAAATAAATTTTTGAAAAAAGAGCAAAATTTTGTGATGTTACAACGTTCTACTTAAATGCAAATTAAACTCCCCTAAAAAATTAAACTCTTGTGATATTAAAGTTGGTAGAGAGCAAATTAAACTTCTATTTCTCGATTTCAATTGAAAAAATTACGAACACATTGATTAATTTCCTTGATCCGTGCCCATAAAAACATTCAGGTCTGCACATTGTGCAACCAAGGGAATTGAATTTCATCCCTGTGGGTGTTATGATTTATTCATATATGGAAAAAAATTTCCAATACATTGTGTTCGCTTGCTTTAATATTTTCTATATATCTGTGTACTTGATTCAATTTTGATTAAAGAGAGGGTAAAAAATGCAATACTATAAGTGCAAGATCCTCAACAAAATGGATTAAGGTGGGCTTCGGATTTTTAATAATTTTTTCTATCTTTTCTTTTTTTTCATCAAGTTCTTGTTTGATCTGCCGCTATTATCACAATATCCCTCCTTTTAGGGTTAAAGCTATCAATGGTTACTCCTTGTGACTCCACCCATTTTTACTTACTAGCTAGCAAGTATCCTTTGTTACGGACAAGTTATTTCTTTTTAATTCGCGCTGTCCACCAAGTAGCTAGTTATTGTGATCTTATCGACCAAAAATCACGGTGAAAGAGGTACGGCCCAAGTTATTTCTCTTTTTACCTGTCCACTAGCCACTCGTTAACTGTTTTGGACAAAAATCTTCAAGGACGAAAACTCAAGCCATGCTTGGCCTAGCTACATACCCAACTGAGGGTAGGCTTTGCAAGTGCCAAGTAGTAATATGTAGTCAAACACCAATTACTCTAGTCGAAGTGAAACAGCGCATAGAGGGTCAGCATGTGATACTTACTTAATTTTTACCCCTAATAATAATATTTTCACCTTGGTGTAGATACTCAATTAGATCCACTATGATGACCGTTTATGGAACAGAAGCATATTTTTGAACTAATCATATCATGCATACGTATAATTAATATGCATCGATCAGGCCTGGACATTGAGGAGAAAATAATTAACATGCTTTCAGATCAATTAACTAATTGTTCGTTTCAGGTGGAGGAGGGCTTCACTGTCACAGCAGAGGAGATCGTAGGAAGGCTCAGCTCTGCACTACTACAGCATAGCAGCTGCAAAAATACTACTGAAGAAACTGGGAATTAAAGGCGTCATGCATTCTCTCCCTCCAAGGGAACCCAGCCATATACACACACATATGATATATACATATATAGATATATGCAGGTACGATATGTCTCCGTACGCACGAGTGCCTCTTTTTGTAATGATCATAAGAATTTACGGGTTGTATGCGTGCTTCGTCAATTAACACGTCGCATGCAAGTATATATAGTGTGAAAAAAGTACGCAAAAATATATAGTTAATCATCTTAATTCGCGACGATCGAGGATTCCTGCACCACATCTTTGCAAGTCTTTTGGCGCGAACATCAACACCAATGCACAAGGATTCTATGCATTTCTGGTCGTGAAAATGCGCTCAAGATCAAGCCAAGTGGTCGCCTGCAATGAAAACGACCGGTCGTGTGCTCCCGCAAGCTGTGAATTATGTTTGCTCCAGTTCATTTCATGAAAAACAATACTGTTTCTGATGCTGCCTGATCAATCTATTCATGTACGACTGTATTATTTCAGTTCGAAACAATTGGGAAGGTACAATTCGCATAGAAATATACGATACTATCAACTCTGTGAAGAATTGCTGCAGCTATTAACTAGATTAATTATTGCTTTCTTTGTTTAAGTGTCATATTGCCTGACTTTTAGAAGACACACGAACACACCAGGCTGTACACTAATTAGACTGTTGTGTGTGTTCCCTATAGCACAAATGTGAGGACTCGGATTTCTGAATCCGAACCCTCTGTCTGCACCAGTCTTATTATCAGTAGCTAGTGTATGCAGTAAAAACATTATTGATAATAAGTTTGAATCTCGAAATAACATTAATAAATAACTGAGTACCGGCCTTATGACCACTTATTACAAAAGATGTCAAAAGACCATAAGTCTCACAGCAGCGGAAATAAAATGATAAACTCCATGGATGACCTATCGAATCGCCCACTTGTATTCCACTGGGAAACGCAGCCTAGTACTCCGGAAGCCTTCGTCAAAGCCACAAGCGAAGTAGTCGTAGTCGTTCTCAACATCTTCATAGGCTTCTGAGATTTGTTTTGAGTGTAGCATGTGAGTACATGAAGTACTCCGCGAGTCTTGGGAAATGATGCATATGTATAGCTTTAACAATTGGGCACTTAGGGTTCATTTGCACAAAGCAATATTTTGAATTTAAACATCTTTTATAAACCTCATTTGACAAATGATGATTAAATAGTTAAAGTAATTTAAATCAATCTCTAGTACAGATTTCAACTACCATACACTAGTAAAGAGGCTCTATACGCCAAGTTTTCAAGAATTGAGCTCTACCTGCTCAACTGGCTCTAACTACCAGAACAACAATCCAAGAGTTCCAACTACTCCCGAATTCCCAAAATATTTCTTTTAAAACCAAAACAAAAATATACCATGTGTATGCGCACCTTGCCCGCCCTTGATCGTGGGCACGTCTATTCGAATAGTTTTTAACACTCTATAGAGGTTATACAGTCCGCTCACACACACTTTCGAAGGTGTGTGACTAAACAATTATCACAGGGCTTTTACAATACTTTATCCTAACATTAGCCCGACCGATGAGCTTAACCCCAAGTCATGGACGTCATTTACCATCAACCTGGTGCTCACCTTTGTGGGGGATAACCTGCACGAACTTGGACGTCTTTTACCAATGTCCGGCGTAAGCCCCAACAGACATGGACGTTATTTACCATCGTCTGCACTGTCCAGGTAACACCTAAAATCTACAGCTTGCGGGCTAAATGTTCGGACTTAGTAAACTACTCAGCTAGGTCCTTCCCATTTAGGACGTGTGGTTGCACGGTAATACTTGATTTGAATAAACACAAGAGTTGGTCCTTAATCGACCAGGGTGGGACAAACCAGACTCATGCCACTCACCCTAGTTTAAAATATTTTCCACCATTTTTATTTCATTTCCAAATATTGACATTACCTAATGTCAAATATTTTCCCAAATTTAAAGCATAACAAGTATTAAAGGTTTTTCTCCCCCCAAAGGTTAAACAGGATCGAAATGCACGCCTAAGCAATTCTACCAAATCAACTATTCTGCAAAATTGTATTCAATAATGAGGAATTTCTACGCTAAGGTTACAAAGATACAGGATTACAAATATCAAGGATGATAATAACAAACTTTAGGTTTTTAACTAACAACCTACAGTTTAAACTTATCATTTAAATAAAATAGCAATGCATAACTTTAAAACTGAAAACATAATTTACAAATCATAGGTTCAAAGTGGTCAAAGGAGACTCGCCTTCGTTGACGTTGGAGGTAAGCACTTCTTGTTGATCCAAACTCACGTCGGCGACGTCGGATTTTACAAGCGCAAATCGAACCAAATAAATAACAGAAATTAAATAAAAACTAAAAATTATAAATAAATACTGAAAAGTAGAGAATGAATTTAGATGAATTTAGGAGAAAGAATCGATGGATTTGGAGTTCGCACGAGAGAGAACGAATTTCTAGATGATCGATTCTAGCATAAAATGATAAGACATGCACCTAGAACTGCTACAGTACTGGAATTTGGTTTCGGTTTCTTGTTCTGATGTGTTGGACAGAGCAAAGAACTAAAGCCTAGAGGCTATGACATGGCAGGACGCCATGCTAGTGTAACCAGTGAAATAAGAGAAGGAATGAATGAGTTTTGGGCTTGTGGGACCATGATGTAAGTGAACAACTAAGAAAGAATGACTAGCAAAGAACAACTAGCAAGGTTGTGCACAGAACGAAACAAACAGAGCTCCAGGCGCTTCAGCCATGGCAGCGACGCCGGCATGGGAGGAGGCGAGGTGGCCGGCTAAGCCCTAAAATGGTATCCCACTGAGCTCCTCTACCCAAAGGTTGAGGTGGCTCGGCCGGTGAAGCCCTGAGGCGGCGATGGCGGCTTTTTGAGCGGTGGTGGCGCACGGCGTGCGAACGACGCGGAGGGGTAGGGAGCATGCACACCAGCTGTGCGCCGGCACGGTGGTGGTGTGGCGTAGCTCGGGAAGGCCAGAGACGGTCCTAGACGGTGGCGAAACAAAGGGCAGTGGCCATATTAAGGACAGCACGGTGGCTGCGGCGCACGACGGGAAATTGAACAAATGGATGTAAGCAATACGATGAGTAGATGATGGTGAACGTGCAGTAGCGAAGAATCGAATTTTGGCTCACCATAGGCGACGAATTCGACGATTTGGGTGAAATGACCATCGTTCGGAAAAGCGGAAATGCGATGTTGTTGGTGCTCCGGTGGTTATGACACTTGGAGGGGATGTAAAGGGGGTCTAAGAGCTGCTGTGTACCCATTTATAGCTTCATCCAAAAATCAAATCGTTGGGCACGCGATTAAGAACATCGGTGACATTCGTAGCTTCAGTTTGGAAACTGAAAGAAATGGCAATTTGCATTGATGGGGGCTGTGGTAAAGGTAGCTTTGATAGTACGGTGATGACGAGGTCACAATGGTTCAAACAGAATTGAATTTGGTGATCCGAGTGAGAAGAACGGGAATGAAATGTAATGTATGCTTCATATGGTGGTTTTCGGACGGGAGAGCAGCACACATGCGTAGCAGAGGTTGAAGACAAGGTAGGAGAGAGAAAAAATAAAAAGAAAATCCGAAAAATCCAAAAATAAAATAAATTCAAAAAAATCTAAGAAAATTCCACAAAAATCCTTGGAACCTAAATAGATTGAATAAAATAATTTTGAATTTAATTGGTGTTTATTTTAATCATTTATAATGTTTTTATTTTCTAAAATTTCAAATTAAGCTTTAAATTAATCCAATAAATTTCAAATGATTCATTTTATTTTTAAAGCTTCAAAAAGACTCTTGAATTAGCGGGAACTCAAATTTCAAATCCAAATCCTTGAATTAATTGTTTTGAAATAAATTTTTGAAAAGGCCAAAATTTGGGATGTTACAAACCTACCGCCTTAGAAGGAATCTCGACCCCGAGATTCAGATGGACTAGGAAAAAGGTTGGGGTACTCTGCTCTTAAGTCCTCTTCGCGTTCTCATGTTGCCTCTTTCTCTTAATGATTGCTCCACTGCACCTTGCAGAATTTGATACTCTTGCTTCTGATCTTACGTTCTTCTTCTTCGAGAATTCTGATAGGGTGCTCCTGATAGGTGAGATCATCCTTCAACTCGACTTCCTCTAGAGGCATCTGTTCTTCCGGAACTCTTAGACATTTCTTTAACTGAGACATGTGAAAGACATCATGCACATCTGATAGTTGAGGTGGAAGCTTTAACTTGTAAGCGACTTCTCCTCTTCTGACTAGCACTGGAAAAGGTCCAATGTATCTCGGTGCAAGTTTTCCACTCACTCTGAAACGACGCATTGCCTTGAGAGGTGAAACCTTCAGATACACACAATCTCTAGGTGCAAAATCTAGATCTCGCCGGAGATTATCAGCATAACTCTTCTGCCTGGTTTGAGTTGTTTTCAGATTCTGGCGAATCCTCCGTACTCGTTCTTTGACCTCCTTCAGAACATCTGGCCAGAACACTTGTCGCTCTCTGGTTTCATTCCAATACAAAGGAGTTCTGCACTTCCTTACATAGAGTGCTTCAAAAGGCGATATTTGCAAGCTTGACTGGTAGCTGTTGTTATAAGAAAATTCCGCATACGGCAAACTTACATCCCAACTTGTACTATCGGTTAAAGCACAAGCTCTTATGATATCTTCAAGAATTTGATAAACCCTCTCATTCTGTCCACCTATCTACGGATGGTAAGCTGTACTGAAGTTCATGTTGGTGCCCAAAATTCCCTGCAGTTTTTGCCAAAATCTGGAGGTCAACTGAGATCCTTGATCTGATACAATCTTCTTAAGTACCCCATGCAGACGTACTATTCTGGACATATACAACTCTGTGAGTTGGTCTTCCGAGTAGGTAGTCTTCATAGGAATAAAATGTGCAACTTTTGATAATCGATCCACAATAACCCAGATCGAATCATATCCAGATTTTGTTCTTGGCAGACTAGTGATAAAGTCCATTCTAATTTCTTCCTATTTCCATTCAGGTACCTTTAGAGGTTGAAGCAATCCAGCAGGTGTAACATCCCAACTGTATAATTAGGGTTATTCAAGTATAATTATATGTGTAGAAATTAAAACTTTTTCTCACATCTTGAAAACCCCTAATCATTCATGTGATTCTTGTCCAAGAGTTGTGTAATCTAAAACACAAAGCTCTTGTTGACCAAAAGTCAAATTCATTTTTCCAATTGTCTAAATCTGGTGTCAAACATTGGAATATATTTTCCTTGGTCCCAAAAACTGTGTGGGACCCCTCTGAAAAATATCACAAGTTGTAAAACTAGTTTGATAAATTTTGGAGGTAAAACAATCCTTTAAACAACCTT
Organism: Phyllostachys edulis; assembly: GCA_036346405.1. NCBI lineage: Eukaryota > Viridiplantae > Streptophyta > Magnoliopsida > Poales > Poaceae > Phyllostachys > Phyllostachys edulis. Next base: position 29,665,829 of record CM070550.1, on the reverse strand, counting down.
AATGAATTTCCTGAGAAAAATGCATTGCATAATAACCTCTGAAAATTTTATGTTAGGTTAATCTCATTGTCAACAAGCTCCTGTAAAAATATCATGAATTTTGGAGTGGAATTGCTATCCCAAACAATTTTGCAAAGTCTCAGCTGTTAGAAAATTAAACTTAAAAGCTTGGTACTATTCCTTGGGCTAGCCACTTTCCCAAAGCTGGTCCAGCCCGACCTGGTCTGCACCTCAGCAGACCTCCTCTCCACCTTGATCAGGTCGCGTTGGATTTACATCCAACCGCCACGACCTCCTCATGATCAACACCGCAAAGACCTCCTCGCCTCACGAGGTCATAACAGTTGGATCAAAGATCCACGGTCATGACCTCCCTATGTGTTAAATCTCAAACCTCCACGAGGCCGTTAAACCACTTGACATCCCACCTTGTTGAGGTCGTAGCCCTTGGATCCAAGATCCATGGCCATGACCTCCCTCACTGTTAAACTAAGCCAACCCCCATTTAAACGAGGTCGTGGCCGTTGGATCGAGATCCAACCGCTCACGACCTCCCTCAAATATCCAGCGCACAAGACCTCCCTATCTCGTGTTGTGCACCGTTGGATAAAAATCCTGATCACGACCTCCTCCCGGTCTTATCGCGATCAGATCTCCCAAGACGTGAGGTCGTTGCCCTTAGATCTAAATCTAATGGCCATGACCTCCTTGTGTGTTGTGCAAGTTCAAGACCTCCTTTGCGCCACGCGTGCGAGGCTCAGGACCTCCCCTGTCTTGATCATCACCGTTGGATCAAAATCCAAAGGTCTTAACCTCCCTCGCGCTTCACGCAAAGCCTCAGACCTCCCTTTGGTTGTGTGCCCTTGGATTTAAATCCAAAGGCCATGACCTCCCCCTCATGTTTTTAAGCTCATGTGCGGTTAAGACCTCACAGGAGGTCCGCACTGCGTTAGATTGAAATCCAACGCTTTGGACCTCTGTCCCATTTTCCCACGCGCTTACACATTAAGAAATCGGAGGCCACGACCTCCCAATCCTTGATCGTGTGGCTGGGACCTCCTCCCAGTCATTTGAGCGTAACGGTTCAAAATTGTCATCCGATGGTTAGGACCTCTCCCAGGTTTTATCCAACGGTCATAAGGACCTCCCCTGTTCTTCTCCTTCCTCGGCGCGCTGCAGCTCGGCGATGGAGTTAATGCCCACTTGCCCATCGTGTACTTATAACAACTCTTTCTTGTCCCGCATTAAATGCGTGTCGACCTTCCTCCTCCAGTCGGCCACAGACCTACCATTGTGTCAACTTTACATCTTGTCCAATGCCCTAGACCGTGCCATGGGCCAAGCTCACCATGAGCTTAGCGGTGGTCCATGACCTCTGTGCCACGAGTATAAAGCCTCCCCATTGTGTGGTTGGCTTCCTTTGCACACCATCGTTCCTTGGCTTACACCGGTGTTGTGAGCTCTAAACTACCCAAAGTTTCCTTGGCGCCATTCTTTGGAGCTTGAAGCCCCTCGGTGGGCAAGGGTCATTGAGATTTCTTCTCCTCTCCTTGCTTCCATTTGTGCCTTCCCTTTGGGACCAAGACCTAACTTGTTTTGGTTTGGGCATTCTGAAGTGGCCAAGGGGATCTTGGAGCTGGAGCATGGCCAGTGGAGCAACCTCATCTTCCTCGGCTCCGGTCTTCACCTTCCTCCACTTCAAAGCACCTTAGGACCTCCGGTACCTCTGTTAGTCTCTTAGCTCTTGGCACCGATGTATGAATGTCGCGGAGCTTTATTTGGGCGACGCTTGAATGTCGCGCTGAGCTTCCTTTTGCGTTTTGGATTTTGGCCGTGTGGTGCCTTCGTTGTCCTCTCCGGCTCGCCATGGCGTTTAAAACGCCGCATGTGTGAGTAGGCCCAGAGATGCGCTGGCTATTGCGGTCAGCGGTGCCCTCGGTCGCGCCGCCGTGCCCTAAATCGCCCGGCGATAAGCCGTGGGGCGTCCTCAAATCTTTGTCGGACGTCCGGACCGTGCCATTGTCGTTTAGGACAGAGATTCACCGTTTAAATGCCTCAATCATTGCAATCATGGGGTTAGCGTTAAATGCCATTAACCACGTCTTTTTGCGGCGCATTTAAGACCTCCAGCGCGGACCTCCTCGCTGTCCCGCGCGCATTTATTCCATGTCCAGCGGCGTCTTGTATTGGTCCGACATCCAGACCTCCTCCGAGGAGATGCGGGCGCCCAAGACCTCCCTTGCGAAATCGTGGCCGTCCGGACCTCCTGGAGGTGCAGTGGCGTTAGGACCTCCCTAGGTTATCTCAACTGTTCATGACCTCCCGGGTAGATCTTGACCGTCAAGGTCCTCCTCGGACGATCTGAACCATCGAGGACCTCCTTGGAACATCTGGACCGTCCGGGACCTCCCCTGTGAGGTCTTGGCGATGTAGATCTTCCTTAGGGAGATCTTGATAGTTTAGATCTTCCTTTGGAAGATCTCAACCGTTGAGGACCTCCCTTTAGATCGGGTCCGTCCCGGACCTCCCTCATCGTTGTGGTCCGTTGGATTCTCCATCTCGGCCACGACCTCCCTCACCTCGCGCATGTGCGTTGCTAGGAGGTCGGGACCTCTGGACCTCGCGAGCTGCGTGGCAGCGTTACCTCCTGGGAGGTCTGAGCCGTTAGATCTATGATCTGTGGCTCACGTCCTCCCATGCCTTTGTGATCTTTAGAAATTCCAGTGAACTCTTAATTATAAACTGAAATAAGGTATAAACTTTAGAATTGCATATCTTTTTCTTTTTAAATCCAATTGGGGTCATTCAAATTGTGTTAGCTCTGTATTGGACTTGACTTTAATCCAAAAATGATTGTAAGTTGAGTTCAGCTCCAGAGCACAGTTTTGCCATTAGATTTTAAAAACCAACTTTAAATATACACTTAAATCAATGCTTAACTTGTAAAATACATAACTAATGCTCTTTAGATTATTTTTGAGTGAGACCAACTTTGTTGGTTTCCTCTATTAATGATCTTACTGTGAACATTAGTTTTGAGCATGTTGCTGTTATAGAAATAAGGACTTGTGCATTATAATTTTGTTCAAGTTCTTGTTTTGAAAAAATGGTAGGAAGAGCAATCTAGCTCCAAATGAGATGAACTCAATTGTGTTATTCATCTCATGAGGCACTGGTTTTGCTGTAAAAATTTCAGTGTCACTACTGTTCTAGAAAATGTTGCCTCATAATTAAATTAGTGAATAGTGCAGTTTGGTATTTTTTTTTTAGGCTGAGCAGAATTGATTTCATCATATCTTTTGCATTAAGAATCCAAATCAATTGGTTCTTGTTGCTAAATTCATGATAAATCATTGTCTTGCTGCTGTAGAAATTTCAGAGAATTTGGAGTTCGTTTGTTGTGCTGTCTTTGTTGTGTTTCGTCGTTCTTATCGGTTCTTTCTCGCTTTTCCGTTAGGGCCGACATTTGTGGTGATCCCGAGAGTGACCCTCTGCCACAACTTGGCCAGCAACATCAAGGCAAGCAGTTTGATCATTTCCATCATTGTCCCATTACTTTAAAAGTTTAATATATTGTTTTACTTCTATGTATGCATGCTACTTTGTGTTAAATGTCGCTAGCAATCCTATAGTTGCATAATCTGTAGGAATTGTTTATCCTCTACTATCTTGAGCCTAGGTTATTGGCTGTGGTTTGAGCTCGTTGGATGAGCTCTTATCATAGTAGTTTCGATTAAATTGCTTAGACATGCTTAGTTATCGGTAGAAATGGGCGATCATCGACTTAGTCGATGGTCTTGATCACTCAAAACTGATTATTACTCTTATATGTCCAGCACTTGTGCTTTGATTAATTGTAAAATCAAAAACTGAAAATAAAAGATTGATTTAGACTTGGGCATATTGGATGGATGGTGTGGTTTTGGATGTGGTGGTATGCTGAGTCAACAAGGACCGAATTCTTGCGCCATTGATCCAAGCAATTTTACGTGCTAACCACACGAGGGCATATGGAACCCTCTTGACTAAGTACTTTGGGCGGTGTTAATTGGGGTCGCTCGGTTGGTGTGTTTTTAAAGATAAAATGTGTGTGTGATGTGGGAGGAGCATTAGCTTCGGGTAGGTTGTGTGATGTCTCCTTCTCCCGTGGGTTGTGCGACTCGAATTAGCATTGTCCATTGGAAATGTCTCGTAGGACTTAGCCGTGCGCAGCACACCTAAGGTAGTGTGCTTAAAGGAAAGGCGATGCGACATGTGGGTACATTGGTACACCCGCAGGATAAAACTATTGAATAGCCTCGTCCTAGGTTATGGACACGCTTGGTTATTTCCGTAAGAATTAGACTACAACCTTTAATTAAAACTTGACATGGTTGGTATGAGCGGGAGTTCATGCTATTGTTGTGGTGACTATTGGGTTAGTCACTTCCAGTGTTGTTCTTGTTGTTGTTACTATGTTATTATCTCGTTGTGATTTCAACAATTAAAAATGCTTTGTCAAATTGCCTTCAATCTATTATGTTATTGCAAATGAAACTTGTTTTATGCTAAAATGAGTCCAAAGCCTCATCCACTTAAATAAAGCTTGCATGTAGCTATTTATAGTTCTGTTATCTCACACGTAAGTCTTGCGGAGTACTTTATGTACTCATCCGCGTGGTTGTGGCATTTTGTGGCTTTTGTTGCAGAGGAAGAAGGATTGCTCCAAGAGCCTCTCTTTTGTGCTACGTGTTGCGCTTTCTTGACGACTAGCTTGGCGGTCGGTCGAGATGCCTAGGGGTTAAGGCACACCGATTGGCTTTGTGTTATAGCCATCTTTATGGCACTTTTGCTTCATTGTTATCTTGTAGTACTTGTTGTTATTTGGCCCAAGGCCCTCTTTTGTAATATCCCATTCCTTATTAATATTAACTTCGGTTTGTTGCTTATGTTCTATGTGTTGTATGGAATTGATACATTCTTTTGTTGTGAGGTATGTATCTTGCATGCAGGGAGTATACATCTCTCGAGACCTGGTTTATTTGGTTGATAATACTAGGGTCAATTGGATGACTAAGTATTATGAGCTTAATAAACCGTGCTCACAAAAAGTTGGTATCGAGCTATCTTGACCGTAATCTTATAAGCTTGGTAAATCTTTAGGGTATTTTGAAAACCTAATTTCAAAGTGTCAAATGAGTTTTGAAAGCTTATGGAAATTCTCAGATTTTACTCCTTATCTATCTTAGCTTTCTTCTCATCTCACTCTAATTTGAGTTTTAAAAGTTGTTTTCCTCTCTTCCTTCTACAAAATAGTTGTTATCGATTAATGGGGTTTTGGGGAATCAATGAGTTTGGCAAATTGAAGTGTTAGCTGCCCATCTACAAGGTTTTGAAGCTTGGAATGGCCAATTTATTTGGAAGCTTGGATGCAAAATCTGGACAGCAAGCGTCAATTTCGGACAGCAAGCTCAAAGGTTCCAATTAGGGTAGAGAATGAGAGGTTAAATCAACAAAAACTTGTGGGAATAAAAGGGTAAGATGTGATACTAGTTAGCTAAGTATCTAACACTTATTTCGCTGCATTAACCTTGCTCTCTAATAGTTTTAGATCTCATCTTACAATCCGATTTTTAATCTTCTCGATCAATTACTCGTTCATTCAATACGGGTTAGTTGAGTTGAGAAGTTGAGCCTTCTTTTGGAGTTTCTTGGCTGTTTTAGAGTCTTTTAGAAGCTTCTAAAGTTGATTTACTCGCTGTTTTGGCTTTCGTTTAGGGTGATATTCCATTCCCTAGTCGATCGCTTTTGCTTTCTTTAAGGCTTTGTTTTTCTGGGTTGCATTGCTAACCCATCCCTTGACTTTGGAGGTGCCTAACGTCGAGGTTGGGTAAACTTCTTGTCAACTCTCGTCCCCGCTTCTACTTTATTCAAATCAGAGCTTCTCATTCTCTTGTATCTAAGTCTTTGGCTCCTTTGCTTGTCCGTTGCTCATTCGCTCTCTGGTTCGGAGTTGAGAGCTGGATTCGAGTGTCGGAATGTCCCTGTTGAAATCGAGAAAGTGGAATCCATACCAAGAATTACATCTAAACCTATGCAAACCATTGAAATGGATTGGTTGTCCCAACACATGGGGTAAATCGATTGCGCCAGGAAGCTCATCTCTCTATCTAGTCCCTCCGGCGAGCAGGTTCGCTTTTCGCCGAAGCTGCTAGATCCTCATCTCTTCGCCCTTGAGGCGAAGCCCGCTCTAGATATTAGCGAAGTCCCAACAGTTTGTGACTTTGTTGATGTCTTTCCCGCAGATCTTCCAGGGATGCCACCCGTTCGAGACCTCGAGTTTGTTATTGAGTTGGCTCCCGGTACCGCCCCTATCTCAAAGAGGCCTTATCGGATGCCACCGAACGAGTTGGTGGAGTTGAAGAAGCAGTTGAGTGAGCTGCAAGAGAAGGGTTTCATCCGCCCTAGCTCATCTCCTTGGGGTTGTCCAGCAATCTTCGTAAAGAAGAAGGGCGGTACTTTTTATGATGTGCGTTGATTACCGCCCACTTAATGAAGTGATGAAAGAACAAGTATCCATTGCCCGCATTGACGATCTCTTCGATCAATTAACTGGAGCTCGAGTTTTCTCCAAGATTGATTTGAGAGTGGGATATCATCAGGTTCGTATTCGGCCTGAGGATATTCCCAAGACCGCGTTCTCTACTCGCTACGGCTTGTATGAGTACACTATCATGTCATTCGGCTTAACTAATGCTCCTGCCTTGTTCATGAACCTCATGAATTCGGTATTCATGGAGTATTTGGATAAGTTTGTCGTGGTCTTCATCGATGATATCCTTATCTATTCCAAGAACGATGAGGAACATGCCGAGCATCTGAAGCTTGTGTTGAGCAAGCTGCATGAGCACCACCAGACCGGTCTGTGAAGTTGTGCAAGTGTCTCGTTGAAGGAAGTGTCTTTCTTAGGCCACGTTCTTTCGGCGGAGGCGAGCCGTTGACCCTAGCAAGGTCAGCGATGTTCTTTCATGGAGTCACTGTTTTGGTCACCGATGTACGGAGTTTTCTCGGTTTAGCGGGATATTATAAATCGCTTTATCGAGAACTTCTCCAAAATCGCGAAGCCGATAACGGAGTTGCTCAAGAAGGACAAGAAGTTCGTGTGGTCCGCTGAGTGTGAGGGAAGTTTCCAAATACTCAAGAAGCGTTTGACCACCGCTCCCGTTCTTGTTCTTCCCGATATCCATCGAAGCTTCGATATCTTTTGCGATGCTTCTCGTCGAGGCCTCGGTTGTGTCCTTATGCAAGAAGGCAAGGTAGTGGCCTATGCATCAAGGCAATTGAGACCTCATGAGCTCAACTATCCTACCCATGATTTGGAGTTAGCTGCTGTGATTCATGCACTTAAGATCTGGCGACATTACCTAATCGGTAATCGTTGTGAAGTGTATTCGGATCACAAAAGCTTAAAGTACTTGTTCACACAGCCTGATCTAAACCTCAGGCAAAGGAGATGGTTGGAGTTGATCAAGGACTATGATATGGGTATTCACTACCATCCGGGCAAGGCTAATGTCGTTGCCGATGCGCTTTAGTCGCAGCGCATTGCAATGCCTTGTTGTCCAGGAGCTTGACCCGCTCTTCGGAAGAATTTCAGCGTCTCAACTTGAGTTTAGTTGAGCATGGTTCTCTCATTTGCCTTGGTTGTGCAACCAACCTTGGTGGATCGGATCAAGTCCGCTCGTGATCGGATGTTGGAGTGAGCCACATTAAGGCAAATGTCAAGAACGGAACAACCAAGTGCTTTTCCGAGGATGAGCATGGTGTTGTGAGGTTGAACAACGCTTTGTGGTTCCAAAGGACATGGAATTGCGGAATTTAATCCTCCATGAAGCCCATGATTCGCCTTTATCCATTCATCCGGGGCCACAAAGATGTATCAAGATCTCCGCCAGAGATTTTGGTGGACCCGAATGAAGAGGAGATCGCGAGTTCGTTGTCGAAAGTCGACGTATGTCGTCGTGTCAAGGCGAACATCGGCGTCAGCAGATCGCTTGACCTGCCTATTCCGGAGTGGAAGTGGGATTCGATCGAATGGATTTCATCACCGGTCTACCCACGTCCCCGAAGGGAAATGATGCCATTTGGGTCGTCATCGATCGATTGACTAAAGTGGCTCATTTTTCTTCCAGTCAAGACCAAGATTCGTACCGATCGCCTAGCGGAGCTCTATGTCTCTAGGATTGTGAGCTTACATGGCGTACCTAAGACGATCGTTTCTGATCGTGGCTCCATCTTCACTTCCGTTCGGGCGTAGCTCGCAAAAGGCTATGGGACCGTCTTACCTTTAGCACGGCATTTCACCCCAAATCGATGGTCGGACCGAGAGGGTCAACCAAGTTTTGAAGACATGCTTCGTGCTTGTGTCCTTTCCTATGGGAAGCATTGGGAGAAATGCTTGCCATTCGCCGAAGTTTTCTTACAACAATTTTTCAAAGCTAGTCTCGGATGGCACCATTTGAGGCCTTGTACGGAGAAAGTGTAGAACCCGTTGAACTGGTCGAGACGGTGAGAGACCTCTCTTTGGCCGGACTCAATCAATGAGGCCGGCGCCAAGTCCAAATTTTATTCGTGCTGTTTGCGCGCAGCTCAATCCAGCAAAAGAGCTATGCGGATCGCCGTCGACGTGAGTTGCGTTTTGAGCCTAATGACTTTGTTTATCTCAAAGTCTCTCCTTTGAAGGGCCATCAACGTTTCGGCGTCAAGGGCAAGTTGGCTCCTCGATATGTCGGTCCCTACCGCGTTATCGAGAAGAAGGGAGCTGTTGCCTATAAGTTGGAGTTGCCGGCTGCACTTGAGGGGTACATGATGTTTTCCATGTGTCCCGACTTAAGAAGTGCCTCCGTGTTCCAACCGAGGAAGCTCGCTGGAAACCCTCGATGTCCGGGAAGATTTGACCTATCGCGAGCACCCTGCTCACGTGCTCGATGAGTCTCGAGCGAAGGACAAGGAATAAGACCATCAAGTTCCTTAAAGTTCGAGTGGTCGAACCATTACGAGGATGAGGCTACTTGGGAAAGAGAAGATCGTCTGCGTGCGGACTATCCATCTTTCTTTACTGAGTGAGCCAAATCTCGGACGAGATTTTTGTAAGGGGGAGATTTTGTAACATCCCAACTGTATAATTAGGGTTATTCAAGTATAATTATATGTGTAGAAATTAAAACTTTTTCTCACATCTTGAAAACCCCTAATCATTCATGTGATTCTTGTCCAAGAGTTGTGTAATCTAAAAACACAAAGCTCTTGTTGACCAAAAGTCAAATTCATTTTTCCAATTGTCTAAATCTGGTGTCAAACATTGGAATATATTTTCCTTGGTCCCAAAAACTGTGTGGGACCCCTCTGAAAAATATCACAAGTTGTAAAACTAGTTTGATAAATTTTGGAGGTAAAACAATCCTTTAAACAACCTTAATGAATTTCCTGAGAAAATGCATTGCATAATAACCTCTGGAAATTTTATGTCAGGTTAATCTCATTGTCAACAAGCTCCTGTAAAAATTTCATGAATTTTGGAGTGGAATTGCTATCCCAAACAATTTTGCAAAGTCTCATTTGTTAGAAAATTAAACTTAAAAGTTTGGTACTATTCCTTGGGCTAGCCACTTTCCCAAAGCTGGTCGGCCCGACACAGTCTCGCACCTCAGCAGACCTCCTCTCCCTTGATCAGGTCGCAACTGCTGGATTTACATCCAACCGCCACGACCTCCTCATGATCAACACCGCAAAGACCTCCTCACCTCACCGGTCATAACCGTTGGATCAAAGATCCACGGTCATGACCTCCCTATGTGTTAAATCTCAAACCTCCACGAGCCGTTAAACCACTTGACATCCCACCTTGTTGAGGTCGAGCCCTTGGATCCAAGATCCATGGCCATGACCTCCCTCACCGTTAAACTAAGCCAACCCCCCATTTAAACGAGGTCGTGAGCCGTTGGATCGATCCAACCACTCACGACCTCCCCTCAAATATCCAACAAGACAAGACCTCCCTATCTCGTGTTGTGCACCGTTGATTAAAATCCACTGATCACGACCTCCTCCCCGGTCTTATGCGATCGATCTCTCACAAGACGTGAGGTCGTTGCCCTTAGATCTAAATCTAATGGCCATGACCTCCCTTGTGTGTTGTGCAAGTTCAAGACCTCCTTTGCGCCACGTCGAGGCTCAGACCTCCCTGCCTTGATCATCACCGTTGGATCAAAATCCAAAGGTCTTGACCTCCCTCGCGCTTCACGCAAAGCCTCGAGACCTCCCTTTGGTTGTGTGCCCTGGATTTAAATCCAAAGGCCATGACCTCTCCCTCATGTTTTTAAGCTCATGTGCGGTTAAGACCTCACAGAGGTCCGCACCGCTGATTGAAATCCAACGCTTTGGACCTCTGTCCTATTTTCCCACGCGGCGCTTACACATTAAGGAAATCGGAGGGCCACGACCTCCCAATCCTTGATCGTGTGGTGGGACCTCCTCCTACCATTTGAGCGAACGGTTCAAAATTGTCATCCGATGGTTAGGACCTCTCCCAGGTTTTATCCAACGGTCATAAGGACCTCCCCTGTTCTTCTCCTTCCTCGGGCGCGCCTGCGAGCTCTGAGCAGTGGAGTTAATGCCCAGCCTATCCACTGTGTACTTATAACAACTCTTTGCTGACCCGCATTAAATGCAGTCACCTTCCGCTCGGTCGGCCAGACAGACTGCCACTGTGTCAACTTTACATCTTGTCCAATGCCCTAGACCGTGCCATGGGCCAAGCTCACCATGAGCTTAGCCAGTGGTCCATGACCTCCTGTGCCCTGAGTATAAAGCCTCCCCCACTGTGCCGTTGGCTTCCTTTGCACACCATCGTTCCTTGGCTTACACCCCGGTGTTGTGAGCTCTAAACTACCCAAAGTTTCCTTGGCCGCCATTGCTGGAGCTTGAAGCCCCTCGGTGGGCAAGGGTCGCTGGAGATTTCTTCTCCCTCTCCTTGCTTCCATTTGTGCCTTCCCTTTGGGACCAAGACCTAACTTGTTTTGGTTTGGGCATTTACGTATGGCCAAAGGGATCTTGGAGCCGAGTCAGAGCAGTGGAGCAACCTCATCTTCCTCGGCCCGGTCTTCACCTTCCTCCACTTCCCAAAGACCTTAGGACCTCCGGTACCTCCTGTTAGTCCCTTAGCTGGCGCACCAGATGTATGAATGTCGCGGAGCTTTTATTTGGGCGACGCTTGAATGTCGTGGAGCTTCCTTTATGCTTTTGGATTTTGGCCGTGTGGTGCCTTCGTTGTCCTCTCCGGCTCATGGCGTTTAAAAGGCCGCCGCTGAGAGTAGGCCCACAGATGCGCTGGCTATTGCGGTCCGGTGCCCTCGGTCTCGCGCGCCGCCGCGTTCTAAATCGCCCGGCGATAAGCCGTGGGACGCCCTCAAATCTTTGTCGGACGTCCCGACCGTGCCATTGTCGTTTAGGACAGAGATTCACCGCTTTAAATGCCTCAATCATTGCAATCATGGGGTTAGCGTTAAATGCCATTAACCCCATCTTTTTGCGCATTTAAGACCTCCTCGCTGTCCCGCGCGCATTTATTCCATGTCCAAGCGCGTGCGCGCTGGGTCTGGACATCCAGACCTCCTCCGAGGAGATCTGGAGCATCCAAGACCTCCCCTTGCGAAATCGTGGCCGTCCAGACCTCCCTGGAGGTCTGTGACGTTAGGACCTCCCCTAGGTTATCTCAGCCGTTCATGACCTCCCCGGGTAGATCTTGACCGTCAAGGTCCTCCCTCGGACGATCTGGAACCATCGAGGACCCCCTTGGAACATCTGGACCGTCCAGGACCTCCCCTGTGAGGTCTTGACGATGTAGATCTTCCTTAGGGAGATCTTGATAGTTTAGATCTTCCTTTGGAAGATCTCAACCGTTGAGGACCTCCCCCTTTAGATCTGGTCCGTCCCGGACCTCCCTCATCGCTAGGTCCGTGGTGATTCTCCATCTACGGCCACGACCTCCCCTCACCTCGCGCATGTGCGTTGCTAGGAGGTCCAGGACCTCTGGACCTCGCGAGCGCGTGTGTGCGTTACCTCCTGGGAGGTCTGAGCCGTTAGATCTATGATCTGTGGCTCACGTCCTCCCATGCCTTTGTGATCTTTAGAAATTCCAGTGAACTCTTAATTATAAACTGAAATAAGGTATAAACTTTAGAATTGCATATCTTTTTCTTTTTAAATCCAATTGGGGTCATTCAAATTGTGTTAGCTCTGTATTGGACTTGACTTTAATCCAAAAATGATTGTAAGTTGAGTTCAGCTCCAGAGCACAGTTTTGCCATTAGATTTTAAAAACCAACTTTAAATATACACTTAAATCAATGCTTAACTTGTAAAATACATAACTAATGCTCTTTAGATTATTTTTGAGTGAGACCAACTTTGTTGGTTTCCTCTATTAATGATCTTACTGTGAACATTAGTTTTGAGCATGTTGCTGTTATAGAAATAAGGACTTGTGCATTATAATTTTGTTCAAGTTCTTGTTTTGAAAAATGGTAGGAAGAGCAATCTAGCTCCAAATGAGATGAACTCAATTGTGTTATTCATCTCATGAGGCACTGGTTTTGCTGTAAAAATTTCAGTGTCACTACTGTTCTAGAAAATGTTGCCTCATAATTAAATTAGTGAATAGTGCAGTTTGGTATTTTTTTTAGGCTGAGCAGAATTGATTTCATCATATCTTTTGCATTAAGAATCCAAATCAATTGGTTCTTGTTGCTAAATTCATGATAAATCATTGTCTTGCTGCTGTAGAAATTTCAGAGAATTTGGAGTTCGTTTGTTGTGCTGTCTTTGTTGTGTTTCGTCGTTCTTATCGGTTCTTTCTCGCTTTTCCGTTGAGGCCGACATTTGTGGTGATCCCGAGAGTGACCCTCTGCCACAACTTGGCCAGCAACATCAAGGCAAGCAGTTTGATCATTTCCATCATTGTCCCATTACTTTAAAAGTTTAATATATTGTTTTACTTCTATGTATGCATGCTACTTTGTGTTAAATGTCGCTAGCAATCCTATAGTTGCATAATCTGTAGGAATTGTTTATCCTCTACTATCTTGAGCCTAGGTTATTGGCTGTGGTTTGAGCTCGTTGGATGAGCTCTTATCACTTAGTAGTTTCGATTAAATTGCTTAGACATGCTTAGTTATCGGTAGAAATGGGCGATCATCGACTTAGTCGATGGTCTTGATCACTCAAAACTGATTATTACTCTTATATGTCCAGCACTTGTGCTTTGATTAATTTGTAAAATCAAAAACTGAAAATAAAAGATTGATTTAGACTTGGGCATATTGGATGGATGGTGTGGTTTTTGGATGTGGTGGTATGCCTGAGTCAACAAGGACCGAATTCTTGCGCCATTGATCCAAGCAATTTTACGTGCTAACCACACGAGGGGCATATGGAACCCCTCTTGACTAAGTACTTTGGGCGGTGTTAATTGGGGTCGCTCGGTTGGTGTGTTTTTAAAGATAAAATGTGTGTGTGATGTGGGAGGAGCATTAGCTTCCGGGTAGGTTGTGTGATGTCTCCTTCTCCCGTGGGTTGTGCGACTGTAATTAGCATTGTCCATTGGAAATGTCTCGTAGGACTTAGCCGTGCAAGCACACCTAAGGTAGTGTGCTTAAAGGAAAGGCGATCGACGTGTGGGTACATTGGTACACCCTGCAGGATAAAACTATTCAATAGCCTCGCCCCTAGGTTATGGACACGCTTGGTTATTTCCCGTAAGAATTAGACTACAACCTTTAATTAAAACTTGACATGGTTGGTATGAACGGGGAGTTCATGCTATTGTTGTGGTGACTATTGGGTTAGTCACTTCCAGGTTGTTCTTGTTGTTGTTACTATGTTATTATCTCGTTGTGATTTCAACAATTAAAAATGCTTTGTCAAATTGCCTTCAATCTATTATGTTATTGCAAATGAAACTTGTTTTATGCTAAAATGAGTCCAAAGCCTCATCCACTTAAATAAAGCTTGCATGTAGCTATTTATAGTTCTGTTATCTCACACGTAAGTCTTATGGAGTACTTTATGTACTCATCGCCGTGGTTGTGGCATTTTTGTGGCTTTTGTTGCAGAGGAAGAAGGAGAGCTCCAAGAGCCTCTCTTTTGTGCTACGTGTTGCGCTTTCTTGACGACTAGCTTGGCGGTCGGTCGGATGCCTAGGGTTAAGGCACACCGATTGGCTTTGTGTTATAGCCATCTTTATGGCACTTTTGCTTCATTGTTATCTTGTAGTACTTGTTGTTATTTGGCCCGAAGGCCCTCTTTGTAATATCCCATTCCTTATTAATATTAACTTCGGTTTGTTGCTTATGTTCTATGTGTTGTATGGAATTGATACATTCTTTTGTTGTGAGGTATGTATCTTGCATTCGGGAGTATACATCTCTCGAGACTGGTTTATTTGGTTGATAATACTAGGGTCAATTGGATGACTAAGTATTATGAGCTTAATAAATCCGGTGCTCTAAAAAGTTGGTATCGAGCTATATTGACCGTAGTAACGCAAGCTTGGTAAATCTTTAGGTATTTTGAAAACCTAATTTCAAAGTGTCAAATGAGTTTTGAAAGCTTATGGAAATTCTCAGATTTTACTCCTTATCTATCTTAGCTTTCTCTTCTCATCTCACTCTAATTTGAGTTTTAAAAGTTGTTTTCCTCTCTTCCTTCTACAAAATAGTTGTTATCGATTAATGGGGTTTTGGGGAATCAATGAGTTTGGCAAATTGAAGTGTTAGCTGCCCATCTACAAGGTTTTGAAGCTTCGAATGGCCAATTTATTTGGAAGCTTGATGCAAAATCTGGACAGCAAGCGCCAATTTCGGACAGCAAGCTCAAAGGTTCCAATTAGGTAGAGAATGAGAGGTTAAATCAACAAAAACTTGTGGGAATAAAAGGGTAAGATGTGATACTAGTTAGCTAAGTATCTAACACTTATTTCGCTGCATTAACCTTGCTCTCTAATAGTTTTAGATCTCATCTTACAATCCGATTTTTAATCTTCTCGATCAATTACTCGTTCATTCAATACGGGTTAGTTGAGTTGAGAAGTTGAGCCTTGCTTTTGGAGTTTCTTGGCTGTTTTTAGAGTCTTTTAGAAGCTTCTAAAGTTGATTTACTCGCTGTTTTGGCTTTCGTTTAGGGTGATATTCCATTCCCCTAGTCGATCGCTTTTTGCTTTCTTTAAGGCTTTGTTTTTCGGGTTGCATTGCTAACCCATCCCTTCACTTTGGAGGTGCCTAACGTCGGAGTTGGGTAAACTTCTTGTCAACTCTCGTCCCCGCTTCTACTTTATTCAAATCAGAGCTTCTCATTCTCTTGTATCTAAGTCTTTGGCTCCTTTGCTTGTCCCGTTGCTCATTCGCTCTCTGGTTCGGAGTTGAGAGTCGGATTCGAGTGTCGGAATGTCCCTCGTTGAAATCGAGAAAGTGGAATCCATACCAAGAATTACATCTAAACCTATGCAAACCATTGAAATGGATTGGTTGTCCCAACACATGGGTAAATCGATTGCGCCAGAAGCTCATCTCTATCTAGTCCTCCCGTGAAAGGAGTTCGCCACCGAAGTCGCTAGATCCTCATCTCTTCGCGCTTGAGGCGAAGCCCGCTCTAGATATTAGCGAAGTCCCAACAGTTTGTGACTTTGTTGATGTCTTTCCCGCAGATCTTCCAGGGATGCCACCCGTTCGAGACCTCGAGTTTGTTATTGAGTTGGCTCCCCTGCATCGCCCCTATCTCAAAGAGGCCTTATCGGATGCCACCGAACGAGTTGGTGGAGTTGAAGAAGCAGTTGAGTGAGCTGCAAGAGAAGGGTTTCATCCGCCCTAGCTCATCTCCTTGGGGTTGTCCAGCAATCTTCGTAAAGAAGAAGGACGGTACTTTACGCATGTGCGTTGATTACCGCCCACTTAATGAAGTGAATGAAGAACAAGTATCCATTGCCCCGCATTGACGATCTCTTCGATCAATTAACTGGAGCTCGAGTTTTCTCCAAGATTGATTTGAGAGTGGGATATCATCAGGTTCGTATTCGGCCTGAGGATATTCCCAAGACCGCGTTCTCTACTCGCTACGGCTTGTATGAGTACACTATCATGTCATTCGGCTTAACTAATGCTCCTGCCTTGTTCATGAACCTCATGAATTCGGTATTCATGGAGTATTTGGATAAGTTTGTCGTGGTCTTCATCGATGATATCCTTATCTATTCCAAGAACGATGAGGAACATGCCGAGCATCTGAAGCTTGTGTTGAGCAAGGCTGCATGAGAGCACCACCAGACGTGAAGTTCAGCAAGTGTGCATTCCGTTGAAGGAAGTGTCTTTCTTAGGCCACGTTCTTTCAAATAGAGGCGAGCCGCTGACCCTAGCAAGGTCAGCGATGTTCTTTCATGGAGTCAGCCTGTTTCGGTCACCGATGTACGGAGTTTTCTCGGTTTAGCGGGATATTATCGTCGCTTTATCGAGAACTTCTCCAAAATCGCGAAGCCGATAACGGAGTTGCTCAAGAAGGACAAGAAGTTCGTGTGGTCCGCTGAGTGTGAGGGAAGTTTCCAAATACTCAAGAAGCGTTTGACCACCGCTCCCGTTCTTGTTCTTCCCGATATCCATCGAAGCTTCGATATCTTTTGCGATGCTTCTTCGTCGAGGCCTCGGTTGTGTCCTTATGCAAGAAGGCAAGGTAGTGGCCTATGCATCAAGGCAATTGAGACCTCATGAGCTCAACTATCCTACCCATGATTTGGAGTTAGTCTGTGATTCATGCACTTAAGATCTGGCGACATTACCTAATCGAATCGTTGTGAAGTGTATTCGGATCACAAAAGCTTAAAGTACTTGTTCACACGGCTGATCTAAACCTCGGGCAAAGGAGATGGTTGGAGTTGATCAAGGACTATGATATGGGTATTCACTACCATCCGGGCAAGGCTAATGTCGTTGCCGATGCGCGCTTAGTCATAAGCGCATTGCAATGCCTTGTTGTCCAGGAGCTTGACCCGCTCTTTCGGAAGAATTTCAGCGTCTCAACTTGAGTTTAGTTGAGCATGGTTCTCTCATTTGCCTTGGTTGTGCAACCAACCTTGGTGGATCGGATCAAGTCCGCTCAGCAATCGGATGTTGGAGTGAGCCACATTAAGGCAAATGTCAAGAACGGAACAACCAAGTGCTTTTCGAGGATGAGCATGGTGTTGTGAGGTTCGGCAACGCCTTTGTGGTTCCAAAGGACATGGAATTGCGGAATTTAATCCTCCGCTGAAGCCCATGATTCGCTTTTATCCATTCATCCCGGCCACAAAGATGTATCAAGATCTCCGCCAGAGATTTTGGTGGACCCGAATGAAGAGGAGATCGCGGTTCGTTCTTCGAGCGCGACGATGTCGTCGTGTCAAGGCCGAACATCGGCGTCAGCAGATCGCTTGACCTCTGCCTATTCCGGAGTGGAAGTGGGATTCGATCGAATGGATTTCATCACCGGTCTACCCGTCCCGAAGGGAAATGATGCCATTTGGGTCGTCATCGATCGATTGACTAAAGTGGCTCATTTTCTTCGATCAAGACCAAGATTCGCATACCGATCGCCTAGCGAGCTCTATGTCTCTAGGATTGTGAGCTTACATGGCGTACCTAAGACGATCGTTTCGATCGTGGCTCCATCTTCACTTCCTTTCGGCGTAGCTCGCAAAAGGCTATGGGAACCCGTCTTACCTTTAGCACGGCATTTCACCCCAAACCGATGGTCGACCGAGAGGGTCAACCAAGTTTTTGAAGACATGCTTCGTGCTTGTGTCCTTTCCTATGGGAAGCATTGGGAGAAATGCTTGCCATTCGCCGAAGTTTTCTTACAACAATGTTTTCAAAGCTAGTCTCGGCATGGCACCATTTGAGGCCTTGTACGGGAGAAAGTGTAGAACCCCGTTGAACTGGTCAGAGACCGGTGAGAGACCTCTCTTTGGCCCGGACTCAATCAATGAGGCCGAGCGCCAAGTCCAAAGCTTATTCGTGGCGTTTGCGCATGCACGCTCAATCCAGGCAAAAGAGCTATGCGGATCGCCGTCGACGTGAGTTGCGTTTTGAGCCTAATGACTTTGTTTATCTCAAAGTCTCTCCTTTGAAGGGCCATCAACGTTTCGGCGTCAAGGGCAAGTTGGCTCCTCGATATGTCGGTCCCTACCGCGTTATCGAGAAGAAGGAGCTGTTGCCTATAAGTTGGAGTTGCCGTACTGCACTTGAGGGGTACATGATGTTTTCCATGTGTCCCGCCTTAAGAAGTGCCTCCGTGTTCCAAGCGAGGAAGCTCGCTGGAAACCCTCGATGTCCGTGAAGATTTGACCTATCGCGAGCACCTCGTCGGCGTGCTCGGTGAGTCCGAACGAAGGACAAGGAATAAGACCATCAAGTTCCTTAAAGTTCATTGGTCGAACCATTCGAGGATGAGGCTACTTGGGAAAGAGAAGATCGCGTCTGCGTGCGGACTATCCATCTTTCTTTATCGAGTGAGCCAAATCTCGGGGACGAGATTTTTGTAAGGGGAGATTTTGTAACATCCCAACTGTATAATTAGGGTTATTCAAGTATAATTATATGTGTAGAAATTAAAACTTTTTCTCACATCTTGAAAACCCCTAATCATTCATGTGATTCTTGTCCAAGAGTTGTGTAATCTAAAAACACAAAGCTCTTGTTGACCAAAAGTCAAATTCATTTTTCCAATTGTCTAAATCTGGTGTCAAACATTGAATATATTTTCCTTGGTCCCAAAAACTGTGGGACCCTCTGAAAAATATCACAAGTTGTAAAACTAGTTTGATAAATTTTGGAGGTAAAACAATCCTTTAAACAACCTTAATGAATTTCCTGAGAAAAATGCATTGCATAATAACCTCTGGAAATTTTATGTCAGGTTAATCTCATTGTCAACAAGCTCCTGTAAAAATTTCATGAATTTTGGAGTGGAATTGCTATCCCAAACAATTTTGCAAAGTCTCAGCTGTTAGAAAAATTAAACTTAAAAGTTTGGTACTGTTCCTTGGGCTAGCCACTTTCCCAAAGTCGGTCCGGCCCGACACGGTCTGCACCTCGCCAGACCTCCTCTCCATTTGATCAGTCGCGGCCGCTGGATTTACATCCAACCGCCACGATTCTCCTCCTCATGTCAACACCGCAAAGACCTCCTCACCTCACCAGGTCATAACCGTTGGATCAAAGATCCACGGTCATGACCTCCCCTATGTGTTAAATCTCAAACCTCCACGGGCTGTTAAACCACTTGACATCCCACCTTGTTGAGGTCGTAGCCCTTGGATCCAAGATCCATGGCCATGACCTCCCCTCACTGTTAAACTAAGCCAACCCCCCCACCTAAACGAGGTCGTAGCCGTTGGATCAGATCCAACCGCTCACGACCTCCCCTCAAAATATCCAGCGCACAAGACCTCCCCTATCTCGTGTTGTGCACCGTTGGATTAAAAATCCACGGTCACGACCTCCTCCTGGTCTTATCGCCATCGATCTCTCACAAGACGTGAGGTCGTTGCCCTTAGATCTAAATCTAATGGCCATGACCTCCCTTGTGTGTTGTGCAAGTTCAAGACCTCCTTTGCGCCACGTGCGAGGCTCAGGACCTCCCCTGTCTTGATCATCACCGTTGGATCAAAATCCAAAGGTCTTGACCTCCCTCGCGCTTCACGCAAAGCCTCAGACCTCCCTTTGGTTGTGTGCCCTTGGATTTAAATCCAAAGGCCATGACCTCTCCCTCATGTTTTTAAGCTCATGTGCGGTTAAGACCTCACAGGAGGTCCGCACCGTTGGATTGAAATCCAACGCTTTGGACCTCCTGTCCTATTTTCCCACGTGCGCTTACACATTAAGGAAATCGGAGGGCCACGACCTCCCAATCCTTGATCGTGTGGCTGGGACCTCCTCCCAGTCATTTGAGCGTAACGGTTCAAAATTGTCATCCGATGGTTAGGACCTCTCCCAGGTTTTATCCAACGGTCATAAGGACCTCCCCTGTTCTTCTCCTTCCTCGGGCGCGCCTGCGAGCTCTGAGCAGTGGAGTTAATGCCCAGCCTGTCCACTGTGTACTTATAACAACTCTTTGCTGACCCGCATTAAATGCGAGTCACCTTTCTCTCTGGTCAAGACAGACACGCCATCGTGTCAACTTTACATCTTGTCCAATGCCCTAGACCGTGCCATGGGCCAAGCTCACCATGAGCTTAGCCAGTGGTCCATGACCTCCTGTGCCCTGAGTATAAAGCCTCCCCCACTGTGCCGTTGGCTTCCTTTGCACACCATCGTTCCTTGGCTTACACCCCGGTGTTGTGAGCTCTAAACTACCCAAAGTTTCCTTGGCCGCCATTGCTGGAGCTTGAAGCCCCTCGGTGGGCAAGGGTCATTGGAGATTTCTTCTCCTCTCCTTGCTTCCATTTGTGCCTTCCTTTGGGACCAAGACCTAACTTGTTTTGGTTTGGGCATTTCTGAATGGCCAAAGGGATCTTGGAGCCGAGTCAGAGCCGTGGAGCAACCTCATCTTCCTCGGCTCCGGTCTTCACCTTCCTCCACTTCCCAAAGACCTTAGGACCTCTGTGTACCTCTGTTAGTCCCTTAGTCTGCTGGCACCCGAGATGTATGAATGTCGCGGAGCTTTTATTTGGGCGCACGCTTGAATGTCGCGCGGAGCTTCCCTTTTGCGTTTTGGATTTTGGCCGTGTGGTGCCTTCGTTGTCCTCTCCGGCTCGCCGGCGTTTAAGGCCGCCGCCGCCGTTGAGAGTAGGCCCACAGGATGCGCCTGGCTATTGCGGTCCCGACGGTGCCCTCAGTGCGCGCCACCGTGCCCTAAATCGCCGGCGATAAGCCGTGGGACGTCCTCAAATCTTTGTCGGACGTCCCGACCGTGCCATTGTCGTTTAGGACAGAGATTCACCGTTTTAAATGCCTCAATCATTGCAATCATGGGGTTAGCGTTAAATGCCATTAACCCTGTCTTTTGCGCGCATTTAAGACCTCCTAGGGACCTCCTGTGTGCGCATTTATTCCATGTCCAGCTGCGTGCGCTGCGCTGGTCAGACATCCAGACCTCCTCCGAGGAGATCTGGAGCATCCAAGACCTCCCCTTGCGAAATCGTGGCCGTCCAGACCTCCCTGGAGGTCTGTGACGTTAGGACCTCCCTAGGTTATCTCACTGCTCATGACCTCCCGGGTAGATCTTGACCGTCAAGGTCCTCCTCGGACGATCTGAACCATCGAGGACCTCCTTGGAACATCTCGACCGTCCCAGACCTCCCCTGTGAGGTCTTGACGATGTAGATCTTCCTTAGGGAGATCTTGATAGTTTAGATCTTCCTTTGGAAGATCTCAACCGTTGAGGACCTCCCCCTTTAGATCTGGTCCGTCCCGGACCTCCCCTCATCGTTGTGGTCCGTTGGATTCTCCATCTACGGCCACGACCTCCCTCACTCGCAAGATGTGCGTTGCTAGGAGGTCCAGACCTCTGGACCTCATGAGGCGTGTGTGCGTTACCTCTGGGAGGTCTCGAGCCGTTAGATCTATGATCTGTGGCTCACGTCCTCCCATGCCTTTGTGATCTTTAGAAATTCCAGTGAACTCTTAATTATAAACTGAAATAAGGTATAAACTTTAGAATTGCATATCTTTTTCTTTTTAAATCCAATTGGGGTCATTCAAATTGTGTTAGCTCTGTATTGGACTTGACTTTAATCCAAAAATGATTGTAAGTTGAGTTCAGCCCCAGAGCACAGTTTTGCCCTTAGATTTTAAAACCAACTTTAAATATACACTTAAATCAATGCTTAACTTGTAAAATACATAACTAATGCTCTTTAGATTATTTTTGAGTGAGACCAACTTTGTTGGTTTCCTCTATTAATGATCTTACTGTGAACATTAGTTTTGAGCATGTTGCTGTTATAGAAATAAGGACTTGTGCATTATAATTTTGTTCAAGTTCTTGTTTTGAAAAAATGGTAGGAAGAGCAATCTAGCTCCAAATGAGATGAACTCAATTGTGTTATTCATCTCATGAGGCACTGGTTTTGCTGTAAAAATTTCAGTGTCACTACTGTTCTAGAAAATGTTGCCTCATAATTAAATTAGTGAATAGTGCAGTTTGGTATTTTTTTTTAGGCTGAGCAGAATTGATTTCATCATATCTTTTGCATTAAGAATCCAAATCAATTGGTTCTTGTTGCTAAATTCATGATAAATCATTGTCTTGCTGCTGTAGAAATTTCAGAGAATTTGGAGTTCGTTTGTTGTGCTGTCTTTGTTGTGTTTCGTCGTTCTTATCGGTTCTTTCTCGCTTTTCCGTTAGGCTTCGACATTTGTGGTGATCCTGAGAGTGACCCTCTGCCACAACTTGGCCAGCAACATCAAGGCAAGCAGTTTGATCATTTCCATCATTGTCCCATTACTTTAAAAGTTTAATATATTGTTTTACTTCTATGTATGCATGCTACTTTGTGTTAAATGTCGCTAGCAATCCTATAGTTGCATAATCTGTAGGAATTGTTTATCCTCTACTATCTTGAGCCTAGGTTATTGGCTGTGGTTTGAGCTCGTTGGATGAGCTCTTATCACTTAGTAGTTTCGATTAAATTGCTTAGACATGCTTAGTTATCGGTAGAAATGGGCGATCATCGACTTAGTCGATGGTCTTGATCACTCAAAACTGATTATTACTCTTATATGTCCAGCACTTGTGCTTTGATTAATTTGTAAAATCAAAACTGAAAATAAAAGATTGATTTAGACTTGGGCATATTGGATGGATGGTGTGGTTTTTGGATGTGGTGGTATGCCGAGTCAACAAGGACCGAATTCTTGCGCCATTGATCCAAGCAATTTTTCGTGCTAACCACACGAGGGGCATATGGAACCCTCTTGACTAAGTACTTTGGGCGGTGTTAATTGGGGTCGCTCGGTTGGTGTGTTTTTAAAGATAAAATGTGTGTGTGATGTGGGAGGGAGCATTAGCTTCGGGTAGGTTGTGTGATGTCTCCTTCTCCCGTGGGTTGTGCGACTCGAATTAGCATTGTCCATTGGAAATGTCTCGTAGGACTTAGCGTGTGCGCACACCTAAGGTAGTGTGCTTAAAGGAAAGGCGGTCTCGACGTGTGGGTACATTGGTACACCCTGCAGGATAAAACTATTCAATAGCCTCGCCCTAGGTTATGGACACGCTTGGTTATTTCCGTAAGAATTAGACTACAACCTTTAATTAAAACTTGACATGGTTGGTATGAACGGGAGTTCATGCTATTGTTGTGGTGACTATTGGGTTAGTCACTTCCTGTGTTGTTCTTGTTGTTGTTACTATGTTATTATCTCGTTGTGATTTCAACAATTAAAAATGCTTTGTCAAATTGCCTTCAATCTATTATGTTATTGCAAATGAAACTTGTTTTATGCTAAAATGAGTCCAAAGCCTCATCCACTTAAATAAAGCTTGCATGTAGCTATTTATAGTTCTGTTATCTCACACGTAAGTCTTATGGAGTACTTTATGTACTCATCGCCGTGGTTGTGGCATTTTGTGGCTTTTGTTGCAGAGGAAGAAGGAGAGCTCCAAGAGCCTCTCTTTTGTGCTACGTGTTGCGCTTTCTTGACGACTAGCTTGGCGGTCCCACGATGCCTAGGGTTAAGGCACACCGATTGGCTTTGTGTTATAGCCATCTTTATGGCACTTTTGCTTCATTGTTATCTTGTAGTACTTGTTGTTATTTGGCCCAAGGCCCTCTTTGTAATATCCCATTCCTTATTAATATTAACTTCGGTTTGTTGCTTATGTTCTATGTGTTGTATGGAATTGATACATTCTTTTGTTGTGAGGTATGTATATTGCATTCGGGAGTATACATCTCGAGACTGGTTTATTTGGTTGATAATACTAGGGTCAATTGGATGACTAAGTATTATGAGCTTAATAAATCCGGTGCTCACAAAGCAGTCTCGATGTTCACTTTAATCATTGACACACTTCACAAAATGATACGTACTCAGCAATTTCTCTTCTCATGCTTGACCACCAATATCTCTTAGGAAGATCTTGGTACATCTTCGTGCTTCCTGGATGAATCGAATATGCAGATTCATGGGCTTCCTTTAGAATCAAAATTTTGATTTCCTTCTGACTTGGTACAAAGATTCTTTTTCCAAACTAAACAATGCCTCTCTCATCTTCTGAAAATCCAAGTGCTTTGCCTTTTCTCATAACCTTGATTTCCTTGACATCTAGGTCTTCCTTCTGAGCCTCCATGATCTGATCTTCCAGAGTTGGTTGGACCTCAATGGTGTTCACACAACCCTCCTCAACTAATTCCAGGTTGAGTCGCTGAAATTCCTCGCACAGAGCAGGCTGACTTTCTTTTATCAACATATTATTGCAATAGCTTTTCCTGCTCAAAGCAGTAGCTACTACATTAGCTTTGCCTGGATGATAGTGTATTCCAACATCATAATCCTTGATTAGCTCTAACCATCTTCTTTGCCTTAAGTTGAGATCTGACTGAGTGAAAATATACTTGAGACTCTTATGGTTGGTATAGATTTCACAACGATTACTGATCAAGTAATGCCTCTAAATCTTTAGAGCTTGCATCACTATGGCTAACTCTAAATCATGGGTTGGATAGTTCTGCTCATGCGGACACAATTGTCTTGAAGCATAGGCCTCAACCTTGCCTTCCTGCATTAACACACAACTAAGACCTTGTTTTGATGCATCACAGAAAATCTCAAAGTCTTTCTAGATGTCGGGCAAAATCAGCACTAGTGTAGTAGTTAACCTCTTCTTCAGCTCTTGAAAACTCTGCTCATAAGCAAAGGTCCATTCGAACTTTTTTTCTTTCTTGAGCAATTCGGTAAGGGGTTTTGCAATCTTCAAAAAGCCTTAAAAAATGATGATAGTAACCGGCTAAACCAAGAAAACTTCTGATTTCCAGAACTGACTTGAGTTGTCTCTAGTAAAGAACATCCCTAACTTTTTCTAGATCCACTGCTACTCCTTCCGCAGAAATTACATGCCCCAAGAAAGCAACTTCCTTTAACCAAAACTCATACTTACTGAATTTAGCACACAATTGATGCTCTCTGAGTTTGTCCAGAACTAACCTCAGATGTTCCTCATGCTCATTCTTATTTTGAGAGTAAATAAGAATGTCATCTATGAATACCACTACAAACATATGCAGGTATTCCATAAACACCTTGTTCATCAGGTTCATGAAGTACGCTGGTGCATTTATTAGACCATATGACATCATAGTACATTCATAAAGACCAAAACGAGTGGTGAACGCTGTCTTTGGGATATCCGATGGTCTTATCTTCAGCTGATGATATCCAGAGCGTAGATCAATCATGGAGAAGACACTTGCTCCCTCTAATTGATCAAACAAGTCATCAATTCGTGGCAAAGGATACTTGTTCTTGATTGTGACTTCATTTAGGGCCCTATAATCTACGCACATCCTTAAGTTGTCATCCTTTTTCTTCACAAAGATTACTGGTGCTCCTTATGGTGATGAACTAGGTCGAATATAACATTTTTCAAGCAACTCTTCAATCCGCTTCTTCATCTCAGCTAGCTCATTTGCTGGAAGCTGGTAAGGTCCCTTGGATATAGGAGCTGTACCAGGTACCAAGTTAATGATGAACTCAATCCTCGATCTAGTGGCATTCCAGGTAGTTCATCGGGAAATACATCTGGGTATTCCCCCACTACCAGCACACTTTCCAAAGGTATGCCCTTCAGACAGTTTAGAACACAACTCATCTTTGATGGTTTGTTGGACACAAACTCCACTCGAATGCCTTCGACATTGGTAAGGGTGATGGCTCTGTTGGCACAATCGATCTGTCCCTTAAGGTTGGTTAACCAATCTATTCCAAGGATTACATCAATGCCTCTGGAATCTAATAAGATAAGGTTCACTAGGAACCTAACCCCATTTATATCTATAGCCACTCCCAGGCATACTATATTAGTCCTTATTTCCTTTCCAGGTGTTTGGACTACAATATGGTTCTTAAGTTCAAAAGTATCCCAGCAATGTTTTTTTAGCAAAACTCTTCGAGATAAAAGATTGCGAAGCTCTAGAGTCAAACAATGCTGATGCAGGTACTGAATTAACAAAGAACTTACCCAGAACTACATCTGGTGTATCCTGGGCTTCCTCTGTAGTGACATGGTTAACATGTGCTCTTCCAAAAGTTTGCGGAGTCCTTGGAGTCTGAGGGGCGCCACGTTCTTGTCCTAGAGCTGGTGCACGGGCTGGCGTAGTCCCCAAGTTGAAGCGCACTGGAGTCAAGTTCTGATGCTTCTGATGGCAATTGCTAGTATAATGCCCCATCTCATGACAGTGAAAGCATTGAACTCCAGCCGCAGATGTCTTGTTTTGCTGCGGCTGAAAACCAGTGTTGTTACGGAATCCCTACATGATTGGGCGAGGTCCTGACATTGGAGTCTTGGGTGCATTGGCCACCGGCTGCCTATTGAATTGTGGTAGGTTCATACGAGGCCTGGAACTGCTGGCTCCATGCTGCACCTGAAAAGCTATTTTTCTCTTACGGAACTCATACAACTAACCTCGAGCATCCTCCTGTACGAGAGCCTTGTTGACCATCTGCTGGAAGTTGGGGTAGTCAACTGACACCAACTGCACCTTAAGTCTAGGGTCAAGTCCTTCCAAGCGTCAAATCTTCGCTTCCTCATTAGCAACATCCTATGGTGCATACCTTGACAGCTGAGTGAACCTGTTAAGATACTCAGACACACTGAGATTGCCCTGCTGCAGCTTATGGAACTCTCTCTTCTTCATCTCCATCATTCCCATAGGAATGTGAGCGGTGCGAAAAGTAGTAGAAAACTCCTGCCAAGAAATGCCCTGGACATTCTGGTGAGCTGCGCAATAGTTTTCCCACCAAGTTCCTGTAATTGCTTTCAGTTAGTGAGCAGCAAAGCGAACTTTCTCTTGGTCATTACACTGAGCCAAGATCAGCTTCTTCTCGACATCCTTTAGGATCAACTAAACCGGAAAAGGTTGGTGGCCTGGTTCTCATAAATTCCCCCAGTTTGGACAGAGGTGGTAAGACTGGAGCAGGGGCTAGTGCAGGTTGATTTACTTGATTATGAGCAAGCGCCTGAAGTAATCGCAGTTTCATGGCCATCATCTACTCCATATTCATCATTGGAGGCTTAACAAAGAGGTGGTGGTGGTAAAGGTTCTTCCTCAAATAATTGCTCTAGGTGAACTTGAGGTTCTTGTGGTGCTTGAGGTGGTTGGGATGCTTGCGGCAAAACTGGCTCCTCGGGAAATGGTTGACTGTGACTCCTTCCAAGACCACGGCCTCCATCGCGAGCTCCTCCACAAGCTACTGCGTACCTCTTCCACGTCCTTTTCAGGGTTCCCCATCTGAACGGTCCAAGGATAGCAAGGAGAAAAGAGCGAAAAGCAAAGATAAGAGAACAGGGGCAAAACTAGCATCCCAAACAACAACCAATAGGCTCAACAGAAAAGAACTCCAACTAAAATTAATAAAACAGGAAATAGTTTTTAGAATGACTGTATCACAAGTGCTTAAGGCTTGATACAGTCCAATCTACAAATACAAACAAAATAATCGTCTAAATTCGCAAGACCTTTATTGGACACTATAGACTCACGACCAAAGACTACTCCTCAAACTCAACCTCATCAGGATCCTCCTCAAAGTCATCCTCAGCGTCGTCCTCGGTCTCATCCTCAATGTCGACCTCGATGTCACGCTCCACAGGCTCGGGCTGCTTAGGCTGGTCCACCGAGTCACTAGCACCTCCAACGATGAGAGCATCAGAGGGGACATCAGCAATAGCTGTACTAGAAGACTCTCCTCGAGTAGCAGGGGTGAACAAGCTACGATACACCGTTGCAGTCATGCGGTCATCAGGACGGTTCACTCTCTTGTGCACAGTAGTGCAGATGCAGGAGGGACGGGATGACTTCTTCAGTTGGGCAAGCTCTCTTTGCCGCATCTAGCCTCTTATAGACATGCTCCAACTCGTTGGCCATAAACTCATAGGCCTCATCTTGCACCTTGATCAGAGACGCCATGTGTGAGATGGTGGTGTCCTCCTCCCTCTCAACAGCTCTGAACCTGCTAAAGACTTCCCCCTTCTTGCGGTAGGGAAAGTAATGAAAAGTAGTGCATCCCAGGGCAGTGCGGTAGTGGAACCCCACACGGATGATCACTTCTCTGGCAGCATCTTGTATTCCAAGCTTGTCGGTCTCTCTCTCTCTACCATGAAGCGGTAGGGTCGATCTCCTCGTAGGTGACTCTTGGCATAGATGGTGATCTTGACATGCCACATCTCCTTATTGCACTTGTTGAAGGTGATACCGCGGTACTCTGGGCGATGGATGTAACCCAATCCCTGAAGAATGAACCATAGCTTAGCACAAAATCCGCATTCCTTCTCAACGCAAGAGTTGATGAAACGCATCCATAAAATTTTGAAAAACAAGAGAAGATCAGTAACCATTTTAAATAATGAATACAAAGACAAGAAGAGGATACTAAGACAGAAAAGAAAGTAGCAAAGAGACTTAAAAGCTTATAAATTAATTTTTAGCAAAATATAAATCCTTAAGGCTTGCCATTTCTAACTAGGTCACATCCTATAGTCGACTCGGGTCTGATACCAACTCTGTTGGGATCCGGATTTTTGAATCCGAACCCTCTATGTACTTCTGCACAAGTCCCATGGTCAGTAGCTAGTGCACACAGTAGAAACATCATTGATAACAAGTTTGAATCTCAAAATAACATTAATAAATAACTGAGTATCGGGCTTACGGCCACTTATTATAAAAGAGGTCCAAAGACCTTAAGTTTCACAGCAGTGGAAATAAAATGATAAACTCTGTGGATGACCCATCGAATCGCCCACCGGCATTCAACTAGGGAAACACAGCCTAGTACTCTGGGAAGCCTTCGTCGAAGCCACAACCGAAGTAGTTGTAATCGTTCTCGGCATCTTCGTAGACTTTTGAGATTTATTTTGAGCGTAGCATGTGAGTACATGAAGTACTCCGTGAGTCTTGGAAAATGATGCATATGCATAGCTTTAACAATTGGGCATATAGGGTTCATTTGCACAAAGCAATATTTTGAATTTAAACATCTTTTATAAAGCTCATTAGACAAATGATGATTAAATAGTTAAAGTAATTTGAATCAATCTCTAGTGCAGGTTCCAACTACCATGCACTAGTAAAGAGGCTCTATCCACCAAGTTTTCAAGAATTGAGCTCTAGCTGCTCAACTGGCTCTAACTACCAGAACAACAATCCAAGAGTTCCAACTACTCCCGGATTCCCAAAATATTTCTTTTAAAACCTAAACTGAAATATACCTTGTGTATACGCACCTTGCCCGCCCTTGACCGTGGGCATAGCTATTCGAATAGTTTTTAATACTCTACAGAGGTTGTACAGCTTGACCCACACGAGATAAATAGCTCATACTGCCTGCTCACATACTTTCAAAGGTGTGCAACTAAGCGATTATCACAGGGCTTTTACAATACTTTATCCTTACATTAGCCTGCCCGATGAGCTTAACGCCAGGTCATGGATGTCATTTACCATCGACCTAGAGCTCACCGTTGTGGGGGATAACCTGCCCGGACTTGGACGTCTTTTACCAATGTCCAGCGCAAGCCCCGACAGACATGGACATCATTTACCATCATCTGCACTATCCAGGTAACACCTACCATCTACAGCCTACGGGATAAATGCTCGGACTTAGTAAATTACTCAGCCATGTCCTTCCCATTTAGGACGTGTGGTTGCACGGTAATGCTTGGTTTGAATAAACACACGAGTCAGTCCTTAATCGACCAGGGTGAGACAAACCAGACTCATGCCACTCACCCTAGTCTAAAATATTTTCCACCATTTTTATTTTATTTCCAAATATTGACATTACCTAATGTCAAAATATTTTTCAAATTTTAAAACATAACGAGTATTAAAATGTTTTTCTCCCCTAAAGGTTAAACAGGACCAAAAGGCGCGTCTAAGCAATTCTACCGAATCAACTTTTCTGCAAAATTGTATTCAATAATGTGGAATTTCTATGCTAAGGTTACAAGGGTACGGGATAACAAATATCAAGGATGATAATAACAAACTTTAGGTTTTTAACTAACAACCTACAGTTTAAACTTATCATTTAAATAAAATAGCAATGCATAACTTTAAAACTAAAAATATAATTTACAAATCATAGGTTCAAAGTGGTCAAAGGAGACTCTCCTTCGTTGAGATTGGAGGTAAGTGCTTCCTGTTGATCCAAACTCGCGTCGGCGACGCTGGATTATACACGTGCGAATCAAACCAAATAAATAACAGAAATTAAATATAAACTAAAAATTATGAAATAAATATTAGAATGTAGAGAATGAATTTAGATGAATTTAGGAGAAAGAATCGATGGATTTGGAGTTCGCATGAGAGAGAACGAATTTCTGGAAGATCGATTCTAGCATAAAATGATCGAGTGGGACCTCATTGGTCTGGTCGGAAGGCTTCAGCGCCATCTTTGGCCTCGAGTGTTTGACCTGTATGGTAGGCGGATTAGTTTCCCTAGTCGAAAGCTCATTAACTAGTTCTAAGGATTTTCGATCGCATGCATACCCCATTTTTCTATCTCCTCGAACCGTGATGACTCCTTTTGGTCCTAGCATCTTCAAACTCTGATA
Source organism: Phyllostachys edulis (assembly GCA_036346405.1). Classification (NCBI taxonomy): domain Eukaryota; kingdom Viridiplantae; phylum Streptophyta; class Magnoliopsida; order Poales; family Poaceae; genus Phyllostachys; species Phyllostachys edulis. The sequence continues at coordinate 29,634,989 of CM070550.1, read as the reverse complement.
GTTGTAATGGGTAGCTATCAGGAATTTCGCCAATACCGGACGACCAAGGATTCTATTGTATGCGGTTTCAAAATCCACCACATCAATTGGGATCTTTTCCTTTCGAAAGTTGTCAGGTCTTCCGAATGTAACTGGTAGGAATAATTGCCCTATCGGTTTAGTAGTAGAACCAGGAACTATGCCATGGAAAGCATATTTCACAGGTTTTACCTTCGACCTGAGAATTTGCATTTTTTCTAATGCTCCCGTAAATAAAATGTTTAAAGAGCTACCTTCATCTATTAATACTCAATTAACTTTGCAATTATTAATTGTAGGTTCAACAACGATAGAGAACCTACCTGGTTGAGTCGACAGGATGGGGCAGTCTTCTTTGCTGAAGGAGTTAACCGTTTTTTACCACCTGGATGGCTTGATGGTGATCAGAGACTCGGCAAGGTTTACTTCTCGCTCCACAGCCTTCAGATGACGTCTTGATTCATATGAGGAAGATCCGCCGAAGATCATATCCACAGTGTGCTGAGGCTCCTGGTACTCCATTTCTTCGTCGCCATCTTTGTCCTTCTTAGAGCTCGGTTCTCCAAGTTCTGTTATGGAGGGGAAGTGACCTTTACTTGAGTAGTATTCCTCTAGTTTCTTTTGTTAGGCTCGACAGGTGCGCAGATCATGCCCTGCTTCCTGGTGAAGTGGACGCCACTTCTTGTTCTTCTTGTAATCGTCGATCGGAGCCTTAGCCTTGTTTTGACCCAAAAAGTCTTTTTTACCCTTGGTAAATTTTTCTAGAATCGCAAGGACTTCTTTGTTGTCGGGCTTGTGAGCCTTTTTATGCTTCTTTTCTTGTTTCTCCAGGCCTGGTTGGGGTATTTTATCTTTTCGATCAATAGCTTCGCATCATTCGACCGCTTCACTAGTGGCTGCATATTTGTTAGCTATGTCAAAAACTTCGACGGTCATTCTTGGAGGATTCATCGCAATATCCTCCATAAACCGCCAATTCCTCAGCCCTGTGTTAAAATCTTGGATGACAGAAGACTCTGCGACCTCTGGGATAGAGTTTTGAACCTAGCTAAACCTCTTGATATATTATCGAAGAGTTTCATCGGTTTTTTGCCTCATCCGATGAAGATCACCCTCCTTCCCGGGGTGGTCGTACATCCCTTGAAAGTTGGCGATCAGAGTGTCGCATAGCTGCTCCTAAGTGTAGATATATCTGACCGGTAGGTTGAGCAATGATGACCGGGCAGATCCTTCAAGCTCCGTAGGCAAGTAATTTGCCATCATGTTGTTGTTACCACCAGCAGCTTTGATGCTGGTAGTATAGATTCGAAGAAATTCTAATGGGTTCTGAGTCCCATTGAACTTCTTTATGTTGGCTGGTGAGAACCTGTTCGGCCAACAAACAGCTTGGAGTCCTGCCGAGAATGCTCGACAGCCCGTAATGGAGTCGTGGCGCCTTCTCTGAAAAGGAGCCAGATTATAATCAATCGGGGACCGGTTTCTTAGATTTTCATACCTAGTATCCGGCGTCCCGATCCGATCATGGATGTTAGTGTTATGTCTTTGACCACCTTCTTGGTTCAGACGATGCCGAAGGTCATCGGAACCAAGCAGTCGTTCTTCTTGATGAGGAGGAGGAGTGGCTGCTGGGAAGAGCCGCCTTCCCTCGTGATTCCCTGATCGGAATCTACGAGGGGGTCTTGGTATCGTTCGGTTCTCCGTTCGACCATGTTGTCCTCTGCCGAGGGAGGAGCGCTGGGACACAGTCATCGTGTGACTTTGCGAGCTCCTTTTCTCGTGGTACAATTCTGTACGCTGCATGGTTTGTTGGAAGATATCCGATACCTGTCCTGCAAGTTGAACATAACCCGGGGTCTCTGCCAAAGCAGGGTCTTGGTTATTTAGAATGTCACGAACTCATTAAAGGTTTTGGATCTTTACCGAAGGTCTTGAAGGATTCTTGCTAGCGGTGGGTGTTCGATGAGTCGAATGTCCTTCCGACCTTCCATCTTGTCTTGTCCAACTTGTCACGCATTGTGAGGTAGGAATAGGCAAATTAATTGATCGACATCCATCAGTTCGTTCACCTCTAGCAGGTGGTGCTTGAACGCCTGTACTATTTCCACCAACAAGTGGTGGTGGGTTAAGCCGTGGAGGACTGTGCACGACATCTTGATCGGTATCTCCGATTGCGTTAACCTTGTGGCGCCAACAACAACCCTTCGATGAGCTCCCATCGTAACTAAGGGAGAGCCTTCCAGCGCTTCAGCAAGGAGTCTCCACGATGGGGAGCGGTCGGATATTATCGCTTCTGGTGGGCTTTGTGGTGGACTCAGCCTGATCCGGTGGATTGCCGACCGTATGCTGAGTTTGACAATGACCACTTGGCCTACGATCGGTGATAACTTCATGGACACCCTCACAAGATGTCGGTTGGCCTCCAAAGTACGCAGGAGCCATTGGCGAATACTGGTTGCCCATGACAATATTGAGAGTACATGGACTCTCTGATTGCAGCGTTGGGCTTCTGTCACTGTTCTTGCCAGTCAGGGGGACCGGGCTTGTAGAGGCATTCGAACGTTCTGAACTAGTCGGAATGAGCAGTTCCTCTGGGAGTGCCACTGATGGTGGCAGTGAATCCTCACCCATCTGGTTGATTTCGCTAGTCTCATCGAATGGCGAGTCGACAAAGGAGGTTGATGACGACATCCCATTTTCTTCCATGGTGTGGATGCATGCATCCATGTCAAGATTGGAGTAGTCCACCCGGTCGAACCAGTTTTGCTCATCCCAAGTCCCTGCCATGTTCGCATGAGCGATGATGGAGCAAAGGGAGTGAATTAGGAATACTTGAGCGAAGTAATCTTCAAGAACTCAACACCTTCTTCTCCACGGACGACACCAACTATCGACAATCGAGTCGCCGATCTTACGAAATAAAATAGAGGAAAATAGCAAAGAGTTCTTGGGAAAGAATGAGATTGCTCTTTATTGCAATGAACTGGATCCTTTACAGGGGTGTCTTCGACAAGGCAGTGGACTAGACCTAATTACACTTAGAATGTGGTGTGCTATGCTTCGGATCGTATACAAAGGCTTGTATGTCTTCTCCGATGATCAAGACTTGTTCGGTCTATCCCCTCTTGTTGTCCATCATCCGTATTTATATACCAGTGAAGAGGTGGCAGTTGCTCCTGTAAGAGACACCTTTTGGAACCATCGTGTCTGGTCGTAGGATCAGTTACTATTAAAGAAACAGTAACTGACATTCGGTTGATGTCTGTGGGGGACATAAAGGTGTTACGGTTATAGTCAATGACTTAGGACTGTCAAACGTCGTGTGGATTGGAGTAAATAAGACATGTGCTCCATTCATCACACTAGAGGAATATACCTGGAATCGAATCCAAGTGCCAGTTCATCACTCCTACAAGCAATCATCTGGTCTGGTAACTGGTACAGGACCTCTTCGACCAGGGTACCTATAATGTAACCTCTGGAATCCTTGCGACCTGGTGTCGTTAGTCTTAGATATTACAACCACGAAGGACGTGCGGTCTTTAATTGAATATCAAAGTAATATTAAGAGATTTTAATGCTCGTCAAGTTTGTAGTCCCTTGTTAGCTAACTTGAAGGACCGGAAAGGCGACTAGAGGGGGTGAATAGGAGCACATAAACTTTTTCGCAAAGAATGGATTCAACTTATAAATCACTCCAATAGCTATGAGAGCTATGAAGATCAATGATTAAGCACGAGAGAAAGTCTTATGTTGAATCCTCCTCACCCCCAAAGCTCAAAGAAACAAAAAGCGAGGAAGAGCCGAACAAATCAGACAATCGGTACAACCAAGTTAGCAAGCGGCGGTTGTACCTTGATCCGGCTAACCGCAACGCGATGTTAAGCCCGGTTCATCCGATTGTCCTGGAACAGGCAAAATCCGCTCGGGTTTCAAAACGAAAAGCGACGTAACTTTTGAACCGCTTGGCCAAACTCTACGAGATTTGAACCACACCTTCCTAACGATACTAGGAACCTATTCCAATCAAAAATTTCAGAGATCCATTCCAAGGTTCCTATCTTTTGCATTTGAACGAAGAAGGATGTGAAACCGCAAGAACAAACCTCTAATCCAATCACTTGCTCGTGGATGATTGATGATCTAGATCACCCTAGATGTATTCCCACACGCCATAGCAAGGTAGATTGGGGCAAGAAACAACCAGAGAAACAAAGGATCAAGAAATCTTCAAAAGAGGTCATCGAAGAAAGAAATGACAGAGAGCTCAAATATGAAACAAACACCATCTCATATTGATCTAGAGGAAGAGAGATACATGATTGATACAAGAGGAATGATTACAAGCTTTCATCTCATCCTCTCCCACTCTCAAACCTCAAGAACACACACTCATCCATTCTTGAGGAGGGAAGCAACGAAGGGGACAAGCAGGGAGCACCCACTGCCTCCACCAACACCCCTCAACCACTAAAGCCTAAAGCAAAAACAGCCACTAAAGACTCTTTTGACTCTAGCAAACCCTAATTCCTTTTCAAGTGCTCAAGAGGGCATGCAGCCCCTCCAATCCTTTATATAGCCTTGGCTAACGGGTCTCCTCCCCGTTACGCCCGCTAAGTCCAACGGAGCCCGCCCCCGCTTGTGCAGCCTTGCGAATTTCCCGATTCGCCCCTTCTGCACCTTCCGGGAAGCTTCCGCGCTCCTTGTCTCGCACGCCTCGCAACCACCTCGAGTCCACGTCGTCTTCGACACATCCTGACCGTTCTGACCTCAGCGCCACCTGCGCCTAGTCCAGTCCATCGTGTCTCGCCACGACTCCGCTCGACGTCCCGCGACCACACGGACAAGAAACACGAAACCGGAACAAGTTCTTCACAACTTGACCTAACGTTAGCTCAAACATGCAATATGCAACACATATGCATGAACACACTGGATATGACCTATCCCAAAACTCAAATCACCAAAATGGCGAAACTCACAATACAATCGGTACAACCGCCATGTTACCAATGGATCAACCGCACTCGGTCGTCGGCTCCAATACTGCGGTCGTTCCGATTTCCAATGAAGACCGAACTCGAAAAAACAACTTCTCGGAATTCTTCAACCGCCATTTACCAATCGGTACAACCGCCTGCGATTCGTACCGCTCATAACACGCCGGTCGTTCGATTATCTGACGATACGATTGACTTCACTTAAGCAGCGTGAACCTCGCAGAACGACATGGTCCGACCACACAAACCAAACTCGTCGACCTAAAACCTTTGTCAATTACTCATCACTCACACGGGACGACCTCCACATGGTCTCTCAATCTCCCCCTTGATGAGTATATTGACAAACTCCGAAAAAGAGCAAAGTTGAGTTTGAGTTTGAAGAATCCAACATGGTCCAAAGAAGAAGAGTGAAACAAATGACCATGTCGACAGAAGGAACACTAGAGCAACAACTGAAAGAGCAAATTGATCTCCAAAGCTCTAAACTGTTCCCAACAGACTTTTTCTTCTCTATTCTCCCCTTTTTGGCAATAAACGATCAAGATGCAAAGAGAGAATATGACATGTTAATGGATGAAAATGGTCAAGTTTGTTTATTTAAGCATTTTGAGCCATGAGAATTATCCATAATGACCATAATGTAATACACCAAGCCATAACTTAATAAAAGGCTATCTAGATCATGACAAGATATGTATAAGCTAGCTAGAACACATAGATGACAATCTGAAAATGAGGTACATTATGTGAGCAAGTCAAGTCATCAATGAGCAAAGTCTAGCTAGAGATATCCAAGGATGATGCAGCCATGTCAATAAGCTAAGCGGAACTAAGAAGCTTAAATTGAGACCAAATAGAGTGCTATGCTCAAGATTGAAACATTGGTTAAAGTACATGATACTTTTTGTGGCTTTAAGCACATTGAACACATGAAACATATTTTCTTTTGAAATTCATGGTGGTTTCCAACCAGATTTTTGTTTTATCATGTGCTAGGTCTCAAGCCTTATGCGACTACTCCAAGCGAGAAGCTTAAGAAGATAGTCTAGGTCACCCAAAACTCCCCCTAAGTTCATGCCAAGTGCAATGGCAAGCCGTCTCATAGGAGAGAATTGGTGAGATCGGTTTTTAGCACAAAGAGATCTTTTGCCTTTTAACAAGTTGTACTAACTCATGCATCACCAAGAGACTAAAACGACTCTTTCTAAGGCTCAATATAGATTCATCACTCTACCCGACCTATTTGACATGGCATGAATCATAAAAGGATAGCTCAAGAAAGACTAATCTCGAAGTGCTAACATGACAAGTTTTAGTTTAAGTTGAGCAATTTTAATTAACTTATCATGGCAAAAGCTAGGCTACACATATGAAGTCATGATAAATCTAGCAAATAAGCACAAGTCATGGCAAGGTGTAAAGCATTGTAAACATGTCATAGCAGGATAATAATCAAGGCTCAATGTAGTTATATTACAATGCGTAAGATCCAGCTCCCCTCAACATTAGATGCAACTTTTAGTTCAAGTTGAGTTAAGTCAATATTAAGCTCGTAAGCTCCCAAATGAACTCCCTTGAACCAAAACAATAAATCGAGAAGTGGCAAAGAAAACATAAAACAATGTATCCTTAAAGCATAGATAAGATATAGAGAATACTATGGCTCAGATCGACTCTCATCTACCCCATATGACTCTAGGACTATCAAGCGCCCACTTAACACACCTAGGAGCAAACACGCATTCCTGTCTACCCAGGGTGGCCCAACCCTCGCTAGAACCTACAAGAAGTGAGTGAGCTCAACCTAGTGAGATAAGTAACGACTAATAAGCAAGATCCTAGAATCACAAGATAAGAGCAGAAATCTAAACAACTAGACAAAAGAAGCACTCTAATCTATGCTAGGAGGACTAATCCCAAATGCACCCAAAATGCAATGCAACAAAGAAGGAGCAAGAGCATAAATAATATAGAAGAGCAAGAAACCCAAAGCTCCCTCACTACAGTCCATAAGGACAAACCACCCCAAGCTCTCTCTCATGGTGAAAACCTCGAACTATCCAATGGCTTGGTGAAAATGTCACCAACCGGTGGTCACTCTCCAAACCGAGCACTATATCGCCCTTCTCTACATGGTCTCTAAGGAAGTGGAAACGAATATCGATGTGCTTGGTCCGAGAATCTTTGCCTTTGGGTTCTTGGCAATGTTAATCGCGAAGTGTTATCACAAAAGTGGAACAACGCCGATAACTAATCCAAAGTCCCGCAGGTCGAAGCCATCCAGAGCACTTGACTACTGACAATCGGCTGCTGACAACATACTCGGCCTCTGCGGATCAGGTAACAACTGCATCGCTTCCTTGAAGACCAGAAACAAGAGAAGTGCCAAGAAATTGGCGGGTGCAGTGCTCTTCCTATCTATCCTCTGACCGGTGAAGTCTCGCATCCGAAAAGGCTCTCAAGGAAAGGCGGGATGAGGAAGAGTACCAGATACCATAGTCAATGGTAGCTCGAAGGTACCGAAGATGCGCTTCACTTGCTTTGGCGGTGAGAAAGCGAGGAGAAGCTCAAACGAGCGCACAAACACACGAGAAAAATGTATGTCCGGTCTCGAGGCGTTGAGGTACAAGAGGGAGCCAATCATTTGCGAAACTCCTTTTGATCAAGCGGCTCGCCATCCTCATCTCAGGTCAAGATAAATTGTAGAAGCCATGGGAGTCGACACGGGCTTCCCATCACTCATGTCGGCGTCTCGAGGAGGTCACGAGTGTACTTTCCTTGATGAAGAAATGTACCTCCGAGTCCGCTTGATTTGGAAACCAAGGAAGAAGGTCAACTCACCCATCATACTCATCTCAAACTCGGTTGCTCATGACATCCGAGAGCCGGAAAACAGTATGGGAAGAGCCGCCAAAGATAATGTCATCGACATAGATCTGGACGAGCGGAAGGTCGATGCCATGCGGCATGATGAACAAGGTCTTGTCAACTTTACCCATCTCAAAACCATGACTTATCAAGTAGGACTTAAGCCTCTCATACCAAGCTCTGGGAGCCCGCTAAGTCCATACAGCGCTTTTGAAAGCTTGAAGACATGGTTAGGGTATTTGGGGTTCTCGAAACACGGAGGTCGTCGGACGAGACTTCCTCCTCAATAAGGCCATTGAGGAAGGCACTCTTCACGTCCATCTGGTAAAGCTTGAAACCCTTAGAAGTCGCAAAGGCAAGCGAGATTCTAATGGCTTCAAGTCGAGCTCTGAGGGCAAAGGTCTCCTCAAAGTCTAGACCCTCAAACAGGGAAAACCCACGAGCTACCAATCTCGCCTTGTTTGGGATGATTACCCCATCCTCGCTCTGCTTGTTCTTGAACACCCACTTGGTTCCAATGATATTGTGGCCTCGTGGGGGCTCAACAAGCGACCAAACCTTGTTTCTCTCAAAGTTTTCTAGCTCCTCATGCATGGCATTGACCCATGACTCATCGATAAAGCATGAGAAACATCTTTGGGCTCAAAAGAGGCAATGAAGGCGAGAATGGAGACAGAATTGAGATAAGCTGAGTTTTGAGCGGGTAACACGCTCGAAAAGATCTCAATGATCTGCTCTGAAGGATGAACTTTCGGATGTGTCTAGGAGGTCTGGGAGAGATGAAGAAGTGGCCTCTACCTCATGAGCCGACGAGGTAGGAGCAGAGCCACTAGCTCCAGAGGAAGCGAAGGCAGAGGTCGATCACCTCGAGGTGCGGTGGAAGGCGGCACCTCAAGGAGTGGATGAGGGCGAGGATCGTAGACAACCGTCATCTCCATCGTCCTCATCATCCACAAAGATGGTCTCGGATCGCTCTAAAGAACACGAGATATCTGGCCTAGTCCCTGGTGGCCTCGTCAAAAGTCACCTCGCGAGTCTCTACCATTTTGCTAGACTCGCAGCCTGCACCTATAAGTTCGCGAAGAAGTCGAGTAGCCTAGAAAGATACCGAAATCACAGAGGCGTGACTCGAACTTATCTAGGTTCCCTGACTTCAAAATAAAGCACTTGCAACCAAACACACGAAAATGAGAGATTTGGGCTTTACCAGTATCTCACTCATAAGAAGTGCGATGTAGGAGTGCCGAAGAAAACTCGATTCAAACATAGCCGCGGTCGCAATGGCTTCGACCCAAAACTTCCTCGGTGTAGAGTACTCATCAAGCATCGTCCCGCCATCTCGACTAAGGTGCGGTTCTTCCTCTCCTAGCGCCATTTCTTTGAGGGACGTATGGAGAAAGGCGGTGCTCTACACTGTCTCACCGAGAAACTCTCAAAGTAGGAATTCTTGAACTCCGTGCCATTGTCCTTTCGCGGATCGCTCGTAAGGCACCGGGAGCTCAGCAGACAGACCTACTAAAAGACCTCGAAATGTGAAAAGCGTCTCATCCTTCGAGGCTAAGAAAACACCCAAGAATACCTCGAGAAGTCATCGACCACAACAAGAACATACCACTTCCCTCGCCGATCAAGACTCAGTGGTCCCAACTGTATCCATGTGGAGCGGTTGTCTGTGCATCGGTCATAATGCTTGTGGGAGGATGAAGCGGCAACCATCTTGCCGCGTCTTGGGCATGGAGTGCAAACAAGATCTTTGACCATCTTGAGTTTGGCGGACCACGAATGAGATCATGGTCGCTAACTTTCGGGTCAAATGGTCAAATCCAATATGACCAAGTCTCCTATGCCGAAAGAGAGATCGCGGGACTCGTAGCAACCAAACACCGAGAGGATCACGGAAGAATCGGAAAAATCAGCACGAAAGATCCTCCCATAACGAGAAATCCATAAACGGACTACACCAAGAGTCAAGAATTTTGCAATTGTTTTTCTTAAAGCTCACCTCAAACCGCCATCAAGAAGTCGAGGCGAAAGCAAATTGTACCGCAGCCTTACTAACCAAGGCAACATCCTTAAGAATAAAAGAAGCATTAATACGACAATACCTTTGGCGATGCGCGCCGAACGAAGCGTCTCGAAGGTGATCGTCTCATCACTGGAGCGCGGGCTAGGAGGAGAACCAACGGAGTCTCCGGTCATATGACGAGAACAACCGAGTCTACAAGCCAAACCTTCTCCTTCCCTACCCGTGAACTCGAGTCAAACAGAGTAAAGTCTCGAAGATGGGATAAATCAACAATGATTTTGGCACCCAATCTTGAATAACACGCCGAAAGCGATGAAGTAGTCAAGCCCGATGACCTCTATCTACCCTACGCTCTCTGTCACTCAAAGCGAAGGTCTAAGAGTAGACGAAAGTCATTCTTTCGGGTCCGATCGCTACTCTGAGCGAGTCGAGCACCGCAATATGTTGAACACGCCATGAGTAGCTATCTCGATGGGGAAAACGAGATCTACCCTCGGGACGGCGGAAGTCACGGTCGAAAGCAAACATGAGGACGAAAACCGTAAAACTTCGGAAAAACCAAGTCCTCGATCTTCGCACAAACCCATCGGAAGAAACAAGCCTAGACCTCGTGTTGGTCTTAGGTGCACTCAAGGTCCGGGTCGACCACAGAATGCGCCTAAGAGACTCAACATGGTCTCTCTACGATCTTGGCGCGCCAAGCATCGACGATTGTGTGTCCATCCTTCCGACAGAAGGTGCAATGATACTTCACCTTCCGAGAGGTAGAAGCAAAGATGTGAAATTACCTTCTTGTCGAAATCCCTGGACATAGCCCGCTGACTTGAAATGGACTTTCTCGGTCACAGGCTCGATCTCGATCACACACAGTGCTATGGGTCCGAGCACGGCAGTGGATGCTTCCTCATGTCCTCAAAGAAGTCATATCCTAGACCACGATTAAATCTGCAGATCTTAGATTGGTCTAGAATAAGATTGAGCTTCTTCTTGCCTCCTACAAATCTCTCGAGAGTGTTCATAAGGTACCGACACTCCGAAAGAGAGAGGTGCAAGAAGAGCGAGGGAAGAAGAGACAAAGAAGGTAAGGGAGCAAAAGAAGAACCAAAGAAGAGAGGGAAGAATGGCTTGTGCACGCACGACCGACTCTGAAGGGACGATCCTCTTGCTAGCCGGTTGGTTCACGTTGCTAAGCGCCTCATCCTTACCCAGGGCTTCTCCCCTTCTCCACAATCATATTGCAAGCACAATGTGACTTCTCTAGAAGGTCCTTAGTTAGCTTCACACATTTCTCATCCAAAGCAATCAAGTCGATTTTAGTTTGTTACACTTAATGCATGGTGAGCTAACAGGTCCTTAGAAGCAAAGCGAGCCAACTTCCTTTCATGATCAATCATATCTTGAAGCTGTTTGGAGACGACCTCAAGTTCAATTGATTAACTTAGGACAGTTCAAGCATGAAACAATCGGCTCAAGTAAAGAAGCTTGTAGTTGACAATTTTATGATCTCGCCTGTTTAAGTTCATCTTCAAGTTATTGCAATTTTCACAAGACTCGGCAGATCAAGGAGCATGGCATAAGATCCTCTAGCAAACAATGTCCTTACCCTCACATGAGGTGGGAGAAGTAGTCTCATCGGTAATAAGTAGGGTAATGACCATCCTACTCAACTCTAACTCGAGAAGCGGACTAACATTCTCCACCTTAACACTATCAAGTTTGGAGGACACACTATCATGTGAGGTCCTTAACTTCTCCATATCAACCAAAGCGAGCATGTATCACAATCATCACTAGAAGGAGCGGATGTAAGAGCAATAATCTCTAGTGACAGATCTATCTATTTCCTTCTCTAACTCAAAGACACCTAGCCTTAGCTTTAGCATGAAAACCTCCTAGCTTAAGAAAAGCATGAT